>CM067847.1:142784250-143984250 GCA_034509565.1 Triticum monococcum | reverse complement strand
TCCCCGTTAAAAACAGGCCTGGACTTCAGCACCCGCTTCCAGTCGTCACGAAGGAACAAGGGCTTGGGAGCGCCCTTCGGCTTGCCACCTCGCCCCCGACCAGAGATTGGAGAACCGCGGTCACATCCTCTTCGTCCACAGCCTCGGGGCACGGATGAGGCCTCCACATTGGAGGAGAGTACTCCCGGAGCGGGGCCAGCTGGTGCTCCAGGAATTCCTTCAGCAGCGACGCATCGGTCAACTTCGCCGTCGCCATGTTGGCCGGCCTCAGGTCCGCATCCATCTTCTCCAACACCGGCTTCGTGCGGGGGTCCGTGAGCTCCGCTCGGCACCAGTCGCTGGTGCTCACGGGTTGCTCCGTGGGCAAGATCAGCTGAGGGTGGATGCGCCCGACATCTGCCAAGACCCACTTGCTCCTAAAGCCCTCAATCCTCTTCCCGGGACTCGAGATGGCAATGGTGCCGCTATACGCGATGAAGCCCGCACACGCAGAAAGAGAGCTGCCGGAGACCCGGAGGGAGAAGTAGTGGCGCAGCAGGGCCACCGAAGGCTGCACCCCCACGTGTGCCTCGCAGTAGTAAGCGAAGATCACCAGGAGAAGGACAGAGTTGGGATGGAGATGCAGAGCCTGCAAGTTGTAGTGGCGGAGGATAGAGAAGAAGAATTCGGAGAAGGGAGGCACCAGGCCTGCAGCAATGGAGCTTACAAAGAGAGGATAAAAGGTGCTCCCTCGGTCCTCAGGGGTGGCGGAGCCGGCCTTGAACACCTCCATCCCGTTGACGCCCTGCGCCGTCGCCATCCGGCACAGCCGGGCGAAGCTCGCCTTGGACACATTCGGCGGATCCAGAGCAGGGGAGTACCAAGCTTTGGCCGGAGGCTGGCGAGGCGCCAAGGCTTCCTAGCTCACGCAGCTGGAGTAGATCTAGAATTTTAGAAGAAGAAAGGGAAGGCGCAAGAAAGGGGATCTGAGCAACGACCGGAGAGAGAAAAAGGCGATGTCTGGGCAGATGCCGCTCCTTTACCAACCTGCGTGGTTGCTGAAGCACCCATGTCCCGTCAACCGCCACGCGGTGCCCAAGGCCGCATGCTGTTAGGGCCCGCGGCGCTTCGCCCTTGCCATTTCGCCTCTCGGCACGGCCAAGCCCATGCGCGCCACGGGCCCGAGGGCTACTGTCGGCGTTCTGGGAACGGGGGTCCCAAGACTTGCCTGCCTGCGGCCTGCGGCATGGCTCGAATGGGGGCCCAACATTGCCCATCTTCATCAAGCACAAGACTCAAGACCCTCGCGAGGAGCCAAGCCTCGCGAGGCGGACGACATGGCGCATCCTCAAGCACAGCCTCCTCAGGCTGGCTCGCGAGGAGACGGAGATATCAAGGCGGGGTACCTCGCGAGGTGCCAGTGACACAAGCCATGACGATCGAGGGCGCCAGGCGGGCGCCAGCGCGCGCAGCGTCCTCCTTTCCTCTTTGGTGCAAAGGGGGCAAGCGCAGCCGCGGAGTACCGAGGCATCAGGCAAAGGTTGTCATTTTGGTGCAACAAGACTAGGACCCAGCGGACTACGAGACGGAGGTCACCATGGAGCCCAGCACGGCGTCACCGCAGAGTCTTTCGCAGGCGAAGACCACCTTTAGTCAGGATAAGAGTACTTGCTGTCCCCCTTCAAATTAGCCCGCCATTGTTGGCTCCCTTCCTGCTCAATATTTGGGAAGAGGACCAGGGCCCCTATAAATAGGACCAGCCGCCCACATAGCAAGGGGTTTGGTTTTGAGGTTGAGGGGGTTCGACCAGTTGGTTCGTTCGGTTCTCGTAGGGAGGCACACAGAGTAGAGAAAGAGAGAGAGAGAGGTGACCGAACTCCTCCCAGCAGTTCATCACCCCAGCCAAGAACAGACCCTCGCGAGGCTGTTCTTCCTTGTATTGTTCTTCATCATCAGCCCCAAGAGGCAATCCATCCAGCACACACCGGAGGAGGGTATTACACCACAATGGTGGCACGAACCAGTATAAATCTTGTGTCTCTTGTGTGATTCTTTTATTAGTTTTAGATCTTTGCGAGACGGGGAGGTAGTGTCACGACCGGTTTTCCGGGTATTAAATTCCAGAAAATGGCCGTTGTGCTCACCAGCCCCAGGATTACTGTTAGCTGATGAGGCACCAACTTGATACAGGAATTCCAAGCAAGAGTACATAATATGTAGTACAAGACCATTGTGGCCTATGAGTACATCAAATGGTTCTAGTGGTTGAGGGCGGAAGCGGTTTGTGGATCACCACGGTCTATGGGACTCCATTTCCCACTGGAACAGCTGACCAGGTTAACTCCTATCTTCGCGAGGCCGCTATCACCGTTGCTTTGTTTTCGGGGCTGTCATCGCAACGCTCGTCTCCATGCAGAAATCTGGCCAAGACAATAGCCAGGGACAAGCCAGTGAGTACTTTGAATGTACTCGCAAACATTATGAACACTGAAGTAATATAATTTATAATCATGCACCAAAATATTCTATGATCACATCGTCAGTCATAAATAAAACACCTCTTATGCATGCAAGCAAGTTAATTATGTGTCATGTGAATAAGAAATGAAGGGGGCGGAAATAAAATGCCACAGTCGGGCGTCAGTGTGACACCACATAAAGGGCTTATAAGTAAATGGACTGACATGCATGCCACAGTCGGGCGTCTGAGCGACGCCACAGACAGGGCTTGTAAAGTATATAAAATAACAAGCATACCACAGTCGGGCGTCTAAGCGACGCCACAGAAAGGGGCTTGTATGAAAACATAATCATAGTGAATATCCAGGAGGTGGTACCGTCCCAGGGTTATTCCTTCTTTCAAACAATGCAAACGGCTAGTCCACAATGATAATAATCATAACCATCGTATATCACAAGTCATAAAACAATATTCGGGTTCAGTAGTTTCTCCTCCGAAGACCGACACTAAGACCGACACTTGACCCATCCCAGACTGTAATCCTTAACCATGGACACGGCTATTCGAATAGGTTTAATATCTCTGCAGAGAGTGTACTCTTTACCCACGAGTAACGGATTCCTTTAGTCCATCGGACTAATTCCGTCTATGGTCTTTTAATTGAAACACACATGACTTGCACACACCAGCTTTCACTCGTGTTTGGAATCACCCATGACACCTGTTAAGCAAAACTCTAAGTGGGGAGGCTACAACCTCGCGTAGCATGGGATCAAATTTCTATCGCGCGCTCTAAGGGGTGCCCCCTCTCGGTTCCAACCGGATACACCCATGCCCCCTGACCAGGTGGCATGCCTACCGGCTACAACCGATATCTTCCACCATGGCCTCTCTGTATGGTGTGTGCCAAGACAAGGGTTAACAACTTACTAAACCATACCCCACCTACGGTAGGGACCAGTGGCAGTACGAAACAAGTATGGGGGTTACCGGAACAAGACTCGATCTATGGCCGACTCAGGAGGCTTATGAGTTTCCTGCGTGACATGTAGATCAAATATATTTCAACTGATGGAAGCACCACCCATTATACCTTACTATGCCATACCGGACATAACCGTCCCGACGGGGACCGGCGACAAGCTCACTCCTACCCAAGGCAGAGGCTTTCCAGGATTCCTTTTCGGCATGCATACAAGGCACATGAGGATGATTACCATCACAAGTATATCATTTCCAACAGCAAGGAAATCACTGATATGCATCCATGCAAAATGATCATATCACCACATAAAATAACGAGTTCTCCGAAATGAGGTGGTGTTATAGACGTGTCAACCAACACATCAAAAATATTATGCCAGGGTTCAAGATGCTTGCCTTCCTAGTGTGGAGAGGTGAGGTGCTCTCCAAAACTTTTGAAAGCTTCCTTCTCTCCCAAAAATCCTATTTTCAAAAATATGCAAAGAACACATATTTCAAAAACAGTACAAAAAAGTTGTTTGGAAAATTTTCAAATAAATCTTAAAATAAACTAGACATAATTTGAGAGATGTAGGAAAAAGAATCAATTCATTTGGAGTTATATTTAAAAAGTTATAGCCAGTCAAAGTTCTGGTCAAAATCTGTTTTTAAAATAAAACAGAAAAGAAAACGTTTCAGAAGCAAATACGCTTTCGAAGCGGGGAAAACGTACTGGAGGTTTTGCGCTTTCACTTAACAAGCGTGGCGGCGGGGTGGGTCACTTAAAGTGGGTCCAGGGGGCCCACTAGTCAGGTTTGACTAGTCCTCCTTTCCCTCTCCTTCCTCTGCCCGAGAGGGAGCTGGACTCCAGCGATCGTCGCCGGCGATTGGCATCTCCTTACAGGGTCCCGAGGGCGGGGATGGATCCGCCACTCAAGGGCGGTCCTCCCGGTGGTCGTCAGGCAGGAGGGGACGGAGGGAGCCGCCGGCGGCGAGCTTCGCGGCGGACGGTGGCCGTCGGGCAAAGTGACTATGGGGCTGCGGTGGCTCCCGATCAAAATTGAGCAGTGGGTTGGGTTCGTGGGAGGAAGGGGAAGTTCTTGGTGAAGAGAACGGAGAGGGGGAGGCCTTGGTGGCGCTGGAATGGCCGGGGCAGTGGCGGCGGCTGGAGTTGCCAGAGACGGGGAATAAAGCCTCCCTGGGTCGAATGCAAGCTAGGGGAGCGCTATAAGGGTGGCCTGAGGTTGCCTGCGTGCTCGGGGGAGTTCGGGGACCTCCCTTTATAGCACGCCCAAGTCGGTTTGCGGCGGCCGGGGATAAGAACGGCGGCGAACCGCCTCTCTGTGCTGCAGGGCGACGTGGCGGTGGCTGGGGATGACGACAGGAGCTAGCAGACGAGTGGGCACTGCTCCAGGGGCGAGCTGGCGCGCTGTGGTGGTCGGGGCGGTGCCGAACATGGCAGGGGCTGTCGGGCGGCCGTGGCGGCTAGCTCTTGGCCTGCCGGGGCGTGGCGAGGGGCGGCTTGGCGTGAAGCGGTGCTTGGCCAGCTCCAGGGGCTACTCGACAGGGGCTAGCGGACAAGGGAGATGATCAGGATGAGCTCGGGGGAGCTTATCCAGGGGCGCGCTGGCTCGGGCGCGAGCACGTGCAAAACGCGTGCTCTGCTCGCGCTCCGGGCGTGCACGGGACGTGCTCGACGAATTGCCAGGGCGTGCTAGAGGTCTCGGGTGAGGTTGGGGTTTTGCAGACCTAGGTTATGAGTATCTGGGAGTCTAGTGGACATGCTTGCTTGATCAGAGGTGCAAGTTCGCAGTGTAAACTAAAACTCATGTCAAAATAGATCATGCCCATAAGGTGTTTGACAAAATGTCACAAGCCCCTAGGCATTTCTTGGAGGGGCCAAAATCTCCAGATGGTGGTCTCTTTAGATGAATAAGAAGGTGGTGGAGTTAGTTTGCCAAAAGCAGATACTTGTTAGTGCAAGTTTTGCAAAACTACAATTCTGGACAGGAGATAAATGGCATTATTTCATGAACCAAAAATGATCCAAAGGGTGCATGCTCCTGGACTTAGTGGTTTTGCAGGGAGGGCTACAAGTAGGAAAAGGAATCAAGAGCCAAAGAGCAAGCAAAAATATGGTTGCAGTAGAAATCACAGGGCTGGACCAGAATGAAAAAGAGGTTGATTCACTCAACATTTTCAAAGAACAACACTAGGTTTTCGCATAATGTTGAATCATATGCTACTACCAACATCCCATAATTTTGGTGGAGGCTAGAAAGAAATATTTAAATGAGTTGTAGTGCAAAATTGCACTCTGGACCAGAGAACAAAAATTGATGTAGAGCTTAAACATATTTCAAGAGAAAAATATATTTTTGCACAAAAGTGATTTAAAAACATCACATGACATCTCCAAATTTTTGTGGGATTTTTGAATGAATTTATCAAATGGTTGTAGTTCAAATATGGCCATATAACCTTGGAAAACCATTTTTCAAGAAAATAAAGATTAAGCAATTTAATTATGTAATTAGTCCTACTAATAAAAGAAAGGTTTTTCTTGAGAGGTTAACAAGTCCAAAACATATTTGAAAAGTTTTCACTTTGGGGAAAAGGTCCATAGTAACAAGGGAGAAAAAGGTTCAAAAATAAAAAGGGAGCCCAGAAAATAAAAGTTTTAATTTCCTGGCAAAATTTTTAATTAATAAAACAAGGCCAAAACTTTGGGGTGTCAGAACACTACCCCCTTAAGAAAAATCTCGTCCTCGAGATTTGATAAGGGTTGTTTTTGAAAATATCTTTCCTGTTAGTTGGAACCAAAAAGCTTACTCATAGCACAAACTTTGTGTGGCCGGGGTTGGTTTTTGGTATGCTCGAAGTAAAATGCAACCGTTCACCGACGTACACAAGCATGGTTATAAAAAAATCGAGGCGTTCAAGCAAACAGCATTCAATCACGGCGACACACAAATACAGGGCGTGGCCGTACTAAGGCTTAGTACTAATCGAGTAATTTAGTCTACCTCGTTCAAATCCAAGCGGGCGTGCCTTGTGGATGTCGAGGCTTCTCTTCGGGTCTCACTGTCGGGATTAGCTGGAGTGGGTTGAGGCTAGCGTGCCCTTTTATAGAAAAGGGGACGGAGTCTTCCTTCGCACGCTTGCGAAAAGACTATTCAGGATTCGGTCACTGGTGCAGGAGCGACAGGTTGGGTTGATAGGTTGGGCACCGACTGCCAAAAGGGTGTCGGGCCACTATGTGGCTATCTTGTAAGCGAAGCTCGACTGGGGTTTGGCTGAGGTCTGGTGGATTGGTTTACCTAAGTTTGTTGACCTGGCTAGGATAGGATTAGCCAATGGTCAGCCTGGCTCTGATACCAAGTTTGTCACGACCGGTTTTCCGAGTATTAAATTCCAGAAAATGGCCGTTGTGCTCACCAGCTCCAGGATTACTGTTAGCTGATGAGGCACCAACTTGATACAGGAATTCCAAGCAAGAGTACATAATATGTAGTACAAGACCATTGTGGCCTATGAGTACATCAAATGGTTCGAGTGGTTGAGGGCAGAAGCGGTTTGTGGATCACCACGGTCTATGGGACTCCATTTCCCACAGGAACAGCTGACCAGGTTAACTCCTATCTTCGCGAGGCCGCTATCACCATTGCTTAGTTTCCGGGGCTGTCATCGCAATGCTCGTCTCCATGCAGAAATCTGGCCAAGACAATAGCCAGGGACAAGCCAGTGAGTACTTTGAATGTACTCGCAAACATTATGAACACTGAAGTAATATAATTGATAATCATGCACCAAAATATTCTATGATCACATCGTCAGTCATAAATAAAACACCTCTTATGCATGCAAGCAAGTTAATTATGTGTCATGTGAATAAGAAATGAAGGGGGCGGAAATAAAATGCCACAGTCGGGCGTCAGTGTGACACCACATAAAGGGCTTATAAGTAAATGGACTGACATGCATGCCACAGTCGGGCGTCTGAGCGACGCCACAGACAGGGCTTGTAAAGTAAATAAAATAACAAGCATACCACAGTCGGGCGTCTAAGCGACGCCACAGAAAGGGGCTTGTATGAAAACATAATCATAGTGAATATCCAGGAGGTGGTACCGTCCCAGGGATATTCCTTATTTCAAACAATGCAAACGGTTAGTCCACAATGATAATAATCATAACCATCGTATATCACAAGTCATAAAACAATATTCGGGTTCAGTAGTTTCTCCTCTGAAGACCGACACTAGGACCGACACTTGACCCATCCCAGACTGAAATCCTTAACCATGGACACGGCTATTCGAATAGGTTTAATATCTCTGCAGAGAGTGTACTCTTTACCCACGAGTAACGGATTCCTTTAGTCCATCGGACTAATTCCGTCTATGGTCTTTTAATTGAAACACACCTGACTTGCACACACCAGCTTTCACTCGTGTCTGGAATCACCCATGACACCTGTTAAGCAAAACTCTAAGTGGGGTGGCTACAACCTCGCGTAGCATAGGATCAAATTTCTATCGCGCGCTCTAAGGGGTGCCCCCCTCTCGGTCCCAACCGGATACACCCATGCCCCCTGACCAGGTGGCATGCCTACCAGCTACAACCGATATCTTCCACCATGGCCTCTCTGTACGGTGTGTGCCAAGACAAGGGTTAACAACTTAATAAACCATACCCCACCTACGGTAGGGACCAGTGGCAGTACGAAACAAGTATGGGGGTTACCGGAACAAGACTCGATCTATGGCCGACTCAGGAGGCTTATGAGTTTCCTGCATGACATGTATATCAAATATATTTCAACTGATGAAATGACCACCCATTATACCTTACTATGCCATACCGGACATAACCGTCCCGCGGGGACCGGCGACAAGCTCACTCCTACCCAAGGCAGAGGCTTTCCCGGATTCCTTTCCGGCATGCATACAAGGCACATGAGGATGATTACCATCACAAGTATATTCATTTCCAACAGCAACGAAACCACTGATATGCATCCATGCAAAATGATCATATCACCACATAAAATAATGAGTTCTCCGAAATGAGGTGGTGTTATAGACGTGTCAACCAACACATCAAAAATATTATGCCAGGGTTCAAGATGCTTGGCTTCCTGGTGTGGAGAGGTGAGGTGCTCTCCAAAACTTTTGAAAGCTTCCTTCTCTCCCAAAAATCCTATTTTCAAAAATATGCAAAGAACACATATTTCAAAAAAAGTACAAAAAAGTTGTTTGGAAAATTTTCAAATAAATCTTAAAATAAACTAGACAGAATTTGAGAGATGTAGGAAAAAGAATCAATTCATTTGGAGTTATATTTAAAAAGTTATAGCCAGTCAAAATTCTGGTCAAAATCTGTTTTTAAAATAAAACAGAAAAGAAAACATTTCAGAAGCAAATACGCTTTTGAAGTGGGAAAAACGTACTGGAGGTTTTGCGCTTTCACTTAACACGCGTGGCGGCGGGGTGGGTCACTGACAGTGGGTCCAGGGGGCCCACTAGTCAGGTTTGACTAGTCCTCCTTTCCCTCTCCTTCCTCTGCCCGAGAGGAAGCTGGACTCCGGCGATCGTCGCCGGCGATTGGCGTCTCCTTTCAGGGTCCCGAGGGCGGGGATGGATCTGCCACTCAAGGGCGGTCCTCCCGATGGTCGTCAGGCAGGAGGGGACGGAGGGAGCTGCCGGCGGCGAGCTTCGCGGCGGACGGTGGCCGTCGGGCAAAGTGATTATGGGGTTGCGGTGGCTCCCGATCAAAATTGAGCAGGGGGTTGGGTTCGTGGGAGGAAGGGGAAGTTCTTGGTGAAGAGAACGGAGTGGGGGAGGCCTTGGTGGCGCCGGAACGGCCGGGGCAGTGGCGGCGGCTGGAGTTGCCGGAGATGGGGAAGAAAGCCTCCCTGGGTCGAATGCGAGCTAGGGGAGCGCTATTAGGGTGGCCTGAGGTTGCCTGCGTGCTCGGGGGAGTTCGGGGACCTCCCTTTATAGCACGCCCAAGTCGGTTTGCGGCGGCCGGGGATAAGAATGAGGGCGAACCGCCTCTCTGTGCTGCAGGGCAATGTGGCGGTGGCTGGGGATGACGACAGGAGCTAGCAGACGAGTGAGCACTGCTCCAGGGGCGAGCTGGCGCGCTGTGGTGGTCGGGGCGGTGCCGAACATGGCAGGGGCTGTCGGGCGGCCGTGGCGGCTAGCTCTTGGCCTGCCGGGGCGTGGCGAGGGGCGGCTTGGCATGAAGCGGTGCTTGGCCAGCTCCAGGGGCTACTCGACAGGGGCTAGCGGACAAGGGAGAGGATCAGGATGAGCTCGGGGAAGCTTATCCAGGGGCGCGCTGGCTCGGGCGCGAGCACGTGCAAAACGCGTGCTCTGCTCGCGCTCCGGGCGTGCACGGGACGTGCTCGACGAATTGCCAGGGCGTGCTAGAGTTCTCGGGTGAGGTTGGGGTTTTGTAGACCTAGGTTATGAGTATCTGGGAGTCTAGTGGACATGCTTGCTTGATCAGAGGTGCAAGTTCGCAGTGTAAACTAAAACTCATGTCAAAACAGATCATGCCCATAAGGTGTTTGACAAAATGTCACAAGCACCTAGGCATTTCTTGGAGGGGCCAAAATCTCCAGATGGTGGTCTCTTTAGATGAATAAGAAGGTGGTGGAGTTAGTTTGCCAAAAGCAGATACTTGTTAGTGCAAGTTTTGCAAAACTACAATTCTGGACAGGAGATAAATGGCATTATTTCATGAACCAAAAATGATCCAAAGGGTGCATGCTCCTGGACTTAGTGGTTTTGCAGGGAGGGCTACAAGTAGGAAAAGGAATCAAGAGCCAAAGAGCAAGCAAAAATATGGTTGCAGTAGAAATCACAGGGCTGGACCAGAATGAAAAAGAGGTTGATTCACTCAACATTTTCAAAGAACAACACTAGGTTTTTGCATAATGTTGAATCATATGCTACTACCAACATCCCATAATTTTGGTGGAGGCTAGAAAGAAATATTTAAATGAGTTGTAGTGCAAAATTGCACTCTGGACCAGAGAAGAAAAATTGATGCAGAGCTTAAAAATATTTCAAGAGAAAAATATATTTTTGCACAAAAGTGATTTAAAAACATCACATGACATCTCCAAATTTTTGTGGGATTTTTGAATGAATTTATCCAATGGTTGTAGTTCAAATATGGCCATATAACCTTGGAAAACCATTTTTCAAGAAAATAAAGATTAAGCAATTTAATTATGTAATTAGTCCTACTAATAAAAGAAAGGTTTTTCTTGAGAGGTTAACAAGTCCAAAACATATTTGAAAAGTTTTCACTTTGGGGAAAAGCTCCATAGTAACAAGGGAGAAAAAGGTTCAAAAATAAAAAGGGAGCCCAGAAAATAAAAGTTTTAGTTTCCTGGCAAAATTTTTAATTAATAAAACAAGGCCAAAACTTTGGGGTGTCAGAGGTAGAAGGCGTGATTTCCGCGCGCACCCCAGTGTTCGAACCTTAAGGGTCTGCCGGAACCCGAAATCCGACAGAACGGGTCCACAACGCAGATATATTTGATGTTCTTGACCCTGATGAAGTAGTTCAGATACAACACATACATGCGGATGAACTGGAAATCCAGCTTGGTCATGTGGAACATGTCGTAGATGTAGTCAAATCGCAGGATGAACTTATTCGCGAGCCATCTCTTGACATACAACTTCCCACCCGGCACCTGAGCCGCGTAAAGCGGGTATCGTGGTTTTTCTGCGACCAGAAGGCTTTTCTCTCTGGCCAGCACATCTTCATGCAGTCTCCATAGATCATTGTTCAGTAGGTGCTGTAGCACTTCGGCAGGTAGGATCGGCTCGCCGGTGACATGGAAGCGCTTCGCAACTTGCACAGGTATTCTATCTACCAGCCGGGGCTTCAGAGGTGGCTGGCTGCTTGAAGCAGCTCTGGCGCCTTTAGGGCCTTTCTTGTCTGGTCTCCTCCTTTGCTTCTTGGTGGGTGGCGGTAGTGAGCCCACCATACCTTCCCTAACCACCACCCCCAGTGTCGTCGGGCTAATTCGTGGATGGGCCTCGGGGGGTTGCTGGGTACAGGCGTCTCCCGCAAGGATCTCTTGAAGAGAGACTTTTGCATTCCGCCTTAGGACGTTCTGGCTCCGGTAAATCAGGAAGCATCAAGTCATCATCTCCATGCTCATAGCCTGAGTCTTCATCATCCTGAGCCATCAATCCTCCATCATCATAGGCGGTATTCAAATACTTGTCTAGGTCATCATCATCATCCTCCATGTCATCATCAACATTTTCTACTTTAACAGCGGGGGCGACATCATGTGGCACTAATGGAGGCTCTCCCTCGTGCCATCCGCTATCACCCTCCATGATAGGTGCAGGTAATTTGGTAGGTGGAGTTGGTGTGATACTGGGCGCCTCAAGACGAAGAAGAGACTTCAGCCAAGGCAAGAACCAGCTCTCGCATGTGCCAATCATCTTAGGGGTCTCGTCGTCATCGACTGGTACCGGAGGAGGCAAATCCTCGAAGCCCGCTAAGACACTGGCCACGTTAACCTTGAATACGCCATCGGGCATCTCTCCGTTGTGGAACATGTGGTCCTTCGGCTTCATGATCATTGCCTTTCCCACAACCACCTTCTGGCCCTTGATTTCATAGAGTAGGGTGCATAGGGTGTCGTCGGCCTACGAAGGAGACATGTTTGCGACGTCAAACATCCGAAAGGCAACTGAAACGGAAGACTATAGACATGCTGGTGAAAAGGGTATGACGCGTAATTACCGTGAGGGCGTCGAGCTCAGCCAGCGATGAAGACCCACCGAGCATGCAAGAGACGGAGGTCGGGCTGCTATGAACAGGAGAGGGACCTATTGCGGTTGCTTGTGCAGGTGCTGGTGATGTGGTGTTCGCCGAATTGCTCCCGACAAAACTGGGAATGGGAAATTCCTCTGGCCATGCATTTGGATTGTTATTCGTGAAATCAAAAAGTGCCGGAAGCAAGCTGACCACCGCGTCAGTGACCGATGCACTGACGGCCCCGAGCAACTCTTATTTGGTCTCAGCTTTGGTCTTATTGACCACAATCGCGACCTTCCCGTCGATGCTTTGCTGAGTGACGACCGACCGTCTCTTGCTTCTTTCCTCTGGCTCCTCGGGGTAGCACGTCTTCCACGAAGCGCCATCTCCGACGCCGTGCACACGTCCATAGGACGGCGGCTTGTCCACCGGGACCTTTTTCAGTATGTTTAGGGCCCGGTTGAATGGGGTGTCCCACTTGGGCCTCGCCGACGACTGTGACGACTCGTTGCTTTCGGCTGCCTTTTGGTGCTGCTCTTTCTACAAAAGGAACGTGGATGGTTTACTAATGTGACAAAACTTGTAGTCGAATTGATTGGATGCTAATATGATAATGTGGTAATATAACAATTACCAAAAGTCTCATGAACTCCCTCGTGTTCGGATCCGTGTAAAAGATCTTTTTTTCTTTGTCCCACTTGTACCAGGCCCTGATCTAGTCATGCGCCAGCAGGTCGGTGAACTCTGCCATGGGGTCTAGGATTCCACGACTTTCACGTTCGGCATCCTCCTTGGCCCATATGTCCCTCTTCCCCTCGTAACCATGGCTTCCGAGGCGGTGGGGAGGCGTGTTCCTGGCCTGGAGCGCCTTCATTTTCTCCGACTTTGCCTTGACACTTTCTTTACCACAATTCTCCTTGAATTTTGCAAAGTCCTCTTCCGTTATTGACGGATTATCAGCATGAATCTTGGACCACGGTTCATTCTTCGCAATCTCTTTTTTCACCCGAACTTTCCAGGCGGACAAGTCGTTGGTGAACATCACCATCGCCTTGTCGTTTATCTTTGTCATGCCAATGTCTTCCCATGGATCTTTATATTCTTCTTCATTCCGGCTGGGGAACAAGGACCTATTATGCAACTTCTTTAGGAGCATGTTCTCCATATGTGGTATGAGCCTCAACCTCTCGTCATTTATGTTGGTGGTTTTCCCGAGGATACATCCAAGTTGATTGCCCCAGCACTTGCGCGCTTCCTCTGGCGCTGTCGGCTCTAACTTCTTGGGGTGCATCTCTGTGACCACAATTTGTCCGATGCCAGGCTCGTTTCGTCTTCGTGTCCTCTTCTTCTTTGTTGCTTTACCGGCTACGACAGCATCATTGCCGGTCTCGGGGGTGGTTGATGACCCACAAGTATAGGGGATCTATCATAGTCCTTTCGATAAGTAAGAGTGTCGAACCCAACGAGGAGCAGAAGGAAATGATAAGCAGTTTCCAGCAAGGTATTCTCTGCAAGTACTGAAATAAGTGGTAACAGATAGTTTTGTGATAGGATAATTTGTAACGAGCAACAAGTAACAAAAGTAAATAAAGTGCAGCAAGGTGGCCCAATCCTTTTTGTAGCAAAGGACAAGCTTGGAAAAACTCTTATATAGAGAAAAGCGCTCCCGAGGACACATGGGAATATCGTCAAGCTAGTTTTCATCACGCTCATATGATTCGCGTTGGGTACTTTGATAATTTGGTATGTGGGTGGACCGGTGCTTGGGTGCTGCCCTTACTTGGACAAACATCCCACTTATGATTAACCTCTATTGCAAGCATCCGCAACTACAACAATAGTATTAAGGTAAACCTAACCATAGCATGAAACATATGGATCCAAATCAGCCCCTTACGAAGCTACGCATAAACTAGGGTTGAAGCTTCTTTCACTCTAGCAACCCATCATCTACTTATTACTTCCCCATGCCTTCCTCTAGGCCCAAACAATGGTGAAGTGTCATGTAGTCAACGTTCACATAACACTACTAGAGGAGAGACAACATACATCTCATCAAAATATCGAACGAATACCAAATTCACATGGCTACTAATAGCAAGACTTCTCCCATGTCCTCAGGAACAAAAGTAACTACTCACAAAGCATAAACATGTTCATAATCAGAGGGGTATTAATATGCATATAGGATCTGAACATATGATCTTCCACGAATTAAACCAACTAGCATCAACTACAATGAGTAATTAACATTACTAGCAACCTACTAGCAACAATCCCGGACTTGGAGACAAGAATTGGATACAAGAGATGAACTAGGGTTTTGAGAGGAGATGGTGCTAATGAAGATGTTGATGGAGATTGCCCTCTCCTGATGAGAGGAGCGTTGGTGATGACAATGGCAATGATTTCTCCCTCCGGGAGGGAAGTTTCCACGGCGGAACAGCTCCGCTAGAGCCCTAGATTGGTTTCGCCAAGGTTCCGCCTCGTGGCGGCGGAGTTTCGTCCGAGAAGATGGCTTGTTATTTTTTCCCATCGAAAGACTTCAGATAGCAGAAGATGGTCACCGGAGGGCCACCAGGGGGCCCATGAGGTAGGCGGGCGCGCTCAGGGGGGTTGGGCGTGCCCCCCACCCTCGTGGGCAGGGTTTGCCCCCCTGGTGAATCTCTTCCGCTGAGTATTTTTTATATATTTTGAAAATGTCTTCCATGAAGTTTCAGGACTTTTGGAGCTGTGCAGAATAGGTCTCTAATATTTGCTCCTTTTCCAGCCCAGAATCCCAGCTGCCGGTATTCTCCCTCTTCATGTAAACCTTGTAAAATAAGAGAGAATAGGCATAAGTATTGTGACATAATGTGTAATAACAACCCATAATGCAATAAATATCAATATAAAAGCATGATGCAAAATGGACGTATCAACTCCCCCAAGTTAGACCTGGCTTGTCCTCAAGCAAAAAGCCGAAATCGAAAAATATGTCCACATGTTTAGAGATAGAGGTGTTGATAAAAATAAAATACGGACATGAGGGCATCATGATCATTCTTAGAACAACAACTTATATAATTCTTGTCATATGATTTCTTATGCTAGAGTAATAATTCAATCACAATAACAAGTATGAATCACAAACTTCATTGAAAACTAACAAACTATAATCTCAGTCACTGAAGCAATTGCAATTTATCATAACATAGGAAAGAGTCAATATATAAGAGCTTTTTAGCAAGTCCACATACTCAACTATCATATAGTCTTTCACAATTGCTGACACCCACGCAATACTTATGGGTATGGAGTTTTAATCGGACATAGAGAAAGATAGGGGCTTATAGTTTTGCCTCCCAACGTTTTACCTCAAGGGTAATGTCAACAATAATAGTTCATGAAAACTCACATCCAATTAGCCATATATACCAGGATCTTTCCAACATACTGTGCTTGCCAAAGGATAAAATGTAAAAAGGAAGGTGAAGATCACCATGAGTCTTATGCAATGTAGGGGATAAAAGTAAAAGATAAGCCCTTCGCAGAGGGAAGAAGAGGTTTTCATGCGCTTTTGTAGTTGGATGCACAAAATCTTAATGCGAAAGAACGTCACTTTATATTGCCACTTGTGATATGGACCTTTATTATGCAGTCTGTCGCTTTTATTTCTTCTGTATCACACGATCGTATCAAGCTTATTTCTCCCACACTAATAAGTCACACATATTTAGAGAGCAATTTTTGCTGCTTGCACCAATGACAACTTACTTGAAGGATCTTACTCAATCCATAGGTAGGTATGGTGGACTCTAATGGCAAAAGTGGTTTAAGGATATTTGGAAGCACAAGTAGTATCTCTACTTGGTGCGATGAATTTGGCTAGCATGAGAGGGAAAGGCAAGCTCAACCATGTTGGATGATCCATGACAATATAATTTATCTCGGATGTAAGAAAACGTAACCCATTATGTTGTCTTCCCTGTCTAACGTCAACTCTTTTAGCATGTCATATTTTAATGATTGCTCACAATCATAAAAGATGTCCAAGATAGTATATCTATATGTGAAGACCTCTCTTTCTTTATTACTTCCTATTAATTGCAACGATGACCAAAACTATGTTTGTCAACCCTCAACAACTTTTATTCATCATAATTTTTCTATGTGAGCTCATTACCCTCCATAAGATCCATATGATCTCTTTGTTTCCTTTTTATTTCTTTCTCTTTTCTTATATTCACTTAAGATCATGGCAAAAGAATCAAGCCCTTGACTCAACACTAATATTTATTATATAGCTCACGGACTCGATTACATAGAAGGATTATAAAGCAAAACTCACAACTAGATCATACTAAGCACTTTTATTCTACTAGATCAAGATATTACCAAAAGGATCGAACTAAGAAAAACGGTAAAGATAAAAGTGATGGTGATACGATACCGGGGCACTCCCCCAAGCTTGGCAGTTGCCAAGGGAGTGCCCGTACCCATGTGATTATGTCTCCTTTGTTGGTGAAGAAGGTGGAGTTGTTGCTGATGGATAGTCGCACATCGAGCATAGGAGGTCTTCTAACTTGCGGATAATGCCCTTGAGTGCGATGATATGCTCCTTCAACATAATATTTTCACGTGTGAGATACTTATTTTGTATACGAGCTAACTCAATCATCTTGAAAGCTTTGATTTCTGTTGGGGTAAGAAGATTGTGATCAAGTTGAAGGGTGTCTTATGTTGCCGGAACTTGGTCCTCCATGGCCTTCTTGATCCCTTCATCCTTGTTGATCTCCATGGGTTCTTCTCTCTTCAGCTCTATCTTCATTAGCCAAGCATCGCTGCCCTCATGGTTGGAGGAGGAGGGAGACGACATAGTGCCTAGCCTTGACAACATTGACAGAAAACAGCTCGAAACAAAGACAGGAGATTTTTGCGTGATACAGGAGTCAAAACCTTCGGGAGATTATATAATGAATTTTTACTGGCCAAAATACGTGTCGTGTACGAAAATGGAGTAGGGAGAGCACACGAGGTGCCCACGAGGTATGGGGGCGTTCCCAGTAGGGTAGGGCGCGCCCTCCACCCTCGTGGAGGCTTTGTGCCCTTCCCGGACTGCTTCTTATTTTTCTATTTTTCTAAATATTCCAAAACGGAGAAATATTGCCTTAAAAACTGTTTTGGAGTCGGTTTACTTACCGTACCACATACCTATTCCTTTTTGGAGTCAGAGACGTTCCGGAAAGTGTCCCTTATGTATTCCTCCGGGGTTATGGTTTCAATAATATTGGTTTCAACATTTATGGGATAACCTGAGATATAATGTTTGATTCTTTGACCGTTCACCACCTTCGGATTTGTGCCTTCAAAATTGTTGATTTTTATGGCACCGGAATGATAGACCTCCTCGATAACGTAAGGGCCTTCCCATTTAGAGAGAAGTTTTCCTGCAAAAAATCTTAAGCGAGAGTTGTATAGCAATACATAATCACCTACATTAAACTCACGCTTTTGTATCCTTTTGTCATGCCATCTTTTAACTTTTTCTTTAAACAACTTGGCATTTTCATAGGCTTGGGTTCTCCATTCATCAAGTGAGCTAATATCAAATAACCTCTTCTCATCGGCAAGTTTGAAATCATAATTGAGTTCTTTAATAGCCCAATATGCCTTGTGTTCTAGTTCGAGAGGTAAGTGACATGCTTTTCCATAAACCATTTTATACGGAGACATACCCATAGGATTTTATATGCAGTTCTATAGGCCCATAATGCATCATCAAGTTTCTTGGACCAATTCTTTCTAGATCTATTAACTGTCTTTTGCAAAATTATTTTGTGTTCTCTATTACTCAATTCTACTTGACCACTAGACTGAGGGTGATAAGGGGATGCAATTCTATGGTTAACATCATATTTAGCAAGCATTTTACGGAAAGCACCATGAATAAAATGTGAACCACCATCAGTCATTAAATATCCAGGGACTCCAAACCTTGTAAAAATAAATTCTTTAAGCATTTTAATAGATGTGTTATGATCAACACTACTAGTTGGAATAGCTTCTACCCACTTAGTAACATAATCAACAGCAACTAAAATATGTGTATATCCATTAGAGGAAGGAAAGGGTCCCATATAGTCAAAGCCCCAAACATCAAATGGTTCAATAACAAGTGAATAATTCATGGGCATTTCTTGTTGTCTACTAATATTACCAATTCTTTGACATTCATCACAAGATAAGACAATCTTACGGGCATCCTTGAAGAGAGTAGGCCAATAAAAACCAGATTGCAATACCTTATGTGCAGTTCTATCTCCAGCATGGTGTCCTCCATAAGCTTCGGAGTGACACTTGCGTAGGATCTATTCCTGTTCATGCTCAGGCACACAACGTCTAATAACACCATCTACTCCTTCTTTATAAAGATGTGGGTGATCCCAAAAGTAATTCCTCAAATCATAGAAGAACTTTTTCTTTTGCTGGTATGTGAAACTAGGTGGTATAAACTTAGCAACAATGTAGTTAGCATAATCAGCATACCATGGAGCAGTATGAGAAGCATTTATGACATTTAATTTCTCATCAGGAAAGCTATCATCAATAGGAAGTGGGTCATCAAGCACATTTTCTAACCTAGACAAGTTGTCTGCAACAGAGTTCTCAGCTCCCTTCCTATCAACAATATGTAAGTCAAATTCTTGTAGCAAGAGAACCCATCAATAAGTCTAGGTTTAGCATCTTTCTTTTCCATAAGATATTTAATAACAGCATGATCAGTGTGAATAGGTACTTTAGAATCTACAATATAAGGTCTGAACTTATCACAAGCAAATACAACTGCTAAGAATTCTTTTTCAGTAGTAGCATAATTTCTCTGAGCATTGTCTAGAGTTTTACTAGCATATTGAATAACATTTAATTTCTTATCAACTCCTTGCCCTAGAACATCACCTACAGCATAATCACTAGCATCACACATAATTTCAAAAGGTAAATTCTAATCAGGTCGCTGAACAATTGGTGCAGAGATCAATGCTTTCTTAAGTATTTCAAATGCTTCTACACAATCATCATCAAAGACAAATGGTATATGTTTTTGTAATAAATTAGTCAGAGGCCGAGAAATTTTTGAGAAGTCCTTAATAAACCTCCTATAAAATCCGTCATGGCCAAGGAAATTTCTTATACCTTTGATGTTCTTGGGACATGGCATCTTCTCAATAGCATCAACTTTGGCTTTATCAACTTCAATACGTCTTTCAAAAACTTTATGCCCCAAGACAATACCTTCATTAACCATAAAGTGCCACTTTTCCCAATTCAAGACAAGATTAGTTTCTTCACATCTCTGCAAAACTCGATCAAGATTGCTCAAGGAATCATCAAAAGAAGATCCATAGACGGAAAAGTCGTCCATGAAAACCTCACAAATCTTTTCACAAAATTCAGAGAGTATAGCCATCATGCATCTTTGAAAGGTAGCAGGTGCATTACAGAAACCAAAAGGAATACGTCTATAAGCAAAAGTACCAAAAGGGCATGTAAAAGTAGTCTTTGATTGATCTTTGGCTGACACAGGTATTTGAGAGAAACTAGAATAACCGTCTAGAAAGCAAAAATGTGTATGTTTGGATAATCTTTCTAGCATTTGATCGATAAAAGGTAAGGGGTAATGATCCTTTTTAGTAGCCTTATTTAATTTGCGGAAATCAATTACCATCCTATAACCTGTAATAATTCTTTGAGGGATCAATTCATCTTTATCATTAGGAACAACACTAATACCTCCTTTCTTAGGGACACAATGGACAGGGCTTACCCACTGACTATCATCAACGGGATAGATTATACCTGCCTCAAGGAGCTTTAGTATTTCCTTTCTTACCACTTCTTTCATTTTAGGATTCAGCCGGCGTTGATGATCATGAACTAGTTTAGCATCTTCTTCCAAATTAATTTTAGGTTAACATACAGTGGGACTAATGCCCTTAAGATCATCAAGAATATACCCAATAGTAGCACGGTGCTTCTTAAGAGTTTTCAATAATCTCTCTTCCTCATGCTCTGAAAGGTTAGCACTAATAATAACAGGATATATCTTTTTCTCACAAGATAAGCATATTTAAGAGTATCAGGTAACGGTTTAAGCTCAAACACGGGATCACCCTTGGGTGGAGGAGGATCCCCTAGGATTTCAACAAGTAAACTCTTTATCAGAATAGGTTCCTATTTAAAGAATACTTCATCTAATTCCCTTCTTTCATTCATAAACATGTCATTTTCATGGTCTAGCAAATATTGTTCTAAAGGACCACTAGGAGGTACGACAATAGAAGCAAGACCAATAATTTCATCCTTACTAGGTAATTCTTCTTCACGGTGTTGTCTACTAAATTTAGAGACATTAAATTCATGAGTCATATCATCTAAACCGATAGTAACAACATCCCTTTTGCAATCTATGGTAGCATTAACAGTGTTTAAGAAGGGTCTACCAAATATAATGGGACAAAAGCTATCTTGTGGGGAACCAAGAACAAGAAAATTAGCAGGATATTTAGTTTTCCCACACAAGACTTCAACATCTCTAACAATTCCCATTGGTGAGATAGTATCTCTATTGGCAAGTTTAATTGTGACATCAATATCTTCCATCTCAACAGGTGCAATATCATGCATAACTTCTTTGTATAAGGAATAAGGTATTGCACTAGCGCTAGCACCCATATCACATAAGCCACGATAACAATGATCTCCTATTTTAACAGAAATAACAGGCATGCCTACCACAGGTCTAGGTTTATCTTTAGCACAGGGTTTAGCAATTCTAGCAGTTTCATCATAGAAATAAACAACATGCCCATCAATATTATTAGACAAGAGATATTTAACAATAGCAATATTAGGTTCAACTTTAACTTGCTCAGGAGGTGTATATGTTTTAATATTGCTTTTACGAACCACAGTTGAAGCTTTAGCATGATCCTTTATCCTAAGAGGGAAAGGCGGTTTCTCAACATAAGAAGTAGGAACAATAGGATCATTATAAGTGACAATCTTTTCTTCAACTTTAATAGGTGCAGCTACTTTTACTACTATGGGAGGATGATATTTAAACCACTTCTCCTTGGGGAGATCAACATAAGTAGCAAATGATTCATAGAAATAAGCTACTATCTCAGAGTCAAGTCCATATTTAGTGCTAAATTTACGAAAAATATCAGTATCCATAAAAGATTTAACACAATCAAAACTAGGTGTTATACCTGACTCCTTACCTTTGTCGAGGTCCCAATCTTCAGAGTTGCGTTTAATTCTTTCCAATAAATCCCATTTGAATTCAATAGTCTTCATCATAAAAGAGCCAACACAAGAAGTATCAAGCATGGTGCGATTGTTATCAGAAAGCCGAGCATAGAAATTTTTAATAATCATTTTTCTCAAGAGCTCATGATTGGGGCATGAATATAACATTGATTTAAGCCCCCCCCAAGCTTGAGCGATGATTTCTCCTTCGCGAGGCCAAAAATTATATATGTAATTGCGATCACGATGAACAAGATGCATAGGATAAAACTTCTGATGAAATTCCAATTTCAATCGTTTGTAATTCCAAGACCCCATATCATCACATAGCCTATACGATGTCGATGCATCTCCCTTCAAAGATAAAGGGAAGACCTTCTTCTTAACAACATCTCCGGGTACACCTGCAAGCTTAAATAATCAACAAACTTCATCCACATATATTAGATACTCATCAGCATGTTTTGTTCAATCTCCTAAAAAGGGATTAGCTAGTAGTTTTTCTATCATACCTGAAGGAATTTCAAAGCAGACATTTTCATTTTAATTTTCAGTAGGTTGAGTAGGTTGAGGAGCAACTCTTTACTCTACTGGTCGGGGTGAAGATACCCCGAACAAGCCCCTCAGAGGATTACTTTCCATAGTAACAAGTGACAGTAAATTTCAGCACACTATATAAATTTTTCCTTACCAAATTCCACCCACTAAAGGCGCTTCACTCCCCGGCAACGGTGCCAGAAAAGAGTCTTGATGACCCACAAGTATAGGGGATCTATCATAGTCCTTCCGATAAGTAAGATTGTCAAACCCAACGAGGAGCAGAAGGAAATGATAAGCAGTTTCCAGCAAGGTATTCTCTGCATGTACTAAAATAAGTGGTAACAGATAGTTTTGTGATAGGATAATTTGTAACGAGAAACAAGTAACAAAAGTAAATAAAGTGCAGCAAGGTGGCCCAATCCTTTTTGTAGCAAAGGACAAGCCTGAACAAACTCTTATATAGAGAAAAGCGCTCCCGAGGACACATGGGAATATCGTCAAGCTAGTTTTCATCACGCTCATATGATTCGTGTTCGGTACTTTGATAATTTGGTATGTGGGTGGACCGGTGCTTGGGTGCTGCCCTTACTTGGACAAACATCCCACTTATGATTAACCTCTATTGCAAGCATCCGCAACTACAGCAAAAGTATTAAGGTAAACCTAACCATAGCATGAAACATATGGATCCAAATCAGCCCCTTACGAAGCAACGCATAAACTAGGGTTTAAGCTTCTGTCACTCTAGCAACCCATCATCTACTTATTACTTCCCAATGCCTTCCTCTAGGCCCAAACAATGGTGAAGTGTCATGTAGTCGACGTTCACATAACACCACTAGAGGAGAGACAACATACATCTCATCAAAATATCAAACAGATACCAAATTCACATGACTACTAATAGCAAGACTTCTCCCATGTCCTCAGGAACAAAAGTAACTACTCACAAAGCATAAACATGTTCATAATCAGAGGGGTATTAATATGCATATAGGATCTGAACATATGATCTTCCACGAATTAAACCAAGTAGCATCAACTACAATGAGTAATTAACACTACTAGCAACCTACTAGCACCAATCCCGGACTTGGAGACAAGAATTTGATATAAGGAGATGGTGATGATGAAGATGTTGATGGAGATTGCCCTCTCCCGATGAGAGGAGCGTTGGTGATGATGATGGTGATGATTTCTCCCTCCGGGAGGGAAGTTTCCCCGACAGAACAGCTCCGCCAAAGCCCTAGATTGGTTCCGCCTCGTGGCGGCGGAGTTTCGTCCGAGAAGATGGCTTGTTATTTTTTTCCCATCGAAAGACTTCATATAGCAGAAGATTGTCACCGGAGAGCCACCAGGGGGCCCACGAGGTAGGCGGCAGGCCCAGGGGGTACGGCGCGCCCCCCACCCTCATGGGCAGGGTGTGGCCCCCCTGGTGAATCTCTTCTGCTGAGTATCTTTTATATATTCTAAAAACGTCTTCCGTGAAGTTTCAGGACTTTTGGAGCTATGCAGAATAGGTCTATAATATTTGCTCTTTTTCCAGCCCAGAATCCTAGCTGCCGGTATTCTCCCTCTTCATGTAAACCTTGTAAAATTAGAGAGAATAGGCATAAGTATTGTGACATAATGTGTAATAACAGCCCATAATTCAATAAATATCGATATAAAAGCATGATGCAAAATGGACGTATCAGTGGTGTCGGTGTCGGTGCTAGTGTCGGTGTCGGGGGTGGCTTCAGTGCCACTGCCGCCACCATGCAACCCCATCTGGTGTTCATCCAGGTAATCGAAATAGTGATTTGCTGCCTCGATGGGGTCTTCGAGGCGAGCAGAACCATCCGCGACTTCGGTGTTGGTAGACATGTTTCCTATTCAACAATTGTAAATAAAAGATATAATGAAGAGAAAAAGGGGCCTATATTTGGTCGGAATGTTGATTCATTCCCGTTGCGGCAAATCCCGGGTACTCCATGTGCCCTAGTTTCTAGCACAAGTCATGCCAAAAATTACAGTAATTTTTGGCATGACCTTTGCTAAAAAGTGGACATATGGAGCGCCTGAAATTTCCCAGAACGGAAATGAATCAACATTCCAGCAAAACTTAGGCCACTCGGATATTCTTCGACATTCAACCAACATTGCAAAATCATATAACATCAATGACATATGAGCATCACAGGAGCACATAGTGAAATGACCTCACTAAACATTGCAAAATAGTGGTCTTTTCAAACACCAAAAACCTTTGCAAAATGATCTCACTAAACATTTGCTACTGTTCTTTATTTATAGGAAGGGAGCTACTATTTTATATTTATAGCTATTTTAAACCTACAAAAATTGCCTAGCTACTAGTTTTTATTTGCTACTGTTTTTTATTTTTTATTTGCTACTATTTTTTCCTCAATGATTTCTCTCTCTCTCTCTCTCTGCTACTGACCCTAATTAATTAGCTATTGCATTAGCTACTTCCCTAGACAAATTTGCCCTAGCTAAATTTGCTCATTTGCTAAAAAAATGGCCCAAGCTATATTTGCTACTGCCCTAATTAGCTACAGTTTTTTATAAATTTTTGCTACAGTTTTTATAGCTAGTTTGTATACCTACCAAAACTAATTAGCTACTGCTTTTATAAATTTTAGCTACTATTTTTTATACCTAAAAAACCAATTTGCTACTGTTTTTATTTATAGGTATTTTATATACCCTAAACTAAATTTCCCTAAACAAAATTGCCCTAAATTAAATTGCACTAAACTAAATTTCCTAAACTAAATTGCGCAAAACTAAATCTCTCTCTCTCTCTCTCTCTCTCTCTCTCTCGCTGCTACATCTCCTAGCTAGGGTTTGATACGTCTCCAACGTATCTATAATTTTTGATTGTTCCATGCTATTATATTATCAATATTGGGTGTTTTATATGCATTTATATGCTATTTTATATGATTTTTTGGACTAACCTATTAACCTAGAGCCCAGTGCCAGTTTCTGTTTTTTCCTTGTTTTTGAGTATCGCAGAAAAGGAATATCAAACGGAGTCCAATTGACCTGAAAATTTACGGAGATCATTTTTGGACCAGAAGAAGCCCACGTAGCATCGGAGATGGACCAGAAGAGTCCCGAGGCCACCACAAGGGTGGGGGGCATGCCCTACCCCCTGGGCGCGCCTCTTGCCTCATGGCCGCCTCGTGGACCCCCCCCCTGACTTGTTCCCTATGCCAACGCCTCTTCTATATCCCTAAACTTCCAGAAAATTACCTAGATCGGGAGTTCCATTGCCAGAAGCCTCTGTAGCCACCAAAAACAAATCGGGACCCCGTTCCGGCACCCCGCTGGAGGGAGGATCCATCACCGGTTGCCATCTTCATCATCCCGGCGCTCTCCATGACGAGGAGGGAGTAGTTCACCCTCGGGGCTGAGGGTATGTACCAGTAGCTATGTGTTTGATCTCTCTCTCTCTCTCTCTCTCGTGTTCTTGATTCGGCACGATCTTGATGTATCGCGAGCTTTGCTATTATAGTTGGATCTTATGATATTTCTCCCCCTCTACTCTCTTGTAATGGATTGAGTTTTCCCTTTGAAGTTATCTTATCGGACTAAGTCTTTAAGGATTTGAGAACACTTGATGTATGTCTTGCATGTGCTTATCTATGGTGACAATGGGATATCCACGTGATCCACTTGATGTATGTTTTGGTGATCAACTTGCGAGTTCCGTGACCTCGTGAACTTATGCATAGGGGTTGGCACACGTTTTCGTCTTGACTCTTTGGTAGAAACTTTGGGCCACTCTTTGCAGTTCTTTGTGTTGGTTGAATAGATGAATCTGAGATTGTGTGATGCATATCGTATAATCATACCCATAGATACTTGAGGTGACATTGGAGTAACTAGGTGACATTAGGGTTTTGGTTGATTTCTGTCTTAAGGTGTTATGCTAGTATGAACTCTAGGATAGATTGAACGGAAAGAATAGCTTCGTGTTATTTTACTACGGACTCTTGAATAGATCGATCAGAAAGGATAACTTTGAGGTGGTTTCGTACCCTACAATAATCTCTTCATTTGTTCTCCGCTGTTAGTGAATTTGGAGTGATTCTTTGTTGCATGTTGAGGGACAGTTATATGATCCAATTATGTTATTATTGTTGAGAGAACTTGCACTAGTGAAAGTATGAACCCTAGGCCTTGTTTCAACGCATTGCAATACCGTTTTGGCTCACTTTTATCATTAGTTACATTGCTGTTTTTATATTTTCAGATTACAAAAACCTATATCTACCATCCATATTGCACTTGTATCACTATCTCTTCGCCGAACTAGTGCACCTATACAACTTACCATTGTATTGGGTGTGTTGGGGACACAAGAGACTCTTTGTTATTTGGTTGCAGGGTTGTTTGAGAGAGACCATCTTCATCCTATGCCTCCCATGGATTGATAAACCTTAGATCTTCCACTTGAGGGAAATTTGCTACTGTCCTACAAACCTCTGCACTTGGAGGCCCAACAACGTCTACAAGAAGAAGGTTGTGTAGTAGACATCAAGCTCTTTTCTGGCGGCGTTGCCGGGGAGGTTAGCGCTTGAAGGTATATCTTTAGATCTTGCAACAGAATCTTTTATGTTCTTGTTTTATCACTAATTTAGTCTATAAAAGAAAACTACAAAAAATTGGAATGAGGTTGCTTCATATGCTTCATCTTTTTAATATCTTTCGTGAAAATATGGATTCCGATAATTGTGCCAAAGTGTTAGAAGAAGAATGCATTAAAATGTTTGGCACTATATCTTTGGATGATGAGCATGATGGCAATGTGGTTAGTATGAATTCTTTGAATATCCATGATGCTAATGATATGCAAAGCCACAAGCTTGGGGATGCTATGTTTGATGAAGATGATATTTTTTGTCCCCCAAGTTTTGATGAGCAAATTTATTATGATGAAAGCATCCCTCCTATCTATGATGATTATTGTGATGACACATATGCTATAAAGAATAATGATATCCATGAAATTTGTCATCATGATTTTAACTTTCAATTGGATTATGCCTCACATGATAGTTATTTTCTTGAGTTTGCTCCCACTACTATTCATGAGAAGAAATTTGCTTATGTGGAGAGTAATAAAAATTCTATGCTTGTAGATCATGAAAAGAATGCTTTATGTGATGGTTATATTGTTGAATTCATTCATGATGCTACTGAAAATTATTATGAGAGAGGAACATATGCTTTTACATATTGCAATAATATCAAGTTTCCTCTCTATGTGTTGAAAATCTTGAGGTTATCCTTGTTTTACTTTCCTATGAAAGTTGATTCTTGTTCCCACAAGTTGTTTGCTCACAAAATCCCTATGCATAGGAAGTCGGTTAGGCTTAAATGTGCTAGTTATATTATTCATGATGCTCTCTTTATTTTTCAACTCTTATCTTTTATGTGAGCATCATTGACATCATCATGCCTAGCTATAAAGGCATTAAAGAAAAGCGCTTGTTGGGAGACAACCCAACACCTTTACCTACTATTTTTGTGTGTTCACATGATTAAGCTACTGTAGTAATCATGTTTTATAGCTTTTGTTCCAATAAAGTGCCAAGTAGAGTGTCGGTGTCAAAACCGGCGGATCTCGGGTAGGGGGTCCCGAACTGTGCGTCTAGGCCGGATCGTAATAGGAGGTAAGGGACACGAAGTTTTACCCAGGTTCGGGCCCTCTTGATGGAGGTAAAACCCTACATCCTGCTTGATTAATATTGATGATATGGGTGTTACAAGAGTAGATCTACCACGAGATCAGAGAGGCTAAACCATAGAAGCTAGCCTACGGTATGATTGTATGTTGTGATTGTTGTCCTACAGACTAAAACCCTTCGGTTTATATAGACACCGGAGAGGGTTAGGGTTACACAAGGTCGGTTACAAAGGAGGAGATATCCATATACGTATTGCCTAGCTTGCCTTCCACGCCAAGTAGAGTCCCATCTGGACACGAGACGAAGTCTTCAATCTTGTATCTTCATAGTCTAACAGTCCGACCAATGGAGATAGTCCGGCTGTCCGGAGACCCCCTAATCCAGGACTCCCTCAGTAGCCCCTGAACCAGGCTTCAATGACGATGAGTCCAGCGCAGTATTGTCTTCGGCATTGCAAGGCGGGTTCCTTCTCCGAATACATGACAGAACAAGTTGAATACAAGGATAGTGTCTGACCCTGCAAAATAAATTCCACATTCCACCACAGAGAGAATAACGTTTTCGCAGATCTAATTTGCTGGCTTGTTTTGGCAACATGACGTTACGTCATGGCCCGGTGTTTATTCGAACCGTTTCTTTTAACCAGCTCCACACATAACGCGAGGCGGTTTCTTGACACGTCTTGCCGAAGCGGAGATCGTGTTCCCCTAATTACGGGATTCTCATTAATGTGGTTCGTGGGTAACCCAACCATGTCTAGGACTCCTAGATTATAGGTAAGTCCTAAACGGCTACGGAGAGGACGCTTGATATTCACCCTCTTTATAAGGGGACAAGGTTTTCGCTTTTTCCCTCCCATGCTCAATCAAACCCTTTCCCCGCCTCGAGTTCTAACACCCAAAGCCCAGGTCAAGTGCTCCAGATCTTCAACCATGTCCGGATCCAGCCTTCAAGGCCAATGAACGCCCTCCTCTGTTACGGAAGAGGACATTAAGAAGTTGAGGGAGGCCAGATATCTGACTACCGAGGTTTCGCCTCGGCTGCCTGCTCGAGGGCAGGTCATCCCTACTCCCGAACCCAACGAGAATGTTGTGTTCGTCTCCCACTTCCTCCGAGGTCTAGGCCTCACTTTGGATCCTTTCGTCAGGGGCTTGATGTTCTATTACGGGTTAGATTTCCACGATCTAGCCCCGGACTCCTTTCTCCACATCACGACATTTATTGTCGTGTGTGAGGCCTTCCTCCGCGTTACCCCTCACTTTGGCCTGTGGCTCAAGACCTTTGACGTAAAGCCGAAGATGATCGAGGGGCAACAAGCACTGTGTGGAGGTGCCTCAATAGGCAAAATGGCAGGAGCTCCATGGCCGGGAGGTTCCTTTCCAGAGGTGCCCGAATTATGGCAATGGGAGTGGTTTTATGTCACGGCTCCCAGAAGTGCCAAGTGGACGGCTGCCCCCGCTTTCCGCTCGGGCCCCCAACCACAACTGATGTCATGGATTAGCAGGGGTCTGAGCTGGGGTCCAGCCAAGGACGTGCCTATACTGCAAAGCCGCATCCGAGATCTCTTCGAGGGAGATTTAAATTTGGTTGCGGTAATACAAGTTATGCTGGTTCGCCAAGTCCAGCCTTGCAAACGCCGGCCCCTGCGTCTGTGGGAGTTCAACCTAGAGGGACCATGTGCCATTCAAAGTTTCCTCGGCCTGACGCACGAGGAGATGTACAAGTCATTCTTCGGACCTCAAGTGGAATGTCCGGATATCACCGAGGACGTGGGCCTGAGCAGTAACCGCGCCACCGAACAAGTAAGAAATCCTCTAGCCGAACACACTGTCCTTTATTTGAGGTTATTTTTGAGAGTTCGCCTTTCGACCAGGACTGGCTAACGAAGGTGAAGATGATTCGGTGTTTGGCCCCCCTCCCTGAGAGTTTGGAAAATCCGGTATTGGAGAAGATGCTCGAGGTCGCACCTTGCCCGGAGCCCTCGAAGGAAGATACCGAGGGGGATAATACGGGCGAATGCGGGCCCCCGCCGCTACCCGCTCCGACCGAGGGAACGAGTGTTTCCATGAAGGAGGACGACCGGGGGAGGAAAAGGACTGCTTCTGAGGATCCGGAAGCCGAAGCCTCCAAACAGGAGAAGAAGTCTCCCACAGAGGGTCCTGCATCGGGGGGTGCTTTTGCCGCACAAAGTCCGTGAGGGGATCAGCCCTCCAACAAGTCGTAAGTGATCCAAAATATTTTAATAGTAAGAGTATGCTATCTTTTTCCTCTGAGAAAACAACCACCGCATATATCTTGCAGTTCGGGCTTCAGCCCCTCTCAAATGAGTTTGTCTTCGGGGGATCTTCTTCCGGAGATGATGGAGAGCGAAACGCCTCCCCCGGACTCCTCCGGTCCAGAAGCGGGTGACCCCGAAGTGTCGTCACGGAGGGCCTCTCCGGATCGGGTGAGGCCGGAAGATAGTCCCGTAGACCCCAGAAGTCCCTAGTGTCCGGCTCCCGAAGAGAGCATACGAAAGAGTCCGGCACCGCCTGGTGTGCGGTCTGACGTTTTGAGGGAGGTGGTGGGGCGAGCGGCCATCTCAGAAGAGCACCGTATGTTGATGGGTATGGTGATGGAGAGAATCTCGTCCGCTGAAAGCGGATTACATGAAGCCTTTATGAGTCTACTGACAGGCTTTGAGGTATGTGAGATAATATGTGATAGTACTGCACATGTTAGGTGTGCCCTATGTAGATAGTAACCCCTAAGACTCTGGTTGTCGTCGAGAACAGCGGTGAACAGAGGATCGTATTCCCAGGCAATAACCAGACTGCCTCTATGTGTAGGTGGTGGAAGCTCCGATGGCTAGCCAGACTAATGAGTTTGCCCAATTAAAACGGCAACTGGATGCGGCAGACGCCGGCATCGAGCTTGTTAACAAGAGGCTTGATGAGGCACAGGGTAAGTGTTATCATCCGGTGAACGCCACATAGTAAGAGCAGCATAATGCCAGTATCTTTAATATGTTGTGACTGCATATGGAGCTGCCACCGTGGAAGCCTTGCGGGCGAAACTTGCCCGAGCCAAAGAACAAGCGAGGATTAGTAATGCGGCTACTTTGAAGGCAGCCGAAGAGTTGAAAGCCGAGAAGGCCACACACATTGTGGGAGCCAGGAGAAGATGGCCAAGATGGCCGTAGAGTTAAAAGACACTACAGTCCGTTGCCGGGTCCTTGAGAAAGAAAATCGAGCGAAGGCAACGGACCTTGAGAAGGCCGCGGCGGTAGACAAAGACACCCGTTCTGCTATGAGAGCGAAGAAGGAGGAGCTGCGAGAAGCCGGGGATATTGTGGCTGGGAGACCTTTCATGTTACGAAGGAAGTCCGGAGATCCACGGTATGCCCCTCTGGACCGGCTGTGGAGCTCGGCAGATGCGTTTATGGATTTGGCGGCGAGCGCTGCCGATGCGGCCAAGTACTTCCAAGGATCAGACAGATCGTGAAGTGGACAAGCTGTTTTGGACACAATTCCACGTTCCAGAGCGTCCGCTTTCATTGACTGACCAGCTAGCCGAATGGGCCGAACTGAATAGGTTGTCCGGACTCGCCATGAGGTCTGTTGTGGATCAGCTATGGCCGGAAGGGCCTAAGCCGAACAGCTATTTCAGCTTAGTGCAGCAGTTCCTTGATGCGGTGCCGCGCATTAATGCGATGAAGAGGTCGACATGCATAGAAGGGTCGCGGATGGCCCTTGCCCGTGTTAAAGCATACTGGGCAGAGATGGACGCTACCACTGTTGCGGCGCAGGGTTCGGCCATAGGCCGTGTGGCTGCCGAACACTATTTCGAGGAAGTTCTCGAGGGTGCTCGTTTGATAGAGGCCCAGTGCTCAAAAATATTATGTTTGAGTGATATCTATTCTCATTGTAAACATAATGCTTTTATGAAGTTTTTATAAGGCTATGTTTATACTTTTGCGTGAAAGTAGTACGATGCCTCTTGTGCGGCCGTTTATGTATACCTGTGTATAACCTGAAAGATTGCAGCCGTCGGCTTCAACCCCCACGCATATAATGTGGAGGTGCTTGCAAAAAACGCGTGTTCACACTTAACCCGATGTCTTGGTCCTGATAAGGAGGTGATAGCGCAGCAAGCGAGGCAACCGGACTATAATGCTTTAACACTTTCACTTAGCCATAGGAGTTTGATAGTGGGGCTACTAGATAGCCCCTGGTGGCTCCGGAGTCTCCCGATCGCGGGGTGCGTATATGCCTGGCCGGAAAATGGCCCTTCATTAAGGCGGAGGAATTCTAACATTCCGATAGGTCATCGAGTGGTTGACCAGTCTCACGCTATATCATGACAGTCAGTTTTCGGCTTTCTCTACTGAGGCGCTCGTCCGGATGAACCAGGGCACAATCGCAGTAGTTCTTCTGGTGCTACCTTAGCCAGTAAAGCGAACGTAAGGCACCAAAACACAGGAGCCGGGCAAACCCAACATTAGACCAAAGACAATGATTCGGAGCTGATGCATATAAGGCCGAACTCGCAACGCCGAACACTACCCAAGGTATTCGGTCTTTATGGTATAAACCGGGCAGAAATAGTGCCGCTTGTAAGAAGCCCCTTGTGTCCAGGTACGTGCATTATTCTGACGTGGCCACATGCCAAGACATCAGCATCCTTCTCAATTGTGCTGAGAATTCGGTGGATATGTATCAACAAGAGACAGTAAAAAAGGTTTACGCAGGGTCTTAATCTAAAAAGAATCCTTGGAGCGGGTCCTTGCTACACGTCTGCGCCTATGTCTCCGTTGTGCTGTATCCTGGATGGGTGTAGCACGATGATTATCTGTAAAAGAGAGGAGCTTAGGTAAAAAAGCTGTCGTGCCAAAAGGATAGTTTTAAAATAAACCATGTATAATTCAAGGTGGGTAAGGATTGCCACTTGTCTGCGCACATTGAGCCCCTTGTATTTGTAATAGGGGTGTGATCATTGATTCAGTATAAATTGCATATAGCTGCACCGGACTCGTCTAACCGTGTCCGAGGTCGTGACGACCTGCTAAATGTTTTAGTTGGTGAGGCCGTTTTTAGTGTGCGGCTGTCAAGGCAGCCGCACGCTCTTCGGCGCGCAGAAATCGCTTAATATTTCCGTTCACTGTAGTGATGCCACGTGGACCGGGCATCTTGAGTGTGAGGGAAGCGTAGTGTGGTATTGCATTAAAGCGAGTGAAAGCTTCGCGTCCGAGTAGTGCTTGATAGCCACTTTGGAACGGAGCGACGTGGAAGGTTAGATGTTTGCTACGGAAGTTATCGGGGAAGCCGAATATAACTTTTAGTAGCAGGGAGCCCGTGCAACGAGCCCCTGGGCCTGGCGTTACTCCTTTAAAGGTAATATTGCTATGGCGAATTTTTGTTGGGTCTATCCCCATTTCGCGGATTGTATCCTGGTACATCAGATTTAGACTGCTGCCACCGTCCATCAGGACTCGTGCGAAGCGGTATCCGTCAATTATTGGGTCTAATACCAGGGCAGCCCATTGTTCACACCTGATTTTTGCAAGATACAGATTGCAATGAAGATGGTCTCGAGTGAATGAGTTTTCAGCATAAAAATATTCACGTCACCGAGTGGAACCACTTTGATGTTTCGGTTATATTCATTCGACTTTATTTTACGGACCGAAACTATACTCCGAATGGCATAGTTCAATGTTCCGAGTGGCTTTTGGCCAATCACGTCTTCAAGATGACCTCAGATTAAGGAGCACTCTTAAGGAATTGTCTTCGTCTCGTCGAGGCAATCGATTTTGATATATAAATCATCTCAATCCGAGTTCATATGCAAAAGTTAGAGGCAATATACTGCAGACTGAACCTCAACAGAAATATGGCGCGAGGTGCCAGACACATGTCTGATAGGTTGCGCGTGTAATTCGGCCATCAATACGGTCTTGAATAGAAAAACCTTCAACATGTAAAAGTTTTGTCTCGTCGAGCCGATCGATTTTCATATATAATTTGTCTCAATCCAAGATCATATGAGGCCTGGAGAGACAAATCAAGATCGGGCTATGTTTTCAATCGGAAATCCGAGTGAAAAGTTTATGGTCGAGTGAAAGTTTGCTGACCGGATGAAATTATTATTATCCAAGTGGAAATATAGTCATCCGAGTGAAAATATGATCATCCGAGTGAAATTGTCGTCCAGGTGAAAATATTCCGAGTGAAAAGATTACCATCGGGACAAAAACTTGCCCATTGAATAAGATAGTGCCTTCCGAGTGGAAATATAGTCATCCGAGTGAATAAGATAGTGCCTTCCGAGTGGAAATATGGTCATCCAAGTGAAAATATAGTCATCCGAGTGAAAGATTGTCTTCCGAGTGAAAAAGTCCAATCGGACGATCCGAGTGAAAGTATCTAATATCCGAGTGGATGAGCTCAAGTCCGTGTGAAATTGAACATGTGCTCGAAAGTTTATCAAAATGACCTTGGATGAAGAAGTGTTCAATACAGAAGTTGTGCGTATCATCAAGACGGTAATTTTTTATTTTGGAGTCATCATCATCAGAGATAATATATAGCCTACAAATTCACTACGAGACTCAGATAATCCAGTCTACTTCAAAACCGAGTCCGACTGGAAGATAAAGATGACCTCGAAAAGTATTCAAGATGGCCTTATTTGAAAAAATGATCAACATGAGAATTGTTCGTATCGTTGAGGCGCACAAGTTTGATATTTGGGCTGTCTCGATCGGAGATCATATGCAAGCCCGGCGGCCCGCGCAAGAAGGAAGACAGAGTTTGGGCCAGATTCAGACTGAATCCGAGTTGGAATAGAATTAGGACTCTAGGACGTGAATTGATGTAATTTTTCTGGTAAGGAAAGCCTAGATGAATCCTTTACTTGTACGGGAAGTCCAGCCGCCTCTTATATATGTTGGGGGTGACGGCCGATTGAACAACACACAATCGAACAAATCAATATACTACTTTTTCATCTACGTTTTATCTCTCCACCGTTTTTCTATCTCGTTCTTCGCTGTTCTTCGTGTTTGAGAGCTGTGAATGCCGAGGCTATAGGGGCGAGCGAATCGACCTAGGGCAGCCCATAGCCGCCGCACTCCCCGACGGGGTCCCTCCCAGGGGTGTGGGGTTTTCGGGTCTGCAAAAGCGCCCGTCGACTGTCTTGCATATCGCGCTATCGGTCGGGTCTCCTTCGATGTGAGCTGTGGTGCATCACCCCCGGCGTCGAGGGTACACGTGATGTGTTCGTGTGTCAACACACTTTTTGGCGACACCGCTGGGGAACGAAGATCAATCGTCATCATCCACCATGTCTGATATTCCCAAGCCATCTGAGGTAGACGCCGATAACATCATTAAGCCCAGTCTTGATGAGATATCGGCCGATCATCGCCAAGTTTATGAGGAGTACAAGAAGGCGCGTGAGGAGAAGGACCTGCAGGAGTTCCTTGCAAAATTCAAGAAAGATCGCAAAGGCAACATCACTCCGATTGAAGAAATCAAGTTCCCTCATCTTTAAGCCGAGCAGGTTAAACCCTCTGTGAGTACTACTTTTTCTCCTGAGCAGTGGGCTAAGATTGAGAGTCGTATTGCTGATGGTAACAATCTAGTCTATCAAACTTTCATAGAAAATACTAATGCTCAGAAGAATATATCTCAATCTGCTAGTGGTAATAATGGTGTAGCTTCTGGTGTGCAAAACCCTAATCTGGCTTTACCTATTGCATCGGCGCCTCCCGTGCCGATGACTTATTATCCTACCCAAACAAATCAGATTGTGGCTACACCCATTAATCCTATTACGAGCATGACATGTTCGGTGGCAACGCCGAACCAAACTCTACCTATAGCTACAACCACTCGACCACTACCAAATTATGGGTCGACATACATGCCACAATTACTACCTACAGCTAGTAACCATACTCTTCCTATGTCACTGCCACAAGCTTCATCGTCCACTACGGATGATGGTCTAGCTAATCTTAGAGAGGAGATGGCTAAGATGCTTAGAGAGAATTTTGGAGTTGAGTTTCCTCAGAATCGGATTTACCAAAAGCCGTACCCCGAGTACTTTGATGCCATCCAGTGCCCTCCGGGATATAAGATTCTAGATTTTGTTAAGTTCAATGGAGAGGGCACAAAAACCACATGGGAGCATGTTAGTCAATACTTAGCACAACTAGGTGAAGCAGGCTCACTAAATGAGTTGAAAGTGCGTTTGTTTCCTTTATCTTTAACTGGTACTGCATTTTCATGGTTTTCCTCTTTACCACATGGTTCCATTCGGGTTTGGTCGCAGCTAGAGCAGAAATTTCATGATCACTTTTATAGCGGCGACAATGAACTCAAGTTATCACATCTAACATCGGTTAAACAGAAGCATGATGAATCGGTCTCCGATTATGTCAAGAGATTCAGAGAAACAAAAAACCGGTGTTTTAATTTGGTGATAACTGAGAGAGACTTGGCAGACTTAGTGTTGAGTGGTTTGAGAACTCCCATTAGAGAAAAGCTAGAAGGTTATGAGTTCTTAAATATCAACCAAGTCTTACAAAGGGCTTTGGCTCAGGAAAGCCGAAGCAAAGGTCTCAAAGAAGTGCATAGATACAAAGCCGATCGTCCAAAGATGAATATGGTGGAATATGATAGTGATCACTCGGACGATGAGGGTGATGTTTTTGCTACTGAATTTGTTTGGCCATCTAAGGCCAAACCCTTTACTTGCAATGATCTGAAACCGATTCATAAGAATCGTGATGAAGAGATGAAGTTTACTTTTAACATTGCTAAGTGTGATAGAATATTTGATGCTTTGCTGCAGGCCAAGATTATTAGAATATCCCATACTTTACCGCCGTTTGAAGAGCTAAAACAGCATGCTTATTGCAAGTATCATAATTCTTTTTCTCATGCTACTAACGATTGCAATGTTTTTCGACGACAGATACAATCGGCCATTAATGACGGACGATTGAACTTTTCTGAGATGGAAGTTGATAAGCAGCCTTTTCCAATGAATACCATGGATTTGGAGGGGAAGAAGCTACTCATTCGGCCGGAGGTAGCAGAATCTGCTAATAAAGCTAATGTCATTGTTGGTGAGCCTAGGAAAGACAAGGAGGACAACAAATTCTTGGGGAGACAGGTTGTGCTTGGTAAGCAACCCGATGGCAAGGAAGTGATCAAAATCACCATCAAGAATCCTACACTCGGGGGGCAACTACAAGTGCAAGAAAATGCTCGTGTGAGATTTGTCAAGCCCAATAGTCCAGAAATTGGCAAGTGGAAAAGGAATGAAGTTAAAGTACAGCGCAAGCGGATCAAGCCAACTTTTGATATGTTGATGTCCAAGTACACCAACCAGTCGGCCGGTTCTAGCTTTAATCGGCCGACTCATGTGAAGCGACCAAGGTCACCATCAGCTGATATGTTCAGTCAGTATATGAGACCGAGTGGACCAAGGGTGCTGTTTCCAGAAGAGCATACACAATCTGTTTGGGATCGACTGGACTATTCATATAGAGGCCGACTGAACATCGGTAACTATCGGTCGGCTGGTCAAAACATGCGACCGGATGGAAATTATCTGAGTGTAAGAATGCACCCAGGTGGAAGCTATCCGAGTGAAAAAATGTAGCCGAGTAGATTCCATCCGACTGAATTCCATCCGAGTGATATCCATCCGAGTGGATTCCATCAGAGTAAAAAGGTGCGCCCGAGTGGAAATTTCATCCATCTGGAAAGTCGAAAAGAATGGCGTGTTAAATCATTAAGTATTGCAGCAGTTGAGTCGGGAAATGGCCAGGAGAAAATGGATGTCGACTCACTTATCTTGGGCACCGAAACATTCGCCATACAGCAGCCGATTGTGCATAGCAATCCGACTGAGCCGATACTTGCTATCGCGCCAAAGCACTCGGCTAATGACCATGAGGCAAGCACCAGCCAGGTAAAGACGAGAGATCCTAAATACACTCAGCCAAAGTGGTGTCCTCCAGGGCTAACAAAGACACAAAAGAGGAAACTATAGAGGTTAAGGAGTCAAGAGATGGCAGAACAAGAGGCCGAGAAACAAAGGGATAAGTTGTTCAATGACACTCGACCCATGGTTCCACCAAAACAAGTGTGGAGGCCTAAACAAATACAAGATACAACAACTTCTACATCTATCACAGCAATACCTACATCAGCAAAGGAGGACGATGCAACAGATATGACATCGTCTGCGACACTTCTTACTTCTCCTTCACTTGGACAAATTTCAGAATCTATGGATGCACTCGAGGAGGAAGCTGATATGTTGGACTATGAGTCTGCGCCGGTTCATGAAGGTATGGATATCAATATGGTGTATTACTTACCTGCTGAGTTTCGTGCTGTAGATGAAGAAGGGGAGGTGGCTCAGCTGGATTTTGGCCCTAAAAATGCAATATTCGAGAAACCAAAAGAACCAGTAACGCATCTGAAACCATTATATCTCAGAGGTCATATCAATGGGTCGCCGCTCACTCGGATGCTTGTTGATGGTGGTGCTGTGGTAAATCTTATGCCCTATTCGGTCTTCAAGAGATTGGGTTTGCCTGATGAAGAATTGATCAAGACCAATATGGTGCTCAATGGATTTGAACGCAAAGAGAAAACTGAAGCCAAAGGTGTGATGTATGTGGAGCTTACAGTCGGAAGCAAAACTTTGGCTACTGCATTCTTTGTCGCTGAGGTGCAAGGTAACTACAACGTCATACTAGGCCGTGATTGGGTTCATGCAAACCAGTGTGTGCCATCCACTATGCACCAGTTTTTGATTCAGTGGGTTGATGATGAAGTGGAAGTTATTCACATGGATAACTCGGCCTATGTTGCTTTGGCCGATGCATCAGTGGATTGGCAACATCCCAACGCTACTTGCTTGACGGGATGTGACTTATCAGAATTTGATTTTCTCAGTGTGACCAAGAATGGTTTTGTGCCTGTCTCTTTAAAGCCGAGTGAATGCAACGGCTCCAAGGTATGATATGTTTAAATGGATCCTAATTCCGAGTGGTTACAAAAACGTCTTGTAAAATATCGTTCCAATGAGAACGATATGTATGAGTCTATAGAGGAGTTGGATGACATGGATAAACTTGGACAATGTTTTACATCAGCCGATCCGTTAGAAGAGGTAGATATTGGAGATGGTTCAGTCACTCGACCGACATTTATAAACAAAAATTTAAAAGCCGATTGTAAGGCTAAGTTAATCGAGCTACTGAAAGAATATGTTTGTTGCTTTGCTTGGGAATATCATGAGATGCCAGGGTTAAGCCGAGAGCTAGTGGAGCATCAGTTGCCTATAAAGGCCAGTTTTAGACCTTATAAACAGTCGGCCAGAAAATTTAATCCGAAAACATTTGACCGGATCAAGGAAGAGATCGGTCGACTGCTTGAAGCTAATTTCATTCGACCTTGCAAGTTGAGGGTGTGCATTGATTTCAGAGATTTGAATAGGGCTACACCCAAAGATGAGTATCCTATGCCAATAGCCGATATGCTTATTAATGATGCTTCTGGACATAAGGTCATTAGCTTTCTAGATGGTAATGCCGGATACAATCAAATTTTTATGGCCGAAGAGGACATGTACAAAACGGCTTTCCGATGTCCTGGTTTCCTTGGTTTACGGTCGAGTGAAAGTTTGCTGACCGGATGAACTTATTATTATCCAAGTGGAAATATAGTCATCCGAGTGAAAATATGATCATCCGAGTGAAATTGTCATCCAGGTGAAAATATTCCGAGTGAAAAGATTACCATCGGGACGAAAACTTGCCCATTGAATAAGATAGTGCCTTCTGAGTGGAAATATAGTCATCCGAGTGAATAAGATAGTGCCTTCCGAGTGGAAATATGGTCATCCGAGTGAAAATATAGTCATCCGAGTGAAAGATTGTCTTCCGAGTGAAAAAGTCCAATCGGACGATCCGAGTGAAAGTATCTAATATCCGAGTGGATGAGCTCAAGTCCGAGTGAAATTGAACATGTGCTCGAAAGTTTATCAAAATGACCTTGGATGAAGAAGTGTTCAATACAGAAGTTGTGCGTATCATCAAGATGGTAAATTTTGATTTTGGAGTCATCATCATCAGAGATAATATATAGCCTACAAATTCACTACAAGACTCGGATAATCCAGTCTACTGCAAAACCGAGTCCGACTGGAAGATAAAGATGACCTCGAAAAGTATTCAAGCTGGCCTTATTTGAAAAAAATGATCAACATGAGAATTGTTTGTATCGTCGAGGCGCACAAGTTTGATATTTGGGCCGTCTCGATCGGAGATCATATGCAAGCCTGGCGGCCCGCGCAAGAAGGAAGACAGAGTTTGGGCCAGATTCAGACTGAATCCGAATTGGAATAGAATTAGGACTCTAGGATGTGAATTGATGTAATTTTTCTTGTAAGGAAAGCCTAGATGAATCCTTTACTTGTACGGGAAGTCCAGCCGCCTCTTATATATGTTGGGGGTGACAGCCGATTGAACAACACACAATCGAACAAATCAATATACTACTTTTTCATCTACGTTTTATCTGTCCATCGTTTTTCTGTCTCGTTCTTCGCTGTTCTTCGTGTTTGAGAGCTGCGAATCCTGAGGCTCTAGGGGCGAGCGAATCGACCTAGGGCAGCCCATAGCCGCCGCACTCCCTGACGGGGTCCCTCCCGGGGGTGTGGGGTTTTCGGGTCTGCAAAAGCGCCCGTCGACTGTCTTGCGTATCGCGCTGTCGGTCGGGTCTCCTTCGACGTGAGCTGCGGTGCATCACCCCCGGCGTCGAGGGTACACGTGACATGTTCGTGTGTCAACACCCATCCTACACGCCGGATACTTGCTGAGTAATCACGATGGTCGAAAGTGATCGGTTGAGACGACCAGTGGTAGGACTCCGTGGTGATAGGCCTTCGGGCGTATTTTTCTGGGAGTGTCATTTTGTTTCTTCCATTGATCACGTGTAACACGTTTACTGTTTTGACTTCTAGTGGAAATTTCTTTTGTTCCCCAGTGTCTCCCTTGAGAGGTTCATCCTCATCTTCGCTTGGTGTATCCTCCCCCTTGTGTACGGTGTTGAGTTTGCCGGACTGCTTGGAGACCCAACATTCTCTGTGGGTATGATTGGTTGGTTTGCCAGAGGTGCTATGGACCTGACATATTTGGTCCAAAATCTTACTCAGGCTAGACAGTTCGTCTCTGGCGCCTTTAGAGGGCGGCTTCTGACCTAGCCGAGAGCTTTTGAATCCGGCGTTTACTGTCGTGTTCTTCATGATGTCTCCTTTGTTCTGGCGTTTGTTATTGCTGTTGCGCCGTGATTTCCCGTTTCCATCTCTAACTTCGGATGTACTGGGGTCGCTGGTGCTGCATCTAGCTAGCCAGCTGTCCTCACCCGCGCAAAAGCGGGTCATGAGGCTTGTTAATGCTGCCATTGTTCTCGGCATTTCTTGGCCGAGGTGTCGGGCAAGCCATTCGTCACGGACGCTATGCTTAAAAGCTGCCAAGGCTTCGGCGTCCGGACAGTCGACAATTTGGTTCTTTTTATTAAGAAACCTGTTCCAAAGCTTTCGGGTTGACTCTTCGGGCTGTTGAGTTATATGACTCAAATCATCCGCGTCCGGAGGTCGGACATAAGTCCCTTGAAAGTTTGCCCGAAAAGCGTCTTCGAGCTCTGCCCAGCTTCCAATGGAGTTTTCGGGGAGGCCTTTGAGCCAGTGACTCGCTGGCCCTTTGAGTTTGAGTGGTAAGTACTTGATAGCATGGAGATCATCTCCTCGAGCCATATGGATGTGGAGGATATAGTCCTCGATCCAGACCCCAAGGTCTGTTGTTCCGTCATATGCCTCTATGTTTACAGGTTTGAATCCCTCTGGAAATTCATGATCCAGCACCTCATCGGTGAAACATAGGGGGTGTGCGGCACCCCTGTATCTGGGTGTACCGCGTTGTTCGGATGTTATATCGTATGCTGGGTGTGCTTGCATGGTCCATAGATGGATCTGGTTGTGCTGTCCTTTTGGTGCAAGCCCCCGCGTGAATTGCGTATTGTCTTGTGAGTGGCATTGTTTGCCACTCTATGTTGGCCTTGAGGTCGTCTATCCGGCCAGGTGGCTGTTTTGATTTTTGGTTGTGAGGGGTCTGAGGCCTCCTTATCGAATTCAGGTAGCTACTTCCGCTTTGGGTAGCTCTTGGTGGGGCGATTGTCATCGTACTTCGCTGCTGTGTTGAGTACTTTACTCCATCTGATTTGGAGTGTGTCCTACGCAGCCTTGAGCCTTTGCTTCTGCTTTTTTAGGCTCCTCGCGGTGGCAACAAGCCTTTGATGGGCATTCTGCTGCTCCGGGTGCCTGTCCGGCGTTGTGTCGTCCAGACTATTATCTTTGATAGAATTGGTTTGTTCAGTTTGATTATCCATATTGCCATGGTCCGGCAGTGGTTCGCCCTGCTCCAACGCTGGGTCTGTGTGATCGTTATTTCTGGCGAGGCGGGATTTGGGGCGGCGCTTGCGCCGCCGCTTTGACTGCTTCTCGAGGGAACAAGCCTTCAGTGCGTCCTTCCGTTCCTCGTCGTCGTCTTCTTTTGGTGTGTCCACCATGTATACGTCATATGATGAAGTGGACGTCCAGCGCCCTGTGGGCGGTGGTTCATCTTCGCCTCCCACATCGTTGTCCATACCGTCGATGTCTTCTGAGTCGAAATCAAGCATGTCGGTTAAATCATCGACAGTGGCTACAAAGTGGGTGGTGGGTGGGCGTCGAATTTCTTCGTCGTCCGTATCCCAATCCTGTTGGCCATAATCCGGCTAGGGCTCTCCTGACAAAGAGAGAGACCTTAGTGAATTCAGAATGTTGCCGAAGGGCGAGTGTTGAAAGATATCCGCGACGGTGAATTCCATGATCGGCGCCCACTCGGATTCGATTGGTAGGGGTGCGGATGGTTTGGGGTCCGGAAGAGAATCCGGCACCTTGGAGTCATGGGCTGTGCAGAGGATTATGCTGGTGTTTGGCTCGATCGTCGTCGAGACTTCAGCCCCTGAGGCGGTGTCTAGCCATCCGTCCTCGATTGGCGCAGTTGGCCCCGAGCTAAGGGTCGAAGCTGATGCGGGCGCAGCCTCTGGTGTACCGTCCGGTGGCAGAGCTAGGTCATACCCATCGCGACAGTGCGGCGCGCCTGGCTGTGGCTCGAATCCGTCGAAGATCAAGTCCCCACGGGTGTTGGTCGTGTAATTCAAACTTCCAAATCTGGCCTGATGGCCAGGGGCATAGCTTTCAGTCTGCTCCATATGGCCAAGAGAATTAGCCCGCAGTGCAAAGGCACCGAACACGAAGGTCTGTCCGGGGAGAAAAGTCTCACCCTGGACTGCATCGCGATCGATGATAGTAGGAGCCATCAAGCCTAATGGTGACGACACGGAGGAACTCTCAATGAAAGCACCAATGTTGGTGTCAAAACCGGCGGATCTCGGGTAGGGGGTCCCAAACTGTGCGTCTAGGCCGGATGGTAACAGGAGGTAAGGGACACGAAGTTTTACCCAGGTTCAGGCCCTCTTGATGGAGGTAAAACCCTACGTCCTGCTTGATTAATATTGATGATATGGGTGTTACAAGAGTAGATCTACCACGAGATCAGAGAGGCTAAACCCTAGAAGCTAGCCTATGGTATGATTGTATGTTGTGATTGTTGTCCTACAGACTAAAACCCTTCGGTTTATATAGACACCGGAGAGGGTTAGGGTTACACAAGGTCGGTTACAAGGGAGGAGATATCCATATACGTATTGCCTAGCTTGCCTTCCACGCCAAGTAGAGTCCCATCCGGACACGAGACAAAGTCTTCAATCTTGTATCTTCATAGTCTAACAGTCCGGCCAATGGAGATAGTCCGGCTGTCCGGAGACCCCCGAATCCAGGACTCCCTCATAGAGCCTTTAGGATCTTCTTGGGTGATTGTTGCTTGACCTTGCTGATAAAAACAGAAAGTATGCGCTCATGAATATAATTTTCACTTTTTTTACCAGAGAGCGATAAAATACCAATTCCAACTTTAGTAGATCAATACACTTTTCATACCGGTCTTCCTAATTTTTCAGAATTTTTGGAGTTACAGAAGTATTCAAAACCTCCAAATTTTCACAGACTGTTCTGTTTTTGACAGATTCTGTTTTCTATGTGTTGTTTGCTTATTTTGATGAATCTATGAGTAGTATCAGAGGGTATGAACTATAGAGAAATTGGAATATAGTAGATACTACACCAATATGAATTTAGAATGAGTTCACAAAAATACCCTAAGTGGTGATTTATTTTCTTATACTAACGGAGCTTACGAGTTTTCTGTCGAGTTTTGTGTTGTGAAGTTTTCAAGTTTTGGGTAAAGATTCGATGGAATATGGAATAAGGAGTGGCAAGAGCCTAAGCTTGGGGATTACGAAGGCACCCCAAGGTAATATTCAAGAACAACCAAGAGCCTAAGCTTGGGGATGCCCCAGATGGCATCCCCTCTTTCGTCTTCGTTCATCGGTAACTTTACTTGGAGCTATATTTTTATTTTCTTTTGTTTTGTTTGCTGTTTGAATAAAATGCCAAGATCTGAAATTCTTAAATGTTAGAGAGTCTTCACATAGTTGCATAAGTATTCAACTACTCATTGATCTTCACTTATATCTTTCGGAGTAGTTTGTCGTTTGCTCTAGTGCTTCACTTATATCTTTTTAGAGCATGGAGGTGGTTTTATTTTGAACAAATAGATGACCTCTCATGCTTCACATATATTATTTTGAGAGTCTTTTAGAACAGCATGGTAATTTGCTTTGGTTATAAAATTAGTTCTAATATGATGGACATCCAAGATGGGTATAATAAAAGCTTTCATATAAAGTGCGTTGAATAGTAGGAGAAGTTTGATACTTGATGATTGTTGTGAGACATGAGGATGGTGATATTAGAATCATGCTAGTTGAGTAATTGTGAATTTGAGAAATACTTGTATTGATGTTTGCAAGTCCTGTAGCATGCACGTATGGTAACCGTTGTGTAACAAATTTGAAGCATGAGGTATTTCTTTGATTGTCTTCCTTATGAGTGGCGGTCGGGGACGAGCGATGGTCTTTTCCTACCAATCTATCCCCCTAGGAGGATGCGCGTAGTGCTTGGTTTTGATGACTTGAAGATTTTTGCAATAGGTATGTGAGTTCTTTATGACTAATGTTGAGTCCATGGATTATACGCACTCTCACCCTTCCACCATTGCTAGCCTCTCTAGTACTGCGCAACTTTCACCAGTACCATAAACCCACCATTTACCTTCCTCAAAACAGCCACCATACCTACCTATTATGGCATTGCCATAGCCATTCCGAGATATATTGCCATGCAACTTTCCACCGTTCCGTTTATTATGACACGCTCCATCATTGTCATATTGCTTTGCATGATCATGTAGTTGACATCATATTTGTGGCAAAGCCACCATTCATAATATTTTAATACATGTCACTCTTGACTCATTGCACATCCCGGTACACCGCCAGTGGCATTCATATCGAGTCATATTTTGTTCTAAGTATCGAGTTGTAAGTAAATAAAAGTGTGATGATCTTCATTATTAGAGCATTGTCCCATGTGAGAAAAAAAGAGAAAGGCCAAAAAAAGAGAAGGCCCAAAAAAATGAGAGAAAAAGAGAGAGGCCCAAATAAAAAAATAAAAAAAATGAGAGAAAAAGAGAGAAGGGGCAATGCTACTATCCTTTTACCACACTTGTGCTTCAAAGTAGCACCATGATCTTCATGATAGAGAGTCTCCTATGTTGTCACTTTCATATACTAGTGGAAAATTTTCATTATAGAACTTGGCTTGTATATTCCAAAGATGGGCTTCCCAAATGCCCTAGGTCTTCATGAGCAAGCAAGTTGGATGCACACTCACTTAGTTTCTTTTTGAGCTTTCATACATTTATAGCTCTAGTGCATCCGCTGCATGGCAATCCCTACTCACTCACATTGATATCTATTGATGGGCATCTCAATAGCCTATTGATATGCCAAGTTGATTGATGTCTACTACACAACCTTATTCTTGTAGACGTTGTTGGGCCTCCAAGTGCAGAGGTTTGTAGGACAGTAGCAAATTTCCCTCAAGTGGGTGACCTAAGGTTTATCAATCCGTAGGAGGCATAGGATGAAGATGGTCTCTCTCAAGCAACCCTGCAACCAAATAACAAAAAGTCTCTTGTGTCCCCAACACACCCAATACAATGGTAAATTGTATAGGTGCACTAGTTCGGCGAAGAGATGGTGATACAAGTGGTATATGGATAGTAGATAAAGGTATTTGTAATCTGAAAATATAAAAACAGCAAGGTAACTAATGATAAAAGTACGCACAAACGGTATTGCAATGTGTTGAAACAAGGCCTAGGGTTCATACTTTCGCTAGTGTAAGTTCCCTCAACAATACTAACATAATTGGATCACATAACTATCCCTCAACATGCAACAAAGAGTCACTCCAAAGTCACTAATAGCGGAGAACGAACGAAGAGATTATGGTAGGGTACGAAATCAGCTCAAAGTTATTCTTTCCAATCTATCCATTGGGCTATTCCTATAAGTGTCACAAACAACCCTAGAGTTCGTACTAGAATAACACCTTAAGACACAAATCAATCAAAACCCTAATGTCACCTAGGTACTCCAATGTCACCTCAATTATCCGTGGGTATGATTATACGATATGCATCACACAATCTCAGATTCATCTATTCAACCAACACATAGAACCTCAAAGAGTGCCCCAAAGTTCCTATCGGAGAATCACGACGAAAACGTGTGCCAACCCCTATGCATAGGTTCATGGGCGGAACCCGCAAGTTGATCACCAAAACATACATCAAGTGAATCACGTGGTATCCCATTATCACCACAGATACGCACGTCAAGACATACACCAAGTGTTCTCAAATCTTTAAAGACTCAATCCAATAAGATAACTTCAAAGGGGAAACTCAATCCATTACAAGAGAGTAGAGGGGGGAAGAAACATCATAGGATACAACTATAATAGCAAAGCTCCCGATACATCAAGATCGTACCACCTCAAGAACACGGGAGAGAGAGAGATCAAACACATAGCTACTGGTACATACCCTCAGCCCCGAGGGAGAACTACTCCCTCCTCGTCATGGAGAGCACCGGGATGATGAAGATGGCCACCGGAGAGGGATTCCCCCTCCGGCAGGGTCCCAGAACGGGTTTAGATTGGCTTTCGGTGGCTACGGAGGCTTCTGGAGGCGGAACTCCCGATCTGTTCTGCTCTCTGATGTTTTTAGGGTATATGGAGATATATAGGCGGAACAAATACGTCAGGGGGGCACGAGGGGCCGACGAGGGTGGAGGGCGCGCCCCCTGCCTCGTGGCCTCCTCGTAGATCCCCTGACATTCACTCCAAGTCTTCTGGGCTTCTTTCCTTCCAAAAATGAGTTCCTGAAGTTTCAGGTCAATTGGACTCCGTTTGATTTTCCTTTTCTTCGAAACCCTAAAACAAGGTAAAAAACAGAAACTGGCACTGGGCTCTGGGTTAATAGGTTAGTCCCAAAAATGATATAAAAGTGTATAATAAAGCCCATAAACATCCAAAACAGTAGATAATATAGCATGGAGCAATCAAAAATTATAGATATGTTGAAGACGTATCAGCATCCCCAAGCTTAATTCCCGCTTGTCCTCGAGTAGGTAAATGATAAAAACAGAATTTTTGATGCGGAGTGCTACTTGGCATAATTTCAATGTAATTCTTCTTAATTGTGGCATGAATATTCAGATCCATAAGATTCAAGACAAAAGTTTAATATTGACATAAAAACAATAATACTTCAAGCATACTAACTAAGCAATCATGTCTTCTCAAAATAGCATGGCCAAAGAAAGCTATCCCTACAAAATCATATAGTCTGGCTATGCTCTATCTTCACCACACAAAATATTTAAATCATGCACAACCCCGATGACAAGCCAAGCAATTGTTTCATACTTTTGATGTTCTCAAACTTTTTCAATCTTCACGCAATACATGAGCGTGAGCCATGGACATAGCACTTTAGATGGAATAGAATGGTGGTTGTGGAGAAGGCAAAAGGGAGGAGATAGTCTCACATCAACTAGGCGTATCAACGGGCTATGGAGATGCCCATCAATAGATATCAATGTGAGAGTAGGGACTTCCATGCAACGGATGCACTAGAGCTATAAGTGTATGAAATCTCAACAAAAGAAACTAGTGGGTGTGCATCCAACTTGCTTGCTCACGAAGACCTAGGGCATTTTGAGGAAGCCCATCATTGGAATATACAAGCCAAGTTCTATAATGAAAGATTCCCAGTAGTATATGAAAGTTACAACATAGGAGACTCTCTATGATGAAGATCATGGTGCTACTTTGAAGCAAAAGTGTGGTAAAAGGATAGTAGCATTGCCCCTTCTCTCTTTTTCTCTCATTTTTTATTTTTTTATTTGGGCCTTTCTCTTTTTTTATGGCCTCTTTTTTCTCCTTTTTATTTGGGCTTCTTTGGCCTCTTTTATTTATTTGTTTTAGCTGGAGTCTCATCCCGACTTATGGGGGAATCATAGTCTCCATCATCCTTTCCTCACTGGGACAATGCTCTAATAATGATGATCATCACACTTTTATTTACTTACAACTCAAGAATTACAACTCGATACTTAGAACAAGATATGACTCTATATGAATGCCTCTGGCGGTGTACCGAGATGTGCAATGACTCATGAGTGACATGTATGAAAGAATTATGAACGGTGGCTTTGCCCCAAATACGATGCCAACTACATGATCATGCAAAGCAATATAACAATGATGAAGCGTGTCATAATAAATGGAATGGTGGAAAGTTGCATGGCAATATATCTCAGAATGGCTATGGACATGCCATGATAGGTAGGTATGGTGGCTGTTTTGAGGAAGGTATATGGTGGGTTTATGGTACCGGCAAAAGTTGCGTGGTACTAGAGAGGCTAGCAATGGTGGAAGGGTGATAGTGCGTATAATCCATGGACTCAACATTAGTCATAAAGAACTCACATACTTATTGCATAAATTTATTAGTTATCGAAACAAAGTATTACGCGCATGCTCCTAGGGGATAGATTGGGAGGAAAAGACCATCGCTCGTCCCCGACCGCTAGTCCTAAGGAAGGCAATCAATAAATAAATCATGCTCCGACTTCATCACATAACGGTTCACCATACGTGCATGCTACGGGAATCACAAACTTCAACACAAGTATTTCTCAAATTCAAAACTACTCAACTAGCATGACTCTAATATCACCATCTTCATATCTCAAAACAATCATCAAGTATCAAACTTCTCATAGTATTCAATGCACTTTATATGAAAGTTTTTTATTATATCCCTCTTGGATGCCCATCATATTAGGACTAGTTTCATAACCAAAGCAAACTACCATGCTGTTCTAAAGACTCTCAAAATTTTATAAGTGAAGCATTAGAGATCAATTATTTCTTCAAAATAAAGCCACCACCGTGCTCTAAAAAGAAATAAGTGAAGCACTAGAGCAAATGACAAACTACTCCAAAAGATATAAGTGAAGATCAATGAGTAATCGAATAATTATGCAACTATGTGAAGACTCTCTAACATTTAAGAATTTCAGATCTTGGTATTTTATTCAAACAGCAAGCAAAACAAAATGAAATAAAATGACGCTCCAAGCAAAACACATATCATGTGGTAAATAAAAATATCGCTCCAAGTAAAGTTACCAATGAACGAAGACGAAAGAGGGGATGCCTTCCGGGGCATCCCCAAGCTTAGGCTCTTGGTTGTCCTTGAATATTACCTTGGGGTGCCTTGGGCATCCCCAATCTTAGGATCTTTCCACTCCTTATTCCATAATCCATCGAATCTTTACCCAAAACTTGAGAACTTCACAACACAAAACTTAAAGTAGAAAACTCGTGAGCTCCGTTAGTATAAGAAAATAAATCACCACTTCAAGGTACTGTAATGAACTCATTCTTTATTTATATTGGTGTTAAACCTACTGTATTCCAACTTCTCTATGGTTTATAAACTATTTTACTAGCCATAGATTCATCAAAATAAGCAAACAACACACAAAAAACAGAATCTGTCAAAAACAGAACAGTCTGTAGTAATCTGGATCAAACGTATACTTATGGAACCCCAAAAATTCTAAACTAAATTGCTGGACCTGAGGAATTTATCTATTAATCATCTTCAAAAATAATTAACTAAATAGCACTCTCCAAATAAAAAAGGCAGCAATTCTCGTGAGCACTAAAGTTTCTGTTTTTTACAGCATGATCGCAAAGACTTTCCCCAAGTCTTCCCAAAGGTTCTACTTGGCACAAACACTGATTAAAAGCATATAAACACATCTAAAAAGAGGCTATATGAATGATTTATTACTAAACAGGAACAAAAAGAAAGAAACAAAAATAAAATTGGGTTGCCTCCCAACAAGCGCTATTGTTTAACGCCCCTAGCTAGGCATGATGATTTCAATGATGCTCACATAAAAGATAAGAATGGTAACATAAAGAGAGCATCATGAAGAATATGAATAGCACATTTAAGTCTAACCCACTTCCTATGCATAGGGATTTTGTGAGCAAACAACTTATGGGAACAATAATCAACTAGCATAGGAGGACAAAACAAGCATAACTTCAAAACTTTAAGCACATAGAGAGGGAACTTGATATTATTGCAATTCCTACAAGCATATGTTCGTCCCTCATAATAATTTTCAGTAGAATCATGAATTAATTCAACAATATAACCAGCACCTAAAGAATTCTTTTCATGATCTACAAGCATAGAAATTTTATTACTCTCCACATAAGCAAATTTCTTCTTAATCGGAATAGTGGGAGTATCATAAGAGACTTGAATACTATAAATTGTTTCCACATTAAAAGAGTAATGTTCAAAAAAAGGGTATTCATAATCATGACAAGTTTTATAAATATAATCAGCACTACTTTTTATAGCATATGTATCATCACAATAATTATCATAAGTAGGAGGCATGCTATCATCATTATAAATTTGCATATTAAAACTTCGGAGACTAAAAACATCATCTTCATAAGCATAGCATCCCCAAGCTTGGGACAAACATTAATTGCAGCAAATATATTCTCAAAAACATCATCTTCATCAAACATAGCATCCCCAAGCTTGGGCCTTTTCGTATCATAAGCACAATCACTCTCATCATTAATAGTATAGATAGCACCAATAGTATAGCAATTATCATATTCGTCCAAGCAAGTGCCAAAAAGATTTTCAAGATCATAAGAAGTATCATTATCTTCCACAATTATATTTTCATGAGGCACAATAGTAATAGGAGAAGCATTATTTGTGAGAGATATATTTTTACCTCTCTTCCTTTTTCTTTTCTTCTTCTTCACCACATCATGTGTGGGTTCAATCCTCTTTTTGGAGCTCCTTATTAATGAGATTGGTTGAATAGGAGGCTCCTCCTCGTTACCTGATTCATCATAAGAAATAATAGGAGAATATTGGGAAGTATCTTCCCTTTCATTAGTATTCTCTTCATCTTCTATTTGTTTTCTTTTCTTTATGTAATTGGCAATATAAGGATTTTCAATGCAATTCACCGCACAATACATATAAATTTCCTCTAGGTCAAAATGAAGAACTCTATCAAGGGCAAATTTTGGAATATCCTTAGTTATACGTTTCATTTCTTCGTAGCCCATAAGCAAACTAAGTTCATTATAATGTGCAAGGGAAATCAAGTCATCATAGTTTTTGGACACGATTAGGTCATGAAACAATTTGCATCGGATAATTAAATGACCACGTTCATTACAAAGCTCACAAGTATCGCCAAGAAAATTTAAATTTTCAGCACAATCATCTAGCTCTTCTTGCAACAATTTAGTTTCTAAGTACTTATGCTTCTAGCAATATCTATCTTCTCTATTTGGTGTGTTCTTAGAAACCCAATGAACTCCACAAAAATTGACATGTTTATAGGAGACATTTTCATCATAACTAGTGCAATCATCATTAGTGTCATGGATATTCAAAGAATTCGTACTAACAACATTGCAATCATGCTCATCATTCAAATATTTAGTTCCAAACATTCTAATGCATTCTTCTTCTAGCACTTGAGCACAATTTTCCTTTCCATCATACTCACGAAAGATATTAAAAAGGTGAAGCTTATGAGACAAACTCAATTCCATTTTTTATAGTTTTCTTTTATAAACTAAACTAGTGATAAAACAAGAAACTAAAAGACTCGATTCCAAGGTCTAAAGATATACCTTCAAGCACTCACCTTCCCGGCACCGGCGCCAGAAAAGAGCTTGATGTCTACTACACAACCTTCTTCTTGTAGACGTTGTTGGGCCTCCAAGTGCAGAGGTTTGTAGGACAGTAGCAAATTTCCCTCAAGTGGATGACCTAAAGTTTATCAATCCGTAGGAGGCGTAGGATGAAGATGGTCTCTCTCAAGCAACCCTGCAACCAAATACCAAAAAGTCTCTTGTGTCCCCAACACACCCAATACAATGGTAAATTGTTTAGGTGCACTAGTTCGGTGAAGAGATGGTGATACAAGTGGTATATGGATAGTAGATAAAGGTATTTGTAATCTGAAAAACATAAAAACAGCAAGGTAACTAATGATAAAAGTAGGCACAAACGGTATTGCAATGTGTTGAAACAAGGCCTAGGGTTCATACTTTCGCTAGTGTAAGTTCCCTCAACAATACTAACATAATTGGATCACATAACTATCCCTCAACATGAAACAAAGAGTCACTCCAAAGTCACTAATAGCGGAGAATGAACGAAGAGATTATGGTAGGGTACGAAACCACCTCAAAGTAATTCTTTCCAATCAATCCGTTGGGCTATTCCTATAAGTGTCACAAACAGCCCTAGAGTTCGTACTAGAATAACACCTTAAGACACAAATCAATCAAAACCCTAATGTCACCTAGATACTCCAATGTCACCTCAAGTATCCGTGGGTATGATTATACGATATGCATCACACAATCTCAGATTCATCTATTCAACCAACACATAGAACCTCAAAGAGTGCCCCAAAGTTCCTACCGGAGAATCATGACGAAAACGTGTGCCAATCCCTATGCATAGGTTCATGGGCGGAACCCGCAAGTTGATCACCAAAACATACATCAAGTGAATCACGTGGTATCCCATTGTCACCACAGATACGCACGACAAGACATACATCAAGTGTTCTCAAATCTTTAAAGACTCAATCCGATAAGATAACTTCAAAGGGGAAACTCAATCCATTACAAGAGAGTAGAGTGGGGAAGAAACATCATAGGATCCAACTATAATAGCAAAGCTTGCAATACATCAAGATCGTACCACCTCAAGAACACGAGAGAGATAGAGATCAAGCACATAGCTACTGGGACATACCCTCAGCCCCAAGGGAGAACTACTCCCTCCTCATCATGGAGAGCACCGGGATGATGAAGATGGCCACTAGAGAGGGATTCCCCCTCCGGCAGGGTGCCGGAATGGGTCTAGATTGGCTTTCTGTGGCTACGAAGGCTTCTGGTGGCGGAACTCCCAATCTATTATGCTCTCTGATGTTTTAGGGTATATGGAGATATATAGGCGGAAGAAATACGTTAGGGGGGCACGAGGGGCCCACGAGGGTGGAGGGCGTGCCCAGGGGGGTGGGCGCGCCCCCTGCCTCGTGGCCTCCTCGTAGATCCCCTGATGTGCACTCCAAGTCTTCTGGGCTTCTTTCCTTCCAAAAAAGAGTTCCGTGAAGTTTTAGGTCAATTGGACTCCGTTTGATTTTCCTTTTCTTCGAAACCCTAAAACAAGGTAAAAACAGAAACTGGCACTAGGCTCTGGGTTAATAGGTTAGTCCCAAAATTATATAAAAGTGTATAATAAAGCCCATAAATATCCAAAACAGTAGATAATATAGCATGGAGCATTCAAAAATTATAGATATGTTGGAGACGTATCATTGATGTGAGACCATCTTCCTCCTTTTTGTCTTATCCACAACCACCACTCTATTCCACCTATAGTGCTATGTCCATGGCTCATGCTCATGTATTGCGTGAAAGTTGAGAAAGTTTGAGATTACTAAAGTATGAAACAATTGCTTGGCTTGTCATCGGGGTTGTGCATGATTTGAGTATTTTGTGTGACGAAGATGGAGCATGACCAAACTATATGATTTTGTAGGGATGATCTTTCTTTGGCCATGTTATTTTGAGAGGACATAATTACTTTGTTAGTATGCTTGAAGTATTATTGTCTTTATGTCAATATTAAACTTTTGTTTTGAATCTTATGGATCTGAATATTCTTTCCACAATAAAGATAATTACATGGATAAATATGTTAGGTAGCATTCCACATCAAAAATTCTATTTTTATGATTTACCTACTCGAGGATGAGCAGGAATTAAGCTTGGGGATGCTTGATATGTCTACAATGTATCTATAATTTTTGATTGTTCCATGCTATTATATTATCAATCTTGGACATTTTATATGCATTTATATGCTATTTTATATGATTTTTGGGACTAACCTATTAACCTAGAGCCTAGTGCCAGTTTCTCTTTTTTCGTTGTTTTTTAGTATCATAGAAAAGGAATATCAAACGGAGTCCAATTGACCTGAAAATTTACGGAGATCATTTTTGGACAAGAAGATTCCCACGGAGCATAGGAGATGGACTAGAATAGTCCCGAGGCCACCACGAGGGTGGGGGCGCGCCCTACCCACTGGGCGCTCCCCCTGCCTCGTGGACCCCCTGAGTTGTTCCCGACGCCAACGCCTCTTATATATCCCCAAACTTCCAGAAAATAACCTAGATCGGGAGTTCCGCCGCCGCAAGCCTCTATAGCCACCAATAACCAATCGGGACCCCGTTCCGGCAACCTGCCGGAGGGGGGATCCATCACCGGTGGCCATCTTCATCATCCCGACGCTCTCCATGACGAGGACAGAGTAGTTCACCCTCGGGGTTGAGGCTATGTACCAGTAGCTATGTGTTTGATCTCTCTCTCTCTCCCTCTTCTTCTTGATTCGGCATGATCTTGATGTATCACGAGCTTTGCTATTATAGTTGGATCTTATGATGTTTCTCCGCCTCTACTCTCTTATAATGGCTTGAGTTTTCCCTTTGAAGTTATCTTATTGGATTGAGTCTTTAAGGATTTGAGAACACTTGGTGTATGTCTTGCATGTGCTTATCTGTGGTGACAATGGGATATTCACGTGATCCACTTGATGTATGTTTTGGTGATCAACTTGCGAGTTCCGTGACCTCGTGAATTTATGCATAGGGTTTGGCACACGTTTTCGTCTTGACTCTCAGGTAGAAACTTTGGGGCACTCTTTGAACTTCTTTGTGTTGGTTGAATAGATGAATCTGAGATTGTGTGATGCATATCGTATAATCATACCCACAGATACTTGAGGTGACATTGGAGTATCTAGGTGACATTAGGGTTTTGGTTGATTTGTGTCTTAAGGTGTTATTCTAGTACGAACTCTAGGATAGATTGAACGGAAAGAATAGCTTCATGTTATTTTACTACGGACTCTTGAATAAGTCAATCAGAAAGAATAACTTTGAGGTGGTTTAGTACCCTACAATAATCTCTTTGTTTGTTCTCCGCTATAAGTGACTTTGAGTGACTCTTTGTTGCATGTTGAGGGATAGTTATATGATCCAATTATGTTATTATTGTTCAGAGAACTTGCACTAGTGAAAGTATGAACCCTAGGCCTTGTTTCAACGCATTGCAATACCGTTTTCGCTCAGTTTTATCATGAGTTACCTTTCTGTTTTTATATTTTCAGATTACAAAAACCTATATCTACCATCCATATTGCACTTGTATCACCATCTCTTCGCCGAACTAGTGCACCTATACAATTTACCATTGTATTGGGTGTGTTGGGGACACAAGAGACTCTTTGTTATTTGGTTGCAGGGTTGTTTGAGAGATACCATCTTCTTCCTACGGCTCCCACGGATTGATAAACCTTAGGTCATCCACTTGAGGGAAATTTGCTTTGGTCCTACAAACCTCTACACTTGGAGGCCCAACAACGTCTACAAGAAGAAGGTTGTTTAGTAGACACTAGGGTTCATACATCCAACACTTAGCTAGGCTAAATTCAAATTAGGTAGAGAGAGAGAAGAGATTAGAGAGAGAGAGAGAGGAGGGCAGGGGAGAGGAGAGGGAGAGGCTTACAGGGCAGTGGCGAGGGCGGCGGCTAGGTCGAGGGTGGGCGCAAGGGCGATAGCCAGCGAGGTCGAGGGCGGGCGTAGGGAAGATGGCCGACGAGGTCAAGGGCGGGCACAGGGGTGACGACCGGCGAGGTCGAGGGCGGGCGCAGGGGCGACGGCGAGGTCGAGGGCGTCGACGGTTGGCGTAGGGGCAAGGTGGAGATGGGGGGGATGAGACTTGGTGGAATTTTGAGCCCGCGTGGCGGGGGGGGGGGGGGGGGGGGGGGGTTAACTCAACATGGTGGTAGCACTGGGTTGGAAACAACCGCTATAGCGATTGTCCTAAACAAGCGCTACTACTAACAGTTCCAATTTCTATTTTTTAATTCTAAAATACTTAGCTATAGCGCAGGGTAGTAAAGCAGCGCTACTGCTAATGGCACATAGTAGTAGCATTGTTCCAGGATCCAGCGCTATAGCTAACTTAGCTATAACGCTATTCGAGATCCAGCGCTACTGCTAACTGTTCCAATTTTTATTTATTATTATTATTTTCCTTTTCTAGTTTTTAATTTTCTTAATTTTCTTTTATTTTATTATTTTCCTTTCCTTTCCTTTTCTGTTTACTTTCATTTTTCTTTTGTACTGCTTTCTGCCTTCTCCTTTTAGTTTTCTTTTCTTTTTATTATTTTCCTTTTCTTTTTCTATTCCCACTGCGTGAATATCACCAGAACCATGCATGTGGTGGTAACATATCAGTTGACCGATAACGGTTACTTAAGTGCATACACAAAATAGATACATACATATAAATGTAGGTTTCTGATCAGCAGCGTCGATGATGTTTCACATTGAGCTTCTTCCCTTTCTTGTTCGTTGCCGAGTAATTGAGCCCCTCCTAGTGATTTTTCTGGAGCCATGGAGTATGATGTTTCTTAGGTAATGTAGTATTGATTCTTCTTTTCACGTATGCTTCATCGTCATCGTCATCTTCCCTCATCGGGTTGCCGTATTGGTCATAGTCTTCCTCGTTGGCGACTCCATCACCGGTGGCCATATTCATCATCCCGACGCTCTCCATGATGAGGAGGGAGTAGTTCACCCTCAGGGCTGAGGGTATGTACCAGTAGCTATGTGTTTGATCTCTCTCTCTCTCTCTCTCTCTCTCGTGTTCTTGATTCGGCACGATCTTGATGTATCGCGAGCTTTGCTATTATAGGTGGATCTTATGATGTTTCTCCCCCTCTTCTCTCTTGTAATGGATTGAGTTTTCCCTTCGAAGTTATCTTATCAGATTGAGTCTTTAAGGATTTGAGAACACTTGATGTATGTATTGCATGTGCTTATCTGTGTTGACAATGGGATATTCATGTGATCCACTTGATGCATGTTTTGGTGATCAACTTGCGAGTTTCATGACCTCGTGAACTTATGCATAGGGATTGGCACACGTTTTTGTCTTGATTCTCCGATAGAAACTTTGGGGCACTCTTTGAAGTTCTTTGTGTTGGTTGAATAGATGAATCTGAGATTGTGTGATGCATATCATATAATCATACCCATGGATACTTGAGGTGACATTGGAGTATCTAGGTGACATTAGATTTTTGGTTGATTTGTGTCTTAATGTGTTATTCTAGTATGAACTCTAGGATATATTGAACAGAAAGAATAGCTTCGTTTTATTTTATTACGGACTCTTGAATAGATCGATCAGAAAAGATAACTTTGAGGTGGTTTCGTACCCTACAATAATCTCTTCGTTTGTTCTCTGCTATTACTGACTTTTGAGTGAGTCTTTGTTGCATGCTGAGGGATAGTTATATGATCCAATTATGTTATTATTGTTGAGAGAACTTGCACTAGTGAAAGTCTGAACCCTAGGCCTTGTTTCAATGCATTGCAATACAATTTTTGCTCACTTTTATAATTAGTTACCTTTCTACTTTTATATTTCCAAATTACAAAAACCTATATCTACCATCCATATTGCACTCGTATCACCATCTCTTCGCCGAACTAGTGCACCTATACAATTTACAATTGTATTGGGTTTGTTGGGGACAAGAGACTCTTTGTTACTTGGTTGCAGGGTTGTTTGATAGAGACCATCTTCATCCTACGCCTCCGACGGATTGATAAACCTTAGGTCACCCACTTGAGGGAAATTTGCTACTGTCCTACAAACCTCTGCACTTGGAGGCCCAACAACGTCTACAAGAAGAAGGTTGTGTAGTAGACATCAGGGTTCATACATCCAACACTTAGCTAGGCTAAATTCAAATTAGATAAAGAGAGAGCAGAGAGCAAAGAGAGAGAGAGAGAGAGAGAGAGAGAGAGGAGGGCAAGGGAGAGGAGAGGGAGAGGCTTATGGGGCAGTGGAGAGGGTGGCGGCGTCGAGGTCAACGACGGTGGCGGCTAGGTCGAGGGCGGGCGCAGGGGCGACGGCGGCGAGGTCGAGGGCTGGCGCAGGGAGATGACCGGAAAGGTCGAGGGCGGGCACAGAGGCGACGGCCGGCGAGGTCGAGGGCGGGCACGGGGGCGACGACGAGGTCTAGAGCGTCGACATCGGGCGCAGGGGCGAGGTGGAGATGGGGGGGAATGAGACTTGGTGAAATTTTGAGCCCGCGCGGTGGCGGCGCCGGGGGGGGGGGGTAACTCAAAATAGTGGTAGCGCTGGGTTGGAAACAACCGCTATAGCTAACTTAACTATAGCGCTTGTCCTAAACAAGCACCACTGCTAACGGTTCCAATTTCTATTTTTTAGCTCTAAAATACTTAGCTATAGCGCTAGGTAGTAAAGCAACGCTACTGCTAATGGCACATAGTATTAGCACTATTTCAGGATCCAGTGATATAGCTAACTTAGCTATAGCGCTTATTCGAGATCCAGCGCTACTGCTAACAGTTCCAATTTTTTTTTATTATTTTCCTTTTCTAGTTTTTAGTTTTCTTTTCTTTATTATTTTCCTTTTCTTTCTGTTTACTTTACTTTTTCTTTTGTACTGCTTTCTGCATTTTATTTTTAGTTTTCTTTTATTATTTTCCTTTTCCTTTTCTTTTCCCACTGCGCGAATATCACCTGAACCATGCATGTGGTGGTAACATATCAGTTGACCGATAACGGTTACTTAAGTGCGCACACAAAATAGATAGATACATATAAATGTAGGTTTCTGATCAGCTGCGTCGACGACGTTTCACATTGAGCTTCTTCCCTTTCTTATTCGTTGCCGAGTAATTGAGCTCCTCCTTGTGACTTTTCCGGAGCCATGGAGTATGATCTTTCTTAGGTAATGTAGTATTGATTCTTATTTTCACGTATGCTTCATCGTCATCCTCATCTTCCCTCATCGGGTTGCCGTATTGGTCGTAGGGTGTGTTTGGTTTGAGCCCACACTAGCCCCACCAAATTTTTGGCATGACCAATGCAAGGGTATGACCAAAATTTTGGCTAGCTGTTTCTGTTTGGTTTGTAGCCATCGTATGTCCAAAAAAGTTGGCAGAATAGATCAACAATTGATTTCATTTGAATAGAAAGAGATCAACAATTCGTTTGCAACATACCGATTTGATAAAAATATTTGTCTTCTGTAGCTTTCTAACATGACAAAAGCTTGTTTTGCAGTCAAACAGAAAAAACAACAAAAAGAAAACTGACACGCACAACAAGTTCCTACAGAAGCGCCTTATCCCATTGCATGCGGTCTCTAATTGTGTGGGAACATCGTTAATTACAATCTTAAGAAGCCAAAACACCAGCTCGCATGCACTAGATATAGAAATAAAAAAATAAAGTACATGGAACCCACCAATCAGAGGGGACAAGTCGCCCTGCCAATATTTTGGCGCAGCTTTTGAGCGCCCTGGAATCGCCCGCTCGTTGGCGAGAAATACATGGGCGCGGCGCCGGCGGGCTGGGCGAGCCAATTCGCTGACAACCATCCAAACGGCTACCAAAATTCAAGGGCGATCCAATATTTTGGTAGGGTCGGCTTTGGTTACAATCCAAACGCACCCGTAGTCTTCCTCGTTGGCGACTCCATGACCGGTGGCCATCTTCATCATCCCGGCGCTCTCCATGATGAGGAGGGAGTAGTTCACCCTCGGGGCCGAGGGTATGTACCAGTAGCTATGTGTTTGATCTCTCTCGCACGCGTTCTTGATTCGACACGATCTTGATGTATCGCGATCTTTGCTATTATAGTTGGATCCTATGATGTTTCTCCCCCTCTACTATTTGTAATCGACTAAGTTTTCCCTTTGAAGTTATCTTATGGGATTGAGTCTTTAAGGTTTTGAGAACACTTGATGTATGTCTTGCATGTGCTTATCTGTCGTGACAATGGGATATTCACGTGATCCACTTGATGTATGTTTGGGTGATCAACTTGCGAGTTCCGTGACCTCGTGAACTTATGCATAGTGGTTGGCACACATTTTCGTCTTGACTCTACGATGGAAACTTTGGGGCACTCTTTAAAGTTCTTTGTGTTAGTTGAATAGATGAATCTGAGATTGTGTGATGCATATGTATAATCATACCCACGGATACTTGAGGTAGCATTGGAGTATCGAGGTGACATTAGGGTTTTGGTTGATTTGTGTCTTAAGGTGTTATTCTAGTACGAACTCTAGGATAGATTGAACGGAAAGAATAGCTTCGTGTTATTTTACTATGGACTCTTGAATAGATCGATTAGAAAGGATAACTTTGAGGTGGTTTCGTACCCTACAATAATCTCTTCGTTTGTTCTCCGCTATTAGTGACTTTGGAGTGATTCTTTGTTGCATCTTGAGGGACAGTTATATGATCCAATTATGTTATTATTGTTGAGAGAACTTGCACTAGTGAAAGTATGAACCCTAGGCCTTGTTTCAACGCATTGCAATACCGTTTTGGCTCACTTTTATCATTAGTTACATTGCTGTTTTTATATTTTCAGATTTCAAAAACCTATATCTGCCATCCATATTGCACTTGTATCACTATCTCTTCGCCAAACTAGTGCACCTATACAACTTACCATTGTATTGGGTGTGTTGGGGACACAAGAGACTCTTTGTTATTTGGTTGCAGGATTGTTTGAGAGAGACCATCTTCATCCTACGCCTCCCATGGATTGATAAACCTTAGGTCACCAACTTGAGGGAAATTTGCTACTGTCTTACAAACCTCTACACTTGGAGGCCCAACAACGTCTACAAGAAGAAGGTTGTGTAGTAGACATCAAGGTTCATACATCCAACACTTAGCTAGGATAAATTCACATTAGATAGAGAGAGAGCAGAGAGCAAAGAGAGAGAGAGAGGAGGGCAGCGGAGAGGAGAGGGAGAGGCTTATGAGGCAGTGGAGAGGGAGGTGGCGTCGAGGTCACACTACAAAAAAAGACACATCCGTGACATTTTGGGCCGAACGGAATTTTTTTTTCATACTTATCACACTTCTATGACGATAATTGTGATAAAACCCGGTATCATCATAGATGTGGTGGGCTCCTAATTCTATGACAAAAAATCATAATAGAAAATGGGCTTTTCGTCCTGGGCGGGCCGGAGACGCAGCTGCATGACATTCTTTGGGCCGTCCATGATGGAAAAAACCCATGGTAGAAGCGAGGGCGAGTAAAATATCAAGGTATTCCCGGTTACGGTGGGTGGTCGGGGCCGAGAAATGCGCGTTTCTCTCGTACACGCACGCGCGTGAGTGCGAGGCGTTGGGCTCTAACTGAACCCGAGCGAGGCATTCGCCTACTGAACCTGAGCGATTGCACTGGAGGCTACGCGTTACTGAACCCCAATGATCGGTTGAGGGCTATTAACTGAACCCGATCGAGCGAGTCCTTCGCTAATGCTGCTAACTGAAGCCGATCGTTGCTGCCTCTGGATGAATAGTGAGCATTGCTGGGGGTTTTAGATGAACAGTTCCCGGGTGGGGTTGGATGAACAGGACCCCGTGGTGTTGCCTCTGGATGAACAGGACCCCGATCGATCGAGCCAGTTGGGGCTGGATGAACAGGACCACCCCGTGGAGGGCTGGATGAATAGTAGATGGTGGAGGGCTTGATGAACAGTAGCCCGTGGAGGGGTGGTTGAACAGGAGCCCATGGAGAGGGCTGGTTGAACAGTAGCCGGTGGAGTAGCGCGCGGTGGAGGCTAGATGAACAGGAGCCCGTGGATGAACCGTCGCAGGTGGAGGCTGGAGGAGGTCAACAGTGGATGAATAGTAGCCCGTGGAGGCCGGAGGGGGTCGACGGTGGAGATGAACAGTATCCCGTGGAGTCCCATTTTGCAGTACGTCACACTCCTCCCGATGAACAAGACCCCCGTTTCAGCCGTAGCACTCCAACACAAGTCCGTTTCCTCCGTTTGGCGGTATGCCACACCCCTCCCGATGAATAGGTCCCCCATTTCGACCGTAGGAGGTTCGTTTCCTCCGTTTCACGATACGCCAGACCAGTCCCGATGAACATGATCCCGTTTCGAACGTGGCCAGTCAAACACAAGGCCGTTTCCTCCGTTGTGCGGTACGCCAGGTCTCATTTCATCGGTTGTTTCGTCCAAGCCGGTTGGCTCCCACACATTCCGTTGCCTCCCGATGAACACGACACATTTCATTGCCTCCCCATGAACACGACAACAACGCGGTTTCTCCATTCTGACAGCCATGTACACAAGCCCTGGCCGTAGGTATGAGCGAGTAGGCATTCGAGACCCCGCCCGTATGTACGTACATGGCTGTATTTTCTTTCTTGCACACTGGCCACTTTACGTACGTGTACATGCTACGTGCGCGCCTCTACTACGACACGTGCGCGCCTCTACATCGACCAGTATGTACGTACACGTTCGCGACCCGAATGACAATGCAACATATGCTTCGACCAGGTGGGTCCCGACTGTCAGGCACATCCTTGTGTGCGAAGATGTAGCTGGTGGGTCCCAGCAGTCAGGGGGGCGAATCATTTTTTTTGCACGGACGCACTTCCTTGTGTTCGAAGATGTAGCTGGTAGGTCCCAGCAGTCAGGGGGAAACGTTTTTTCGCGAAATACGGTTGCCCGTCCGGTGGGTCCCTGCTGTTAGGTGGAGGAATCATTATTTTCCACATAATAAGGAGGTACTTCCTTGCTGCGGCCATGGACCCAGCTGTCAGCCTCTCCACGTACAGTCCATGTTCGATGGAAGCCGTTCCTTGACCACGTTGACCAGGCCGCGCCAAGAGCAGCAGGGTGGTGGACGACGGCGAGGCCTAGGAAGGGGACGACGCAGAGCCGGGGAAGACGCGCCAGTGGCTGCCCACACATAGAGGAGTATGAGGGTTCACTAGTTCAGCTGCGGTGTGAGGTTGTCGTCGCCGCAGAATAACATGGAGTGTGGGTGAGTAGAGGGATGGCCTGGCCAGCTGTGGGAGTAGTAGGGGGCGGTGAGGCCTATATAGCATCACAACCGGCCACGGGAGGCAGGAGCACGCGGCACGACCGACGCTGGTTTGGGCGGCTGGAGCAAGAAGACCAGAGGTTGAAGAAGCACTACGGCCGTTGGATGGACATCGTACGGTCACTGGAGCTAGAATCATTCATATTGACTAAGTTGACAAAGCCCTCCGTCCCTGTCAATTTAGTAGGCCCACAAGTCAGCCTCCCACCAAGGTGGGTCCCAACTAGCAGGGGGAGTATTCATGTTTTCTACGTAATAACGAGGCACTTCCGGTGGGTCTGAGCTAACAACAGGGGGAACGTTTTTTTCATGAAATACGGTGGCCCGTCTGGTGGGTCCCAGCAGTTAGGGGGGGAAACGTTTTTTTCGCAAAATACGGAGGCCCGTCCGGTGGGTCCCTGCTATCAGGTGGAGGAATCATTATTTTCCACGTAGTAAGGAGGCACTTCCTTGCTGCGGCCGTGAACGCAGCTGTCAGTCTTTCCACGTACAGTCCACATCTGATGGAAGCCGTTCCTTGACCATGTTGACCACGCCACGCCGAGAGCACCAGGGCGGTGGACGACGGCGAGCCCTAGGAAGGGGACGACATGGAGCCGGGAAGACGCGACAGTGGATGCCCACGTGTAGAGGAGTATGAGGGTTCACTGGTTCGCTGTGGTGTGAGGTTGCCCTTGCCGCAGAATAAACAGGGGGTGTGGGTGAGTAGAGGGATGGCCTGGCCAGCGGTGGGAGTAGTAGGGGCGCTGAGGCCTCCGCCGCATCGCAGCCGTCCACGGGAGGCAGGAGCACAAGGCACAACCGGCGCTGGTTTGGGCGGCTGGAGCAAGAAGACCAGAGGTTGAAGAAACACTACGGCCGTTGGATGGACATCGTACGGTTACTGGAGCTAGAGTCGTGCTTTGTTGACTAAGTTGACAAAGCCCTCCATCCCCCTCAACTTAGTAGGCCCACAAGTCAGCCTGGCACTATACTGGGTCCCAGCTAGCAGGGGGAGTATTCATTTTTTGTGTGTAATTAGGAGGCACTTCCTTGCGTGCAAAGATATAGCTGGTGGGTCCGAGCTATCAGCGGCGGTAACGTTTTTTTGCGAAATATAGAGGCCCTTTCGGTGAGTCCTAGATGTCAGGTGGAGGAATCATTATTTTGCGCGTAATAAGGAGACATTTCCTTGCGTGCGGCCATGGACCCAGCTGTCAGGCTCTCCATGTACCAGTCCACGCCGAGAGCACCAGGGCGGTGGACGACGGCGAGGTCTAGGAAGGGAACGACACGGAGCCAGGGAAGACTCGCCAGTTGTTTCCCATGCGGAGGGAAGTATGACTGTACGAGGGTTTACTGGTTCGTCTGCCATCGCCGAAGAATAACAACAGGTGTGGGTGAGTAGAGGGATGGCTAGGCCAGCGATGGGAGTACGGTGGGGCGGTGAGGCCTGCGCGGTAGCACAGCCAGCCGCGGGGAGGAGGGAGCCGGCAGTCCTGCCGGCGCTTATTTGAGCGGCTGGAGCAGGAAGAGAAGAGATTGAAGAAGCACGACGGCCGTTGGATGGACATCCAACAGTCACTGCTTGTGCGTCAAACTTTTTTTAGGAAAGCCTCAAATTTGTGGAAAACAACATACAACCCATCTGCCATTATTTCTAATAATTTACAGCTCATTTTCTAATTCTTAAGTATTTTTTTGGAGCCCATATTCTTTTTGTTGGCATTACAGCCCATATTGTGGCCACGGTTAAAAAATTATACGAAATTTTGCATATTTTGGTGCTGTCCGAACTGTTTTTAATCCCGAAATTTCGAGTCACATTCAAACTAATTTTAAAAATAAATGTATATCAATATAAAATCCAACAAATTGTCCACGCATAAAAATCAATGTAATTTAAAATCACGAAATGAGAAAAAAAGAAATTTGAAACTAATTGCCGGTTTGATGTGTTTTAAAAATGTACAACCCATTTCTCATTACTGATAGGCCATTTTCTCGGCCAGCCGAATAAAGCTCTCCTCGTCTTGAAAGATTTGCAGCCCAACAGGCCTGACAAAGCGACTTACTTGGAAATCACAAAAAAACTGGGATGTGGCCGTGGACCCAGCTGCGGCCGTGGACCCAGCTGTCAGCCTCTCCACGTACAGTAATCTTCTGATGGAACTCGGTCGTTGACCACATTGACCATGCCGCGCCAAGAGCACCAAGGCGGTGGACGACAGTGAGGCCTAGGAAGGGGACGACGCGGAGCTGGGGAAGACGCGTCAGTGGATGCCCACGCGGAGAGGAGTACGAGGGTTCACTAGTTCGGCTGTGGTGTGAGGTTGTTGTCGCCGTAGAATAACATGGGGTGTGGGTGAATGGAGGGATGGCCTGACCAGCGGTGGGAGTAGTATGGGGGCGGTGAGGCCTCCGCGGTAGCACAGCCGGTCACGGGAGGCAGGAGCAGGCGGAATGATCGACGCTGCTTTGGGCGGCTGGAGCAAGAAGACCAGAGGTTGAAGAAGCACTATGGCCATTGGATGGACATCGTATGGTCACTGGAGCTAGAATCGTTCATATTGACTAAGTTGACAAAGCCCTCCATCCCCATCAACTTAGTAGGCCCACAAGTCAGCCTCCCACTATGGTGGGTCCCAGCTAGGAGGGGGGTCTTCATTTTTTTGTGCGTAATAAGGAGGCACTTCCTTGCGTGCGAAGATATAGCTGGTGGTTCCGAGCTGTCAGCAGCAGTAACGTTTTTTTCATGAAATACAGAGGCCCTTTCAGTGGGTCCTAGATGTTAGGTGGAGGAATCATTATTTTGCGTGTAATAAGGAGGCATTTCCTTGCGTGCGGCCATGGACCCAGCTGTCAGCCTCTCCACGTACAGTCCACTTCAGATGCATGTCGATTGTTGACCACATTGACCAGGCCGCGCCGAGAGCACTAGGGCGGTGGACGACGATGAGGCTTAGGAAGGGAACGACAAAGAGCCAGGGCAAACTTGGCAGTTGTTTCCCACGCGGAGGAGTACAAGTGTTTACTGGTTCGTCTGCCATCCCCGGAGAATAACATCAGGTGTGGGTGAGTAGAGGATGGCTGGGCCAGTGATGGGAGTACGGTGGGGCGGTGAGGCCCACGTGGAAGTATAGCCGGCCGCAGGAGGAGGGAACAGGCAGTCCCGCCGGCGCTTGTTTGAGTGGCTGGAGCAGGAAGAGCAGAGATTGAAGAAGCACGATAGCCGTTCGAGGGACATCCAACAGTCACTGCTCTCGTGTGCATTATTTCTAATAATGTACAACCCATTTGCTAATTCTTAAGAATTTTTTTGGAGCCCATCGTCCTTTTGTTAGCATTACACCCCATATTGTGGCCACGGTTAAAAAGTATACGAAATTTTGCATATTTCAATGCGGTCAACTATTTTTTAATCCCGAAATATCGATTCACATTTAAACTATTCTGAAAAATAATTTATATAAATATAAAATCCAAATAATTATCCATGCATACAAATCAATGGAATTTAAAATCTTGTAATGAAAAAAAAATTGAAAATAATTCCCGGTTTGATGTGTTTAAGAAATGTACAACCCATTTCTGGGCAAACCGAATGAAACTCTCCTTGTCTTGAAAGATTTGCAGCCCAGCAGGCTGATAAAGCAAGTAGGCCTCGTTTGGGTATTTCTTTAAAAAAATAGAACTGGGCTAGCCATTTTCAACAAGAAAAAAACACAAGTGGGCTCATGATGTGGTAAACATAAATAAAACCCTGGCTAGACGGGCCACAGCCCCCGCACAGGCCCATTGTTACCCTGATCCGTCGCTAAATCTAGTATAAATAACAACTGCTTGTTCCTCAAAAAAATAAACTGCGCGACCTGCTGGGTCCCTGGTGTCAACCGCTCGTATTGTAATTCTCTCGTTTATTGACTACGTTGACAATGGCGTGAGCCCCAGATGTCCAACCATTAGGAGGAACCATATTTTTGGGCGTAATATAGAGGCACTTGCTGGCGTACTGCCATGTCGCTGGTGGGTCCCTATTGTCATCCTCTCCACATACAGTCATCTCCTTGTTTCTCTTGGTTTTTGACGATGTTGACAATGCAAGAGGGCGGCGCACCGCGCACGGCGAGCGAACCAAGGCCGCAAGGCGGAGGACGACGGCGAGGCCTTGGACGGAACAAATAGGAGCCGTGGAAGATGCGTCGGTCCAGTCGCAGGCGGAGGGGAGTACGAGGGTTGACTGGTTCGGGTGCGGATGCGTGTTGGGCTGACGTCGCCGGAGAATAACATGACGTGTGGGGGAATAGAGTGAGGGACTGGCCAACGTTGGAGGGTACTTACGATAGGGCAGCGCAGGCGCAACCAGCCATGGGAGGCGGGAGCAGGCGGAGCTGACGGGGTGGTTTGGTTTGGATGGCGGGAGGAAGAAGAAGACACAAGATAGAAGATACACGATAGATGTTGGATGTCAATCCAATGGCTGGTAGGCAGAATCGTTTGTTAACTGGCTAGTAAGTCTACACCACCTTGGATAGGCTCTTTTCTTGCGGGTCCCAAATGTCAGAATCCAAATCTGTCACGGTCATGCAGCCTTTTCTATGAAAATTTACATCCCATTTGATGTGCTAGTTCGAAATAAGTTTGTGGGGGCTGGTGGGGGCTAATCACTTGGCTTCTGAAATGCACAGTGAGCTCAAGCAGCCGGCGAGAGTGATGTTATTTCCCTTGGTTGGGATTTGTTAGTTGTTACAATATTTCACTTCAAATTAAACGACTGGCAAGCCATTTGCCTTGCTTCAAAGAAAATATGACAGTCACAGCCGAGTTGAAAAGGGCAAGAACATCTAACTCCAGCTTACAAACTGTACAAAAGCACGAGGGTTAATTGTTCATTAGGTTTAAAAAAAACCCAGGTTGAAAGGGCAACAACATCTAACTCCAGCACTATTTTCGGCAGTCATAGTCAAATGGATCGGTCAGGTCCATAGAATGAACATCCTGGGTTGTAAAATTTACTGGGTTATGACCACAATATGTTGTAAATAGAAGCCCGACATGTTCAGAAGCTCTTTTGCCCACCCGAAACTCCTTTTTTTGCTCTTCCACATACCCATCCATCAAAACCATGCTATTGATAAACTTAAGCCTGATGGACAATAGTAACCTCGCATTCAGCAGGAAGAATGTGACAAATCTAGTGTTTGCACGATTGGCTACATATCGTTCTAGCGTTATTGTCTTCAATCGAATCTGAGAAGTGAGAAAATCCCGATGCTTACGAATCCACCGATTGGTTATAACTTTCTTACCCCATCTTGTTGCCTAAATAGACATGAAGACTGAAAACAATTAAGGTCTAAAAAAAGAGTGTCGAAAGACCAACAGACGAACGGTTAATTCTAGTACACTATATGCGGGCTTCCTACGTGCGTGAAATTATCATCTTTATATACAACTTCTCCAAACATGGAAAGCATTGCAACAAGCCAATAATCTTGTTCAGATCAAAACTATTCATTTGGATATATAAGATCTTGACAGAATCCAGCACCATTGATAGGCCATCCATGGAGAAACTCTTCATTGAGCATAGAACATAATATTAGTACAAAATGTGTACTCCAAGATGACATATAACTTATGCGAAGAAATTGAAAATGCAGCTTATGGTTACAAGTGTAGATGATAATATAAAGTACGTAAAGAACTATGGAGCCAAACACCATATTGAAATGAGCACAGAGATCATGTATTACACCCAAGGTCTCCAGTTTAGGCACAAAGAGGACGGTTATTTGCAACGGTGAATAACTAGAATCAAGGATCAACCTTTGAAGTAAATGGGCATCTTGGATGATGAGCTGCCTTCCGTCAAAAGAAATTCCAATTCTTACAAGGTTAGGCGACTTTATTTGGAGACAACCGATTCTAACCATGAAAACAAGCACCGAGCACTCCAGGGCAGGGCAACTGGAGTGGATGATGCTGTGCAATGAGGCCTCTGATAAACGAACCCACACAAGTGAAAGTTTCTTGAGAAATGGGAGTCGAAGGTTTAGTTCCATATTGCCTGGTAGGTCACACAGCACAAAGGTGGCGGTGTGGAGAGAGGAGGAAAACCGCGAGATGGACATCGGTGCTGAGGGCACAGGTAGATGGCGTTCGGTATTTGGTAGGTGATTTCCAGGGGAATAGTAGAACTCAAGCAACTGTAGTTCTGTGAATTCAGGGGATTTCAGCCAGTTCTCCACCGTGCAGGGCATGGCATGCTTGCTCAGGTAGCATGACGGGAGGCAGAGCCTTTGAACGGAGCCCTGGTGGGAGGAGATGATGGCTCTGGGGATTTCAAAATCATTGAAGAGAGATAGCTGACGACAATCGAGGTTAAGGGGCACAACGCGCCATAGAGGGCACCACCGAATTGAGAGGACTTGGGTGCGGCCGCAATCCTTGGTGGGGAGAAACGAGATGATCTCCCCAAGGACGGCATCCAGGAGATCGCTGATGCGGTCCACCCGAGATTCTATGGGTTCTTAGGATCTGGTGGGGGCGGGGTCGCCGCTTCTCCCCGCACTACCGGGTGCGAGATCTACAACAGGCGTCGCTGCTGGCGGGAGCCTCATCTTCTTGGCACTGGGGTCAGCCAACTCCATTTTCCCCGAGGGCGTCACGTTCTCGGATTTGAGCAGAGTAACAAATGACGAGCCTAGTTGTAGTGGGAGTGAAGAAGAAGGGGAGTTGGGGTTTTCTGCAGTAGTGAGGAAGAAGGGGAGCTGGGGTTTTTTGTAGGAGTGAGGTGAGAAATTTGGGGGTACGAGTGGAGCGAGCTGACGTGAGGTGGGTGGGAGTGAGGAGGAAGAAGAATACCCAGTTTTTTTGGGGGGCGGTGTGCTGTGTGTGGGTAGCGCCTCTCATCCAGTAAATATATGGACTTTTGAATTAATTTTACTATTGACTAGGGTGGGTGGGCTGTTTTTTCTTGGGCCCAGAGAAACAATTACTACTACTACTACAGTGGAGACACTCTATAGCTACCCAGAAAAACAATTACTACTAGTATAGTGGATCCAATACCGCTTCTGGCTCCTCCTAGGTCATCGAAACGTCTCCCTCTACAGAATGCCATTATACTTTTGTACACCGACATGCAGGCCATGCAGCGCGCGGGCCCAAATGCCATCCACCAAATTAGAAGGCAGTATGCAGGCGGCAAGTCACCCCGGTCGTAGTGCGGCAGTAACAAGCCGTTGTATCACAAAACTCCACCTCCCCGCAGTCTAAGTTTGACGGACGAAGCAACCATCATTTCACTCTTCGCTGAATCCCCTTCTCCCTCACCGTCTTCAAGAAAGGCAACACTCGCATTTGCCACTGTTCTTCTCTCCCAACGAAGGGAAGGTAAGCGGATCCGTGATGTTGGTATATTTTCGTTCTGAGAAAAAAAGAACTTTTGCAAAGCAGTAACCGATCCTCACTCTCTCTTTTGTTTCATTATCATTGCGATTGTGTTTTCCTTTCAGTGGTCTCCTAGTATTCATTAGTTTCATGATGGACCAAGGAGAACCAGGCAAACATCTGCCGATATTGGAGCTGATCCCCACGGGACAAAGAGCTCCAAGAAGATGGAGGCAGCCACCGAGCCGACCCAGTTACGCTCATGACCACTACTGAGATGGTCAACGCCCTGTTTGAGGTTACAGCCCCCGTGGCACTGCAGGAGCAGTTTTCCCCCTTCGAGGATGTGTCCCCCCGCTGAGCTTCCCAAGGTGATTTTCTTCTTTGCCGATCTTGATTGTGGTTTTTCATCTAAGTATGTGGTGATGAATAATGCAAAATTTTATTAGCTTCGATGCCATGCTATACATAGTGGTTTAAATAACTTGTGTTTCCTATACTGGAAAGAAATTCAGAATTTGTTTCTGATTCAATTAGAGCCCTGACGCAGACAAGGAAGCCATTTGCGCTTATACCAATGAAGAGTTGTATTCCAGCCTCACTGTTGTCAGGCGTGTTGTCCAGGGTGTACTGAAGCACAAGAAGTTCAAAGCTACTCCTTCGTTTGTGAGGCATACTATTCTTGTCAAGCTTACGCAGGAAGATGATGTGGCATGCCTCCACAAACAAGTTTATGAGTGGCAAGTCCACAAGGTTGTCTTCATGAAGGTTCACAGGATTGAGCTGCTACCGGACGTCCTCGATGATGTTCATGGCAAGGTCCGTCTTGTGTCCAGCACAAATTAGATCGAGGCATGAAATAGTTGCCCCAGCTAGTGTTTAATAGTAGTTTGGATTGTGTCTAATTATCCGAACCTTGACTGTTATCGAGCCCTCTGGGGCTAGTACTCTATTTGAATCCGTCTACGGGAACTGCTACTACTTTTGTGTGCCCGTGAATCATGTGAGAACCATCATAATTGTTGCTGAAACAGATGCGTCCTCACTAGTTTTTTCATGAATATGGCATGGTAAGGCATAAGTTGTCACGGTTTATCATATGAGCAGTGTGTGTTTTGATGAAATAGAGTACTCGTTCGAGAACTGTGCGCCGACGTATACATAGGTACTTGTAAACACTGTTGCTGCTACCCAACTTGTAAGCAGTTGTGCAAAACACGACACATTGGCTCGGCTCGCTTCAACACTAGGCTATCGACCAGCTAACAATCAACAATCTGCTGTCTGACATATAAGAAAATATGTATCTTGTTACAGTGGTTCATGTAGTTAACTGAGGCCACAATGTAAATTTCAAACGTTCACACGCTAGTCCAGCGTTCATGTGGAACACTAACATTAAACTCGGCTTCATAAAAATCTTGAAAAGCATAAGTTAAGCAATTTTATACATCTCAATGATTCATATAACATAACAAACATATACTAGTTCATAGCAAAATACAAAGTTGTGAGAAGGTTTACAAATCAGGAAAAAACAAGCAAGGGTTCTCTGAGCAAAGGGCCTCCCGGCAGGCTTAAATTTCCTGGAGTTCACTCTGGTTTTTTCTTGTTGCCACCATCCAGGGTTAGGTTCTCTCATTCTAGAATAACCAATTATAATTGTGTTCTCAGCTGGAATGCTGAACTGAACCATGTAGTGTACTGACCAGGTGAAATTCTTGTGCATTCCACTAAATTTAAGCACCGCTATTTGCAGAAATAAGTAGACCACAATACCTCTTGTCCGCGCACCTGTCCAAAAAACCGCCGTGCAGCCGTGCCAGCTAGTCCTCGGTCCATGGATGAACTGGTAGAAAGTGCATTCTGGACTAGGATGCAGTTGTTTTCGCTCGTCCCTACACTGCAATCAGGAAGTAAAACGTACGAATCAACTTCTTTTATATTGCGTTGGTCATTCTCCCTAGTAACTACCAATGTAGGAATACCTGGAAGGCGGGTGGTTAGACGACAGCAACGAGGGATAGCCATCTCATTTTGCGCAGTTCTACTAAAACTAAGGTGTGTGCTTTTGATTGCGCGGATAGAAACGATGCAGAGACAGACATCCCAAAGCAATATGGAGATAGACATCCCTGTTTGCGCAAATACAAAACACGATTATTTAAACAGTGATAGATATTTGAAGTGGCCTATGATTAACAACAGCATATATTGTGTTATAATTGGCACTAGATTGACAGTATGAAAGTATTCTTAAGTCAGTAGCATCACATCACATCACATCAACACTGCCACTAGATTAACATGCAGAATAATAGCATTAGTATTACTGTCATGAGAGTAGCACATGGTCAGTAAATGTGCAATCAAATTTGTGCAGTTCCACTGGGATGAAGAAATGGTAGCGGTGTGAGATTTAAGTGTAACTGCAAAAACACAATTCATGGGAAATAAAGCAAGACGGAAGCACTTCAGAAAATGGTGGTGGCATTGCTTCAATTTATCGACGACACTAGACCATTACTTATAGTGACATTAGGTGGCATTGCTTAATGCTTCATGTGGTTTTACATTAACAGTAGCGATATGGGCGTAGGGACAGTAGGGGAATAAAGTGGTGAGGCAGATGTGGTTGCCGAGAGCGGCAAACACCAAGGCAGCATGTCTGCATTTGTCCCATTTTTTATCTCCTGGGCGACATTTTCCTATGTGAGCACAGGAAATCTAGACCTGCTCATTCTCATTTGCATTGTCCCCCAACACCCGTCACTTTCTTTCCTTTTTCAACCAAGAGATAGGTCCACTTCCCCCCACCCTTCGCCATCCACCATGCTTTCTTCATCTTTTCAACCAAGAGACAGGTTAGGTAGCCAGTATCTACTACTTTCCCCCGTTTCCTCTTAGAACCAAGTCCTAGATTCATGCTATAGCTTTCCCACTTTCTTCCCTGTTTGAACCAACTCAATCTAGGTGGCTTTGGAATAGGGAACAGAAGTAGAAAAAGATCCACACAAAGCCAAGTGGAGAGGTGGGGTAGTAGAGCAAGGCAGGTTTCGAAGGAATATATACCTGAGGGTCATCGGCATGTGGCAAAGACGGCGTCGGGAGGCCGCATCTTGGCCACAATACCATAGGGAGGAAGAAGGGGTCGGAGGCCCTCCCGAGCCGCCGCTCTCTCGGAGAGAACAGCATGGCCGTCGATTGGGACGTGCGGGCAGCCGTTGGTCTCCTCCCTCGCCACCGACGACAGCGTAAACGATGCACCTACACCCCTGCCCCGGTCGAGGTTGTCCGGTCGGATTTGTGACCAGCCGTGAGCTGAGAGATAGTGTGGCCACCTATGTCTTGCTTAGATTTGGAGAGCATGAGAGAGTGAACGAGAGGAACCCTAGTAAAGAAAGCGCTAAGGCTCCTGCTTATATATATAGTGGAGTGATTTTGTTGTACCAGCTTCAAAAAATGCGCTCCTACGTGTACCCGCGAGTGGGTGTGAGAGAACTAGTGCGTGCATGCACCGCTTCTCTTCGTGAGAGTACAATATACTATGCCCAAAGAACGTTCGCCACAAGAGTAATAGTATAAGTGTGTGACGTGTGAGCTAAAATAAAGTGTGTGGGACGTCTTTTGTTTTTTAGATGTTCTGAGGGTAGGGTGTGAAGAGCACATATGTGTGTGACGTCTACCTGCAGATAAACAGTGGGTGCGAGAGGACTAGGGAGAGTCGTGAATCGTGAGGGTGCGTGTGCGTGAGAGAGAGGGGGCACGTATCAATGCAATGCATGTGTCCGTAAATCATTATCCAACAAACATTCGCCACAAGCCTTTTCCCGACGAACACCGTAAGAACCATTAATCGGCATCCGATAATGTCAGTTTTGCCATGTCATTTAACAAAACAACCACTCCCCCTACACACAAATCTTCCACGTGAGTGTTAGCAACTGCCGTATGCTCCCTCCATTCCAAAATACAGTGCATATAGCTTTATAGAAAATTCGAACCTTGGAAACTTTTTACCGAGTTTTCGTGTACCAAATTGCACATGTAGAATACCCTGTATATATCATTTCATTCATCTTCGGGAGGTAACTATAAAGATGGGGAGGAGTCTACAAAGAAAGACCATCGTATCACCTACAGCAATTTCAACCATCCTTTGGTGTGGAGGAATATCATAGGAACTCTATATGATATGAGTTTTATATGATTTTTTTCCTTTAGAGCCAATTGGTTCATAGGAATAGATTCATATACTCCAGATTTCAAAGGAAATAAACATGATATCATTTCTATAGCTTTAGAGCCACTTGGTTCATATGAATGGATTCCTATACTCCCATAATTTCAAAGGAAAATAAACATTAGCGTATATTCAATAGAAAAGTTCCTATGATATAAACCAAATTACATCTCTTTTCTAATCCCTCCTCATAGGAATTGAGATACATGTCGTCTTTAGATTCAATAGAAAAGCTCCTATGATGCGAACCAAATGACATCTCTTTTCCAATCCCTACTCATAGGAATTGAGATACTCCATGTCATCTCTTTCCCTACAACTTCCATGTATACATCTTCTATTCCTAAATAGCTAGTACAACCCACTAGTAGCTTTTTTCCAAGACATGCAACTATGGCACAAGAACTATATAGTGTGTGAATGACTTTAAAAGATGGTCGCTGGATGAAGCTAATCCGACAGTGCAGAGATGGCAAATCCGAGCACTACTGGCCATTAGATATCATCAAGATTCCACCAGATCTGCCACATGTACAATTTAGAAGACTCCATGGTTGAACTTAAGCATAATGCACAAACCTCAAAACACAAGCAATTCTCCTTTGTTCTAGAATCTTCCGTATCATAATTGAATTTTTTTATAAATGAATTGCCATTATTTGTTTTTTACTTTATGCTTTACAATGCAACCCCATGAATCTTAACATTTTTATAAAACTAATTCATTTTGAATGAGACGAACTATAAGAACTAAACGAACATCTACATCATGCATATATGACTGAAAGCTTTACATGCTATAGTGTGTATTTATTCATAATTTGGTTTCGAAATCTCATGCATTCAATGCATGTGTACCTTACTAATTTTGAGTAGAGTAGCAAATTTCACGTGGCCCCGGGTATATCAAAATGCAGGGCCCATGCATCATTGCCTTTCGGTCGAACCTACGTCCACAATTTTTTGTACGTACTATATCTCCACTGGTCCCCAAACCCAAAATGCTGCCTCGTTCCCCTAAAACCAAGCGGCCCACACGTATTTAAGGCGTCGACTTGAACTCAATCCCTCTCCCGTTTACTACGACGTGGCCCCGCACGCCGTAGTAGTACTCCTACAAACCCTACTGCCGCACGCATCATCGGTTTTCTTCAAGAGGACAAGGGAGAAGCCGATTTGTAGTGGAGGCGCTTTCAAAATATGTACTAGAGACCCCTACCCTAGGGTGCCCTAGGTAGCCGTCGCACGCATCATTGGTTTTCTCATTTCTTTGCTCTTGCACCCTAGAGTGAAATGATGGTTGCTTCGTCCGTCCAGCTTAATGCGGGAAAGGTGGGGCTTTGTGATTTGACCCCTCATCGCTCATTTTCTAGTACTGTGGTGCTACGAACGGGGTGCCTCGAATTCCAAACGCTGCTCCGAACTGTAATTTGGTGCATCGCACGTGGAACAAGACGGTGGATGAGCCACATGTTGGCCAAAGGGGTCCTGTTAAGTGTGTCGCCATTTCGTGTGCGGACTGACCCTGCTTGAGTTGCCACGCCAACACGACAGGTGCAGCCTACCACTTGGTTTTGCTCCTTGGTGAATCCTGACTATATTGATCAAAAAAGATATGTACTGAACTACCCTCTCTGTCTCGGTTTTTAGGCGTCTCAGTTTACAGGGCGTGCACGTAGTTCTAGGTCATCCATTTGACTAACTAAATATGAGTTACTATGTCACAAAAAGTATATCATTGGATTATTAAGCGGATGTAGTTTCTAAATATATACTGTTCATCACATATATAGCCAGTTAAATTCTCAACCTAGAACGACGTGCATGCCATGTAAACCGATACAGAGGAAGTATAGTAGTAAAAATGAGGTGATTTTACCGAGCGATCGGCGGGGGAGCATGGCCTGTCATGCGGTCCCACATGTCATGATGTACCAAGGTGATGCACATGTCCCTCTTGAGGCAGAAGCAATACTACATGGCTTGAGATGATGGCGAACCGAAGTGTGAAATAATGGTTGCTTCGTCCGTCTGGGAAGGTGCGGCATTGTGATTTGACGTCTCATTGCTCATTACTACTACTATTGGGCGGTACATCTGGGGTGCGTCCCCCCTACTGTTTTGCACTATTATTTGGTGCTTGACACGTCGACGAGGTTGCTATATGTCCCACATGTCGATGACAGGAAGTACAGAATTCATGAAAGCGAGCATCGACGGAGGAGTACAAGACACGTCTTGGGCTTTTGCTGCTTCGCGTGATCCATCGATACAAACCCGAACTAAAAGAAGGCGAGGGCGGATCTTTTCCCTCGTGACAGGTAGGGGAGTTTGGCATAGTCTATTCAAGGCAAGGAGGCAAGAAGGGAAACAAGCAAATAAAGGTTGAGCGACTTAGTTTTGGGAAATCTGATTTTACGGAGTATGTACCCACTATGGTTTATAGGGCTCATCTAAAAACATTCGTTTTTCCATTTTATAAGTCTCAATTCTACTACTAGTAGTAGTACCATCACATGTTGGATTTCGAGGTGCGTTAGATCACCCATGCAAGCAGTGCCAGGAGAAAACTCACCAATGCATGTAGAAGTTCATTGAAATTTAGTGGTCATTCATGCATTCATTCTAATTAATGCCTCGGTAAACATAACTTCTTGAGAAAAACGAGCGTACTAATTACTTGTGCACTAGGAGTACAAAATTAATTCGACCACTCACCGTCTACCTTGGTTGGAGAGATTTTGAAATTGAGCCATAAACTGGAAATGAGGGAGTAGTAAATTTTGTCTTGATTACTATTTGTGGCCTTGTATAGATGCAAAATGTATTTTTTATAGTGGCCTTGTATAAGTAAATGGAGGGATTACTAAAGGACATATATATTCCAAACAATATGATAATATCTCTAACCAAGGTAGTAGGGACAAGGAGTAAACGAAGGGAGTAGTAAAATTTTCTCCTCGTCCTGCGAGCTACCGTGCGCATGGGCAAGGGAGCGGGCGTAAGGCGTACAATACTACTAGTAGTAAGCAAGCTTCACCTCATCCTGCGAGCCACCGCACCCGTGGGCGGGGGAGACGGCGTACTAAGGAAGCTTCTCCTCGTTCTGCGAGTTGACGGGACACATCAAAAGTACTCCAGTGTATAGAGCCTTACCTCTAATGTAGGCCCCACATGGTTTGCCTCTTTTTTAACATAATGCATCAAGTCGCAATTTGTTTGTTCACCCGTGGTAGACGATCCTCCCTCCACCAAGTGGAAAACCAGTACAGGGTCAAATTACCATGTGGGCTGCCTTTTCGTACAGAAATGAGCTCCACCGTGTGCCCGCGCGGGTGTGGTTGGGAAAGAGACGGGAGTACGCGCGCCGTGTGTGCACCTCTTATCTTCGTGCACGTCCCCCACCTACGTGGGTGTGTGAGAGAGATACAAACCTAGACAAATGGCTTGTGTGGAATAACTACTCTTCGTAAGCCATTATAAGAGTGGACAAAACGGTGAAGGAGGAGATAGGGGAGCGGCGGAGGTGTGTGATTCGTGGCCGGTGTTTGGACTCGTTTAAATAGGAGATTAAATAGATGGCGGACGGGAGGAGCTCGGCCGGCGTTACGTTTAATGCCGGACGTGTTTCCAGAGTGGGCTTCTCGGCTTCCACACGGGCGGGTTTCATGAAGGCGTTTGAATGCGGCAAGGAGGCGTGTTCAGCCGGGCATACAACGAGTGGCACCCTCGACTCTGACGTAGGACACCGCGCCATTCTTCCACTGACGTGTGGTATCTTTGGGTACATGGCCTGCATGTCAGTGACCCAACGCAGGCAGCACACAGTAGAGGAACCTTTGGTGGGCCAGGGCGGTTAGAAGCGGGCATTTCATAAACTGATGATTGTTCATTGAGTGTGATGTCATCCTTTTCATGTAGATAAGCCTACTATCTTGATAGCCTGTTCGACACATTGTGATTCATAAAGACCGTTGCAAACATCAATGTTCTACTTATCACAGATAAGATTGATTAATACCCGTAACAATCCATGTCCTTAACAAAGGGTGCATGCACGTATAGGTTGAGCGTGTGTCTTGCGTTGTGTGGTGTGTGCATGCAGGCGTGCGAGTGTTGCATGCCTGCAAGGGTACGTTTCAGTGTTGCATGCATGTGTGCGTACGTGCATGTGTTCATGATTGCATGTGTATGTGTCAGTGTTGCATGCTTGCATGCGTGCGTGTGTTCGTTATGTGTACGTGTTAGTGTTACATGCCTGCATGCTTGCGTGTCTTGCGTGCGTGCATGTCTACATGCGTGGTGAGGCTACACGTCAGTCGACTGACTTCTTCATCTATGGTCATTAGATTTTCCAGCCGTTGGATATGAAATCAAGGGCCTACAGTTTATCATCAAACTCCACCCACTGAGCCGCCAGCCACCACTGGCCGAACCGCCGGCCCTCGCCGCCCGCGGCCGGCCCGCGCCGCCATGCCGCCCCGCCCGCCCTGAAACCACTCCCCACCGCCGGTCAACCGCCGCACCGGCCATCCCTCTAGCCCCCCGCGCCGAGCTTTTTCTCCGGCGATCCCCACCCCACCGCCCAATCAACGCGCCCCCACCACCGGCGACTGCCAACCAGAGGTCTCACGACTGCGAGTACCCACCGACCACTAATTTATTACCATTTCTGTCCTTCATATATGCGCTAACGGGTGAGCCCTATGGTAATGTGCGCTACTGAATGTGGATCGTTTGACTGGTCAATTGATCGTGTCATCAAAAAATTATGGAGCGGTATGGTGAGCCAGTGACCGTGTGATCACCCTAAAATGTATTTTATTAACACAGTACAGACTCAAACTACCATTTCTTTCTTTCATATACAGGCTGACAGGTGGGCCCCACGGTTACGCGCCTCGATGGTGCAACACTAGTTGCGCCACGTGGAACGTTTGACTGGTCAATTGATTGTGTCATCAACAAAATACGGAGTTGTATGGGTGAGCCAGTGACCGTAATCATGGCATGTATTTTTTTTAACATGGTACAGACGCAAGGGCTCATTTATACGTGCAAGCACTCACCGCTATAAGCGCACACACGCAGACCCTACCCCTATGAGCACCTACGAGAGAGTGGGCCAGCATATGATCTTGAGATTTTACGAAGTAACCATATGTGCCTCGTAATCCAGTGGAACGTCTCCTCCCACTGAACGCACATCGCCGGAAAATACTGAAATTAACCCAGGATAAATGCGAGCACCGAGACTTTAACCATGGTGGGCTCGAGAAACCATTGTCCTCCTAACCATCCAACCACATGTTGGTTAGCACGACAAAATGTATGTGGTGACCGTGATGAGCTTATTCTGAAGTCCAGTGACCATATCGTGCTTTCACTTCAAATACAATGACCATAAGTGTCGTCAACAAAATACGGAGCACACATCAAATGCAAAGGCCGACAGTGTCATCAAGAAAATACGGAGACATATCGTGAGCTAGATACCGTATGATCACCAGGAGAATGTATACGGTGACCGTAATGAGCATATTATGTAGTCCAGTGACCGTATAGTGCCTTAGCTTGAAATACAGTGACCGTCACGTGTGAATGTGTCATGGGCATGCATACTTTTAGAGGGCCGAGAGATAGTTTGTGTGCGTACGTGAAAGTGGTGTAGAAAGAGGGGGTGCCCGGTGGAGACAAGGAGAGATATGCCCTTCGTTTCTCTTTCCCGTGACTAATATTTTAGGAGAATATATAAACATTCACAGTGTAGAACAAATATTTTTGGATGCACCATGCAATTAACTTTCATGTATAACATTTTACTATTGTATATGCTTATTTTTCTTAGTGCCCGATTGCGTGTGCGGTGTGGTGGGCACATCATTTCTAGTTGTGGTGGGTCAACATGAGGACTGATGGGCCGGTTCCATCCCACGCCACATAGCTTGGACTGAGACACATTATACGAAGACCCATGTGGAGGACTCGGCGTACAACACGAAGCTAGCTACCAGAGTCACGGAGGACTCTATCCCCACTGGTGATAAGCCGACTATATATGATTTGTAACCGTAGGCCCCCAGTATGTTATAGAAGCTTGGGGGCTAGTTCGTCGATAGTATACACACACGAACAATGCCTGGTATTCACGTGTACTTTGTACACACCCCTATCACTAATATACAGTACCAGGAGTAGGCTTTTTCCTCAACTGCAAGAGTCTGAACTAGGGTAAAACTTTGCCTCGTATTACCATCCAGCCTAACAGTCAGGGATATCCTACCGAATGAGATGATGGAATCATATCTGCCAGCTACTAAGAGAGAGGTGTGTCTGGGGGGGGGGGGCAATGTGTGCGAGAGAGGCCTAAAGATAATGTGCGTGCGGGAGATATGTAGGCACATATATGTGCGTATAGAGGGCTAGTAGAGACCTTGCGTGTGTATATATGCACATGAGAGAAATAGTGTTTTCCAAATGAGATTAGTGAAAAGAGTGGTACATAGTAGTCAGAAAGAGAGAGAGAGAGAGAGAGAGAGAGAGAGATACAGAGAGAGCATGTGCGTGAGACTCCCCGACACCCCGAGAGAGATTGTGAGCATGTGTGAAAGAGATATGTCGATGCATATAAAGTGTGTGCACTTATGCGGTAGATCGAGAGATATATAGCGCGTTTGTGAGAACGGGCCGAGGCATAGTGCATCTACGTGTAAAAGGTGGTTCTACGCATTAAATTAAAATATAACTGGCATTATTATTTTTGGATGAGATCATGAATTTTTCAAATTGCGTATGGACGAAAATCGGTCTATCAGTCACCCATACTCTATTGAATTCTAGCATGTGCATGTGTTTATTTCAGATTATCAATCCATAGAGTGAGAGTGGTTTGAAATACAGGCAATGGATGCTTTTGCAATTCATATATAAACATTAATTAGTGCACTCCATGTTGTTAGTGTGAAGCACTTTATACATTTTGTCACTTGCATGGATACATTCCAAATTGCTAGCTACGAAATAGAATACATGTCGAATTCAGCATAAAGGGGGTTTCGAAGATTCGAATTCATAGGAAGTGCATTCATCTATTTGATCCCGAGATAATGGCATTTGTAAATCAGATGTAAAAGGGGGCATCAATCTTTGTTGTGCATTTGAACATGCTATATATATTCATACACATGTCTAACTTTTTTTTTGCAACCAAGGAGATTATATCTGGAACCATGCATTAATTGATGTAAGTTGCATATTTTTTAATATATACTCGTGTACAATGTATATTCAAATGTACCCCCTCCATCCAAAATAATCGTAGCTTTAGGATTTTCAAGAGTAAAGATTTGTGAAGTTTGACAAATCCTGAAAGTTCAATTCAAGAGAACCGAAAACGTTAATGCTTCTGCTCCCAAATATTGAACGAAGCACCAAATAGGCCTCTGGTCACCCGAAACCGTGCGAGACTAATGTTTGGTGGTAGGAAATTACTGTCCTGACTCTTGACCGTGTAGCCTATCGGCCCAATATCCAAAGGTTTAACCGGGGTTGGTTTGTAACTTCACCATGATGCCAGTCTCAACCGCCTCCGAGAAGCATTCATATGCCGTGGGCGCCTAAACACCCATGCGCTCGGCCCAAATCTATCCCGCCCACATTTGGGACACCTGAGATTACTGTCCTACCCCCAACTCGCAATATGTCCGAAATTTTAGATGGGGGCAAAGTTTGTAACTTTCCCCAAATTTTATACAAGCGCGTCCCAAACCGAAACATTGTTCCCCCTTAGTTCCTCGCCTCCCTCCCGCCCAATCCACCGCCGCCCTCCTCCATCACGCCGGAGCCGGTACCCCGACGTCATCGTCCAACACAACCGCAACCGCAACGCCCTCAAGGACTTAGACACTGAAGCCGAGGTAGAGCTGCCTCCACGACGCCGACGCCGACGCCGACATGCGCCGTACCAGAACCACTCCGACCACGCCGTCCTGCGCCTCACTGCTGCCGCTCCACTGTCGCAACCGTCCACCGCACTGGAGCTGTTCCTGCTACACCGTCATTCGCCGCCTAGGATCTGGTTCCCCGCCGCCGACAGACGGCCACCGCACCACACTCAACAACTTGGTCATGGGTTCGTCTGAGGCTCCGCCGTCCTCCACAACTTCTTGTTACGAGCGAACCACAAGAATATCATTGGAAAAACAGAAGGAGGACACAGCACTGCCAGCAGAAAGAGGTATCCTCTTCCCTTATTCGTGCAAACCGTACGTTTCTTCTCACACCGTATTCATCCCACGAAAGAAACTAGTTGAGCGCTTCATACTGCATCTTCTTCGTGATACTAAATGCACAATGTTTCCTCGCTTTACTATTTCACCTTTGCTAGAGGTCAGTAGCCCGCCTGGATTTCAATTCAGGGTCAGTCAAACCGCAATTAAAAGAAGCAACACCCGCTTAGGCGCGCGGAGCACCTAGTCTGCCTATTCGCTGGGGAAGCAGCGCATTGGTGTCTATCATAGGGGTGTGGGGCGTAGGAGCTGCTTGCGCCCGATCTGGAGGTCGGCGGGGCTTGAATGGATGGTCAGGGGTGGTGCCAAGCACGACGGTGCAGTGAGGTCACGGGGAGGGCGCAGGCAGGGGACTGGGTCGGTGGTTGCTGGCGTTTCGAGGAAAATCATGAACACTGACTGGCTGGAGGTAGATGAAGGCGATCTGCCCGTTCTTTGTACATCGGATGGTGCAGAAACAATGGACTAACCTATTTGTTTTCAGTCGACTGTTATTTTCATAGAGTCATGTAGTAATTTAGTGTGCCATGCATGTTGTAGACCTATCATATGTCTCCCGTCATTTATTTCTCACCGACCTTCTATCTGCTACCTTTACACTGTACTATTTGTGCACACAGTTCACCTATACCCACACTATTGTTTTTTTATGCATGGGTATTTCAGACTTTGACGCACTATTGATGAATGCAGAAAAGAAAAGACAGAAGTCACTCCATTGTAATTCAAAGATAAGCACTAAGAGTTTCAGCACTCTAAAGGGTGCAGTGTCAGCAGTTGGAGACAGTAAACGTAGCTTTGCAGTTGATGATCTCAATTGCCACACACAACCATCCCAAGTGTTTTCTTTAACTTCGCACTGTCAAATGTGGTTGCATGTTGCATATGGTGTCTAGCTTGTACTGCTTCCAATTTGGTTAAATTCCATCTGCTTACTTTACACATTATACCTTTGATAATGGCATGCCTTCCTGTTTTTGATACATACTACATATGTCTAATAACCATGTTTGTACATCAAACGAATGCTCTTTGTATCCCTCGTCAATCACTTATGATGAGACAGTCACCCCAGTGGGTTACTGTGGGACGCCATACTCGTTTAAAGAGTGCAGTGTCATCCTCCCCACATGATTCTCAAGAAACACAAGGCTAAATGAAGATAGTCAATGTAGCTCTCTAGTTGATGACCGCAATTCCCCCACACCACCATCACAGGTGTTTGCTCTAACTTCAAAGCATGATATGTGGTTGCATGTTGCATATGGTGTCTAGCTTGTAATGCTTCTAATTAGGATAAATTGCATCTGCTTAGTTTACACATTATACTTGTGAATATGACATGTCTTCCGATTTTTGGTACACACTACATCTATGTGTTAACCTTGTTCTTACATGAAACTACCTCTCTTCTGTATCCTGCATCAATCACACTTACGATGAGTCACCTTTATTCGTTGCATATTGCATATTATTTCTAGCATGTTGCCATGTATTGCTTCTAATTTGATCAAATACATTTGTTAGGGCACCTTTTTAATTTGGCAGAGTGATATTGGTTTCATCTTTCATATGGTTTCTAGCTTGCATTGATTCTAACAAGTTCAAGCACCTTGTGCTTAGTTTACACTTTATACATCATACATGTCAATATGTCATGTCGTCCTATTTTTCATACATATTCCATCCTCCTATCATGCGGCTGCCTTACATGAAAGTAGTGCTCGTTAGTATCATGTATCAATGAGCTCTGAAGAGCAAATTTTTATTCCTTTTTCTTGTGGGTTTGACTTCACAAGGCAAAATCAAGAAAGAGGAAGGAAAAGAGTAAGGAAGGCGATGATGGTGGTCCTCCGCAACAACGTAAACGGAGCATCTGTACCGATTCTGCTTGTACTGATAGTGCATTACAAGGTCCAAGTCTCCGCTCCCCTGCTCCACCATCCAAGGTGCTTGCTCTAACTTGGCAGTGTTATATCTGGTTGCATGTTGCATATGGTGTCTAGCTTGTATTGCTCCTAATTAGTGTAAATTGCATCTGCTTAGCTTACACATGATACATGTGAATATGACACGCTTTCCTATTTTTCGTACATACTATATCTGTCTGTCACACCATGTTCTTACATGAAACTACTCTTCTTGTGTATCCTGCATCAGTCACTTATGATGGGACACCTTTAAGTTGGCAGTGTGATATTGGTTTCCGTCTTGAATATGATTTGTAGCATGTATTGCTTCTAGTTTGATGAACGCCACCTATGATGAGATAGTTTTAACTTGGCAGAGTGATATTGATTGCACCTTTCATATGGTGTCTAGTTTGGAGTGCTTCTAATTTGTTGAAGTGCCTTCTACTTAGTTACCACATCATAGGTGTGAATATGTCAAGCCGTCCATTTTTTCGTACATATTCCATCCTCATATCATGACTTTGCCTTTCATCAGAGTAGTGTTCATCAGTATCATGCATGAATGAGTTCTGAAGAGCGAATTGTATTCCTTTTTCTTGTCGGTTTGACCTCACAATGCAAAATCAATAAAGCTGAAGGAAATTGGAAAGGCATTGGATGATGGTGGTCCTTCCGAGCAACTTAAATGGAGGTTATCTACAGATTCTACTCCGCCATCTTCCCAACAAGATTCGCAAAACAATGCAAGGCTAGATAGTCAACATTGCTGTGTAGATGATGAGCACATCTCCCCTACTCCACCATCACAGGTGCTTGCTCTAACTTGGCACTATTATATGTGGTTGCATGTTGCATATGATGTCTAGCTTGCACTAGTGCTTCTAACATTGTTGAATTGCATCTGCTTACTTTACACATAATGCCTGTAAATATGACATATGTTCCTGTTTCTAGAACATACTATATCTGATCACACGATGTTCTTACATCAGACTAATGTTCTTGCATATCCCGCACCATTCACTTATGATAAGGCACCTTTAAGTTGCCATTGTAATATTGGTTGTGTCTTGCATATGATTTCTAGCATGTACTGCTTCTAATTTGTTGAAACACCATACGGTTTGAACTTGGCAGAGTGATATTGGTTGCATCTTTCATATGATGTCTAGCTTGCAGTGCTTCTAATTTGTGTTGGGGATCGTAGTAATTTTGAAAATTTTCCTACGCACACGCAAGATCATGGTGATGCACAGCAACGAGAGGGTAGAGTGTTGTCTACGTACCAACGCAGACCGACTGCGGAAGCGATCACACAACATAGAGGAAGTAGTCGTACGTCTTCTTCCCGATCCGACCGATCCAAGCACCGTTACTCCGGCACCTCCGAGTTCTTAGCACACGTTCAGCTCGATGACGAACCTCGGGCTCCGATCCAGCAAAGCGTCGAGGAAGAGTTTCGTCAGCACGACGGCGTGGTGACGATCTTGATGTACTACCGACGCAGGGCTTCGCCTAAGCACTACAACGGTATGATCGAGGTGGAATTTGGTGGCAGGGGGCACCGCACACGGCTAAGGAACGATCTCAAGGATCAACTTGTGTGTCTTGGGGTGTCCCCTGCCCCCGTATATAAAGGTTGGAGGGAGGGGGGCTGGCCGGCCAGAGAGAGGGAGGCCGGCCCCTTCTCCTAGTCCTACTAGGACTTGGGGAAGGGCGGGGGGGGGGGGGGGGGGGGGCGCGGCCAGCTGTGGGCTGCCCCTTTTCTCTTTTCCACTAAGGCCCAATAGGCCCATTAGTCTCCCGGGGGGTTCCAGTAACCCTCCCGGTATTCCGGTAAAATCCCGATTTCACCCGGAACACTTCCTATGTCCAAACATAAGCTTCCAATATATCAATCTTTACGTCTCGACCATTTCGAGACTCCTCGTCATGTCCGTGATCTCATCCGGGACTCCGAACAACCTTCAGTACATCAAAATGCATAAACTCATGACCGAGACAATGTAGACATGACCGAGACACGTCTCCGGTCAATAACCAATAGCGGGACCTGGATGCCCATATTGGCTCCTACATATTCTACGAAGATCTTTATCGGTCAGACCGCATAACAACATACGTTGTTCCCTTTGTCATCGGTATGTTACTTGCCCGAGATTCGATCGTCGGTATCCAATACCTAGTTCAATCTCGTTACCGGCAAGTCTCTTTACTCGTTCCGTAATACATCATCTCACAACTAACATATTAGTTGCAGTGCTTGCAAGGCTTATGTGATGTGCATTACCGAGAGGGCCCAGAGATACCTCTCCGACAATCGGAGTGACAAACCCTAATCTCGAAATACACCAACCCAACATCTACCATTGGAGACACCTGTAGTACTCCTTTATAATCACCCAGTTACGTTGTGACGTTTGGTAGTACCCAAAGTGTTCCTCCGGTAAACGGGAGTTGCATAATCTCATAGTTATAGGAACATGTATAAGTCATGAAGAAAGCAATAGCAACATACTAAACGATCGGGTGCTAAGCTAATGGAATGGGTCATGTCAATCAGATCATTCTACTAATGATGTGACCTCGTTAATCAAATAACAACTCTTTGTTCATGGTTAGGAAACATAACCATCTTTGATTAACGAGCTAGTCAAGTAGAGGCATACTAGTGACACTCTGTTGGTCTATGTATTCACACATGTATTATGTTTCCGGTTAATACAATTCTAGCATGAATAATAAACATTTATCATGATATAAGGAAATAAATAATAACTTTATTATTGCCTCTAGGGCATATTTCCTTCAGTCTCCCACTTGCACTAGAGTCAGTAATCTAGATTACACAGTAATGATTCTAACACCCATGGAGCCTTGGTGCTGATCATGTTTTGCTCGTGGAAGAGGCTTAGTCAATGGGTCTGCAACATTCAGATCCGTATGTATCTTGCAAATCTCTATGTCTCCCACCTGGACTAAATCCCGGATGGAGTTGAAGCGTCTCTTGATGTGTTTGGTCCTTTTGTGAAATCTGGATTCCTTTGCCAAAGCAATTGCACCAGTGTTGTCACAAAAGATTTTCATTGGACCCGATGCACTAGGTATGACACCTAGATCGGATATGAACTCCTTCATCCAGACTCCTTCATTTGCTGCTTCCGAAGCAGCTATGTACTCCGCTACACATGTAGATCCCGCTACGACGCTTTGTTTAGAACTGCACCAACTGACAGCTCCACCGTTTAAAGTAAACACGTATCCGGTTTGCGATTTAGAATCGTCCGGATCAGTGTCAAAGCTTGCATCAACGTAACCTCTTACGGTGAGCTCTTTGTCACCTCCATATACGAGAAACATATCCTTACTCCTTTTCAGGTATTTCAGGATGTTCTTGACCGCTGTCCAGTGATCCATTCCTGGATTACTTTGGTACCTCCCTGCTAAACTTATAGCAAGGCACACATCAGGTCTGGTACACAGCATTGCATACATGATAGAGCCTATGGCTGAAGCATAGGGAACATCTTTCATTTTCTCTCTATCTTCTGCAGTGGTCGGGCATTGAGTCTGACTCAACTTCACACCTTGTAACACAGGCAAGAACCCTTTCTTTGCTTGATCCATTTTGAACTTCTTCAAAATCTTGTCAAGGTATGTGCTCTATGAAAGTCCAATTAAGCGTTTTGATCTATCTCTATAGATCTTTTTGCCTAATATGTAAGCAGCTTCCCCGAGGTCTTTCATTGAAAAAATTTTATTCAAGTATCCCTTTATGCTATCCAGAAATTCTATATCATTTCCAATCAGCAATATGTCATCCACATATAATATTAGAAATGCTACAGAGCTCCCACTCACTTTCTTGTAAATACAGGCATCTCCAAAAGTCTGTATAAAGCCAAATGCTTTGATCACACTATCAAAGCGTTTATTCCAACTCCGAGATGCTTGCACCAGTCCATAAATGGATCGCTGGAGTTTGCATACTTTGTTAGCTCCCTTTGGATCGACAAAACCTTCTGGTTGTATCATATACAACTCTTCTTCCAGAAATCCATTCAGGAATGCAGTTTTGACATCAATCTGCCATATTTCATAATCATAAAATGCGGCAATTGCTAACATAATTCTGACGGACTTAAGCATCGCTACGGGTGAGAAGGTCTCATCGTAGTCAACCCCTTGAACTTGTCGAAAACCTTTCGCGACAAGTCGAGCTTTATAGACAGTAATATTACCGTCAGCGTAAGTCTTTTTCTTGAAGATCCATTTATTCTCAATTGCTTGCCGATCATCGGGCAAGTCAACCAAAGTCCATACTTTGTTTTCATACATGGATCCCATCTCAGATTTCATGGCCTCAAGCCACTTTGCGGAATCTGGGCTCACCATCGCTTCTTCATAGTTCGTAGGTTCATCATGATCTAGTAGCATGACTTCCAGAACTGGATTACCGTACCACTCTGGTGCGGATCTCACTCTGGTTGATCTACGTGGTTCAGTAGTATCTTGTCCTGAAGCTTTATGATCATCATCATTAGCTTCCTCACTAATTGGTATAGGTGTCGCAGAAACAGTTTTCTGTGATGTACTAATTTCCAATAAGGGAGCAGGTACAGTTACCTCGTCAAGTTCTACTTTCCTCCCACTCACTTCTTTCGAGAGAAACTCCATCTCTAGAAAGTTTCCGAATTTAGCAACAAAAGTCTTGCCTTCGGATCTGTGATAGAAGGTGTATCCAATAGTTTCCTTTGGATATCCTATGAAGACACATTTCTCCGATTTGGGTTCGAGCTTATCAGGTTGAAGGTTTTTCACATAAGCATCGCAGCCCCAAACTTTAAGAAACGACAACTTTGGTTTCTTGCCAAACCATAGTTCATAAGGTGTCGTCTCAACGGATTTTGATGGTGCCCTATTTAACGGGAATGCGGCCGTCTCTAAAGCATAACCCCAAAACGATAGCGGTAAATCAGTAAGAGACATCATAGATCGCACCATATCCAGTAAAGTACGATTACGACGTTCGGACACACCATTACGCTATGGTGTTCCGGGTGGCGTGAGTTGCGAAACTATTCCACAATTTTTCAAATGTACACCAAACTCGTAACTCAAATATTCCCCTCCACGATCAGATCGTAGAAACTTTATTTTCTTGTTACGATGATTTTCAACCTCACTCTGAAATTCTTTGAACTTTTCAAATGTTTCAGACTTATGTTTCATTAAGTAGATATACCCATATCTGCTTAAATCATCTGTGAAGGTGAGAAAATAACGATATCCGTCACGAGCCTCGATATTCATCGGACCACATACATCGGTATGTATGATTTCCAATAAATCTGTTGCTCTCTCCATTGTACCGGAGAACGGTGTTTTAGTCATCTTGCCTATGAGGCACGGTTCGCAAGTACCAAGTGATTCATAATCAAGTGGTTCCAAAAGCCCATCAGTATGGAGTTTCTTCATGCGCTTTACACCGATATGACCTAAACGGCAGTGCCACAAATAAGTTGCACTATCATTATTAACTTTGCATCTTTTGGCTTCTACATTATGAATATGTGTATCACTATCATCGAGATTCAACAAGAATAGACCACTCTTCAAAGGTGCATGACCATAAAAGATATTACTCATATAAATAGAACAACCATTATTCTCTGATTTAAATGAATAACCGTCTCGCATCAAACAAGATCCAGATATAATGTTCATGCTCAACGCTGGCACCAAATAACAATTATTTAGGTCTAATATTAATCCCGAAGGTAGATGTAGAGGTAGCATGCCGACCGCGATCACATCGACTTTGGAACCGTTTCCCACGCGCATCGTCACCTCGTCCTTTGCTAGCGTCCGCTTATTCCGTAGTCCCTGTTTCGAGTTGCAAATATTAGCAACAGAACTAGTATCAAATACCCAGGTGCTACTGCGAGCTCTAGTAAGGTACACATCAATAACATGTATATCACATATACCTTTGTTCACTTTGCCATCCTTCTTATCCGCCAAATACTTGGGGCAGTTCCGCTTCCAGTGACCAGTCTGCTTGCAGTAGAAGCACTCAGTTTCAGGCTTAGGTCCAGACTTGGGTTTCTTCTCTTGAGCAGCAACTTGCTTGCTGTTCTTCTTGAAGTTTCCCTTCTTCTTCCCTTTGCCCTTTTTCCTGAAACTAGTGGTTTTGCTAACCATCAACACTTGATGCTCCTTCTTGATTTCTACCTCCGCAGCTTTCAGCATTGCGAAGAGCTCGGGAATAGTCTTGTTCATCCCTTGCATATTATAGTTCATCACGAAGCTCTTGTAGCTTGGTGGCAGTGATTGGAGAATTCTGTCAATGACGCAGTCATCTGGAAGATTAACTCCCATCTAAATCAAGTGATTATTATACCCAGACATTTTGAGTATATGCTCACTGACAGAACTGTTCTCCTCCATCTTGCAGCTATAGAACTTATTGGAGACTTCATATCTCTCAATTCAGGCATTTGCTTGAAATATCAACTTCAACTCCTGGAACATCTCATATGCTCCATGACGTTCAAAACGTTGTTGAAGTCCCGATTCTAAGCCGTAAAGCATGGCACACTGAACTATCGAGTAGTCATTAGCTTTGCTCTGCCAGACGTTCATAACATCTGGCGTTGCTCCAGCAGCAGGCCTGTCACCCAGCGGTGCTTCCAGGACGTAATTCTTCTGTGCAGCAATGAGGATAATCCTCAGGTTATGGACTCAGTCCGTGTAATTGCTACCATCATCTTTCAACTTTGCTTTCTCAAGGAACGCATTAAAATTTAACAGAACAACAACACGAGCCATCTATCTACAATCAACATAAATAAGCAAGATACTATCATGTACTAAGTTCATGATAAGTTTAAGTTCAGTTAATCAAATTACTTAAGAACTCCCACTTAGATAGACATCCCTCTAATCCTCTAAGTGATCACGTGATCCAAATCAACTAAACCATAACCGATCATCACGTGAGATGGAGTAGTTTTCAATGGTGAACATCGTTATGTTGATCATATCTACTATATGATTCACGCTCGACCTTTCGGTCTCCGTGTTCTGAGGCCATATCTGTATATGCTTGGCTCGTCAAGTATAACCTGAGTATTCTGCGTGTGCAACTGTTTTGCACCCGTTGTATTTGGACGTAGAGCTTATCACACCCGATCATCACGTGGTGTCTGGGCACGATGAACTTTGGCAACGGTGCATACTTAGGGAGAACACTTCTTGATAATTTAGTGAGAGATCATCTTATAATGCTACCGTCAATCAAAGCAAGATAAGATGCATAAAAGGATAAACATCACATGCAATCAATATAAGTGATATGATATGGCCATCATCATCTTGTGCTTGTGATCTCCATCTCCGAAGCACCGTCATGATCACCATCGTCACCGGCGCGACACCTTGATCTCCATCGTAGCATCGTTGTCGTCTCACCAATCTTATGCTTCCACGACTATCACTACCGCTTAGTAATAAAGTAAAGCATTACATCGCGATTGCATTGCATACAATAAAGCGACAACCATATGGCTCCTGCCAGTTGCCGATAACTCGGTTACAAAACATGATCATCTCATACAATAAAATCAGCATCATGCCTTGACCATATCACATCACAACATACCCTGCAAAAACAAGTTAGACGTTCTCTACTTTGTTGTTGCAAGTTTTACGTGGCTGCTATGGGCTTAAGTAAGAACTCATCTCACCTACGCATCAAAACCACAACGATAGTTCGTCAAATAGACTCCTGTTTAACCTTCTCAAGGACCGGGCGTAGTCACACTTGGTTCAACTAAAGTTGGAGAGACAGTCTTCCACAAGCCATCTATGTGCAAAGCACGTCGAGGGAACCGGTCTCGCGTAAGAGTACGCGTAACGTTGGTCCGGATCGTCTCACCCAACAATACCGCCGAACCAAAGTATGACATGCTGGTAGGCAGTATGACTTGTATCGCCCACAACTCACTTGTGTTCTACTCGTGCAAATAACATCAAACCATAAAACCTAGGCTCTGATGCCACTGTTGGGGATCGTAGTAATTTCGAAAATTTTCCTACGCACACGCAAGATCATGGTGATGCACAGCAACGAGAGGGTAGAGTGTTGTCTATGTACCAACGCAGACCGACTGCGGAAGCGATCACACAACGTAGAGGAAGTAGTCGTACGTCTTCTTCCCGATCCGACTGATCCAAGCACCGTTACTCCGGCACCTCCGAGTTCTTAGCACATGTTCAGCTTGATGACGAACCTCGGGCTCCGATCCAGCAAAGCGTCGAGGAAGAGTTTCGTCAGCACGACGGCGTGGTGACGATCTTGATGTACTACCGACGCAGGGCTTCGCCTAAGCACTACAACGGTATGATCGAGGTGGAATTTGGTGGCAGGGGGCACCGCACACGGCTAAGGAACAATCTCAAGGATCAACTTGTGTGTCTTGGGGTGTCCCCTGCCCCCGTATATAAAGGTTGGAGGGAGGGGGGCTGGACGGCCAGAGAGAGGGAGGCGCAGGGGGAGTCCTACTCCTACCGGGAGTAGGACTCCCCCCTCCAATCCTATTCCAACTAGGACTCTCAAGGAGGAAAGGAGAGAGAGGGGGGCCGGCCCCTTCTCCTAGTCCTACTAGGACTTGGGGAAGGGGGGGGGGGCGCGGCCAGCTGTGGGCTGCCCCTTTTGTCTTTTCCACTAAGGCCCAATAGGCCCATTAGTCTCCCGGGAGGTTCCGGTAACCCTCCCGGTATTCCGGTAAAATCCCGATTTCACCCGGAACACTTCCTATGTCCAAACATAGGCTTCCAATATATCAATCTTTACATCTCGACCATTTCGAGACTCCTCGTCATGTCCGTGATCTCATCCGGGACTCCGAACAACCTTCGGTACATCAAAATGCATAAACTCATAATAACTGTGATCGTAACGTTAAGCGTGCGGACCCTACGGTTCGAGAACAATGTAGACATGACCGAGACACGTCTCCGGTCAATAACCAATAGCGGGACCTGGATGCCCATATTGGCTCCTACATATTCTACGAAGATCTTTATCGGTCAGACCGCATAACAACATACGTTGTTCCCTTTGTCATCGGTATGTTACTTGCCCGAGATTCGATCGTCGGTATCCAATACCTAGTTCAATCTCGTTACCGGCAAGTCTCTTTACTCATTCCGTAATACATCATCTCACAACTAACATATTAGTTGCAGTGCTTGCAAGGCTTATGTGATGTGCATTACCGAGAGGGCCCAGAGATACCTCTCCGACAATCGGAGTGACAAACCCTAATCTCGAAATACGCCAACCCAACATCTACCATTGGAGACACCTGTAGTACTCCTTTATAATCACCCAGTTACGTTGTGACGTTTGGTAGTACCCAAAGTGTTCCTCCGGTAAACGGGAGTTGCATAATCTCATAGTTATAGGAACATGTATAAGTCATGAAGAAAGCAATAGCAACATACTAAACGATCGGGTGCTAAGCTAATGGAATGGGTCATGTCAATCAGATCATTCTACTAATGATGTGACCTCGTTAATCAAATAACAACTCTTTGTTCATGGTTAGGAAACATAACCATCTTTGATTAACGAGCTAGTCAAGTAGAGGCATACTAGTGACACTCTGTTGGTCTATGTATTCACACATGTATTATGTTTGCGGTTAATACAATTCTAGCATGAATAATAAACATTTATCATGATATAAGGAAATAAATAATAACTTTATTATTGCCTCTAGGGCATATTTCCTTCAATTTGTTGAAATGCCTTCTGCTTAGTTACCACATCATAGGTGTGTATATGTCACGCCATCCTGTTTTTCATACATATCCCATCCACGCATCATGTGTTTGCCTTTCATCCGAGTAGTGTTCATCAGTATCATGCATGAATGAGTTCAGAAGAGCGAATTTCATTCCTTTTTCTTATTGGTTTGATTTCACAATGCAAAATCATTACAGCTGAAGGAAATTAGTCTGGCAGTGGATGATGGTGGTTCTTCGGAGCAACTCAAACATGTGGTCTCCACAGATTCTACTCCACCATCCTCCCAACAAGATTCGCAAGACAACACAAGGCCGGACAGTCAACGTAGCTATGTAGATGATGATCACATCTCCCCTACTCCACCATCACATGTGCTTGCTCTAACTTGGCACTATTATATGTGGTTGGATGTTGCGTATGATGTCTAGCTTGTATTGCTTCTAACTTTGTTGAATTGCATCTGCTTACTTTACACATAATGCCTGTGAATATGACACGTGTTCCTGTTTCTAGAACATACGTGTACATGATGAGCACATCTCCCCTACTCCACCATCACAGGTGCTTTCTCTAACTTGGAACTGTTATATGTGGTTGCATTTTCTGTATGATGTCTAGTTTGTATTGCTTCTGATTATGTTGAATTGCATCTGCGTAGCTTACAACTTATACCTGCATCGATCACTTACCCATAAGACACATTTAACTTGGGACCGTGATGTAGGTTACGTCCTGCATTGTCTTCTAGCTTGTACTGCTTCTAATTTCTTGAAATGGCACTTACGACGAGACACTTTTTACCTGATAGAGTGTTATTGGTTGCATGTTCATATGGTTTCTAGCTTTCATTTCTTCTAATTTTGTTGAAATGCCTTCCGCTTACTGTTTTTTCATACATATTCCATCCTCCTATCATACGTGTGAATATGAAACGCTGTCTTTTTTTGTATATATTCCATCCTCCTATCCCGCGCTTGCCTTACATCAAAGTAGTGTTCGTCTGTATCATGCATCAACTAGTTATGCAGAGCTAATTTTATTCATCTTCTTGTGGTTTTGACTTCATAAGGCAATATCAGAAAATAGGAAGGAAAAGAGTAAGTTAGGGGATGTTGGTGGTCCTCTGCACCAACGCAAACAGAGACTCTCTAGATTTGCCACTACTGCTGCTAATGAAGTTGAAGTCCCAAGTCTACATGATGAGTTCATCTCCCGTACTCCACCATCGCAGATGCTTGCTCTAAGTTGACAATGTGATAATTGGTTTCATGTTGCATATGCTGTCTATCCTGTATTTCTTATATTTTGATTAAATTGCACCTGCTGAGTTTAAACGTTATACATGTGCATATGACATGGTGTTCCGTGTCTAGAATACACTACATCTATCTATCATACCATGTTCTTACATCAAAGTACTGCTGTTGTGTATCCCGCATCAGTCACTCATGATTAGATGCTTTTAACATGGCAGTTTGATAGTGGTTGCATCTTGCATTGATTTCTATGTTTTACTGCTTCTAATTTTTCGAATTGCCACTTATGACAAGACACTTTTAACTTGGCAGAGTAATATTGGTTGCGTCTTTCATATGGTGTCTAGCTTGCATTACTTCTATTTTCTTGAAAATCCTTCTTCTTAGTTTACACATCGTAGCTGTGAATATGTCATGTCGTCCTGTTTTTCTTACATATTCCATCCTCATATGGTTGTCTTACATCAAAGTATTGCTTGTCTGTATCATGCATGAATGAGTTCTGAAGAGCGATTTTATTCTTTTGTGTTGTGGGTATGGCTTGGCATGGCAAAGTCAAAAAAGAGCAAGGAAAATAATATAGTAGGGAGTGGTGTTACTCGTCGGGAGAAACGGAAAAGGATCTACCATCCAGATTCTGCTGGTACTTATAGTGCAGTAGAATGTCCAAGTCCACCAGCTAAATCTACAAACACAGTATCACCTGCTCCACCAGCTGTAGCATCCGCTTCAAGTATACCAGCATTTCAACGAGTTACTCGTTCGTTTGCTCTGGAACTGGCCGGTTCCCAAGCTGCCTTCACACCTAACACTACTTCCGAAGCACTGCTGACACAACATGACTTGGCAAGATCAGATGAACCTCATGAGCATCAACACCAAGACGGTACCTGACCGAGTTAAGTTGCAGTTGCATGCTCCTTTATATGTACTCTCACAGTTTGATGTACACTAACACTTTCCATATTCGTTGTTGAACTAGCACCACGGCGCAAGCGGAAACAGACATCAGGGATAATGCTTGACAGATTAAACAAATCTAAAGGAGGGAGAATGGAGATCCATTTTGAGCCAGGTTTAAAAAGGCCGCGTGATGCTACAGAGTCAGCCAAGTTAGTATCAGAGGCAGTCGTTGCCGTTAGGTGTCATGCACGTATCCTCCCAATGTGGATCCAGTACAGGAATGAGAAAGACAATACCCAGTTTAACACCTTCCTTGACCATTTATCCGTAAGTAATGTTATTCATCACAATTAGTAATATTGTCTTGCTCTATCCCATACTTTGTAGCTTCCTCCTAATAGGACTCACATTCTTTTTTCAATAGATGAGGTTCCAGTTGGATCCGAAAGATGATGCAACTAAACAAGCATGCACTCATGTTTTTCAGTCTGCTCTGCGACAGTATCAGTACCACCTTAGAAATTATCACTTTGAAGGCAGGGCTAACAATGAAATCGCCCAAACATCTCTAGTGGAATATATTACAAATGAAGACTGGACAACCCTCGTTAAACACTGGCCTGATCCAAAGTATCAGGTAGGCTATATGTATTTGATCAGACCACATATTGAACTTGTATTTATGTATGTGCCTTACAAGTGTATCTTCTTCTAGGCTAACTATTTGAAGAACAAGACCAACCGTTCTAAAGTGAAATTCCAACAGACAACAGGATCTAGTAGCTATATTGCACACTGCGAGGCTCTTGTAAATAGCTACTACTTCCTTCTTTTTTGTGCCATATTATCGTATCTATATTGACTTGTTCCAAATACAGAGGAAAGCCTGTGCGGACCAAAAAGAACCTGAACCAAATGCAGTGCAAATCTTCAAGGATTGCCACACCAGCAAGATGAAGGGCATGAGCACACGAGTTCAAGTCATTGTTGTAAGTCCTTACTCCTCCTGCCTTTGAACTGATTGGTACTATGATGTGTTCATTTAACTACTTGGTTTGCAGCCAATGTCAGTTAACCTGTTCACTTTTATACACAGTTGTCTTAATGTATCATTTCACCTTACATGGTTTAAAAGAGGTGAAGGATATTCTTTTGGTCTTGATCTGTAATCTAGTTGTTATGTTCACGTGTGCACACAATAATAAAATAGCATGTTTGTTTTATATCTGTTTGCCCATGATATGAATGATGTCATACTATGTTCATCCTACTTTAAACCATGTCTCTTTATCCTTAGATGTCAACGATTGTGAGGAAATAGACAATACGGTAGGCATGCTACATGTACATCTGTTCCGAAAGTGATTTTATTATGTAGTTGGCACTACAATACATGCAAATGTATTACAATAGTTCAACAAAATAAGTTATGTATAAACATGTAACCTACTTTGTTTGTTTTTTTTCTCATTAGTAACTTATTTGGTACACTAATCTACAAGTTCAAACTTTTGGGAAGCTATGGAACAAATGATTGAACAACCATAACCACCTGAAGGTGACGAGGCTACCATAGGCACAATGTCACCTCTTGCTGTAGTGCGTCAGTATCTCTCCACTAACAGTGCAAAAAGCACTTTCCTGCGTAATTCTGGGTTGGTTTTCAAGGTAACCTCATCCAAATCGCCTACTGAACAAAATCTTCCTGCTAGACAGAGTGATATATCTATGCTCCAGACACAAGTCCAATCCCTAATGGACGTCGTTTTGGAAACAAGAATAGTGGTTGACAAATGTCGTCAAGATATGAATGGTTTTGAAACCAGACTATCAGACATTCACTTCGGTGTTCAAGAGCAATGGCAGAAAAAAGGTGAAGATCGTGCTACTCCATCAGATTCTACAGCCTGAAACATTACAACTCAGGTCAAATGATCTGTGCTTCTATACATCTGATGGTGCTTTTATCTGCAAGGATTGTAAACTTTATGCCAACAGGCCTTTTGTTGTATGGTTGGAATTTATTTTGTTGTGATACAACATTTATGATGCTGCCAAAGGCTGCAGTAATTACGATGCTATTTTTGTATAGTGTAGGTTTATCTTAGTAATGTATTCGGCCGAAAGCTTCATAGGATCCCAACATGCCAACATTCGTCGGGGCCATTCCAATTGGGCTAAAAATGATTATGGGCCGAAATTTGCATGTAGGCCACTAAAAATATCCGGGCCTAAATTAGCATAAGCTTTCATATTTTTCTAGTAGGCATGTGCCCATAGTGGGCCTTTAACAAGCCTAAACATAATTTGCGCCCTCAGTAACAATAGGCCGTTTATAGGTGTAAATATCTCGAGCCCATAAAAACATGGGCCTTTAATAGACCGAAAGTGAGATTGGGCCCTGATTGTGCCAAATATCCCACTGGTCTTGGTAGACCGAAATTGTGGCCCGTTTACGATGCGGATATTTCACAGGCCGAAATTCGAACGAGCCGTAAATGCCCGACCTAATACATGGGCCATTAATAGGCCGAAAGTTTGGTCGGGCCGAAAATCACAACAGGCCGAAAGTGGCCCAAATCTATAGTGGGCCTCTAACAGGCCGAATTTCAGACATGGACGAATATGACCCAAATCCTTCACGATCATTGAGGGAGTCCTGGATTAGGGGGTCTCCGGACAGCCGGACTATCTCCATTGGCCGGACTGTTAGACTATGAAGATACAAGATTGAAGACTTCGTCTCGTGTCCGGATGGGACTCTACTTGGCGTGGAAGGCAAGCGAGGCAATACGGATATGTGTATCTCCTCCTTTGAAACTGACCTTGTGTAACCCTAACCCTCTCCGGTGTGTATATAAACCGGAGGGTTTTAGTCCGTAGGACACAACAACTACAACATACAATCATACCATAGGCTGGCTTCTAGGGTTTAGCCTCTCTGATCTCGTGGTAGATCTACTCTTGTGCTACCCATATCATCAATATTAATAAAGAAGGACGTAGGGTTTTACCTCCATCAAGAGGGCCCGAACCTGGGTAAAACATCGTGTTCCCTGCCTCCTGTTACCATCTGCCTTAGACGAACAGTTCGGGACCCCCTACCCGAGATACGCCGATTTTGACACCGACAATGGTGCTTTCATTTAGAGTTCCTATGTGTTGTCGCCGTTAGGCTTGATGGCTCCTACTATCATCGATAGTGATGTAGTCCAGGGTGAGACTTTTCTCCCTAGACAGGTCTTCGTGTTCGGCGACTTTGCACTGCGGGCCAATTCGCTTGGCCATCTGGAGCAGATTGAAAGTTACGCCCCTGGCCACCAGGTCAGGTTTGGAAGCTTAAACTACACAGCCGATATCCGTGGAGACTTGATCTTCGACGATTCGAGCCTCTACCTTGTGCGTCACGCGGTCACGATGAGTATGATTTAGCTCTACCATCGGACAGTGTTTAGGAGATCGCACAGGCAGCCGTTCCGACCCTCAATTCGGAGCCAGTTGCGCCATCCATGGATGGGTGGATGGACCCCGCCACAGAGGCCTTACCCTCAGCGGCGATCGAGCCAAACATCGACCTTACCTTGCATGAGAACCATGTTGTTAAACTGCCGGATCCTTCTCCGGCCACGGACTTCGAGCCGCCTGCGCCCGTTCCTATCGATTGGGCGCCGATCATGGAGTTTACCTTCGCGGATATTTTTCAGCACTCGCCCTTTGGCGACATATTGAACTCATTAAGGTCTCTCTCCTTGTCAGGAGGATCTTGGCCGAACTATGTCCGGCAGGACTGGGTTGCGGGCGACGAAGAAATTCACGGCCCACCCACCACCCACTTAGTAGCCACTGTCGATGACTTAACCGACATGCTCGACTTCAACTTCGAAGACATTGACGGTATGGACGACGATGCGGGAGATGAAGAGGAACCACTGCCCACAGGGCACTGGATAGCCACCTCATCATACGATATATACATGGTGGATACACCCAAAGAAGGCAATGGTGAAGAGATAGCGGAGGATGACCCCTCCAAGAAGCAACCCAAGCGCCGACGTCAGCGGCGCCACTCTAAGTCCCGCCAAAGCAAAAGTGGTGATACCGGCATAGGAGACAATAACACTCCGGATAGTGCCGAAGACAACAACAATCCCCTCCAGCAAGATTTAGAGCAGGAGGATGGACGAGCCAGCCCTCCTGAGAGAGCGGCAGATAGAGAGGCGGAGGATGATAATTACATGCCCCCCTCCGAAGACGAGGCAAGCCTCGGCGACGACGAATTCGCCATGCCAGAGGATCCCGTCGAACAAGAGCGCTTCAAAGCCGACTTATAGCCACGGCAAATGGCCTTAAGAAAAAGCAGCAGCAGCTTCAAGCTAATCAAGATATGCTAGCTAACAGATGGACTGAAGTCCTCGTGGCCTGGGAATATAAACTCGAGCACCCCTCCAAGAGTTACCCAAAATGCAGGTTGCTACCCCGATTGGAGGGAGAAGCATATGACGCGGCTGATCGGCCACCTCGTGGCCGTGATAGAGAGGCATTCCAGCCGAAAACTCAGCCTGCACCCCGACGCCATTCAAATAAAAAGGCATAGGGAGATGCACCAGACCTACGCGACATATTGGAGGACAAAGCAAAGCATGCAAGATCGATCTACGGACCACAAGGGCACGCCACTATGCGAGACGATAAACGTCACGCCGGATACAGTAAAAGTAAATCCGGCCGGGCCGAACACAGCGGGCAAGACCCATTCGAGCTGCGTCGCGATATAGCCCAATACAGAGGCGCCGCACATCCCTTATGCTTCGCAGACGAAGTAATGGATCATCAAATCCCAGAAGGTTTCAAACCTGTAAATATTGAATCATACGACGGCACAACAGATCCCGCCGTATGGATCGAGGATTTCCTCCTCCTTATCCACATGGCCCGCGGTGATGACTTACACGCCATCAAATACCTCCCACTAAAGCTCAAGGGACCAGCGCGGCATTGGCTTAACAGCTTGCCAGCAGAGTCCATTAGTTGTTGGGAAGATCTGGAAGTCACATTCCTCGACAACTTTCAGGGCACTTATGTGCGGCCACCAGATGCCGATGACTTGAGCCACATAATTCAGCAGCCAGAAGAATCGGCCAGGCAATTCTGGACTCGGTTCCTAACAAAGAAAAATCAAATCGTCGACTGTCTGGATGCAGAGGCCCTAGCGGCTTTCAAACACAACATCCGCGACAAATGGCTAGCCCGACACCTTGGTCAGGAAAAGCCAAAATCTATGGCAGCCCTCACGACACTCATGACCCGCTTTTGTGCGGGAGAAGACAACTGGCTGGCTCGCAGCAATAACATATCAAAGAACCATGGTACTTCGGATACCAAGGACGGCAATAGCAGGTCACATTGCAACAAACATAAGTGCCGCATTAATAGTGATAATACCGAGGATACGACAGTCAATGCCGGATTCAAAGGCTCTAAACCCGGTCAGCGGAAAAAGCCATTCAAACAAAGTATGCCGGGCCCGTCCAGCTTGGACCGTATACTCGATGGCTCGTGTCAAATACATGGCACCCCAGAAAAGCCAACCAATCACACCAACAGGGATTGTTGGGTGTTCAAGCAGGCCGGCAAGTTAATTGCCGAAAACAAGGACAAGGGGCCACATAGCGATGACGAGGAGGAGCCCCGGCAACCACACACCGGAGGACATAAGAGGTTTCCCCCACAAGTGCGGACGGTGAACATGATATACGCAACCCACATCCCCAAGAGGGAGCGGAAGCATGCGCTTAGGGACGTATATGCGTTGGAGCCAGTCGCCCCAAAGTTCAACCCATGGGCCTCCTATCCGATCACTTTCGATCGCAGGGACCATCCCACTAGTATCCGTCATGGCAGATTCGCCGCACTGGTTCTGGACCCAATCATTGATGGATTTCACCTCACTCGAGTCCTTATAGATGGCGGCAGCAGCCTGAACCTGCTTTATCAGGACAAAGTGCGGAAAATGGGTATAGACTCCTCAAGGATCAAACCCACAAAAATGACCTTTAAGGGCGTCTTTCCAGGCGTAGAGGCCCATTGCACAGGCTCAATTACACTAGAAGTGGTCTTCGGATCCCCGGATAACTTCCGAAACAAAGACTTAATCTCCGATATAGTCCCGTTCCGCAGTGGTTATCATGCACTGCTTGGGCGAACCGCATTTGCGAGATTCAATGCGGTACCGCATTATGCATACCTCAAGCTCAAGATGACAGGACCTCGCGGGGTTATTACAGTCAATGGAAACACAGAACGCTCTCTCCAAACGGAGGAGCACACTGCGGCCCTCGCAACAGAAGCGCAAAGCAGCCTCTCAAGGCAATCCACCGGTTCGGTGTTTCAAGACCCGAACACCTTCAAGCGCACTCGAAGCAATCGGCAACTAGACCGCTTGGCGCGATCTAAGCTCGCATAGCAATGCAGCCCCCACCCCAGTCCCAGCTGAACGGCGAAACTCGTGCCACGCGTACATAATTACGCATTAAAAATACCATGGGCACAGGTGGGGATGGGGGCACAACTGCGGCACGCCCCAAGACGCGGCTTAACACACACTAGGGGCTTCCCGTTTGGTTATTTTTCTCTTTTTCAGGACCTTAATCTCTGGAAACCCTGTCCGGTAGCACTATTGCCGAACACATGATGCAGCAACCAAGGAGGCAGAAAGCTACGTCACACCATGGAATTCCCAGGTGGATTACAAATAACGAGCGGAATATTTGATTTAATACTATTCCTCAGCTTGCCCTTGGAAGGGACATAGTCCTACTCTTTGCTTATCGCACCTTCTGTATCATTCTGCTTTAAACGCACCTTTTTAAATAATCAATGCATAACATTATGACTATTATTGCAATTCTTGTTATATATATATGTGTTCATCAATGACGCCTTGCAACCGTACACTATGGTACGACCAATACACCAGGGGCTTACGTACCCCACAATATGGTGTGAAAAGTCCAAACACTTTCACAAGTGCGGCACCCTGAACTTATAGCATTATATGCATCAGCTCCAAATCATGTCTTTGGTCAAATGTTGGGTTTGCCCGGCTCGTATGTTTTGGTACCTTATGTTCCGCTCTATCGGCTAAGGTAGCGCTAGGAGAACTACTGCGATTGTGCCCCGGTTCTGCTGGGCTGAGCACCTTAGTAGAGAAAGCTAAAACTGACTGTCGTGATAAGGCAAGAGACTGGTCGCTGTTCGGCGAGGTTTTCGAGTCCCTAAAGACTTATGCCGCTTAGAGCGAGGGGCCGGCCCTGTCCGGCTTAAAGGCGTGTATCGCGCCCCAAATTCGGCCTTCCGAATACCAAGGGCTTCACCGAAATTTAAAATTATAGAATTCTATGGCTAAGTGAGAGAGATAAAGCATTATTAGTCCGGTTGCCTTGTTCGTTGTGCTGAGCACCTCCCTCGAAGGACCCAAACATGGGAACAAGAGTGCTCAGGTTTATCCCGAACACCCCAGCACTCGTGGCATGGGGGCAGGAGCCAAGGACTAGCCATCTCTCAGATTGGATAAACGGCCAAACAGAAGGTAATATTTTAAATTCACACAAGCGTTGCATAGCGCATATGAAACAAGTTTTCATCATACAGGATCACACGAGAAAGTTTACTCAAATATTACATCCTTTGAACATTCATCCGCTACAAGACGGGCACCCTTCAGGACACCCTCATAATAAATTTCGGGGGTGCGATGCTCCTTGCCCTGCGGCGGCCCTTCCTTGATCAGCTTCACGGCGTCTAGCTTGGCCCACTGCACCTTCACACGGGCGAAAGCCCGGCATGCACCTTCGATGCAGACGGACCACTTGACGACCTCCAGCCGTGGGCAGGCATCCGCAAGCCGCCTCACCAGGCCGAAGTAGCTGTTCGGAAGGGCGTCGCCAGGCCACAGCCGGACTATAAAACCCTTCATGGCTTGTTCGGCCGCCTTGTGCAGCTCGACCAGCTGCTTTAGCTAGTCGCTCAGAGGCATCGGGTGTTTGGTCCCAGTATACTGAGACCAGAACAGCTTCTCTGTTGAGCTTCCCTCCTCGGCCTAGTAAAACTGTGCGGCATCCAACACGCTGCGGGGTAAATCTGCGAATGCTCCTGGAGAGCTCCGAATTCGGGTAAGTAATCGGTAATTTACTTTTACATACTTGCTTTGCATATAGAATGCCTTACCCGCCACTATCTTCTCCATTGTGTCGATCTCCTGGAGGGCCTTTTGGGCTTCGGCCTTGGCACTTTTTGCGCTCTTGAGGGCCGCGGCAAGCTCAGACTCTCGCGCCTTCGAGTCAAGCTCCAACGCCTCGTGCTTCGTCATGAGAGCCTGGAGCTCTTGCTGCACCTCGCCCACCCGAGCCTCCTGCTTCTCTCGCTCGGTGCGCTCCTTGACCGCTTTATCTTCGGCCTTGGTTAGTGCTTGCTTCAGGGTTGCCACCTCGGTCATGGCCCCTGGCAAATATATGATGATCCTGTCATTTTGCAATCGTGACTTCTTTCATATATACAAATCTATAGACAGGGTATTACTTACCCTTGTTCTCCTCGAGTTGCCTCTTGGCAAGGCCGAGTTCTTACTTGGACCCCTCGAGGTCCTGCTTCAGTGAGGTGACCTCCGCAGTCAGTGCGGCTGAGGCCAGCAGCGAAGCCTGCATACGCATATTGACATACTTAAATTAGACTCCTGCGATATTGTTTGATCCTCTGTTCGGCTTTTCTTTGTTAACACCGAACAGAGCATCAGGGGCTACTGTCTATGCGGTAATATTTTTACTATATTTTAAACACTTACCTCAAAGCCTGTTAGAAGGCTGGCACAGGCTTCAGTCAATACGCTCTTGGCGGACTGAACCTTCTGGATCACCGCACTCATGATAGTACGGTGCTCCTCGTCGATGGAAGCGTTGCGAAGCGCTTCTAGTAGATTGTCCGGCGCCTCTGGATGGACATGGGTCACCGGCACAGGCGTCCTGCCCCTCTTAGAAGGAGGCCGCCTGCCCGAGTCCAGAACCACTGGAGGTTCCGGCGCAGGGTTCGGCTGAGTGCCGAACTCGGAGCTCTCAGGGGCCTTGTCCCCTCGGCTCCCGGAGTCCGGGAGGCCGCCTTGAGGCGCCTCCGGGACTGTCTCCCCTCGACCCGGTGCCTCGTGAGACCGCACCTTGGCGTCGTCCGCAGGATGAGCGGAGGTGGCGGTCGGGACTGGATCGCTATCCATATCCAACGAACCCAGGGAGCCGTCCGATGGTACATCAATACGCGCTCGGGGCGGCCTGCATAGTCATATTTCGGCGTTAGGTGAAGTAGTGCGACAAAGGAATACTATGAGTTACTCTGGTACCCGAATACTTACGACTTCCCCAGGGGCTTGGCCCTGGGCAGCCACTCGTCTTCGCCGTCGGCGGTGGTGGTAGAGCTGTCCGGAAGGAGAGTCCTTCCCTTCTTGGACCCTTCGCCCCCCCCCCCCCCGGTTGGGGCGGCCTTCCTTTTCTTGTATCCCCCGCCTGGAATGGGAGCATCTTCTTCTTCCTCCTCGTCTTTGGGGGAGGAGTGTGCCGCAGAGTCATCGGACAATGAGTCCGATAACACCTGGCGCCGGGAACTCTTTCGGGTTCCCTTGTCCTTCTTGGTCTTCTCTGGCACCTTGTAAGGAGCCGGAGTCAGCATGTCCGTCAGGAGAGCATTTGCTGGGCCTTCGGGCAAAGGAGCCGGACAGTTGATCTGTCCGGCCATTTCCTGCCAGTCCTGTCAAAGGAACGGGAGCTTAGATCCCGCATAGAATGTAACTATGTAAAACAAGTATCTTGTAAGAGGTAAAACAGCTTACCGCGCTGGCTTGGCGCTTCGCGCAGAATCCGCGATCCTCGGCAGTAGGAGGAGGAACCTCGGCACCCTTGAATAGCACCTTTCAGGCATCCTCGTGTGTTGTATCGAAGAGCCTGTTTAGAGTTTGGTGCTGCGTTGGGTCGAACTCCCAAAAGTTGAAGGCCTGTTGTTGACACGGGAGGATCCGGCGGATGAGCATGACCTGGACTACGTTGACAAGTTTGAGGTTCTTGTTCACCATGTTTTGAATACATGTTTGGAGTCCGGTCAGCTCTCCCGAACTACCCCAAGACATGCCCTTCTCTTTCCAGGAGGTGAGCCACGTGGGGATGCTAGATCGGAACTCGGGGGCCGCTGCCCATGCAGGGTCACGCGGCTCGGTGATGTAGAACCACGCCGATTGCCACCCCTTTATGGGTTCCACAAAGGAGCCCTCGAGCCATGTAACATTGGGCATCTTGCCCACCATGGCGCCTCCGCACTCCGCCTGGAGGCCGCCCACTACCTTCGTCTTCACATTGAAGGTCTTCAGCCATAAGCCAAAGTGGGGCTTGATGCGGAGGAAGGCCTCACACGCGACGATAAACGCCGAGATGTTGAGGATGAAGTTCGGGGCCAGATCGTGGAAATCCTGGCCGTAGTAGAACATGAGCCCCCGGACGAATGGGTGGAGACGGAATCCCAGTCCACGGAGGAAATGGGTAAGGAACACTACCCTCTCATGGGGACCGGGAATGGGGATGAGCTGCCCCTCATCTGGGAGCCGGTGCGCGATGTCGCCGGGCATGTATCCGGCTCTCCTCAGCTTCTTGATGTTTCCCTCCGTGATGGAGGAGACCATCCACCTGCCTCCCCCTCCGGACATGGCTGGACAAGATTGAGATGGGAAGTGCGGACTTGGGCGCTAGAGCTCGAGTGTGCGAAAACGGATGAGCAAAGGAGGAAGAACGCGTGGATGAAAAGGTGAATCCTTATCCCTTTATATGGGCGGACAAAACTATGCGTCCCCACTAGCCTGGTAAAACTCGCTTATCCCCCAAGCACCGTAATCGATGCGCAGTTGGGTTACCCATGCCCGTATTGATGAGAATCCCATAATAAGGGGACACGATCTCTGCTTCGACGAGACGTGTCAAAAAATTGCCTCGCGTTATGTGCGGGACTAGTTAAAGGAAACGGTTCGAATAATCACTATGCCACGACTTAATGTCATGTTGCCAAAACAAGTCAGCAAATTAGATTTGTGAAAATATTATTCTCTCTACGGTGGTATGTGGAACTTATGTTGCAGGGTCGGATGCTATCCTTGTATTCAAATTCTTCCGTGATATATTCGGAGGAGGAACCCGCCTTGCAATGCCGAAGACAATACTGCGCACCGGACTCATCATCATTGAAGCCTGGTTCAGGGGCTACTGAGGGAGTCCTGGATTAGGGGGTCTCCGTACAGCCGGACTATCTCCATTGGCCGGACTGTTAGATTATGAAGATACAAGATTGAAGACTTCGTCTCGTGTCCGGATGGGACTCTACTTGGCGTGGAAGGCAAGCTAGGCAATACGGATATGTGTATCTCCTCCTTTGTAACCGACCTTGTGTAACCCTAACCCTCTCTGGTGTCTATATAAACCGGAGGGTTTTAGTCCGTAGGACACAACAACTACAATATACAATCATACCATAGGCTAGCTTCTAGGGTTTAGCCTCTCTGATCTCGTGGTAGATCTACTCTTGTACTACCCATATCATCAATATTAATCAAGCAGGACGTAGGGTTTTACCTCCATCAAGAGGGCCCGAACCTGGGTAAAACATCGTGCTCCCTGCCTCCTATTACCATCTGCCTTAGACGCACAGTTCGGGACCCCCTACCCGAGATCCGCCGGTTTTGACACTGACAGTCGTTTATGGGCCGAAAGTTTCAATGGCCTGTAAATGGGCCCAAATGAAGCAGGACCTTTAACAGGCCGGAAATACACCGGGCCATAATTCGGCCCATACACTTAGCGGACTGTTAACGGGCCAGATGTGACCATGGGCCACGATGATGACAAGTTTAGGACAGGCCGTTGACGGGCCAATTTGACACTAGCCATACGGGCCTTAACAGAGAATGTTGGGCCTTTAGGTGGGCCGACCCATTATGGTCTGCAAAATCTTGTGGGCCTTTAGCTGGGCTAGCCCATTGTGGTCCACTAAATCTTGTGGGCCTTTAGCTGGGCCGGCCCATTATGGTATGCAAAAGCTTGTGGGCCTTTAGCTGGGCCGGCCCATTATGGTCCGCTAAATCTTGTGGGCCTTTAGTTGGGCCGGCCCATTTAAGCTTTATGCGCCACTTTTGGGTCCATCCACGTGTCAACATATCATAGGCCCATCTCGACCGTTGGATGAGTGACACCTGTGCCAACGCGGCGCTAATGCGTGGTTCCGTCAGCCAATGAGAGTTTTACACATGGAAAATCGATATTGGTCGTGGCTGTTAGCGGGTTATCGGATCCAAAAACGGACCCGATAGCTTAATGGCATCCCGTTACGTTGGATGCCACGTGTCGGTCACCCTTGACGAAAGCACTTCTATGACGCGCGATTTATCGTCATGGAAGTGGACACTTCCGTGATGATAATTTTGGTAATGCCATGGAACACTTCTACGACAGCACAGGTATGACTATCTTCATTCTGTCATAAATTTGTCATGGATGTACATGCATGACAAAAAATGTGACCTATTGTGACAAACATGTATCATCACGAAAGTGTATTTTTTTGTAGTGTCGAGGGTGGCGGTGGCTAGGTCGAGGGCGGGCGCAGGGGCGATCGCCGGCGAGGTCGAGGGCGGGCGCAGGGGAGGTGGCCGGCGAGGTCGAGGGCGGGCACAGGGGAGATGGCCGGCGAGGTCGAGGGCGGGCGCAGGGTCGATGGCGAGGTTAAGGGCATCGACGTCGGGTGCAGGGGCGAGGTGGAGATGGGGGGGATGAGACTTGGTGAAATTTTAAGCCCGCGCAGCGGGTGGGGTGGGGTGGGGCTTAACTCAAAATAGTGGTAGCGCTGGGTTGGAAACAACCGCTATAGCTAACTTAGCTATAGCGCTTGTCCTAAACAAGCGCTACTACTAACGGTTCCAATTTCTATTTTTTAATTCTAAAATACTTAGCTATAGCACTTGGTAGTAAAGCAGCTCTATGGCTAATGGCACATAGTAGTAGCGTTGTTTCAGGATCGAGCGCTATAGCTAACTTAGCTATAGCGCTTATTCGAGATCCAGCGCTACTGCTAACTGTTCCAATTTTTTTTTTTTTTTTTTTACTTTTCTAGTTTTTAGTTTTCTTTTCTTTTATTATTTTCCATTTCTTTTTCTTTTGTACTGCTTTCTGCCTTTTCTTTTTAGTTTTCTTTTCTTTTATTATTTTCCTTTTCTTTTTCTTTTCCCACTGTGCAAATATCACCGGAACCATGCATGTGGTGGTAACATATCAGTTGACCGATAACGGTAACTTAAGTTCGTACACAAAATAGATACATACATATAAATATAGGTTTCTGATCACCTGCGTCGACGACGTTTCACATTGAGCTTCTTCCCTTTCTTGTTCGTTGCAGAGTAATTGAGCCCCTCCTTGTGACTTTTTCGAGCCATGGAGTAGGATCTTTCTTAGGTAATGTAGTATTGATTCTTCTTTTCACGTATGATTCATCGTCATCGTCATCTTCCCTCATCGGGTTGCTGTCGGCATTCCGGAAAAGGGGGTCCCCAGACTTGCCTGCCTGCAGCCCATGGTGTGGCTCTGCAGGCGGGCCCGTACGGCCCATCTTCACCAACAAGCATTCAAGACCCTCGTGTGGGGCCAAGCCTCGCGAGGTGGGCGGCACAAGACCTCCTCGGGAGCGGTCTCACCAGGCTGGCTCGCGAGGGGCGGAGCGATCAAGGCAAGGCAAACCTCGTGAGGTTCCAATGACATGAGCTATGATGATCGAGACCAGGCGGGCGCCAACGCGCACAATGTCCTTGTTTCCTCTTTGGTGCTAAGGAGGCAAGCGCAGGCGAAGAGTACCGAGGCGTCAAGCAAAGGTATCCATATCGGTGCAACGAGACCAAGACCAGCAGGACGGCAAGTGTAACATCCCAAATTTTCAATTTGGAATGTTATACATTAGATCATCATTGCATATCATATTTTATTTGCGTTGGGTTTTGATCCTAGAAATTCTACGCAACTCAAGGACCCATGGAGAGAGAGTTGGGGATTTCGTTATTTTCATATTTGAGTTTTCTCAAATTTTGAGAATAGGATCATTTGATTTTATTTATTTTATCATCAATTATTTCTATTACAAAAATTATGAGAGAGGGATTAAAATGACTTTCCCAAAATAAAGAAATATTGAGTATTTAATAATAAAATCAAATAAGATTTTATTTCGGAGTTTTTCGTTATTTTATTTGAATTTAGGAAAAATGTGCGTTTTTCAAAATTGCTTTTAGGCCCCAAATAAATTTTCACCTTGTGCGGCTTGATTTTAGAAGCCCGTGAAAATTTATTTCGCAATTTTTGGAGTCCGTTTAGTATTTCTTTTTATTTTTCTTTTGCGTGTAATTTAAAAAAACGAACCGACCTAGGGCCGTGTCCGACTAGGACTCCCGGACCCTTAGGATATATAAGCCGGGGGGGAGAGGCCCAGCCCCAGCCAAACCCTAGCCGCCCTCAGCGCCGCCCACCGCCCCAGCGCCTGTCGCCGCCGGACGCCGCCACCGCCGCACGCCGCCCGAGGTCCGCCGCCGCCTCGATTTCCGGGTCGGTTTTTTTATTTTTTTTCGAAAAACCATTCGGTTTTTCCGTCGGTTTTTCGTCGGTTTTTTATATAGTTCGGTTTTTTTAAATAGATCGGTTTTCCGGTTTATTTAAATAGCGAGCGTTCGTCCGTTCGTTCGTTCTAGCGAACGTTCATCGTTTTTTTCTTTTTCTCGGATTTAATTCGCGATTTTTCTGATCGCGATTCCTGATCCGATTTTTTTAGTATAACTTTTCGCTCGTTTATCGGAATCAGGCGATTCAAGCGCCTAGGGTTTCGCCTCGAAACCCTCTATCCTCTTAATCAACTTAAACAAGTTTTTGCTACTGTAAAATTTGCCCTAGATCCAGATTAGTAGAATGAAGTTGTTTTCTTTCGCCGTTTGACTTTCATTGCTTCGTTTGATTTGATTCTTTTTGCAAACCGGAGTTCTTAAGTTGAACCTTCTGGTTAGATCTCTTATTTGAGTTTTACCTATGCATTAGATCAGTACTTATTGTATGCTTGTTTGTTGTTTGCGATAGAGTACCCGGAGTGCGCCGCTTGTTACTTCAAATCGCTAGGTTTCCCGGATCATCAGCAAGGCAAGTAACACTTTGATCATACCTTTCCTACTACCCAGTTTTATTGTATTAGCTCAATCCTCACACATTGCATGATTAGGATCTAATTAAATTGTGGGATGGGAAGTAGTTGAGGTAGTACCTATTACCTGTTTATTATCAAACCTTTGGGAGTTACTTCTACGTTTGCTTATTATGCCATGCTATGCTAGTAGACGTGGATTGGGTGAGTGATATCCATGACAGATGTGAGTTTGTTAATTAATGGTTTATCTAAGGTGGCAACTTAAACACACATCTGGGTGGATTGAGGCACCTGGGTATTCCAGGACTTGCCTGTTTTCTTTTGGACCGCCACCCAGGCTCAAAGGGATCATGAGACTATTCATACTAGAAACTTCCGTGTGCAGCCACAAGCTATTATGGGCTCTAGCATAGTTGACTAAGTCGTGCGAACTCTTACAGTGGTAGACTAGCAGATTTAGGCGGTGTAGGTGGTACGGTCTACCCGATCGTAAGGTGCTAGCGCTTCTGAAAGACTATGTCTCGGTCATCCATCTTCTCAAACACCATGTAGTGCGAGAAACCAAACGGAGGCGATCGAGTCTTGTGGGGAAAAGTGCGCAAACCTCTTTAGAGTGTAATAAACTAATCATGGTTAGCCGTGTCCCCGGTTATGGACATCTTGAGTATCTAGTACCTGGATTATCATGTGAATCTCAACATGTTACTCTAAATTAATTTTGTTGGGGTTTGTTTAATGATGATGCTTAATTGGGATTGAGAATGTTGTCAACCATTCTCAATATTTAACAACCACCATGATAGTAATTAAATTTATTCCTTTGAAGTAGGGAAAAATTGGCTTTATGCAAAACTGTAACCATAGAGCTTTCTACCAGCCAAATATGCATATAGTATAGCTGTTTCATTCCATTATTCTCTATGTGTTACCTTGCCAGCATATTCCATGTGCTGACCCGTTTCGGGCTGCAACGTTAATGTTGCAGACTTTTCACACGACAATTAAGGAGTTTTTAGGTCGTGGTTCTATACTCAGTGATGCCGTTGAAGTTGATGGACTCACTTATCTTCCAAGCCTTCCGCTGTTATCGTTATAGATGGCCTTAAGCCATATTTATTGTAATAAGTTCTCTATGGAGACACTCGATGTAATAAGCGTGTGATTGCTACTCTGTTATAAATCCTCCGAGTACTGTGTGGTGTCAGCATTACTGATCCAGGGATGACGCCGGAGCACAGAGATCAGACTGTTTGAGGTCTGGTCGCTATGGAGATGGTATCAAAGCACACGCTGACTGTAGGACACGACCACTAAGCTAAAGACCTAGAACACTATTCACCCTCTTCTCTTCTGAATCCTCATCTTTTCTACTCTTTTAGGATGGCGGATGCAAGGAACAAGTTCACGCAACCGGATGAAGATACACCCGTTGGATGACACTTGAAGGAAGTTACTAGATACCTGAACATAGGAGTACCAAGCTTCACCGGAACCTACAACGCCACTTTACCTGAAGAAGAGCGCTGGATGATTCAAGTTCAAGTTCTAGGAAGGACGTCCATGCCAGTCACTGAGCCCATAGAGTTTTCTTTGATGCACCAACTTGGAGTCTAGGAAAGAGCATGGTAGCTCACATCGCCATAGGACGCATTGGAGAAGTCTACCGCAATGATCTCAAGGATACTATCTACCAGAATTGTGAACACCGAGATGAGCACTAGGAGATGATCAGCACCCAGAAGGATAGATCAATTGCAGCTTTTATCCAGGAGTTAAACCAGCACATTCGACGACAGGAAAACCAGATGCGCGCCGACATGATAGATCTGAAGAAGGCTAAGACAAGAATCAAGGAACTGGAGGAAGAACTCAAGGCTACACGTGAAGATTATGAAGAGGAAATTGAAGTATTGGTGGATAAGAATGCCAACCTAACAAAGAAGATCGGGATATTTATGGGAGACCCTACACCAGTAGATGAAGATGAAGAACCCAAGTAGATTCGCCTGGAAGACTACATCATCATCGACGACACCGATTCGGATCCAGACAATAGCGATGATGATTATGTTGATGAAGCTGGAGCAGATATCATGGAGTCTGCAACCGAAGAATATTTCTAGTAGACCACCTCATCAGTAGTAGTAGTCCACCATGTAAATATAGTAGTCCAAGCACTTTTGCGATAGTTAGATCGATTGTATGCCCTTGTTTGATTGAATGAAGTGAATTGTTTGCTTTTTGCCTCATGTGCATATGGGTAGTGTTTTCTCTTTAGACCCCTCTATTCTTACATCTCATCTTTCCTAAACCCTCAGATGCCTCCGAGACGTGACCCCGGATTTGCCTTTCCACCGAAGCTCACCCAGTTGATCTAGCAGCAGAACCCATTGATGCAGTTGCTAGTCCAGAATCAGAATCAAGGGAACAACAACAACAACCCACCACCACCACCACGTATTGATCACTTAGCGCGTTTTCTTAGGCTGAATCCACCGGTGTTTTCTAGTAGCACCGAGCCGATAGTAGAAAATGATGGGCTCCACAAGACAGCTAGAGAGTTGACCACAGCAGGATGCACGGATGCGGAGAAGGTGAAGTTTGCCGCACATCAGATTGAAGGACCCGCAGCATCATGGTAGGAGAATTTCACAGCCACTTTCCCTATCGACACTATCACATGGGACCAGTTTCAGCAGGCCTTTCATACTGCCCATGTTTCAGCAGGAGCTATGGCCATGAAGAAGCGTGAGTTTCGCAACTTGCGCCAAGGAGGACGGACAGTTGGCCAGTATGTGGAGGACTTTAGTAAGTTAGCGCGTTATGCCCCAAATGACGTTGCTACGGATGCAGCAAAGCAGGAGAAGTTTCTAGAAGGACTGAATAATGAGTTGAGCATGCAGTTGATGGTAGCAACCTTCGACAACTATCAGGAGTTGGTAGATCATGCTCTTATGATTGAAGGCAAGCAGCAGCAAATTGAGAACCGCAAGAGGAAGTATGGACAAGTTAAATACAATTCAGGAGCTCAGCAGAAGCCACGTTTTACCCCTAGACCGGAGGACATTTTCAGCATACCCATGGAGGAGGTAACTCGCACAATCACAAAGGCACCAGGAGTGGTAATGGGAATGGAGGAAGCAATGGCTAGAATCGCACCAACCCATCAACCCCAGCCAAGAAAGACCTGAGCCAAGTCACTTGCTTTAAGTGTTCGAAGACCGGACATTATGCCAATGAATGTCCTGAATTACAAAATGGAAATGGAAATGGAAGCTCTGGGAAGAAGTCGAACCCTTTCAACAGGGGACAGGTGAACCACGTTAACATGGAGGAGGTTGAAGCTCAGCCTGATGCAGTAATAGGTAAGTTTTTGGTTAAGTCATTTACTGCACTCGTTCTTTTTGATACTGGCGCATCGCATTCATACATCTCAAGGGGATTTGTGGATAAGTATAGACTGTCAACCCAAGCCCTTAGGTCACCCATGTTAGTAACCTCGCCTGGAGCAGAGTATATGGCTAGTTGATGGTGTGATCGGTTACCATTAAGGATTGGTAACTATGTTTTTCCCTCAGACCTAATAGTATTGGGATCCCAAGGATTGGATGTGATATTAGGCATGGATTGGTTATCAAAGTATGAAGGGAATATTGAATGTGCAAGTAAGTCAATTTTGCTTACCACCCCAGAAGGGAGAAGGATCAAGTATGTATCCCGACATGTGCCAAAGAGGACTCAAGTAAATTGCTTAACAGGAATTGTGCATGAGGAAGTACCGGTGGTAAAGGAATTCCCTAATGTATTTCCAGAGGAGTTGCCAGGCATGCCACTAGATAGAGACATTGAGTTTTTGATTGAGCTATTGCCAGGCACAGGGCCAATATCGAAGAGACCATATAGGATGCCTGCAAAGGATTTGGTGGAAATTAAGAAACATATTAAGGAGTTACTGGATAAGGGATATATTCGCCTAAGTTCTTTGCCTTGGGGATCGCCAGTACTTCTAGTGGAGAAGAAGGATGGATCGTTAAGAATGGTTGTGAATTATCGAGGATTGAATGAAGTAACAATCAAGAACATGTACCCACTACCGATGATCAACGATCTGTTTGATCGATTGCAAGGAGCTAAGGTATTTTACAAGATCGATTTGCGATCGGGATACCACCAGTTGAAGATTCGAGAACAGGATATTCCTAAGACAGCTTTTACCACCAGGTATGGGCTGTACGAGTATACCGTTATGTCATTTGGTCTGACTAACGCACCTGCATATTTTATGAACATGATGAACAAAGTGTTTATGGAGTTCTTGGATAAGTTCGTCATAGTGTTCATTGATGATATCCTAGTCTACTCGAAGAATGAAGAGGAGCATAAGGAGCATTTGCGTTTGGTACTTGGAAAGCTCAGAGAACATCAATTATATTCCAAGTTCAGCAAATGTGAGTTTTGGTTGAAGGAAGTAGGATTCCTTGGACACGTTATATCCGGAGAAGGAATAGCATTAGATCCCGCTAAAGTTGATACAGTGACCAAATGGGAAGCACCGACCACGGTTGGAGAGATACGGAGTTTTCTGGGACTCGCAGGCTACTACCGGAGATTTATTGAGAATTTCTCAAAGATTGCGAAGCCTATGACTGAGTTGTTGAAGAAGGATACCAAGTTCAAATGGACTGAGGAATGTGAGGCTAGTTTCCAGGAGTTGAATAAACATTTAGTTACCTCACCAGTGTTGATTTTGCCAGATCAAACCAAGGACTATGAGGTGTATTGTGACGCTTCACATCGAGGACCTGGAGCAGTGCTTATGCAGGAAGGGAGAGTTGTTTCGTATGCCTCAAGACAACTGAAACCTCATGAGTTGAATTATGTTACGCATGATTTAGAGTTCGCAGCCGTAGTGCATGCATTGAAAACATGGAGACATTTCCTCATTGGAAATCATTGTGAGGTGTACACGGATCATAAGAGTTTGAAATACATTTTCACGCCGAAGGAGTTAAACCTCAGACAGAGGAGATGGTTGGAGCTCATCAAGGATTATGATATGAGATTGCATTATCATCCCGGAAAGGCTAATGTAGTAGCTGACGCATTAAGCCATAAGAGCCACGTCAATACATTAATGACGGGAGGAATACCAAGGGAGTTAGCAGAAAATCTTCATGAACTATGTGTGGAAATAGTTCCTAGAGGCTATGTAGCAGCATTGGAGATTCAGTCAACCTTGATGGATAGAATCAGAGAAGCTCAGAAGACTGACAAGGAGATTGCCTCTATTAAGGAGAAACAGAGCAAAGGAAAGGCTAAAGGATTTCGTCAGGATGAGCACGACACCCTATGGTTTGAAGACCGTGTTTATGTGCCCAATGACCCGGAGATTAGGAAATTGATTCTGCAAGAGGCACACGATTCACCATATTCGATTCACCCAGGAAATACCAAGATGTATTTGGATTTGAAGGATATTTTCTGGTGGACAGGAATGAAGAAGGATATTGCGGAGTATGTAGCAGTCTGTGATGTGTGTCAGAGAGTAAAGGCAGAGCATCAGAAGCCAGCAGGATTGTTACAACCATTGCCGATACCCGAATGGAAGTGGGATAAGTTAGGCATTGATTTTATCACAGGATTACCCAGGACTCGTTCAGGCTATGAGTCGATTTGGGTTATAGTCGACCGGTTGACGAAAGTAGCTCATTTCATCCCGGTAAAGACCACTTACACCAGTACTAAGTTGGCAAAGATATACATGACCAGGATTGTATGTTTGCATGGAGTTCCGAGGAGTATCGTATCAGATAGAGGAACCCAATTTACCTCAAAGTTCTGGAAGCAGTTGCATGAAACTTTGGGTACCAGGCTAGAATTCAGTACATCTTTTCATCCACAGACAGATGGACAAACCGAGAGAGTCAATCAGATTTTGGAGGATATGCTGAGAGCTTGTGCGCTAGATTATGGATCTAGTTGGGATGAAAATTTGCCATATGCAGAGTTCTCTTACAACAACAGTTATCAAACCAGTTTAAAGATGGCCCCTTTTGAAGCTTTGTACGGAAGGAGGTGCAGGACACCGTTGTTGTGGGACGAAGTTGGAGACCGCCAATTGTTTGGACCTGACTTGATTAAAGAGTGTGAACAGAAGGTAAAGTTGATTCGCGACAGGCTCAAGATAGCCCAGTCCAGATAAAAGAGTTATGTAGATTCTAAACGGAAGGAGACAGTTTACGAAGTTGGAGATAGAGCTTATCTTCGAGTATCTCCACTTCGGGGAACAAAGCGTTTTGGAATTAAGGGAAAGTTAGCGCCACGATTTGTAAGACCAAATCGAGTTTTGGAGCGTATGGGAGAAGTGGCCTACAGGTTGGAATTGCCTGAAGGATTGTCAGGAGTTCATGATGTGTTCCACGTTTCCCAGTTGAAGAAGTGTCACGCTGAGATGGCTGACATACCCTTGAGAGGCACAGTGCCATTGGAAACAATTCAGTTGGATAACGATTTGACCTACGAGGAGAAACCAATTAAGATCCTCGAGTTTGCCAGCCGAGTCACTCGCAGCAAGGTTATCAAGTTTTGCAAAGTTTAGTGGAGCAACCACACGAAGGATGAAGCCACCTGGGAGCGACAAGAAGATTTTCTCAAGGACCACCCTCACCTATTTTCTAGCCAACCCGAATCTCGAGGGCGAGATTCATCTTAAGGGGGGTAGGTTTGTAACATCCCAATATTTTCAATTTGGAATGTTATACATTAGATCATCATTGCATATCATATTTTATTTGCGTTGGGTTTTGATCCTAGAAATTCTACGCAACTCAAGGACCCACGGAGAGAGAGTTGGGGATTTCGTTATTTTCATATTTGAGTTTCAAATTTTGAGAATAGGATCATTTGATTTTATTTATTTTATCATCAATTATTTCTTTTACAAAAATTATGACAGAGGGAATAAAATGACTTTCCCAAAATAAAGAAATATTGAGGATTTAATAATAAAATCAAATAAGATTTTATTTCGGAGTTTTTCGTTATTTTATTTGAATTTAGGAAAAATGTGTGTTTTTCAAAATTTCTTTTAGGCCCCAAATAAATGGTCACCTTGTGCGGCTTGATTTTAGAAGCCCGTGAAAATTTATTTCGGAATTTTTGGAGTCCGTTTAGTATTTCTTTTTATTTTTCTTCTGCACGTAATTTTAAAAACAATACGAACCGACCTAGGGCCGTGTCCGACTAGGACTCCCGGCCCTTTAGGATATATAAGTCGGGGGGGGGGGGAGGCCCAGCCCCAGCAAAACCCTAGCCGCCCCCAGCGCCGCCCGCCGCCGCCGCATATAGCCCGAGGTCCGCCGCTGCCTTGATTTCCACGCCGATTTTTTTTCGAAAAACCGTTCGGTTTTTTGTCGGTTTTTTTATATAGTTCGGTTTTTTATATAGGTCGGTTTTTTTAAATAGATAGGTTTTCCGGTTTATTTAAATAGCGAGCGATCGTCCGTTCGTTCGTTCTAGCGAACGTTCGTCATTTTTTCTTTTTCTCGGATTTAATCCGTGATTTTTCTGATCGAGATTCCTGATCCGATTTTCTTTTTAGTATAACTTTTCACTCGTTTATCGGAATCAGACGATTCAAGCGCCTAGAGTTTCGTCTCAAAACCCTCTATCCGCTTAATCAACTTAAACAAGTTTTGCCTACTGTAAAATTTGCCCTAGATTCAGATTAGTAGAACGAAGTTGTTTTCTTTCGCCGTTTGACTTCCATAGCTTCGTTTGATTTGATTCTTTTTGCAAACCGGAGTTCTTAAGTTGAACCTTCTGGTTAGATCTCTTAGTTGAGTTTTACCTGTGCATTAGATGAGTACTTATTGTATGCTTGTTTGTTGTTTGCGATAGAGTACCCGGAGTGCGCCGCTTGTTACTTCGAATCGCTAGGTTTCCCAGATCATCAGCAAGGCAAGTAACACTTTGATCATACCTTTCCTACTACCCAGTTTTATTGCATTAGCTCAATCCTCACACATTGCATGATTAGGATCTAATTAAATTGTGGGATGGGAAGTAGTTGAGGTAGTGCCTATTACCTGTTTATTATCAAACCTTTGGGAGTTACTTCTACGTTTGCTTATTATGCCATGCTATGCTAGTAGACGTGGATTGGGTGAGTGATATCCATGACAGATGTGAGTTTGTTAATTAATGGTTTATCTAAGGTGGCAATTTAAACACACATCTGGGTGGATTGAGGCACCTCGGTATTCCAGGACTTGCCTGTTTTCTTTTGGACCGCCACCCAGGCTCAAAGGGATCATGAGACTATTCATACTAGAAACTTCCGTGTGCAGCCACAAGATATTATGGGCTCTAGCATAGTTGACTAAGTCGTGCGAACTCTTACAGTGGTAGACTAGCAGATGTAGGGGATGTAGGTGGTACGGTCTACCCGATCGTAAGGTGCTAGCGCTTCTGAAAGACTATGTCTCGGTCATCCGTCTTCTCAAACACCATGTAGTGCGAGAAACCAAACGGAGGCGATCATGTCTTGTGGGGAAAAGTGCGCAAACCTCTGTAGAGTGTAATAAACTAATCATGGTTAGCCATGTCCCCGGTTATGGACATCTTGAGTATCTAGTACCTGGATTATCATGTGAATCTCAACATGTTACTCTAAATTAATTTTGTTGGGGTTTGTTTAATGATGATGCTTAATTGGGATTGAGAATGTTGTCAACCATTCTCAGTGTTTAACAACCACCATGATAGTAATTAAATTTATTCCTTTGAAGTAGGGAAAAATTGGCTTTATGCAAAACTGTAACCATAGAGCTTTCTACCAGCCAAATATGCATATAGTATAGCTGTTTCATTCCATTATTCTCTATGTGTTACCTTGCCAGCATATTCTATGTGCTCACCCGTTTCGGGCTGCAACGTTAATGGTGCAGACTTTTCAGATGATGATTAAGGAGTTTTTAGGTCGTGGTTCTATACTTAGTGATGCCGTTGGTGTTGATGGACTCACTTATCTTCCAAGCCTTCCGCTGTTATCGTTATAGATGGCCTTAAGCCATATTTATTGTAATAAGTTCTCTATGGAGACACTCAATGTAATAAGTGTGTGATTGCTACTCTGTTATAAATCCTCCGAGTACTGTGTGGTGTCAGCATTACTGATCCATGGATGACACCGGAGCACAGAGACCAGACTGTTTGAGGTCTGGTCGCTATAGCAAGACGGAGGTCACCATAGAGCCCTGATGTCTACTACACAACCTTCTTCTTGTAGATGTTGTTGGGCCTCCAAGTGCAGAGGTTTGTAGGACAGTAGCAAATTTCCCTCAAGTGGATGACCTAAGGTTTATCAATGCGTGGGAGGGGTAGGATGAAGATGGTCTCTCTCAAGCAACCCTGCAACCAAATAACAAAGAGTCTCTTGTGTCCCCAACACACCCAATACAATGGTAGATTGTATAGGTGCACTAGTTCGGCAAAGAGATGGTGATACAAGTGCAATCGGGATAGTGGATAAAGGTTTTTGTAATCCGAAATTATAAAAACAGCAAGGTAACTAATGAAAAATTTGAGCATAAACGGTATTGCAATGATAGGAAACAAGGCCTAGAGTTCATACTTTCACTATTGCAAGTCCTCTCAACAATAATAACATAATTGGATCACATAACTATCCCTCAACATGCAACAAAGAGTCACTCCAAAGTCACTAATAGCGGAGAACGAACGAAGAGATTATGGTAGGGTACGAAACCACCTCAAAGTTATTCTTTCCAATCAATCCGTTGGGCTATTCATATAAGTTTCACAAACAGCCCTAGAGTTCGTACTAGAATAACACCTTAAGACACAAATCAACCAAAACCCTAATGTCACCTACATACTCCAATGTCACCTCAAGTATCCGTGGGTATGATTATACGATATGCATCACACAATCTCAGATTCATCTATTCAACCAACACATAGGACCTCAAAGAGTGCCCCAAAGTTTCTACCGGAGAATCACGACGAAAACGTGTGCTAACCCCTATGCATAGGTTCATGGGCGGAACCCGCAAGTTCATCACCAAAACATACATCAAGTGAGTCACGTGATATCCCATTGTCACCACACATACGCACGGCAAGACATACATCAAGTGTTCTCAAATCTTTAAAGACTCAATCCGATAAGAGAACTTCAAAGGGGAAACTCAATCCATTACAAGAGAGTAGAGGGGGAGAAAACATCATAAGATCCAACTATAATAGCAAAGCTCGCAATATATCAAGATCGTATCACCTCAAGAACACGAGAGAGAGAGAGAGAGAGATCAAACACATAGCTACTGCTACATACCCTCAGCCCCGAGGGAGAACTACTCCCTCCTCGTCATGGAGAGCACCGGGGTGATGAATATGGCCACCGGAGAAGGATTGCCCCCTCCGGCAGGGTGCCGGAACGGGTCTAGATTGGTTTTTGGTGGCTACAGAGGCTTCTGGCGGTGGAACTCCCGATCTATTGTGCTCCCTGATAGTTTTAGGGTATATGGAGATATATAGGCAGAAGAAGTACGTCAGGGGGGCCACGAGGGGCCCACGAGGGTGGAGGGCGCGCCCTAGGGGGTGGGCCCACCCCTACCTCGTGGCTCCCTCGTTTCTTCCGTGACGTGCACTCCAAGTCTATCCGGTAACGTTCCTTCCAAAAATAAGTTCCGTGAAGTTTCAGGTCAATTGGACTCCATTTGGTTTTCCTTGTCTGCGATACTCTAAAACAAGGTAAAAACAGAAAACTGGCACTGGGCTCTGGGTTAATAGGTTAGTCCCAAAAATAATATAAAAGTGCATAATAAAGCCCATAAACATCCAAAGTTGATAATATAATAGCATGGAACAATAAAAAATTATAGATACATTGGAGACGTATAAGCATCCCCAAGCTTAATTCCTGCTCATCCTCGAGTAGGTAAATGATAAAAACAGATTTTTTGATGTGGAATGCTACCTAACATATTTGTCCATGTAATTCTCTTTATTGTGGCAAGAATATTCAGATTCATAAGATTCAAGACAAAAGTTTAATATTGACATAGATATAATAATACTTCAAGCATACTAACTAAGCAATCATGTCTTCTCAAAATAACATGGCCAAAGAAAGTTATCCCTACAAAATCATATAGTCTGGCTATGCTCCATCTTCACCACACAAAATATTTAAATCATGCACAACCCCGATGACAAGACAAGCAATTGTTTCATACTTTTGATGTTCTCAAACTTTTTCAATCTTCACGCAATACATGAGTGTGAGCCATGGACATAGCACTATAGGTGGAATAGAATGGTGGTTGTGGAGAAGACAAAAAGGAGAAGATAGTCTCACATCAACTAGGCGTATCAACAGGCTATGGAGATGCCCTATCAATAGACATCAATGTGAGTGAGTAGGGATTGCCATGCAACAGATGCACTTGGAGCTATAAATGTATGAAAGCTCAACAAAAGAAACTAGTGGGTGTGCATCCAACTCGCTTTCTCACGAAGACCTAGGGGATTTTGAGAAAGCCCATCATTGGAATATACAAGCAAAGTTCTATAATGAAAGATTCCCACTAGTATATGAAAGTGACAACATAGGAGACTCTCTATCATGAACATTATGGTGCTACTTTGAAGCACAAGTGTGGTAAAAGGATAGTAGCATTGTCCCTTCTCTCTTTTTCTCTCATTTTTTATATTTTTTTATTTTTTTTATTTTTTTATTTGGGCCTTTTCTCTTTTTATGGCCTCTTTTTTCTATTTATTTTTTATTTTTCGTCCGGAGTGTCATCCCTACTTGTAGGGGAATCATAGTCCCCATCATCCTTTCCTCACTGGGACAATGCTCTAATAATGATGATCATCACACTTTTATTTACTTACAACTCGATTCTTAGAACAAAATATGACTCTATATGAATGCCTCCAATGGTGCACCGGGATGTGCAATGACTCATGAGTGACATGTATGAAAGAATTATGAACGGTGGCTTTGCCACAAATACGATGTCAACTACATGATCATGCAAAGCAATATGACAATGATGAAGCGTGTCATAGCAAACAGAACGGTGGAAATTTGCATGGCAATATATCTCAGAATGGCTGTGGAAATGCCATAATAGGTAGGTATGGTGGCTGTTTTGAGGAAGGTATATGGTGGGTTTATGGTACCGGCGTAAGTTGCGCGGTACTAGAGAGGCTAGCAATGGTGGAAGGGTGAGAGTGTGTAAAATTCATGGACTCAACATTAGTCATAAAGAACTCACATAATTATTGCAAAAATCTATTAGTCATCGAAACAAAGTACTACGCGCATGCTCCAAGGGGGATAGATTGGTAGGAAAAGACCATCGCTCATCCCCGACCGCCACTCATAAGGAGGACAATCAATAAATACATCATGCTCCGACTTCTTAACATAACGGTTCACCATACATGCATGCTACGGGAATCACAAACTTTAACACAAGTATTTCTCAAATTCACAACTACTCAACTAGCATGACTCTAATATTACCATCCTCATATCTCAAAACAATCATCAAGTATCAAACTTCTCATAGTATTCAATGCACTCTATATGAAATTTTTATTATATCCCTCTTGGATGCCCATCATATTAGGACTAGTTTCATAACCAAAGAAAACTACCATGATGTTCTAAAGACTCTTAAAATGATATAAGTGAAGCATGAGAGTTCATATATTTCTACAAAATAAAACGACCACCGTTCTATAAAAAGATATAAGTGAAGCGCTAGAGCAACAACAAACTACTCCGAAAGATATAAGTGAAGAACAATGAGTAGTTAAATAATTATTTAGCTATGTGAAGACTCTCTAACATTTAATAATTTAAGATCTTGGTATTTTATTCAAACAGAAAGCAAAGCAAAATAAAATGACATTCTAAGAATGGCAAACATCATGTGAATAAGCAAAAACTTAGGATAAACCGAAGCTAACCAATAGTTGTTGAAGAAGAAAGGTGGGATGCCAACCGGGGCATCCCCAAGCTTAGACGCTTGAGACTTCTTGAAATATTATATTGGGATGCCTTGGGCATCCCCAAGCTTGAGCTTTTGTGTCTCCTTAATTCCTATCATATCACGGTCTCCCTAAATCTCAAAAGCTTCATCCACACAAAAGTCAATAAGGACTCGTGAGATAAGTTAGTATAAACCATTGCAAAAACCTTATCATACTCCACTGTAGCAAATCACTAAAATTATTATTCAAGATTGCATACTAAATTCCTCTCCATATTTAATAGTCCTATCCTCAAATAGAATCATTAAAGAAGCAAACATATGCAAACATAATAGCAATCTGCCTAAACAGGACAGTCTATAAAGAATGCAGCAACATCCATACTTACCTAGCTCCAAAATTATGAAAGAAAATTCCCACTGTAGTAAATTTATCATATCTTAATATGCAAAAGGTTTCAACATTTTATCACATTCTGACTTTTCTAGGGAATTATTGCAACAGCGGTAAACTTTCTGTTTTCAAATAGCAACATGTGGACTTGTAAAATAGGCATTGTAAAGGCTATCAATGTCACTTTTATTGAAATAAAAGATTCAAAACATTGTTCTAAATAACAGAAAGCAAATCCTAACAAAGTAAATTGACGCTCCAAGCAAAACACATATCATGTGGTAAATAAAAATATAGCTCCAAGTAAAGTTACCGATGGAAGTAGACGAAAGAGGGGATGCCTTCCGGGGCATCCCCAAGCTTAGGCTCTTGATTGTCCTTGAATATTACCTTGGGGTGCCTTGGGAATACCAAGCTTAGGCTCTTGCCACTCCTTATTCCATAGTCCATGGAATCTTTACCCAAAACTTGAAAACTTCACAACACAAAACTTAACAGAAAACTCGTGAGCTCCGTTAGCGAAAGAAAACAAAACACCACTTCAAGGTACTGTAATTAAATAATTCTTTATTTATATTGGTGTTAAACCTACTATATTCCAACTTATCTATGATTTATAAACTATTTTACTAGCCATAGATTCATCAAAATAAGCAAACAACACACGAAAAACAGAATCTGTTAAAAACAGAACAGTCTGTAGTAATCTGTGGCTAACGCAAGATATGTAACCCCAAAAATTCTAAAATAAATTTCTGGACGTGAGGAATTTATCTATTAATAATCGGCAAAAAGAATTAACTAAATATCCCTCTTCAATAAAAAATGGAAGCAATTCTTGTGAGCGCTAAAGTTTCTGTTTTTTTACAGCATGATCAACAAAACTTTCCCCAAGTCTTCCCAAAGGTTCTACTTGGCACAAATACTAATTAAAAGCATAAAACCACATATAAACAGAGGCTAGATGAATTATTTATTACTAAACAGGAACAAAATGCAAGGAACAAAAACAAAGTTGGGTTGCCTCCCAACAAGCGCTATCGTTTAACGCCCCTAGCTAGGCATGATGATTTTAACAATGCCCACATAAAAGATAAGAATTGTAACGTAAAGAGAGCATCATGAAGAATATGACTAGCACATTTAAGTCTAACCCACTTCCTATGCATAGGGATTTTGTGAGCAAACAACTTATGGGAACAATAATCAACTAGCATAGGAAGGCAAAACAAGCATAACTTCAAAATTTTAAGCACATAGAGGGGAAACTTAATATTATTGCAATTCCTACAAGCATATACTCCTCCCTCATAATAATATTCAGTAGCATCATGAATGAATTCAAAAATATAACCAGCACCTAAAGCATTCTTTTCATGATCTACAAGCATAGAAAATTTACTACTCTCCACATAAGCAAGATTCTTCTCATTCGGGATAGTGGGAGCAAACTCAACAAAATAACTATCATGTGAGGCATAATCCAATTGAAAACTAAAATCATGATGATAAGTTTCATGGATATCATTATCCTTTACAGCATACAAGTCATCACGATAATCATCATAGATAGCAACTTTGTTCTTATAATCAATTGGAACCTCTTCCGGAATAGTGGATTCATCACAAAAAAAGTCATGACCTCTCAAAATCCACTTTCATCAATATAATTATCATAAATAGGAGGAATGCTTTCATCATAATAAATTTGCTCATCAAAATTTGGGGGACAAAAAATATCATCTTCATAAAACATAGCTTCCCCAAGGTTGTGGCTTTGCATATCATTAGCATCATGGATATTCAAGGAATTCATACTAACACCATTGCAATCATGCTCATCATTCAAATATTTAGTGACAAACATTCTAATGCATTCTTCTACTAGAACTTGAGCACAATTATCGGAATCCTTATTTTTGTGATAGATATTAAAAAGATGAAGCATATGAGGTAACCTTAATTCCATTTTTTGTAGTTTTCTTTTATAGACTAAACTAGTGATAAAACAAGAAACTAAAAGACTTGATTGCAAGATCTAAAGACATACCTTCAAGCGCTAACCTCCCCGGCAACGGCGCCAGAAAAGAGCTTGATGTCTACTACACAACCTTCTTCTTGTAGACGTTGTTGGGCCTCCAAGTGCAGAGGTTTGGATGACCTAAGGTTTCTCAATCTGTGGGAGCCGTAGGAGAAAGATGGTCTCTCTCAAGCAACCCTGCAACCAAATAACAAAGAGTCTCTTGTGTCCCCAACACACCCAATACAATGGTAAATTGTATAGGTGCACTAGTTCGGCGAAGAGATGGTGATACAAGTGCAATATGGATAGTAGATAAAGGTTTTTGTAATCTGAAATTATAAAAACAGCAAGGTAACTAATGATAAAAGTGAGCATAAACGGTAATGCAATGATAGAAAACAAGGCCTAGGGTTCATACTTTCACTAGTGCAAGTGCTCTCAACAATAATAACATAATTGGATCACATAACTATCCCTCAACATGCAACAAAGAGTCACTCCAAAGTCACTAATAGCGGAGAACGAACGAAGAGATTATGGTAGGGTACGAAACCACCTCAAAGTTATTCTTTCCAATCAATCCGTTGGGCTATTCCTATAAGTGTCACAAACAGCCCTAGAGTTCGTACTAGAATAACACCTTAAGACACAAATCAACCAAAACCCTAATGTCACCTAGATACTCCAATGTCACCTAAAGTATCCGTGGGGATGATTATACGATATGCATCACACAATCTCAGACTCATCTATTCAACCAACACATAGAACCTCAAAGAGTGCCCCAAAGTTTCTACCGGAGAATCACGACAAAAACGTGTGCCAACCCCTATGCATAGGTTCATGGGCAGAACTGGCAAGTTGATCACCAAAACATACATCAAGTGAATCACGTGATATCCCATTGTCACCACAGATACGCACGGCAAGACATACATCAAGTGTTCTCAAATCTTTAAAGACTCAATCCGATAAGATAACTTCAAAGGGGAAACTCAATCCATTACAAGAGAGTAGAGGGGGGAGAAAACATCATAAGATCCAACTATAATAGCAAAGCTCGCGATACATCAAGATCGTATCACCTCAAGAACACGAGAGAGAGAGAGAGAGAGAGATCAAACACATAGCTACTGGTACATACCCTGAGCCCCGAGGGAGAACTACTCCCTCCTCGTCATGGAGAGCATCGGGATGATGAAGATGTCCACCGGAGAAGGATTGCCCCCTCCGGTAGGGTGCCAGAACGGACCTAGATTGGTTTTTGGTGGCTACGGAGGCTTTTGGCGGCGGAACTCCCGATCTATTGTGCTCCTCGATAGTTTTAGTGTATATGGAGATATATAGGCGGAAGAAGTACGTCAGGGGGCCATGAGGGGCCCACGAGGGTGGAGGGCGCGTCCGTACCATGTGGCTCCCTCGTTTCTTCCCTGACGTGCACTCCAAGTCTATCCGGTTGCTTTCCTTCCAAAAGTAAGTTCCGTGAAGTTTCAGGTCAATTGGACGCCATTTGATTTTCCTTTTCCGCGATACTCTAAAACAAGGTAAAAACAAAAACCGGCATTGGGCTCTGGGTTAATAGGTTAGTCCCAAAAATAATATAAAAGTGCATAATAAAGCCCATAAACATCCAAAGTTGATAATATAATAGCATGGAATAATCAAAAATTATACTCTCTCCGTTCCAAATTATTCGTCACAGAAATGAATTTGTCTAGAATTAAAATACATCTAGATACATCTATACCTGCGACAAGTAATTTGGAACAGAGGGAGTAGATACGTTGGAGACGTATCAAGCCCAAGGCGGCGTTACCACCAGAGCCTTTGGTAGGCGAAGACTGCTTTTGTCAAGATAACTTGTACTAGTTGCCCCCTTTCAAATTGGCCGTTGTTGGCTCCCTTCCTGCTCAATATTTCGGGAGAGGACTAGGGCCTCTATAAATAGGATTAGCCACCACAGTAGGAGGGGCGGAACAAACAGAGCCTCGGCCATCTCAACTTGGACTAGATCCAACCCATCCTCACACCCACCTAGAACAAGAACACCTCACCTCAGGAGGCTGTTCTTCCCCTTGTACTGTTCATCCTCAGCCCGAGAGGCAATCCACCACACCACACTGGAGTAGGGTATTACACCACAACGGTGGCCTGAACCAGTATAAATCTTGTGTCTCTTGTGTTGAGTTCGTCGAGCTTGCCTTAGAGATCGTGGCGAGGTTGAGGGCGTGAGTTGGTAGGGGGAGATCTTCGTGCGCACCCCAGTGTTCAAACCTTGAGGGTTTGGACGGAACCTGAAATCCGACATTTGGCACACCAGGTAGGGGTGCGCTGAAGCTTTCCTTCCGTCGCTCCGCGTCCCGACACTTCGTCACCTCCATGTTGGACGCTCGCCGAGCTCGCACTAAGCGCCGGGCCGCCCTTGCCGCCCGCATCATTCAAACGGCTCCCGTCGGTGGCCACCCCATTGTTCTCCGTCGCCTGCCGCCAACGCCGTCACCGGCCCGGTGGGGAATGAGTAGCAAGCCTCCTCGCTGCACCCTTCGGTGCGGCAGGACGTCCGCACCGCCACTCCATCAATGACCCCGGCCGGCTCGTCGTCTCACACCCGTCGTGCTCCCACAGACGCGCAGGCCGCGTTGTGCATGGCACGTGAACTCCTGCGCTACCACTCCATCGATGACCTCTTCGAGGACTGGCTCGACCGCATCACCGAGCTTGTCAGCGCCACAGGGGGCTCCCCTCTTGCGTCCTTCTTGCTGCCTCGCCCTTCGCCGGCTGCAGGCGACGTGGCTCATGGAGCGCCTCCACCACCTCTGCCCCAAGACAGCGCCCTGGCGCCAAGGCGTGCGGCCCCCCGGCATGCCCACCGCGTCGGGCATCCGTACACGAAGAAGGAAGCTGCCAAGAAGTCCCTCGTCTGCAAGAAAACGCTACTGCGCTCCCGGCGCCGCTACTACAAGACCGTGCACCGCCATCAGGGTGTCAAGGCCAGGCTCCGCATCAGCAAAGGGTCCCGGTGGCCATCGCGGGATGCCGCGCTTTCACCCCCCGAGCTGCGTAGCGTCGCCTGGCCAGGCAAGTTCAAGCCAGACCTGCCTCCGTGCTACGACGACACCCCTGACCCTGCGGAGTTCCTGTAGCTCTATGAGTTGAGCATCAAGGCAGCCAACAGCGACGAGAAAGTCATGGCGAACCGGTTCCCCATGGCTCTCAAGGATGGCGCACGCTCGTGGCTCCTGATCCTGCCTCCAGGCTCCATCTCTTCTTGGAATGAGATGCGCGGCCGCTTTGTCGCCAACTTCCAGGGCACTCGTGACCGCCCTCCGGCTGCGGGTGACCTGCACCGCGTCAAGAAACAACCAGGGGAAACCCTCCAGAATTACATCCAGCGCTTCAACAATGTTCATCTCAAGATCCCCAAGGTGACGGACGAGGCCACCATCTCTGCGTTCTCTGATGGGGTCCATGACGTCAAGATGAAAGAGGAGCTCACCATTCACGAGGAGCTGTGCACATCCCTGGAGCTCTTCAACCTGGTGGCCAAGTCCGCAAGGGCTGAGGAAGGGCGCCTTTCCCTTCTCGAGCTCCCAGCTGCCGACCTGGAAGAGAAGAAATCCAAGGCCAAGGACGTGAAGCGCAAGGGAGCGGTCGTACTCGCGGTAGAACTGTACACAAAGCACGGAGGGACCAGCCTGAGTCATCCAAGAGCTGTCGACCATTCTGCGCCTTCCACAACATGCACAGCCACAACACCAACGGTTGTCAAGAGATTAGGGCCATTCGCGACGGACGCTTCGGTCGACGCCCCGAGCGCAACGACCGAGGCTACGGCCGAGGAGGAGGACGTGGCGGAGGACGCTAGGACGACCGGGGCCCACGTCAGGAGTGGTGCGACCGGCCTCGTGAGGACCGCTGGCAGGATCAGCCTCGCGAAGGTGCCTGGAGGGATCAACCCCGCGAGGACCGTCCTCAGGGCAACGCTGGGCTTCCTGCACTGCCACCACCACCAAGAAGGAACGATGACCACCACCAAGACGAGGGGGCTGGGGGCTTCCAAGAGCCGCGTGCTATCACCTGCATCTTGGGCGGAGCTCAAGCCCCAACCTCACAGCGTATGTTCAAGTAGTTTACTCGAGAGGTGAACGCAGTCCTTCCCAAGCTCGAGGCTACTCGCCCGCTCATGTGGTCCAAGTGCGCTATTACCTTCAGCTCGGCAGACCAGCTCAGGTGTGCGGCCACCGCTGGCGCTCTCCCGATGCTCTGTTCACCCGTCATCACCAACGTGCAAGTCACCAAAACTCTCATCGACAGCGGCGCATGGCTTAACATCCTATCCATTGAGATGTTCGACAACCTTCAAGTGCCTTACAATCAGCTCGAGCTTACCAAGCCTTTCTTGGGAGTGACCGACGGCTCCACCACCCCGATAGGTCAAGTCCGCTTCCTAGTCACCTTTGGACAGCGCGACAGCTACCGCACCGAGCTCATCAACTTCGACGCCGCCCATATCCCTCTGCCGTACAATGCCATCCTCGTGTATCCGGCCCTGGCTAAGTTCATGGCGGTGACCCACCACGGCTACAACGTCCTCAAGATGCCAGGAAGCGGTGGAATCATCATAGTCCCCTGCGAAGAAAGAGATGCGGTGTGCTCCCTTGAGCATGCCTTCCAAGCTGCAGCAATCGACGACCCCAAGAAGAAGAAGCAGCTACTACGTAGTGGACCTCAGGAGAGCTGCGCCGCAAGTGGCGCCACGTCAGGATCAGCGCCCGCACCTGAGGTGCCTCCCTCTGTCGCGTAGGAAGGCGCGCTCGGCGCCCTCCTCGGGTAGGGCTTGGTGGCTCTCTTCTAGAGGGCCTCAGACCTTGCCAACATTACGAGGAAGGCGCCCGGGCACCATTTGGAGGTGTGCTTCATGGAACGTTTCCCTTAGGAGGACTCAATTCGAGGAGCGCCCGGTGCTCAGGAGTTCATCACCAAGACCACTCAGGAACTGCAGGATGCGAGGGCCATGCACGGTGATCGCCGCTCACTCGGTGCAGCCCCCCATCCAGGCAAGGATGCCTGGCTGCGCGTCTGCATTAACGTCCCAGGGCTCAACAGGGCCGCGTTTCAGGAGCTCTCCTGGCCTTCGCCCGTGGGACACTGCGAGGGCCCACCACACATCTACATTCTCTTGCCATTCGGCCTGCCGAGTATGGCGTCCGCCTACCAATGCAACTTGCGGCGCGTCCTGGCGACTCAGGAGGCCAGGCATCACGTAGTCCTAGCGGAGATGGCGACGGTCCGCAAGGAACCGCCAGGACCCCCAGAGCCTCCCGAGGGGCTCCGGTGGCTCGTGAGGAGCAACCCCTTCGCCGCGTACCTGGAGCTGCCCCAACATTCCTCCATCAACAGAATCAGGTGATATTTTCCAAGTTTATTTAGCTAGGAGCGCCCTCAGGGCTGCATCATTCCCAGGCCGCATGGGTCCGTCCTTGTGGCATGTATCCCTTCTTGTTTATGTATTTAGCTTACCTTGCTGGGGCGCCCCTCGAGCTGCGTCATCCCCAAACCACTCAGGCCTGACCCAGTGGCACGTATCTCCCCTGCGTTTACTTGAGCTAGTTTACTTTCGATGCATAATCTATCTATGGTTATCACCTGCTTGATTGTCACCTACCACAGGAGCCGCGCGCCGACCGTCTTTCTTTAGGACCCTTCGCGTGAGAAGGTTAGGCACGGCATCTGTGCTCGGGCCTGTCCCTGCGGCGTCGATAAATCCAATGGCTGAGCTCTGTCTGGTGGGCCGGTCCCGTTCACATCACCTCCTGGGGCCGTTGGTGCTTGGCCTTCTCACACGATAACCTCAGGAGATTCGTCCGGCGCAGGTTGTCTAACCACCTCACAGGAGCACCACAGCGAACAAGAATCAAGAAAACAGGCGCAACCCGCCTTGAGGTAGGGCCTCGTGAGTCCCGCGCTGGCTCACGAGTGCCCAGACGCACCTTGTCTAGCCCTGCCGTGCAAGCCACGTGTCAGGGCGGGGCTGTACATGCCCCGGGGGCTCTCCACAGTAGGGAGTCCCCTCCCACATACCAGTGGAAGCACCATGCACTACAAAAAAGGACACATCTGTGACATTTTGGGCTGAACGATTTTTTTCTGTCATACATATGACACTTCTATGACGATAATTGTGACAAAACCCGATATCATCATAGGTGTGGTGGGCTCCTACTTCTATGACAAAAAATCATGACAGAAAATGGGCTTTTCATCCTGGGCGGGCCGGAGACAGAGCTGCATGACATTCTTTGGACCGTCCATGACCGAAAAAACCATGGTAGAAGAGAGGGCGACGAAAATTTCGGGGAGTTCCCGGTTACGATGGGAGGTCGGGGCCGAGCGATGCGCGTTTCTCTCGTACACGTACGCGCGTGTGTGCGAGGTGTTGGCTCTAACTGAACCCGAGCAAGGCGTTGGGCTCTAACAGAACCCGAGCGATTGCACTGCAGGCTACGCGTTACTGAACCCGAGCAATCGATCGATGGCTGTTAACTGAACCCGATCGAGCGATTCCTTCGCTACTGCTGCTAAATGAAGCCGATCGATGCTGCCTCTGGATGAACAGTGAGCGTTGCGGGGGGGGGGGGGGGGGTGGATGAACAGTTCCCGGTGGGGGTGGATGAATAGGACCCCGTGGTGTTGCCTCTGGATGAACAGGACCCCGATCGATTGAGCCTGTTGGGGCTGGATGAACAGGACCCCGTGGAGGGCTAGATGAACAGGACCACCCCGTGGAGGGTAGGATGAACAGTAGACGGTAGAGGGCGGGATGAACAGTAGCCCGTGGAGGGGTGGTTGAACAGGAGCCCGTGGAGAGGGTTGGTTGAACAGTAGCCGGTGGAGTAGCGCGCATTGGAGGCTGGATGAACAGGAGCCCGTGGATGAACAGTCGCAGGTGGAGGCTGGAGGAGGTCGACGGTGGATGAACAATAGCTCGTGGAGGCTAGAGGGGGTCGATGGTGGAGATGAACAGTATCCCATGGAGTCCTGTTTTGCGGTACGCCACACCCCTCGCGATGAACAGGACCCCTGTTTTGACCGTAGCGCTCCAACACAAGTCTGTTTCCTCCGTTTTGCGGTATGCCACACCCCTCCCGATGAACAGGACCCCAGTTTTGACCATAGGGTTCCATTTCCTCTGTTTTGCGGTATGCCAGACCCCTCCCGATGAACAGGACCCCATTTCGAACGTGGTCAGTCAAACACAAGGCCGTTTCCTCCGTTCTGCGGTACGGCAGGCCTCATTTCCATCGCCTGTTCCGTCCAAGCCCTCCTGATGAACACGACGCATTCCGTTGCCTCCCCATGAACACGACGCATTCCATTGCCTCTCGATGAACACGACGCATTCCGTTGCCTCCCCATGAACACGACGACAACGCTGTTTCTCCATTCTGACCCAGCCATGTACACGAGCCCTGGCCGTACATATGCGCGAGTAGGCATTCGAGACCCCGCCCGTATGTACACATACGTGGCCGTATTTTCTTTCTTGCACCTTGGCCGCTATATGTACGTGTACATGCTACGTGCGCGCCTCTACTATGACACGTGCGCGCCTCTACATCGACCATTATGCACATACACATTCGCAACCAGAATGACAACGCTACGTACGCTTTGACCAGGTGGGTCCTGACTATTAGGCACTTCCTTGCCTGCGAAGATGTAGCTGGTGGGTCCCAGCAGTCAGGGGGCGAATCATTTTTTTGCCCGGACGCACTTCCTTGCGTGCGAAGATGTAGCTAGTGGGTCCCAGCAGTCAAGGGGAAACGTTTTTTTCGTGAAATATAGTGGCCCATCCGATGGGTACCAGCTGTCAGGTGGAGGAATCATTATTTTCCGCGTAATAAGGAGGCACTTCCTTGCTGCAGCCGTGGACCCAGCTGTCAGCCTCTCCACGTACAGTCCATGTTCGATGGAAGTCGTTCCTTGACCACGTTGACCATGACGCGCCGAGAGCACCAGGGCGGTGGACGACGGTGAGGCCTAGGAAGGGGATGACACGGAGGCAGGGAAGACTCGGCAGTTGTTTCCGATGCGGAGGGGAGTATGACTGTACGAGGGTTTACTGGTTCGTCTGCCGTCAACGGAGAATAACAGCAGGTGTGGGTGAGTAGAGGGATGGCTAGGCCATCGATGGGAGTATGGTCGGGCGGTGAGGCCTGCGCAGCAGCACAGACGGCTGTGAGGAGGAGGGTGCAGGCAGTCCCGCTGGTGCTTGTTTGAGCGACTGGAGCAGGAAGAGCAGAGATTGAAGAAGCACGGCGGCTGTTGGATGGACATCCAACAGTCAGTGCTTGTGCATCAACCTTTTTTTAGGAAAGCCTCAAATCTGTGGACATACTACCCATCTGCCATTATTTCTAATAATTTACAGCCCATTTGCTAATTCTTAAGGTTTTTTTGGAGCCCATATTCTTTTTGTTAGCATTACAGCCCCTATTGTGACAACAATTAAAAAATTATACGAAATTTTTCATATTAGGGTGCGGTCCGAACTGTTTTTAATCCCAAAATTTCAACTCACATTCAAACTGATTTTAAAAATAAATGTATATCAATATAAAATCCAACAAATTCATGCATAAAAATTAATGTAATTTAAAATCTTGAAATAAAAAAAGATATTTGAAACTAATTGCCGGTTTGATGTGTTTTAAAAATGTACAACCCATTTCTCATTACTGATGGGCCATTTTCTCAGTCAGCCGAATGAAAGCTCTCCTCATCTTGAAAGATTTACATCCCAACAGGCCTGACAAAGCGACTTACTTGGCAAATCATAAAAAAAATTGGGCTGTGGCCGTGGACTCAGTTGTCAGACTCTCCACGTACAGTGCTCTTCCGATGGAAGTCGTTCCTTGACCATGTTGACCACGCTGCGCGGAGAGCACCACAGTGGTAAACGACGGCGTGGCCTAGGAAGGGGACGATGCGACAGTGGAAGCCCGCGCAGAGAGGAATACGAGGGTTCACTAGTTCAGCTGCGGTGTGAGGCTGTCGTCGCCGCAGGGCCTGGCCAGCGATGGGAATAGGAGGGGGCGGTGAGGCCTCTGCGGCAGCACAGCCGGCCACGGGAGGCAGGAGCATGCGGCACGACCGGCGCTGCTTTGGGCGGCTGGAGCAAGAAGACCAGAGGTTGAAGAAGCACTTCGTCCGTTGGATGGACATCGTACGGTCACTTGAGCTAGAATCGTTCATATTGACTAAGTTGACAAAGCCCTTCGTCCCCGTCAACTTAGTAGGCCCACAAGTCAGCCTCCCAGCATGGTGGGTCCCAGCTAGCCGGGGGAGTATTCATTTTTTTGTGCGTAATAAGGAGGCACTTCCGGTGGGTCCGAGCTGACAGCGGGGGGGGGGGGGGGGGGGCATTTTTTTCGTGAAATACGGTGGCCCGTCCGGTGGGTCCCAGCAGTCAAGGGGAAACGATTTTTTTCGCAAAATACTGGTGGTCCGTCCGGTGGGTCCCCGCTGTCAGGTGGAGGAATAATTATTTTCCGCGTAATAAGGAGGCACTTCCTTGCGGCTGCCATGGACCTAGCTGTCAGCCTCTCCATGTATAGTACTCTTCCGATGGAAGTCGGTCGTTGACCACATTGACCACGCCGTGCCGATAGCACCACGGCGGTGGACGATGGCGAGGCCTAGGAAGGGGACGACGCGGAGCCATGCAAGATGCGATAGTGGATGCCCACGCAGAGAGGAGTACGAGCGTTCACTGGTTCGGCTGCGGTGTGAGGCTGCCGTCGCCACAGAATAACAGGGGGTGTGGGTGAGTGGAGGGATGGCCTGGCCAGTGGTGGGAGTAGTATGGGGGTGGTGAGGCCTCTGCGGTAGCACATCCGGCCACGGGAGGCAGGAGCAGGCGGCACGACCGGCGCTGCTTTGGGCGGCTGGAGCAAGAAGACCAGAGGTTGAAGAAGTAGTATGGCCGTTGGATGGACATCATACGGTCACTGGAGTATTGACTAAGTTGACAAAACTCTCCGTCCCTGTCAACTTAGTAGGCCCACAAGTCAGCCCAACAATATGGTGGGTCCCAGCTAGCAGGGGGTATTCATTTGTTTGGGCGTAATAAGGAGGCACTTCCTTGCGTGCGAAGATATAGCTGGTGGGTCCGACCTGTCAGTGGGGGGAACGTTTTTTTCGCGAAATACAGAGGCCCTTCCTGTGGGTCCTAGCTGTCAGGTGGAGGAATCATTATTTTGTGCGTAATAAGGAGGCATTTCCTTGCGTGCGGCCGTGGACCCAGCTGTCAGCCTCTCCACGTATAGTCCACTTCCAATGGATGTCGTTCATTGACCATGTTGACTAGGCCGTGCCGAGAGCACCAAGGTGGTGGACAACGGCGAGGCCTAGGAAGGGAATGACACGGAGCCAGGGAATACTCGGCAGTTGTTTTCCACGCGGAGGAGTACGAGGGTTTACTAGTTCGTCTGCCGTCGCCAGAGAATAACAGCATGTGTGGGTGAGTAGAGGGATGGCTAGGCTAGCGATGGGAGTACGGTGGGGCCGTGAGGCCTACGCGGCAGCATAGCCGGCCGCGGGAGGAGGGAGCAGGCAGTCCCGCCGGCGCTTGTTTGAGTGGCTTGAGCATGAAGAGCAGAGATTGAAGAAGCACAACAGCCGTTGGATGGACATCCAACAGTCACTGCTCGCGTGTGTTGCCTAAGTTGACAGGGCGTTGCGTGTGCGTCAACCTTTTTTTTATGAAACCATACGCGTCAACCTGTAGTAGGCGCACAAGTCAGCCTCAAATCTGTGGAAAACAGCATACAACCCATCTGCCATTATTTCTAATAATGTACAACCCATTTGCTAATTCTTAAGATTTTTTTGGAGCACATCTTCTTTTTGTTAGCATCACACCCCATATTGTGGCCACGGTTAAAAAGTATACGAAATTTTGCATATTTCGGTGCGGTCAACTGTTTTTAATCCAGAAATATCGATTCACATTCAAACTATTTTGAAAAATAATTTATATAAATATAAAATCCATATAATTGTCCACGTATAAAAATCAATGCAATTTAAGATCTTGTAATCAAAAAAATTGAAACTAATTCCTGGTTTGATGTGTTTTAAAAATGTACAGCCGATTTCCGGGCAAACCGAATGAAACTCTCCTCGTCTTGAAAGATTTGCAGCCCAGCAGGACCGATAAAGCAAGTAGGCCTTGTTTGGGTATTTATTTTAGAAATAGAACTGGGCTAGCCATTTTCAGCAAGAAAAAAACACAACAGGGCTCATGATGTGGTAAACATAAATAAAACCCTAGCTAGATGGGCCACAGCCCCCGCACAGCCCCGTTGTTACCCAGATCCGTCGCTAAGACTAGTATAAATAACAATTGCTTGTTCCTCAAAAAAACTGCACGGCTTGCTGGGTCCCTGGTGTCAGCCGCTCGTAGTGTAATTCTCTCGTTTATTGACTACGTTGATAATGGCGTGAGCCCCAGATGTCCAACCGTTAGGAGGAACCATATTTTGGGGCTTGTACTATATAGGCACTTGCTTGCGTACTGCCATGACGCTGGTGGGTCCCTACTGTCATCCTCTCCATGTACAGTCATCTCCTTGTTCCTCTCGGTTGTTGACGACGTTGACAACGCAAGAGGGCGGCGCACCACGCATGGCGAGCGAACCAAGGCCGCAAGGCGGAGGACGACGGCGAGGCCTCAGACGGAACGAATAGGAGCCGTTTAAGATGCGCCGGTCCAGTCGCAGGCGGAGGGGAGTACGAGGGTTGACTGGTTCGGGCGCGGGTGCGTGTTGGGGCTGACGTCACCGGAGAATAACAGGACTTGTGGGGGAATAGAGGGAGGGACTGGCCAACGTTGGAGGGTTCGTACGGTAGGGCGGCGGAGGTGCAGCTAGCCATGGGAGGCGGAGCCGACGGGGTGGTTTAGTTTGGGCGATTGGAGGAAGAAGAAGACAAGAGATAGAAGATACACGACAGATGTTGGATGTTAATCCAACGGCTGGTAGGCAGAATCGTTTGTTGACTGGCTAGTAAGTCAACACCACCTTGGATAGGCTATTTCCTCGCGGGTCCCAAATGTCAGAATCCAAATCTGTCATGGTCATGCAGCCTTTCCTATGAAAATTTACAGCCCATTTGATGTGCTAGATCGAAATAAGTTTGTGGGTGCTGGTGAGGGCTAATCACTTGGCTTCTGTAATGCACAGTGAGTTCAAGCAGCCGGCGAGAGTGATGTTATTTCCCTTGGTTTGGATTTGTTACAATATTTCACTCTAAATTAAACGAATGGCAAGCCATTTGCCTTGTTTCAAAGAAAATATGACAGTCACAGCCGAGTTGAAAAGGCCAGGAACATCTAACTCCAGCTTACAAACTGTACAAAAGCACGAGGGTTAATTGTTCATCAGGTTTACAAAAAAACCAGATTGAAAAGGGCAACAACATCTAACTCCAGCACTGTTTTCGGCAATCACAGTCAAATGGATCAGTCAGGTCCATAGAATGAACATCCTGGGTTGTAAAATTTACTGGATTATGACCACAATATGTTGTGAATAGAAGCCCGGCACATTCAGAACCTCTTTTGCCCACCTGAAACTCCTTTTTTTGGTCTTCGACATACCCATCTGCTAAAACCATGCTGCTGATAAACTTAAGCCTGATGGACAATAGTAACCTCGCATTCAGCAGGAAGAATGTGACAAATCTTGTGTTTGCAAGGTTGGCTACATATCGTTCTAGCGTTATTGTCTTCAATCTAATATCACACTAGTAGAAAAGGGGGCAACGGTCCAGGCCGGGTCAGCCCATTAGTCCCGGTCCAGTCTAGAACCGGGACCCATGGGGGCATTGGACCCGGTTCGTGAGCCTAGGGGGCCGGCCGGGCCACATGGGCCATTGGTCCTGGTTCGTCTGGACCTTTTGGTCCCTGTTGGTGGGACGAACAGGGACCAATGGCCTCGCTCCTAGCCCACCACCATTGGTCCCGGTTGGTGGCATGAACCGGCTCCAAAGGCTCCCCTTTAGTCCCGGTTCATGCCACCAACCGGGACCAATGAGGTGCCTATATATACCCCCTCGCGTAAGAGCAAAGCACACTGCTCTGTTTTTTTCTGGCTCAGGGGGAAAGGGCTTGGTGGTGCTCTAGCTCACCTCCTATGCACACAAGGTGTTCGATGGAATGCCCGAGCCACACTACTTAAGCTTTCTCCTCTCCAAGCTCGACCTTCAAGCTCCATTTTCCTCAATATTTGTCTAGGTTTAGCGGTCCGTCACGCCCCGTCCCCGTCTTCACCGTCGTCGATCACCCGCGCCGAGCTCATCGCCGGCACCACCGTGGTGAGCCTCTTGTTCTTATCTTCTTTTTGAAAGGAAAAAATATTCTTACTTGTATGTTTACATAGATACTTGAATTATTTTCTTACTTTTTTATTGCATCTTATATAGTGCGATGGTTTTGGTATCCGCCCCCTCGGCCCTCGTCATGTCTATGATTCAGATGTGGTATATATATTATCTTTATAACTATTGGTTCATTTATTGTTTATGAAAATTATGCCGACCAACGTGACATAGATTTTATTTATGTAGGATGTATGTGAATCGGAAATTCCAACCGACCCTATTGTCGAGAGGTTAAATTTAGTTGAAGAAGAAAACAATTTGTTGAAGGAAAAATAAAAAAATTTGAGGAGGAGAAGATGATATTGGAGTTGCATGTTGCGGATGTCGTCGATGATCACAAGATCAAGATGGATGCAATGCGCTTGAAGATTAGAAAGATTAGAAAATATGCCATTCATACCGAGGCTTGGTATCATTATGCCATTGGATCAATTGTTACCTTGGCTGCGATTATGATCGCATTTGTTTTCGCATTGAAATGTTTTACATAGTTTCATTGTATGGTTTAATTAATTAGATGCTCTGGAGAGCTATATGTTGTTAGATGAGAACTATGTATGTACTTTGGTTTTAATGTGATGATGAACTTCTATTAATTTGGACACTTAATTATATATAACGCACGCAGATGAACCAGCAATGGATGTACGGTGACAGACACACCTCCGAGTACATTAAGGGCGTGCATGAGTTTCTCGATGCGGCTGAGGCAAACAAGCAGAATGGTTTTATGTGTTGTCCATGCACTGAATGTGGGAATACGAGGTCTTACTCTAACCGGAAAATCCTTCACTCCCACCTGCTTTACAAGGGTTTCATGCCAGACTATAATGTTTGGACGAGGCACGGAGAAATAGGGGTTATGATGGAAGACGCTGAAGAAGAAGAGTACGATGACAACTATGTGCCCCCTGAATAAGGTGATGCTGCAACGGGGGGAGCTGGTGAAGATCTAGAGGAACCAGACAATGTGCCCAATTATGCTACAACAGGTGAAGCTGTTGAAGATCAAGAGGAACCAGACGATGTGCCCGATGATGATGATCTCTGCCGGGTCATTGCCAATGCAAGGACGCAATGCAAAAGTCAAAAGGAGAAGCTGAAGTTTGATCGCATGTTAGAGGATCACAAAAAGGGTTGTACCCCAATTGCGAAGATGGCAACACAAAGCTCGGTATCGTACTGGAACTGTTGCAGCGGAAGGCAGAGAATGTTGTGGCTGACAAAGGATTTGAGAAGCTACTGAAAATATTGAAGAAGAAGCTTCCAAAGGATAACGAATTGCCCGACAGTACATACGCAGCAAAGAAGGTCGTATGCCCTCTAGGATTGGAGGTGGAGAAGATACATGCATGCCCTAATGACTTCATCCTCTACCACGGTGCATACAAGGATCTGAACGCATTCCCGGTATGCGGTGCATTGCGGTATAAGATCAGACGAGATGACCATGGTGATGTTGACGGTGAGCCCCCCAGGAAGAGGGTTCCTGCGAAGGTGATGTGGTATGCTCCTATAATACCACGGTTGAAACATCTGTTCAGAAACGAAGAGCATGCCAAGTTGATGCGGATGGCCAGAAGAAAGACGGGAAGTTGAGAGCACCCGCTGACGTGTCGCAGTGGAGAAAAATCGAGAGAAAGTACTGGGATGAGTTTGCAAAGGACCCAAGGAATGTATGGTTTGCTTTAAGTGCGGATGGCATTAATCCTTTCGGGGAGCAGAGCAGCAATCACAGCACCTAGCCCGTGACTCTATGTATGTATAATCTTCCTCCTTGGATGTGCATGAAGCGGAAGTTCATTATGATGCCAGTTCTCATCCAAGGCCCTAAGCAACCCGGCGACAACATTGATGTGTACCTAAGGCCATTAGTTGAAGAACTTTTATAGTTGTGGAATGGAAATGGTGTACGTACGTGGGATGACCACAGACAGGAGGAATTTAACATAAAGGCATTGCTGTTCGTGACATCAACGATTGGCCCGCTCTCAGTAACCTTTCAGGACAGACAAACAAAGGATACCACAAATGCACGCACTGTTTAGATGACACTGAAAGTATATACCTGGACAAATGCAGGAAGAATGTGTACCTGGGCCATCATCGATTTCTTCCGACCAACCATCAATGTCGAAAGAAAGGCAAGCATTTCAAAGGCGAGGCAGATCACCGGAAGAAGCCCGCCATGCTTACCGGTGATCACGTACTTGCTATGGTCAATGATTTACGCGTAATCTTTGGAAAGGGTCCCGGCGGACTAGCTGTTCTGAATGACGCTGAGGGACACACACCCATGTGGAAGAACAAATCTATATTTTGGGACCTACCCTACTGGAAAGACCTAGAGGTCCGCTCTTCAATCGACGTGATGCATGTGACGAAGAACCTTTGCGTGAACCTGCTAGGCTTCTTGGGCGTGTATGGGAAGAAAAAAGATACACATGAGGCACGGGAGGACCTGCAACATTTGCAAGAAAAAGACGGCATACCTCTGAAGCAGTATAAAGGTCCTGCCAGCTACGCTCTTACGGAAGAAGAGAAAGAAATCTTCTTTGAATGCCTGCTCAGTATGAAGGTCACGACTGGCTTCTCGTCGAATATAAAGGGAATAATAAATATGCCAGAGAAAAAGTTTCAGAACCTAAAGTCTCATGACTGCCACGTGATTATGACGCAACTGCTTCCGGTTGCATTGAGGGGGCTTCTACCGGAAAACGTCCGATTAGCCATTCTGAAGCTATGTGCATTCCTCAATGCAATCTCTCAGAAGGTGATCGATCCAGAAATCATACCAAGGCTAAGGAGTGATGTGGCGCAATGTCTTGTTAGTTTCGAGCTGGTGTTCCCACCATCCTTCTTCATTATCATGACGCACGTCATAGTTCATCTAGTCGACGAGATTGTCATCCTGGGGCCCATATTTCTACACAATATGTTCCCCTTTGAGAGGTTCATGGGAGTCCTATAGAAATATGTCCGTAACCACGCTAGGCCAGAAGGAAGCATCTCCATGGGCCATCAAACAGAGGATGTTATCGGGTTTTGTGTTGGCTTCATTCCTGGCCTTAAGAAGATAGGTCTCCCTAAATCGCGGTATGAGGGGAGACTGACTGGAAAAGGCACTCTTGGAAGTGACTCAATAATATGTAGGGACGGATATTCTTGGTCTCAAGCACACTACACGGTTCTACAGAACTCTACCTTGGTGACCCCGTATGTCGATGAACACAAGAACAGTCTGCGCTCCAAACACCCGGAGCAGTGCGACGACTGGATTACATGTGAACACATCAGGACTTTCAGCAGTTGGTTGGAAACACGTCTCAGAGGTGACAACACTATTTGTGATGAGCTGTACTTGTTGTCCAGGGGACCATCTTTGACTGTATTGACTTACAAAGGATACGAGATAAATGGGAATACATTTTACACGATCGCCCAAGACCAAAAGAGCACCAACCAAAACAGCGGTGTCCGCTTTGATGCAGCAACCGAGAGCGGAAAGGACACATATTATGGTTACATAGTGGGCATTTGGGAACTTGACTACGGACATGATTTTAAGGTCCCTTTGTTTAAGTGCAAATGGGTCAATCTGTCAGGAGGCGGGGTACAGGTAGACCCACAGTACGGAATGACAACAGTGGATCTGAAAAATCTTGGGTACACTGACGAACCGTTCGTCCTAGCCAATGATGTGGCACAGGTTATCTATGTGAAGGACATGTCTACCAAACTGAGAAAAAGAAAAGATAAGGAAGCGAATACATCATATGATGAACCAAAGCGCCACATAGTTCTTTCAGGAAAAAGGGATATCCTGGGAGTGGAGGGCAAGACAGACATGTCTGAGGATTATGAAAAGTTTCATGAAATTCCTCCCTTCAATGTCAAGGCTGACCCAAGCATCCAGATAAATGATGAAGATTATCCATGGTTACGGTGCAATAAGCAAATGACACAAGCGAAGAAAAAGTGAAGACTTTCTCCCGCAACTATTATGATGATACCATGCCAACTTTGTAACACACGAGTATGCTATGCCAACTTTTTCAGAGTTCATTTGAAAACTATGAATTTAGGTCGAATTTTCTCTATAGGTGCATCTATGTTCATTTTTAGTAAAGCTAATCACAAACTTGTGATTCACATAAATTTCAAAGAATTCAAATTTTAACTATTCAAATTTGAAAACTAATGGCACTAACAGAAAGTTTATAATTTTTCTAAAACTAATGGCACTAACAGAAAGTTTATAATTTTGTTAACCTAAAAGCAAAAAGAATTAAAAAATAAAGCAAAAAAAAGAAAATAAATAATACAGCAAACAAGACAAAAAAACTGAAAAAATAGCAACAATAAGTATTTTGTTGTAAGTAGAAACAAAATAAAATAAATAAAGCAACAAAGAAAACAAAAAAACTAAAAAAGTGTTTTCAAATTTGAAAACTAATGGAACTAACAGAAAGTTTATAATTTTTCTAAAACTAAAAGCAAAAGGAATTAAAAAATAAAGCAAAAACCAAAATAAAATAAATAATGCAGAAAACAATACAAAAAACTGGAAAAAATAGGCACTAAAAACAAAGAAACAAAAAAGTGTTTTCAAATTTGAAAACTAATGGCACTAATAGAAATTTAATAATTTTTGTAAAACTAAAATAAAAAATAATTAAAAAATAAAGCAAAAAACAAAAGAAAATAAATAATGCAGAAAACAAAACAAAAAAACTGGAAAAAATTAAAAATAGCAACAATAAGTAAAGAAAACAAAAAAACAAAAAAAGTACCTCCTACTGAGCCCCCACGGCCTGAATACGACTAGAAACCCTACCATGGGCCAGGATTCAGGCCCGCAGGAGACCCAGTAGGCCCACAGGCACAGACAGTGGATTTAGGCCTGTGAGCCTACAGTAGAGAGGAGCTCGAAGTGGTTGGCTCGGCAGAGCTTATAAACCACTCCAAGGCCCTCTCGGCTAGCGAGGTGGGACTAAACATCCCACCGCACTGCGCCAGTTCTAGCACACAACCTTTGGTCCCGGTTGGTGCCACCAACCAGGACTAAAGGGTGGCATTGGTCACGGTTCGTGGCACCAACTGGGACCAATGCCCCCCTTTAGTCCCGGTTGGTGCCACTAACCGGGACCAAAGGCCGCCGCTGCTGAAAAGAGGCCTTGGTCCCGGTTGGTAGGACGAACCGGGACCAATGCTCCGTCTATATAAGCCACACTTGTGAAAAAATTGGTTCAGTTCGATCCCACCCCAACGACGCCGCCAGGCTGCCCCTCTGCGCCTCGCCGTCGCCGTCGTTGCCCCTGCCTCCGACGCCGTCCCACGCCGCCCAGACGTCGTCGCCACCCCGTGCCGCCCCGACTGCATTGCCGCGCGCCACCCCGCGTCGTCGCAGTCACCTCCCCGCGCCGCCCCAACGTCGTCGCCGCCTCGCGTCGCGCCCCGACGCAGTCGCCACCCCGACGCCGTCGCCGCCCCGCGCCGCCGTCGCCTCTCGCTTTGTTCAGGGCCGGCACCGCCCCCGTCTTCCCCCCTGTTTTTTTGCAAATATATATATATATATATGTTTTTCCTGATTATATGTATATATATAGTATATGTATGTGTGTATATGTATGCAAAAGATATATTAATAGAAAAAATAGTATTTTTTCTGTTCATTGATTTTTTGGTGATATTGATTATTGTAAATATGAAAATGTTTGTATATTCATATGAACAATGAATTAGGCAAAACCTTTACTTTTTTTCTAAAATTTCTGTTTGAACATTATTTTTAAAAAAAAACAAGCAATACTACTTCATGTATTTTTAAGAAGGAAGAAGAAGAAAAAGAATGAGAGGAAAAAGGAAATAAGAAGAGGAAGAAAGGAGAAGAAGAGGGGAGAGGAAGACGAGGAGAAATAAATAAGAAGAAGAAAAAAGAAGAAAAAGAAGAGGAGAAGAAGAAAGGAATAGAGGAGAAGAAGAGAAAAATAGAATATATATTCTCTTTTCTCTTCTTCTCCTCTATTTCTTTCTTCTTCTCCTCTTTTTTCTTCTTTTTTTTCTTCGACACGTCGGGGGGGGGGGTGGTCGATATACCCCTCCCGATAACTTCAACACAAGGGGGGTCAATATACCCCCTCCCAATAACTTCAACACGAGGGGGGTCGATATACCCCCTCCCCGATAATATTATTTTCCCATGTACGTATGTCGTGTCGATATAAACTCCCGATAACTTCAACACGTGGGGGGTGGGTCGATATACCCCCTCCCGATAACTTCAACACGAGGGGGTCGATATATATACCCCCTCCCCGATAATATTATTTCCCCGCATGTACGTATGTCGTGTCGATATAAACTCCTGATAACTTCAACACGTGGGGTGGGGTCGATATACCCCCTCCCGATAACTTCAACACGTGGGGGGACGATATACCCCCTCCCGATAACTTAAACACGAGGGGGGGGGGTCGAACATGAGAGGAAGGAGAGGATAAAAAAGAAGAGGAAGAAGAAAAAAGAGGAGAAGAAAGAATAGAGGAGATTCTTTCTTCTCCTCTTTTTTTACTTCTTCTTCCTCTTTTTTTATCGGGAACGAGGGTCGTCCAGGGTCGCCGAGCGGTAGAGGAAACCCTAAATAGCAAGTATTGTCAATGTGAGATACATGTGGCCGTCGGAGTCGGACACTACATCCACGTCCCACAGGTGACGCGGGCTTCGACGCCCACGTCACTTGTGGGACGTGGATGTAGTGTCCAACACCGACGGCCACATGTATCTCACACCCACGATACTTGCTATTTAGGGTTTCCTCTACCGCTCGGCGACCCTCGACGACCCTCGTTCCCGATAAAAAAAGAGGAAGAAGAAGAAAAAAGGAGGAGAAGAAAGAATAGAGGAGTTCTTACTCCTATATTCTTTCTTCTCCTCTTTTTTTCTTCTTCCTCTTCTTTTTTTATCCTTGAAGCATTGTCGAGGCCACCCCAAACCCTAGAGAAGCAGCGTCGAGGCCAGCCTAAACCCTAGAGAAGCAGCGTCGAGGCCACTAATTAATATTGGTTCTACGTTTGCCACTAATATATCCATCTGTCATGTTTGAATAATAATTGCCATGTTGTAAATATTTGTAGAAACTATGGACACCGCCAGAGACGAAGTACAAGAAGAGTTGTTGGGGGACATAATCGCACCAGGAAGTGATGCCATCTGCTCGTTGTTTCTCAACGACACCGATGGTCTGGAAGCAGATGGCTATGATTATGCTGGCTCCGGTGACCTAATGATGGTGCAAGAAGGAGACCGTGAGGACGGCTGCGGTGACCCAATGCCGGTGCAAGAGGGAGACCGTGATGACGTCTCCGGTGAACGAACCGAGTCCGGCCAGGTATATGTATTGGTTAAGCTTCTGCTGGCTAGCTAATTGATGCATTCATTGTTTTGGTATGTACACATATTAATTAAGTCTTTGTTCTTTTTTCTAGCCCTTCGGATCGAGCACAACTGTCGGCGTTCTGGGAACGGGGGTCCCCAGACTTGCCTGCCTGCGGCCTGCGGCGTGGCTCAAGTGGGGGCCCAGCGTGGCCCATCTTCATCAACACGAGGCTCAAGACCCTTGCGAGGGGCCAAGCCTCGCGAGGCGGACGACACGGTGCATCCTTAGGCACAGCCTCATCAGGCTGGCTCGCGAGGAGGCGGAGAGTTCAGGGCGGGGTAACTCACGAGGTGCCCATGACGCAAGCCATGACGACACGGGGTGCCAGGCGGGTGCCAGCACGCGCAGCGTCCCTCTTTCCTCTTTGGTGCAAAGGGGGCAAGCGTATCAGCAGAGTACCGAGGCATCAGGCAAAGGTTGCCACTTCGGTGCAACGATACCAAGACCAGGAGGACTACGAGATGGAGGTCACCATGGAGCCCAGCGCGGCGTCATCACCAGAGCCTTTGGCAGGCGAAGACTGCTTTTGTCAGGATAGATGTACTCGTTGTCCCCCTTCAAATTAGCCCGCCATTGTTGGATCCCTTCCCGCTCAATATTTGGGGAGAGGACCAGGGCCTCTATAAATAGGACTAGCCACCCACATAGCAGGGGGTTCGGTTCGGTTCGGTTGGGTTCGATTCCTAGTTGTTCGGTCCGGGATCTGAGAGAGAAAGAGAGAGAAAGGCGACTGAACTCTTCATAGCAGTTCATCGCCACAGCCAAGAACAGACCCTCGCGAGGCTGTTCTTCCTTGTATTGTTCATCCACACCAGCCCCAGGAGGCAATCCATCCACCACACACTAGAGTAGGGTAATACACCACATCGGTTGCCCGAACCAGTATAAATCTTGTGTCTTTTGTGCAGCTCTTTTAGTAGTTTAGATCCCATCGAGACGGAGAGGTTGAAGGTGAGATTTCCGCACGCACCCCAGTGTTCGAACCTTAAGGGTCTACCGGAACCCGAAATCCGACATTTGGCGCGCCAGGTAGGGGTGCGCCGGAATTCGTCTTCCACCGCTCCGCTCTCCTCCGACCGTCGCTTCCATGTCTGACGCTCGCCGGGCCCGCACCGAGCGCCGGGCCGCCATCGCTTCTCGCGTCACCCAGACGGCCCCCGTCGGTGGGCGTCCTCGTCGTTCCCCGTCGCCCGCCGTCAACGCCGCCACCGGCCCGGCAGGGGGCGAGCAGCAGGCATCGTCTCAGCACCCGTTCGTGCGGCAAGACGGCCGCACCGCCACTCCGTCGCTCGCACCAGCTGGCTCTTCGTCCCGCGCGCTCCGCGCACCCTTGGAGGCTCGAGCTGCGCTCCTCGCGGCGAACGAGCTCCTGCGCTAAGATCCCGTCGACAACGTCTACGAAGAATGGCTCGACCGCATCACCGAGCTTGTCCGCGCCGCAGGGGGCTCTTCCGCGCCGTCTGTCCCTCTGCGCCGCAGTCCGCCCCACGCGGGCAACGAAGCTCCGGAGGCGCACTAGCCGCCTCCTCTCCAAGAAGATGGCGTGGCTCCAAGGAGACTGGCCCCTGGGCAGAACCCGCTCCGCCAGGCGCCATTGCAACAAGAGCAAAGCTGCCAAGAAATCCCTTGCCCGCAGGGGGCTGCCAGGGCGCTCCCTGCTCCAGCACGCCGCGACCCTGCTCCAGCTCCGGCGCGTCAAGACCCCGCCCTGCTCCTAGCTGCAGCGCGTGGGGACCCTCAAGACCAAGCTCTCCACCAACCAAGGCCTTTCGTGGCCACCGCGGGCTGCCACGCCTACACCACTGAGCTGCGCAGCGTCGCGTGGCCCGGCAAGTTCAAGCCCGACCTGCCTCCTCGCTACGACGGCACAACTGACCCCGCGGAATTCCTCCAGCTCTATGAGCTGGGTATCGAGGCTGCCGGCGGGGATGAAAAGGTCATGGCAAACTGGTTCCCCATGGCGCTCAAGGAAGGAGCTCGAACCTGGCTCCTGAATCTGGCTCCAGGCACGATCTCCTCCTGGGACCAGATGCGCGCCCGCTTCATTGCCAACTTCCAAGGTACTCGCGACCGGCCGCCTGCCATGAGCGACATGCGCCGCATCAAGCAACAACCCAGAGAGACCCTGCAAAAGTACATCCAGCGCTTCAACAGCATGACCCTCAAGATCCCCAGGGTGTTAGAGGAGGCCATCATCTCCGCCTTCTCTGACGGCGTGCGTGACGTCAAGTTGGAGGAGCTGGCGATGCACGAACACCTCTGCACCTCCCTGGAGCTGTTCAACTTGGCGAACAAGTGCGCCAGGGCTGAGGAGGGGCGTCTCTCCCTCCTCGAGCTGCCTGCCGCGGACCCAGAAGAGAAGAAGCCCAAGGCCAAGGACGTGAAGCGCAAGGGGGCTGCCGTGCTCGCAGCCGAACGAGATACCAAGTGGGGCAAGGATCTGCCCGAACCCTCCAGAGGCAGCTGGTACTGTGTGTACCATGACCTCCACACCCACAACACCAACAAATGTCAAGAGCTCCGCGCCGTACGAGAAGGAAGGATCGGCCGTCACCCTGACCGTGCTGACCGGGGCTATGGCCGAGGAGGAGGAAGAAACCCAGGGCGCCGAGAAGACCGCGGCCCGTGCCAGGGGTGGCGCGACCAGCCTCGCGAGGAGCGCTGGCAGGACCTGCCTCGCGAGGGGGACTGGAGAGACCAGCCTCGTGAGGACCGCCCTCATGGCAACGCAGGCCTACCTCCGCTGCTGCCTCCACCAAGAAGGAACGAAGACTGCCATCAAGACGAGGGGGCTGGGGGCTTCCAGGAGCCGCGCGCAATCGCCTGCATCCTGGGCGGAGCTCAAGCCCCAGCCTCCCAACGCATCTTCAAGAAGTTTGCCTGCAAGGTGAATGCAGCCCTCCCCAAGCTCGAAGCAACGCGCCCCCTCAGGTGGTCGGCGTGCCCCATCACGTTCAACTCGGCAGATCAGCTCAAGTGCGCGGCCACTGCAGGAGTCCTCCCGATGCTCTGCTCCCCGGTCATCAGCAACGTGCAGGTCACCAAGACCCTCATCGATGGCGGGGCAGGGCTCAACGTCCTGTCCGTGGAAACATTCAACAACCTCCAAGTGCCCTATGATCAGCTCCAGCCGACCAGGCCTTTCTCCGGGATCACCGACGGTTCCACAGTCCCGATCGGGCAGGTCCGCCTCCCTGTCACCTTCGGAGCCCGCAGCAACTACCGCACCGAGCTCATCGACTTCGACGTCGCGCACATCCGCTTGCCGTACAACGCCATCCTTGGGTACCCAACACTGGCCAAGTTCATGGCCGTGACCCACCACGGCTACAACGTCCTCAAGATGCCAGGAAGTGGCGGCGTCATCACGGTGCCCTGTGAAGAGAGAGATGCAGTGTGTTCCCTGGAGCGAGCCTTTCAGGCCGCGTCACCAGAAGACCCTGATCACGGAAGCAGGAGGCTTCCTGAGACCACCCCCAAGAAGAAGAAGACGTCGTCAGGCTCGGCCCCTCAGGAGGCAGGCCCCTCAGGGCCCGTGCCCCCTCAGGAGGGCCCTCCATCCATCGCATAGGAAAGCGCGCCCGGCGCCCTCCTCAGGCAGGGCTCGGGGGCTCTCACCTGGAGGGCCACCGACCTAGCCAGGGTCGCGAGGGAGGCGCTTGGGCACCATGTGGAGGCGTGCTTCGCAGCACGTTTCCCTCAGGAGGGAGCCAGGCGAGGAAGATCAGACCAGCAAGAGTTCGTTGACGAGGCCATTCGAGAGCTACAGGAGAGAAGGATCATGAGAGGTTGCCGCCGCTTGCCAGCCATGGCCCCACACCCAGGCGGGGATGGTGGGCTGCGCGTCTGCGTCGACGTACCAGGGCTCAATCAGATCGCCACAATGGAGCGCCTCTGGCCCTCGCAAGTGGGGCACTGTGGAGGTCCACCCCACAGCTATGTTCGCATGCCTTATGGCCTGCCGAGCATGGCTGCGGCGTACCAGCGCCTCATGAGGGGCATCATGGAGGCTCAGGAAGGCGGGCGTTCCACGGCCTTGGCGGAGACGGAGGCAGCTCGCGAGTAGTCACCAGCGCCTCCGGAGCCTCCCGAGGCCCCGGGGCCTGGGGGCTCATGAGGATCGGCTTCTGCAGCCTGACAAGTCTGCTGCACCAATGCCACTACGCCGACGACATCCTCAGGTGACGTCTTTCAAGTTCCGCTCTCAGCTGGGAGCACCCTCCCAGGGTTGCATCACTCCCAGGCCGTGTGGGTCCGTCCCTGCGGCATGCATTTGCATTTACCTTTCCGTCGTTAGTTTACCATGTTGGGAGCACCCCTCGGGCTGCATCATCCCCAAGCCGTTCGGGCCAGACCCAGCGGCGTGTATCCCCCTAGCGTTTGTGTCCAACTATGCATTGCCTATCACGCTTAACTGCATGGTGCCCGTCCGCGGCATCCTCTCTTCCCATGTCGGCCACTTGCACGTTACAGGGGGGTGCCTGAGCATCGCGACTCAGGGCTCTTACTGGCTCTCCAGCCCTCACCCTCTGGCCTTGTCCACGGCATCACGACCTGGCATACCAGCGACGGCTGAGACAAGCTCGAGGGCTGGGACCCGAGGACGTAGAGTACCGGCATCTAACCGAATTTTGCAGGGACACATCTCAAGATACGGCCCAGTGCCGGGCGCACCCCGCCCAGAGGTAGGGCCTCGTGAGTCCCGCGCTGGCTCACGGGTGCCCAGATACACCTCACCCAGCTCTACCGTGCCGGTCACGTGTCAAGGCGGGGCTGTATACGCCCCGGGGGCTCCTCCTGGAGGGGAGCCCCCTCCCACGTACCAGTGGAAGCACCATCCTCCGCGCTGGCTGACGACACTGCCGAGGAGCGGCTATGCCCGTACACATACGGAAGCGCTATGCTCCGCGCTGGTGATAAACAACTGAGGGTGGCCTCCGGGCCGCGTTAACCTCAGGGAGCCCAGAGCTCAGTGGCTGGCCTCATCGCAACGCCTCCCCTCGGGAGCGCCGCGCGAGGGGGCTGGGCACGGGGGCTACGACTGGGTCACGCCCAGACGTACGCCGCCCAGCCAGGCCCCTCGGGCCTGGTTCGCCGCGCGTCTCTCCTCGAGCGGAGCCATGGTATGAAGGCCGTTTGCGCGTCAATGGGGACCCCTGGGCATCGCGACCCAGGGGCCTAACTGGTCCTATAGCCCCTCACTCCTTAGTTCCGAAAGGCTATGCTGGGTGAGGTACGCGCGGGGCCGGGCTCTGTAGACGTAGAACGGTAGCCACGCTTACATCTCGCCTCATCACCCGCTGTTCGCGCGTCAAGGGGGACTCCTGAGCATCACGACTCAGGAGCCTAACTGGCTTCGTAGCCCCTCACTCCTTAGTTCTGAAAGGCTATGCTAGGTGAGGTACGCGCGGGGTCGGGCTCTGCAGACGTAGAACAGAAAACACGCCTACATCACGCTTCCCTACTTGTTGTTCGAGCGCCAAAGGGGACTCCTGAGCATCGCGACTCAGGAGCCTAACTTGTCACGTGGCCCCTCACTCCTTTGGTCCCGTCCTGGTTTCCGGTCGGGGCTGATGCTGGGTGAGGCATGCGCGGGGCCGGGCCCTGCCGGCATAGAACACAAGCAAGTAGGGAAGAAAAGCATAAAATCCAAGGAACTTAAAAGCAAATATTACAGTCCATACTGTCAATCTCAACGCAAAACGCAAGTTTAAATGCCTCCCCGAGGCGTGATGCATGTGCAGGAACCTAAAGAAGAGCAGGGATGGGACGGAGTCACTCGTCGGCGCTGGTTTCGCCTTGTGGAATGGCAGGGTCGGCAGCGCCTTGCTTCGGCCTGGTGCTGAACGCCCGGAACTTCTCCTGCAGCGCCTCTGCGCGCCCCTTCACGGCTTCTACAGCGGCAGCAGCTCCCTCGCCGCTCACTGGTTCCAGCAGGGCATCGAGGTCGGTGTTGGGATCGCGAAGGTAGACGTGGGTGAAGACCCGTGTCAGCGCGGCAGAAGACAGGACGTGCGCCTCTGCCTCGGCCGCGGGGCCGATGCCAAGGACGACGTCCTCAAGAGCCTTGACCAGGAAGGGAAGCAGCTTGGCGGGGACATCCTCGTCACCAACAAGCGGGCTGTCCAAGCCGCTCTCGTAAAGCATCTTCAGCGAAGCGCGGGCGTCCTTCTCCATGTCCGCGAAGGCCACGCGATCTTCGGCGAGGACCTGAGCCTTGGCGTCCAGCTCGGTCTTCGTCGCCTCTAGCTCTTTCTTCCACGCGCCTAGACGCTCGCGGTGCTTCTTGAGCTTGGCCTCCGAGTCCTGGAGCGCCGCCTCATGCGCCTTTGCCCCCTTCTCCTGCTCTTGGCAAAGATGAGCCTCCTCCGCAAGTTGGCCCCGCAGGCCTTGCAGCTCGTCCTCCAGCACCTTGTAGCGGTCGTGGGCCTTGACCGCTTCCCCCAGGGCCGCGTCATGAGCGATCTTCGCCTCAAGGACGGCCCGCTGCTCCTCGTCGCAGGCCGTCAAGGCCTGAACCACGCCGCTCGGATCGAAGCATCAGAGCGGACCCACCCCGAAGCCAGTTCCAGACGCCCGGCCACCAGGCGAGGGTCGGTGCCGAGAAGGTCCTGACGCAGCCGGTCCAGCTCAGCAGCAGCGTGCTATGGAGGAAGAAGACGGAGGAGCCTCGGCGTGCTCCAGGACGACAGGAGGAGCTGAGGGAGCAGTGGCCAGCAAAACGGGAGGAGAAGGTGGCGGCAGCAAGGCCGCCGAATCCCGAGCCAGCATTCGCTGTGTCTCCCCAGCCGTGGCAGTGGCGCCAGACAAGGACACTTCAGGAGTCACCTGGGCCATGGGGGCTGAGCTCGCCCCCGCCACCATGGCCAGACCTCCTGAGGGCAATCGACCAGGAGAAGCCCGCGCACTGTGATCGCCCACTTTCGCAGGCGGGGGCGCTGCCGCGGATGGAGCCTCAGGAGCCCACTTCGGTTTCTTCACCGTAGGCGCTCGCCTACTCAATATAAGCAATCATCAAGCCTCGTCGGCAGAATGAGAAACAAGAGAACAAGGATCAAGCGCTTACGGGTCATTGCCGGTGAGCTCGGGCAGCTTTCGGCCTAACTTCAAGCCAAACAGCCGACTGGAAGGGTCGACCTTGGGAGCAGAAGGTGCGGCAGCGGACTGCCCCGGGGTAGGGGCAGGCACGCGGGGGACCAGCCCGGTCCTGTCCTTCTTCGGGATCGGGGGCGAGCTCCCACTACCCAGCACATCATCGTCATCATCATCATCATCATCGCTCGGCAATAGGCGGAGAGCGCGGGGCAAGCGCCAAGGGAGGGGAGCCCTTGACTCTCCGTTAGTCGCCCCGGAGTCGGGCCCCTCTCCCTGCTCCTCTCCATCCTCTTCCTCGTTGGAGTCACCGGAGGGCACGTCCACTAGTCCTTCAGAAGGCGCCACGGGCACGAGCCCAACCCCGTTGAAAACGGGCATGGACTTCACCACCTGCTCCCAGTCGCTGCGAAGAAACAAGGGCTCGGGAGCGCCCTCCAACCTTGCCACCGTGCCCCCGGCCAGAGATTGAAGAACCGCGTTCACGTCCTCTTCGTCCACAGGCACGGGGCTCAGATGAGGCCTCCACATCAGAGAAGAGTACTGCCGGAGTGGAGCCAGCTGCAGCTCCAAGAACTCCCTCAACAGTGATGCACCAGTCAACTTCGCCATAGCCATGTTGGCTGGCCTCAAGTCCGCATCCATCTTCTCCAACACCGGCTTCGCGAGGGGATCCGTGAGCTCCGCCGGGCACCAGTCACTGGCGCTCATGGCGTGCTCCGTGGGCGGGATCAGCCGGGGGTGGACGCGCCCGGCGTCAACCAAGACCCACTTGCTCCGGAAGCCATCAGCCCTCTTCCCAGGACTCGAGATGGTAATGGTGCTGCCATGCGCGACGAAGCTCGTGCACGCGGAAGGAGAACTGCCAGTAGTCCAGAGGTAGAAGTAGTGGCGCAGCAAGGCCACCGAGGGCTGCACCCCTACGTGGGCCTCGCAGTAGTAAGCGAAGATCGCCAGGAGAAGGATAGAGTTGGGGTGGAGATGCAGAGCCAGCAAGTGGTAGTGGCGGAGGACAGAGAAGAAGAACTCGGAGAAGGGAGGCACAAAGCCCGCTACGATGGCACTCACAAAGAAAGGGTAATAGGTCCTCCCTCGACCTTCAGGGGAGGCGGAGCCAACCTTGAACATCTCCGTCCCGACGACGCCCTGCGCCGCCGCCATCCGGCACAGCCGGGCAAAGGTGGCCTTGGACACAGTTGGCGGGTCCAGAGCGGGGGAATACCAAGCTTCGGCCGGAGGCTTGCGAGGCGCCATGGCTTCCTGGGTCGCGCAACCGGAGTAGACCTGGAAGTTTGGAGGAAGAAAGGGGAGGCGCAAGAAAGGGGATCTGAGCAGCAACCGGAGAAAGCAAGGGTGAAGTCTGGGAAGATGCCTCTCCCTTGTCAACCCGCGTGGTTGCTAAGGCGCCCACATCCAATCAACTGCCACGCGGCGTCCAAGGCCACAGGCTGATGGGGCCCGCGGCGCTTCGCCCTTGCCCTTTCACCCCTCGGCACGGCCAAGTCCATGCGCGCCTTTGGCCCGAGGGCTACTGTCGGCATTCTGGGAACGGGGGTCCCCAGACTTGCCTGCCTGCGGCCTGCGGCGTGTCTCAAGTGGGGGCCCAGCGCGGCCCATCTTCATCAACACGAGGCTCAAGACCCTCGCGAGGGGCCAAGCCTCGCGAGGCGGACGACACGGCGCATCCTCAGGCACAGCCTCGTCAGGCTGGCTCGCGAGGTGCCCATGACGCAAGCCATGACGACACGGGGCGCTAGGCGGGTACCAGCACGCGCAGCGTCCCTCTTTCCTCTTTGGTGCAAAGGGGGCAAGTGTATCAGCGGAGTACCGAGGCATCCGGCAAAGGTTGCCACTTCAATGCAACGAGACCAAGACCAGGAGGACTACGAGACGGAGGTCACCATGGAGCCCAGCGCGGCGTCATCACCAGAGCCTTTGGCAGGAGAAGACTGCTTTTGTTAGGATAGATGTACTTGTTGTCCCCCTTCAAATTAGCCCGCCATTGTTGGATCCCTTCCCGCTCAATATTTGGGGAGAGGACCAGGGCCTCTATAAATAGGACTAGCCACCCACATAGCAGGGGGTTCGGTTCGGTTCGGTTGGGTTCGATTCCTGGTTGTTCGGTCCGGGATCGGAGAGAGAAAGAGAGAGAAAGGTGACTGAACTCTTCATAGCAGTTCATCGCCACAGCCAAGAACAGACCCTCGCGAGGCTGTTCTTCCTTGTATTGTTCATCCACACCAGCCCCAGGAGGCAATCCATCCACCACACACTGGAGTAGGGTATTACACCACATCGGTGGCCCGAACCAGTATAAATCTTGTGTCTTTCGTGCAGCTCTTTTAGTAGTTTAGATCCCATCGAGATGGAGAGGTTGAAGGTGAGATTTCCGCGCGCACCCCAGTGTTCGAACCTTAAGGGTCTGCCGGAACCCAAAATCCGACAACAACTTCGGTAAAGAGACGAGGCCCGAAGAAAAAGTTAAGCTCGGATGAAAAGTTTTAGATCATAGCAATCGCGCCCGACGGCCAACCAATTGAACCCCTCCGGACAAAGAGCGCATTTGTTGCTCAGTGCGGGGTTTTGGTTAGGGACAAGATCCCGATCAGCATCCAGCAATGGTTAAAGCCGGCTACAGAAGACCATGAGGTGTCTTATGTCAATGATATGCAGAAAAATGATCTTTGGACTGAGTTGAAGTCAAATTTCACCCTACCGCTAGAGGATGATCCAGAGAAGCCAGTTAAAGAGCAATTAATCAAGTCTTTTGCTCTTAAGAGGATGGCAGAACTATTCAGGAGGTGGAAGAAAAAGCTGAATAAGTTTGCCGAAAATAAAGAGACACCAGAATTCAAGGGCAGATATGAGAAGATCAGAGATCACTGGCCCGCATGTGTGGCCCACAAGACATCGGAAAAGAGTAATAAGATATCGGCGACAAACAAGCAAAATGGTGCGAAGAAGAAGCATCACCATCGCATGGGGTCAGGTGGCTACCTCGTAGCCCGGCCTAAGTGGGCCAAGACTGAGAATGATCTGTTTGATAAAGGGATCGAACCAGAGACAATTAACTGGCCAGACCGTTGCCGGACTTGGTTCTTTCGGGCTGGCGGAACCTTGGACCCTGTATCAGGGAAGTGCATTTGGACGAACAATCAAATGGACATACCAGTCAAGAAGCTTCAGCAGTATATCGAAGCAGCGCAGCAAGGGACGTTCGTTCCGGACAGAGAGAACGACGAGCTCACAATGGCCCTCGGGAATCCTGAGCACCCTGGACGGACACAAGGCACGCCAGGCTCCATTCCGTGGAAGGTTGGGTTTCCGGACGCAGGTAGTTACAAATGCCACGAGAGGAGGAAGAAAGTGGAGCAGACCCAACTGCAAGCACTGCACGCTAGGGTACAAGTGATAGAGGAACGAGAAGTAGATCGCAGCGAACGAACTGCCGAAGCTTCCCCCGAAGCTACCCCGCCATCTCAGCGGAGAAGCATCGTGGCTTCCACTGAGCTACTTTAGCCGGAGCATATCTTGACGGCTCCTGCCAGCTATCCCGTGGATGCTATCACGGAGTCTCAAAATTTCCACCTTATGACGCAATGGATTAATATGAAGGTCAAGGCGGCTGTTGGCTCTGTTTTTCCTACTGAACCCGGTGCAACTTTTCACTGCCGTTCGATTCCAGAAGGATATGCTAGGGTGATGGTGGATGAAGTAACGGAGGGATTTCAGGACCTCCGGCTTGACCACCCTACCGGTGAAGGGGAGACTCGGCTGGGTTTTACTCTGAAGACTCCATGCCTATGGCGGAAGGAGCTCATCAACCTTCCGAACTGGACGCCTCCGCCTCCTCCTCCTCCTCCGGCGAGTCAAGGCACTCTGCCTCCTCCACCGCCTCCTCCTCCGGCGAGTGACGATCAGGGCACTCGGCCGGCTCCTTCTCTGGCGCGTGGCGGCACTCCGCCTCCTTCTCCGCCTGCGCCGGCACGCCCGAGCAGCCAGCCTCCTCCTTCTCTGCCTCGTCAGCAAGGGAGGAAGAGACCTGCTGCCACTCCGGCTGCTCCGGCGCGTCGTAGTCCTTCTCCTCCGCCTCGTAAGCAAGTAAAGAAGAAAACCGCTCCGTCTGCTCTGCCGGCGTCTATCAGTACAACCAGAGGCGGGAGGACATACAGATTCGGTCCTTCTCTGAAGACTCTAGAGAAGTTACCATACGAGAGGACCCCGGAGGAGAACGCCGAGATCGCGCGAGAAGAAGTGAGGAACTTCTTTGAAGGGGTGAAAGCAAAGAAACATCCACCTCCGGAGGAGAAGGTAGATCCGGTGAAAGCGAAGCGCACTCTGGCTGCCCTGACAAAACCACCCAAGTCTCCCTGAAAGGAAACTATGAGCGCATTATTGGAAAGGAATTTGCCGAAGCAGAGCGGTCGGGAAGTACTGCCAGTGATCGAAGGCTGAAAGAACGATGAGCTAGGAAACAAATTTCCCAGCTCGGCGAACAAGCAAAGAAATTGTGCCCCCCGCTCAAGGGGCCTAGCGACATCGTCGCTAATGATCCGAGGATGGTGCCCGGTTATAGCAAATCTTGGAGATTAGCTGCCCGACGATGTACATTATGATTTCATGGAGGTGTAGATACAAAGATACGAGTATGGGAAGCCTCTCATCAAAGATGAAAGATCTCTATCAACGATGCTGTGAAGATTGCATGATTGGTACTTGAAAATTTGCAGAGAGTCTGGGGGGAGGAGTACTTTGTATGTGAGAGTTAAAAAGGAGCATGACCTCGTTGGAATTGAACTGTTTCATGTTCCATTTGAGGAGTTCTTTCAATTTTTCAATCAATTGGCCCTCGATAAAGCAACGGTCACCTGCTACTGTCTGTAAGTAGTACTACTTCTGTCATTAAGTCTCACTATATAGCTCATCTCTTTCATTGCATATATTTATAATTATCCTCACTATATTATGCAGATTGAAGATCATCGAGTTGAAGAAAAGACAAATCGGTGATATTGGGTTCATTAACACAAATCTCATAGATGCAACTCAGGTTAAATTTCATGCCGCAGATACCGAGGCCAACTTTCTAAGATCGTTGGTAATAAATGAAAACAAAGATATAATACTCTTTCCTTACAACTTCAACTGAGTGTTACTGTATTGTGCATATTCGGTTTCCCTTATATATTAGTCAAGGTTATAGTAATGTAATTGATGAGTTATGCATGCGTGCGCAGTTTCCACTATATTCTCCTGGAGATTAAGCTTGAGCAGGGACTACCAACCGTCTTAGACTCAAGACGAAAAGATCCCCAGGACTATGCGGACATAACTCAAATGCTCGAGAAGTAAGTTAAATCGATCATTATACACCATATCAGCAACATTGTTCATTTCCTGATATATCAAGTAATTTTTTTCTTTGTCTAGCAGGGTTTGGAAAAAATTCACCAAAAAAGCTCCGGGACTCCCGAAGAAGCTGCAATTTGGACACCCGAAAGTAAGTTTCATCAATACCATTTGGCATTCTTGCTTATCAGTTTGATTGACCTCTATTTCTTGTAAAGTGGTTGTGGCAGGAACAAGGGAATGACCTGTCAGGACTCCGATTCCAAGCAACATCGATCTAGCCGGTAACACCTCATATCACTTTGCGGCCACACGCACGGTATTCCACGGGTGTCGCCTTACCATGGCCCGGGACCGTTTGCGCCTTTTGGCTCACGTATATGATAGTGTCGCTAGCATCCATATGACAGAGAACCCGGGCCGACATGGCTAGTCGTGAACCCAAAGCGGCACAGACCTATGGAGACAGGCATATGTGAATCACATCGAACATGTCGGTCATCAACGAGTGATTCCGGGCTGTAGCACTGGGCTAACAAGACTCCGGGGATCCCGGGCTTTAGCAGGCTAGGCAGGACTCCAGAAGTCACCGTGTAACATTTCCCCGAAGGGACAGACAAAGGGACAAAGTGAAACACATGCCGGCCAGTCAAGTGTCCTGAACAGTAGTGCTGGGCTAGCAGGACACCGGTGAACCGGGCTGTAGCGGACTACTAAGGCTTGAGGAACACTAGACTACATTTCCCCATAAGAAAGGCTGCCAAGGATAAACAACTAGATTGTCTGATCGCACTCATACCAAGCATTACAATCATACACACAATATGCCCGATATGAGTACATACAACACGGCATCACAACAAAACTCTACAACTCGAGTGCCTTATTTAAAGGCTCCAGAGAGCCATACATAACATGTTCATACAGATAGGGGTCACATGACCCGACACTCAAGTCATACAATCATACAAGCACATGCGGAAGCAACTAGTCTGAGTACAGACTCTAGAAAGAAAGAAGGCTTCTCGAAGCATGTCTATCTACATAGGGCCCTCCATGGCCGGGATCACCACCTGGGTGGCTAGTCACTCGTCGACGTCAAGGTCTACATAAAACCCATCGGAGGGGGCAGTGTTGTTGTCTGAAAACAATAAATAAGCAAACATGAGTACAAAGGTACTCAGCAAGTCTTACATCAGAACCTACTATACATGCTCATTCTCAAGAAGGTGGTGGGGGTTATGCAGCAAGCCAGCGTTGACTCTTGGCTAAGCTAACCTATGGAACCTCTTTAGTAAAATAGTTTTCGCACACGAGTCCACTACTCACCAACATAATACTCCACCGGGGATCCTCCCTCGTCATCCTGTGAGAGGGCAATCCTCGGTACTCACACTTCTCTTGAGTCTTTTAGTAGTATCCATTAACTTGTCTATGAACTGTATAGGCAACCAAGTAGTCCTTTACCGCGGACGCGGCTATTCGAATCGTTTTATACCCTGCAGGGGTGTACTTCGTCACACATGTTTCCACCACTTAGCGTCTGCATACGATATGTGCTCGGCAGACTTCAAGCGAACACCGACGTGGGTGTAGACCACAACCTGACTAACCTCACAAGTCTCTGGTCCAGGTTTATCGCCTATTCAGGTTCCATCCGCAAGGAAATCCAGCCGGGGTGTCCTCAACGGCCCCAAACGATGTGAACAGGGTTCCCGAGACACCAAACAGGTGACTCGGTACACCGTGCCATGGTGTATCTACCGCAACATAGCCCACCCCTAGGGTCAGCGCTACGCACGGCCGCCAACACATAACCTACAAACACCAGAAACTAGTTGCAACTCCTGGACCGAGGCGAGAGGGGTCAGTAAGTCGAGCGGGGTCATATTTCAGGGCCCAATGTGTGGTAGTAGCTGAATCTTAAATCACGCATACAGATCTCAGTTCTTAGGGACGGCCTCAATGAAACAACCCACCATGTATTCCTGCATGGCCTCTCATCGATACCTTTACCAAACATGTTCAACACATCCCACATATTACTGACATAAGCATTTCACTCTAGCCCATCACCCAGATGAACCAGACCTGACGCAACTCCAAGCATAGCAGGCATAGCAAGGTAGGAATCACAAAACATGGCTCAATCAACTCCTACACATGCTAGTGGGTTTCATCTAGTTACTGTGGCAATGACAGGTCATGCAGAGGATAAGGGTTCAACTACCGTAGCACACAGCAGTTTGAAACGCGTTGTCTTAATGCAGTAAACAAGAGCAGAGGCGAGAACATGGGTTTGTATCGGAATGATCAATGGTTGCTTGCCTGATGGAGTGGTAGTGGGATACTGCCCTTCAGTTGGATACTCGTGAATATCCTCGGAGGCAGAACCTACCACGAAGAGCACATCGGAACACAGTCAACACATGACGATTGTCGGTGTACTAAAGTAGGGGTACCTTAGTATCCCGAACTTGTGCACGGGCAGTCGCAGCATCCCGCGGCAAGCCTTGCCGGGCGACCGCCAAGACCCTTCGTGGTTCATTTAGAGCAAAGTATCCAAGGCCCCGGCAAGAGGAGCTTGCCGGGAAGGAGACAAGACCCCGGCAAGAGGAGCTTGCTGGGAAGACCAACCAAGACATCTCGAGAAGCTTGTTGCCACGCGCTGCGCGTCCCGGCGAACGACAAGCTCCCGGACACGACAAGACAACATCCGCGGCAAGGCGCTTGCCACGACAAGCTACTACTCCGCAGCCCGCGCTCCAGCTCACCCACCAACGTGTCGCTCTGGGACCGTCCCTGGCATACGTGGCGGGAGGCTGTGCAGCCAGGGCCATGCGGTGGCAAGCAGGCGCTGGCAAGATAGCCATCGTGGCAAACGGTGGCGCCCCTGACGGTCCCTTTCCACCCCGTCTAGGTGACACAGACAGGCATTTAATGCCTTTGTCCCCTGCCGTCAGGGTTAGGTATGATACAACTGTAGTAAGCGGTGGCGCCAACTACCACCTCTTTTACCTTTTTACCCTCATCTCTGTTGCCACCTGTCGGTGACCCCTTAGACATATAAAAGGAGGCCCATGCGCAACAGGGAGAGGGGGGACGATGGTTCTCACGCTCGGTCTCGCTAGCCACCCAAGTGTACTATAGCATTCATCGCTCCCGAGCAAGAACACAATACAAACCAAAGAAGGAGTAGGGATTTACGCATCCGTGCGGCCCGAACCTGGGTAAACCGATCGCATTGTTCATGCGTTCGCCTCGATCTACTCTTCGTGCATTCTCCGCCCCCTGCCGAACCAAAATGGGCTCGGTCCACCGATCCCCATAGGTGTACGTGGGATCAGCACCCCCGACATCTTTGGCGCGCCAGGTAGGGGGCTCATCAGAGCCCGGCGCGGTGGCTGCGGCGGAGGGGTCGGTGGTCGGAGCAGCGCCTGGCGCTCCTGCGGCATCCGGGTCGTCAGTATGACCGCCAGACTCCCTGCCCACCTCGGCGGCGGCAATTCTCCCCACAGAACTTGTATACGGGTCGCCTCGAGTGCTCGCTTACGATGAGCTTGAGCAAGAGCAGCTGCGGCAAGACGACGCGCTGCTCCTCGAGGAAGACCGTCTTCAGGCTGCCGTGCGAGCCGCTCGCTACCAGTAAGCTTTGCGCCACTACCATAGCCGCAAAGTTAATGCCAGAAGTCTCGAGGAAGGCGACCTTGTTCTTCGGCGCGTTCAATCTTCCAAGAATTCAAACAAGTTGACACCAAAGTGGGAAGGCCCTTACCGGGTGAAAGGAGTCAGCAGGCCTGGCGCTGTCTGCGTGGAGATCGAAGATGGCATCCCAGTGAGCAGCTCCTGGAATATTGAGCATCTTCGCAAGTTTCACCCGTAGGGCGCGGTTGCCGGAACCCTCCCCGGCCACCACCTTTTGTACGAGCCTTTCCGTTGTTGCATGTAATCCTCTGTACAAAGCCGGGCGCAGGTCCCGTGCATAAAAATCGTGTGCTCAGCACACCTTGTCAGTTTCATGCTTTTTAAATTTTGCATGTATTATCTGACATTTTGTGCAGCACTTACCCCCGGTAAACAATAACGAGCCATAAGGCTCCATACTGTTATTTCCTCTTCTTTCTTTTTCGCAGGGAAAAGGAGGTCCTCTCGCGCACAAGTTTGCCGGGGGGGAAGGGAGAAGATACGATATGGACCAGGCGTCGTCCAAGAAGTTTTCGCCTTGCCGGGAAGCAAGTAACAAGAAAGATAAGTTGCCAAAGTCTGAGCAATCAAATTTCCTTTAAATTTATAGAGTTATCTTCCTTGAACGACCGTCCCTTGTATGGAAAACTTGTGCACGGAGGAACCAACTCGTAGCTAGTTGCGCCCTTACTGTTGTTTCGAGTCCACTCAACAACTTAAGTGAGCTGCGACTAGCTCTGCGACAAGGTTTCTTGTCGGCTGTGGCACCGCCAGCGGGGAACCAACTCGTAGCTAGTTGCGCCCTTACTGTTGTTTTGAGTCCGCTCAACAACTTAAGTGAGCTGCGACTAGCTCTGCGACAAGGTTTCCTGTTGGCTGCAGCACCGGCAGCAGGCTGCTGATGTTCCGCTGTTGATGTTCCGCACTCAGCGCTCGCGGCAAAGGTGCCCGCACTGGCAAGTTCCCTAAAAGCATAGGGTAAAAACATACAAGGGGAGGAAGCAAGTAAAGGAAATAACACAGCAATTACTAACCAAGATAGATTATATTACAAAATAACTTGTCGCAGCTCTAACACACTATTTTTCATAACATGATTGACAGCGACAAGGAAAGAAAAAGATGGATGGCCTAGTCTACACGGTCACCCTCGACCCTTCTGATTCCGCTCACCCTGTCCACAATAGGTGCGACAAGGGCCTTGAGGTCCTCCAGATCAGCATCTGGCGGCAAGCTTCGGAGGACGTTGGTGAGGCGGAGACCCGGGTTGCGGAAGGCCACCTTCATCAGCACCTTCTCGAGAGCTCCCACGCAAATCTTGTGTGACTCGTCGGCAAGCTGCTTTGGGATCTGCTCTCGGAGTCGCTGAAGCGCCGTCGCCACGCCCTTGAAGAACAGTGTCAGCTTCGCGCTGGGTTGGAGATTCTCGTCCGAGGAGTACCCGAGATCTACCATCCCCGATTGCGCTAGCTCCCTGTCGACGTCCGCAGCGACGTTCACCAGACCCTCCGTCCAGTGCTCCACATTCTCTGACAAAGTCTTCCGGGCGGCAGCAGCCTTCGCCAGCAGCACCTTGCCAGCCTTGACTTCTTCCTTCAAGGCCGCCTCCTGCCCCTTGGCGTCGTCCAGAGATTGCGTCAGAGCCGCCAACTTCACCTCGAGATCGGCGTTGGAGTTCTTGGCGGCGTCCAGTTCTTTGCCCTTCTCGGAGAAAAGGGCCTGCAGCTCTGAGTAGCTGTTGGCGTCCTTCTCACGCTCGAGCCTGAGCGCGGCAAGCTCGTCGCCGCTTGCCTTGAGGCTCGCCTCCAGCTGTACCACCTTCAATGCCAGCTCAGCCTTGGCGGCCGCGGCGGCTGCGGCGGCGTCTTCGGCCTGCTTGACGGCTCCACCAACTGCTCGCTCGCGCGCGGCTAGTTCCTCCTCGTGGCTGTCGAGGTGGACCTTCCGCTGCGTCAAGTCACCCTCCTGCGAAGACATCCTCTCTGCGGCAAGGCGTTGGCGCTCTTCGGCGTCGGCCTTCTCGAGGAGGAAGGCCTGCTGCGCCTCGGCAAGATCTTCCCGCTCCTTTGCCAGGGAGCAGAGAGCTTCCTGGTTGGCGCCCCGGAGCTCCTCCGCGCGCTTCTCGATATCAGCGCCGGCCTTCGCAACGAGCGCTTCGCGGGACTCCAGCTTGGTCTGTTGGGCACGGTAGAGCGCCACTAGCTTCCGCAGCAGGCGTTTCTCTTCAGGTTCACCGCTGCTGCTTGGCACATCGACCAGCTTCAGCCCGGCGGAGGCAAGCACCTCTCCGTCAAGCATTTCTCCCTTGACTAGTGCCCTGGAGCCCGACGCCCAGGGGAGGTTGATGAAGATGTTCTCGCCGGCCTTCAAGTAGACGCCAGGCTGGGGCTCATCGGAGCCTGGCGCGGCGGCTGCGGCGGAGCAGTCGGTGGTCGGTGCAGCGCCTGGCGCTCCTGCGGCCTTCGGGTCGTCAGTACGACCGCCAGACTCCCCGCCCGTCTCCGCGGCGGCAGCCCTGACGGCCTCCTCGCCGGCGCCGGCTGCGTCCTTGGCGCCGACTTTAGTCTCCATCGGCTCTGCGGCAGATGGACCTGATGGCCAGAAGAGGGGAGAAAATTCAAGCAAAATTCGAACAAAATCCGAGAAAAAGATCAAGAAGATGAAGAAGCCAAGGGGAGTTTGGAAGCAAGGAAGTTACCTGTGCCAGGATTTGCAGTTGTGGTCTCCCTTGCCGGGGGCTCCTCCCTTGTTGGAGTCTCCTCCCTTGCCGGAGATCCTTCCCTTGCCGGGGGCTCCTCCCTTGCCAAAGCCCCCTCCCTTGCCGGGGGCTCCTCCCTTGCTGGAGTCTCCTCCCAAGCCGGAGAGCTCCCCCTTGCCGGAGACCTCTCCCTCGCCGGAGGACTCTCCCTTGGCGCTTCAGGGGCGGCCTCCGGGCTCTCCTGGTGAGGCTGCTCTGCTCCTGCACAAGTCAACAAACAAGCATCAGCAAAGCAAGAGTCTTCGTGCGCGCCCGACAGCGGAAGACAAACAAGACACTTACGCTGGGGGCTGCTCTGAAGATCAGCCGTTGGGTCCGGCAAGTTTGTCTCAGGCACGTCCCTTGTTGACACAGTGGGTTCGTCCTCGATGACAATCACCGGCGCCTTGGCTCTCTTTGCCGCTCTCTGCGCCAGAGTCCTAAAAAGGAACAAATACAGGGAAAGGCGAGTGAGAAACAAGACAAGACAAAAACAGCATAAATCAAAGAACTGCAAGTACAATAAGAAGAACTTACTCTCCTTCTTCTTCCTCGTCGGAGCAAAACACGGAGAAGTCAAAATCCGGCCCGCGTCTGGCGCGGGAAGGTGGAGGAGTAGGCTCCCTTGGTCGCTTGGCGGGAGCAGAAACAGCAGTCCGAGAAGACCCCGCTCTATTCGTTGCGGCAGCGTGGGGTGCTCCCGCGGCAACAGTGCTTGCCGCGGTGGAGCGTGTCACGCGGCGCGGCGACTGTCGATGTGCCTGCCGCCTTGATGCATCCCCGACCTTGCGGAGACGCCTTCTTGGTGGAGACGGAGACGCTGCTGGCGGCGTGCTGTTGGAGGACGAAGTGGAGGAGGAATCGATCTCCAAAGAGCCGCTAGCATCATCGGCAGGCTCGCTCGGTTCGGCGCCATGCCCGGCAACTTGGCTCGGCCCGGCATCGCGCCCGGCAACCTCCTTCTTGCCGGCAAGATCCTTCTTGCTGGCAAGATCTTCCCGCTCGGCGCGGTTTGCCGCCTCTGCCGCCGCAGCCTCCTCCAAGGTGAAGCCGAACTCGCCCGCCGCGGCAGCTGCTGCCGCCTCTTCCAACCTGCTGGCGATGTACGCCAGCTCCGCCTCGGTGGTGTCACGGGTGAGGCCGTCCTTCTCGTCGGCGCGGATGGGCACTTCCACCAAGTCTTCGAAGAATTGCTGCACAACCTCGTCTTCTGGCTCTTGCCAAGTTGGCACGATACCGTGCGAGTCGCACAGTGGCATCATCGCCCTGATGCGGTCGAGCGCCGAATTTTTGCACAGAGAGATGACGCCCTACGGCAATCTGAAGACCTCGGGGTGATCTGAATCGTACTTGAAGAGCTCCTGCAGTATTCCGTTGAGCTCAAGGACCGTGAAATTGTAGTTGAGGCCCAGGCGCAGCCTCATGACGTCTGCCGTGTTCTTGAACTCCCAGGCAGGCCTCCTCCGTTCCTGCAGGGGAGCGATGCGGCGATGAAGAAAGTCTGCGCCAACGGCCCCTACAGTAAGTCCGGCAAGCCTGAGGCGCTGGATCCTGGTGACGGCAATCTTCAGCCTGCTGTCCTCCGGGGCCACGTCGCTCCAGTCACTGCCGCGCACGGCTGCTACTTGACGCCGGGCGGTGAATGGCTGCGGGCTCTCCTCGACGATCCAACACCAATCCGCTCTCCACTCCTCCCACTTGCCGCGGAACTCCCCCTCCAGATAAGATTCCTTCTTGCCGGTCCTAGAGACCCAGGCAATTCCGCCGGACAGGGGCTCTCCTCTCTCTACCCGGGGAATGAAAAAGTGGCGAAAAAGGGCCACGCTAGGGTGGACTCCGACAAAGTTCTCGCAAAGGTGTGCGAAAACCGCCATGGTGAGGACGGTGTTGGGAGTGAAGTCAAGGAGACAGAGATTGTATGTGTTCATGATATCGCAAAAAAACTCGGAAAAAGGCGGGCAGAGCCCGCAGTAGAAGAAGACGGCAAAGAAAGGGTACCCGTCTGGAGCCATCGCGTGAGCAGCGCCCGGGAGCACCCTGGTCCTCGGGTGAGCTCGCGTCTCCGTCGCCCAAAAGAGATAATAGTACTCCCGCAGCTCCTTTGCGTCGAGCTTGGGGGGAAGATGGCTCGCTCCCTCCGCATCGCCGCGAGCCGCTGCGCCTCGGTCGACTTCACGGCCTTCCCCTTGTCGCCCTTCGGAGCCATGGCGGAAGCAGCGGAGGAGGTCAACGGCGTGGTGGTGCTGGTGGCAATGCGGGGGAGGGGGGGCGGGGCGCTGCGCTCTGTGTGCTTTGGGAAGACGGAGGCGGGGCGGAGTTTTTCAAGATTGGAGCGGAATGGGGGCGAGTGGGCGCACTACCCCTGCTTCCCTTTGCTTATAAAGGGGGAGGTGGCGGACATTCCGCCTTTCCTAATAAACAACCACCCACGACGTGACGCATGCACGCGGGGCTTAGCCCCGCGCACGCCGCCCACGTCACGCCCGACGCCGCGTTCGACGCGTGCCGCTCGGGGAGGGCGTGGTGGATGCAGAGTCAGATACGGCGTGACCTAGGCTGCGCGTGCCCGTGCACTGTTTTGGGCCTGGCCCTACAGCGCTCGGCACCGTGTATGGCCCAGGCCCGGGGGCTCCTGTCGGTGTACTAAAGTAGGGGTACCTTAGTATCCCGAACTTGTGCACGGGCAGTCGCAGCATCCCGCGGCAAGGCTTGCCGGGCGACCGCCAAGACCCTCCGTGGTTCATTTAGAGCCATTCAAGAACAAAGTATCCAAGGCCCCGGCAAGAGGAGCTTGCCGGGAAGGATACAAGACCCCGGCAAGAGGAGCTTGCCGGGAAGACCAACCAAGACATCTCGAGAAGCTTGCTGCGACGCGCTGCGCGTCCCGGCAAGACCCGGCGAACGACAAGCTCCCGGACACGACAAGACAACATCCGCGGCAAGGCGCTTGCCGCGGCAAGCTACTACTCCGCAGCCCGCGCTCCAGCTCACCCACCAACGTGTCGCTCTGGGACCGTCCCTGGCATACGTGGCGGGAGGCTGTGCAGCCAGGGGCATGCGATGGCAAGCAGGCGCTGACAAGATAGCCATCGTGGCAAACGGTGGCGCCCCTGACGGTCCCTTTCCGCCCCGTCTAGGCGACACAGACAGGCATTTAATGCCTTTGTCCCCTTCCATCAAGGTTAGGTATGATATAACTGTAGTAAGCGGTGGCGCCAACTACCACCTCTTTTACCTTTTTACCCTCATCTCTGTTGCCACCTGTTGGTGACCCCTTAGACATATAAAAGGAGGCCCATGCGCAACAGGGAGAGGGGGGACGACGGTTCTCACGCTCGGTCTTGCTAGCCACCCAAGTGTACTATAGCATTCATCGCTCCCGAGCAAGAACACAATACAAACCAAAGCAGGAGTAGGGTTTTACACATCCGTGCGACCCGAACCTGGGTAAACCGATAGCGTCGTTCGCCTCGATCTACTCTTCGTGCATTCTCCGCCCCCTGCCGAACCAAAAGGGGCTCGGTCCGCCGATCCCCATAGGTGTATGTGATATCAGCACCCCCGACAACGATATGCAACAATATGATGCATGCTATGACATGGCAATATGTTGGTGTCTTGGCCTAATGCAAGCTAGAATAGAAAGGGATGAGCTCATTTGAATCAAAGATTCAAATATTAGCTCATTAAATATGGCAAGTATAATGCATTTCCTTTTTCTGCTTAAACAGCAAGGTAAACTTGTTTTGTCATGCATGAAACCATTACAGATGGATAGATTGAATTTTTTTGATAATTTAATTTATCTCATTTGGAGTTATGGTTGAATTTCTATGAATTTTTGAAGTTTGAACTATTTTTTGGAATTTCCTGAATAAGAATAAAGCCAGAAAATCAATTACTGCGTCAGCAATACGTCAGGGTGACGTCAGCAGGTCAAAGGCGCCAGCCAGGTCAAACCTGACTGGTGGGGCCCTTCTGTCAGCCTCTCAATGCACTAACTACGTTTAATTAGCCTAATTACTGGGCAGGGCCCACTAGTCAGTGACTGATTAAGTAAGATTTAATTAAAACTAATCCTAATTTAGTTAACAGACCGGCCCCACCTGTCATAGACTCAGGGGGGTCTACCTGGGCCCACCCAGGGGTCAAACTGGGTCAACTCGCCGGCGTTGAGCCGCCGGCGAGGCCCGAGACGGCGGAGGGCTTCGGAAAACACCCTCAGGCGACCAAAACGACGGCTGAGATGTGCTACGCGATGCGGGGAGCGAGCCGCATCGTTTGGTGGTGGTAGTTGGGCTCGGGGTGGCCGGAAACGACACCGGTGACGAGCTTGGCGGTCGCCGGAGTTCGGGCGAGGTCGGTTTCGAGGCTACGGTGCACGGGAGGAAGAACTGGTGGTGGCTACGGGTCCGTGGGGCTGCGTTGAGCACGGTGTTGTGCCCGGCTTCAAGCCACGGTGGCTCTGGCCACGACGGCGATGAGGCGCCGCGCCGGCGAGCTTCGGCCGCGGTGGAAATCGGAGCTACAGGGCGCAAACGAGCAAAGGGAAGGTGGGGATTGAGAGAAAGGCTCACGGGGAGTGCAGCGCTGGTCTCAGCGGGCTCGGGGACGGGCTGGAGAAGAGGTGAGGTCGCCGGCGATCTCGGATGCCCGAGGTTGAAGACGAGGGCGAAGGCGGCGTTGCAGGGCTTTCGGCGAAGCGTGGCTCGGTGGGGAGGACGAAGGAGCTGAGGCGAAGCTTATGGACTCGTCGGAGGGGCGAGGGGAGGTCTCTGGCAGTGGCTACGGCGATCGGCGGCGAGGGGCGCGCTCGGCCATCGCGGGAGAGAAAGAGGGGGACGAGGGGGGAGAGTGAGAGAGGACGAGAGGGAGACGAGGGGGGGTCGCGTGGCACTTTAGGGCGTCTCCCGGTGTCAGTAGAAGCAGGAGGTGGCCGGCGCGTGGCTGGCGCGCGGCGAGCACGCGCCCCTGCCTCCTGGCGCGAGGTAGTGGGTGACTGGCCGAGCCAGTAGGCTGGGCCGAGCCAGGTAAGGCCCAGGTGGGCTGCTTTCCCCTTTTTTTGATTTTGTTTTCTTTTTCTATTTTTCTGTAGCTTTAGGGCTTTATTTAAAATACCTAGGCACTTTCTAAAATCCTGAAAATGATTGTGGGCTCTATCGGGATTAATCCTAACAGCAAACAATTATTTCCAAAATTATTTGAGCACTTAAATTATTTAATAGCATTTAAATGCCCAAATTCAAATATTTATGGTTTAAACCAATGACCTTCTGTTGACCTAGAAAATTGTGCACCAATTTTGCCAGAGGTTCTAACCTAAGACAAAGAGGGTGAACATTTTAGAAGGGCATTTCAGGTTCATTGAAATTATTTTTTAGTAAACCCTAGTTGATTTCAGGGGGGTGCTGGGGGTTCTGCCTTCCCCATTTCAAGTTTCTGATGAAAGTAAACATGATGCACACTCAAATGCATGGACTAGCTAGGGTGTGACAACTCACCCCCACTCAAAAGAATCTCGTCCCGAGATTTAGGATCCTCTGGAAAGAAGGTGGGGTACTCGAGTCGAAGACGATCCTCCCTTTCCCAAGTGGCTTCTTCCTCGGAATGGTGTGACCATTGAACCTTGAGAAACTTGATATTATGACGTCGAGTGGTACGCTCAGCTTGATCCAGGATACGAACGGGATATTCCCGATAAGAGAAGTTATCTTGTAAATCAAGCGTTTCGTGGTCCACTCCATGGATAGGATCCGCGAAGCAACGCCTGAGTTGCGAAACGTGGAAGACATCATGAACTCTGGAAAGATGCGGAGGTAGTTCCAATTGATAGGCAACTTCTCCTCGTTTGGCAAGAATGCGAAAGGGTCCAATGTAACGAGGAGCCAATTTGCCTTTGATACCGAAACGATGGGTTCCCTTTAACGGGGTAACCCGAAGGTAAGCCTTCTCATCAACTTCATAATTCATAGGCTTATGTTTACGATCATATTGACTCTTTTGGCGAGATTGGGCTGTTTTCAATTTCTCACGAATAATGCGAACCTGCTCTTCCGCTTCCTGAATCATATCCGGGCCAAAGAGTTGTCTTTCCCCGGTTTCTGACCAGTTAAGAGGCGTTCGACATTTTCGTCCATAGAGAACTTCGAAAGGAGCTTTGCCCAAGCTGGCTTGATAACTATTGTTATAAGCAAACTCCGCGAATGGAAGGCATTTCTCCCAACTCATTCCGAACGAGATAATAGAAGCTCGGAGCATATCTTCCAGAATTTGATTGACTCGCTCTACTTGACCACTTGATTGAGGATGGAAGGCGGTACTAAAGGAGAGACTAGTTCCCATAGCATTTTGGAAACTTTCCCAAAATCGAGAAGTGAAGAGACTCCCATGGTCTGAGTTAATTTCCAATGGAACACCATGAAGAGACACTATTCGGGAGATGTATAAGTTAGCTAGCTGGCTAGCGGTGATACTCTCATGAACAGGTAGAAAGTGGGCTACTTTGGAAAGACGGTCGATCACGACGAAGATGGCATTATCCCCTCTCTTGGTCCTGGGAAACCCAGTGATGAAATCCATACTGATTTTATCCCATTTCCATTCAGGAATAGCCAAAGGTTGAAGGGTGCCAGCAGGCCGTTGATGCTCGGCTTTAACACGAAGACAAACGTCGCAATTAGCAATGTATTGAGCGACTTCTCTCTTCATCCTAGTCCACCAAAACCTCTGGCGTAGGTCTTGATACATTTTAGTACTACCGGGATGAATGGTGAGAGGGGATTCATGAGCTTCCTTAAGGATCATCTGGCGTAGATGTTGTTTCTTGGGAACCACCAGACGGTTCTCGAAGAAGACAGCACCTTGCTCATCCATGGAGAAACATTTAGCAACTCCGCTAACGATGTTTTCCTTAATCCGGGATATGCCCTTATCACGCTTCTGGGCAGCTATGATTTGATCCATAAGGGTAGGTTTCGCCACCAGGGTGGATAGGAATCCTCGAGGAACAATGTGAAGATTAAGCTTACGAAATTCCTCATGGAGAAGTGGTTGACTTTGTTGTAACATCAGGTTGTTACAATAGGACTTATGACTTAGTGCATCAGCCATGACATTGGCTTTGCCGGGTGTAACGCCCCATATGTAACCTTCCCCAATTGTACTCCAACTTTTGCCATTTCCGGCATTAAGTTATATTTAATTCTCGGGTTCGGGTCTTTGTCTCCGTGTGTTGTTTTGTTTTTCGTGCATCTCATATCATGTCATCACGTGCATCGCATTTGCATACATGTTCATCTCATGCATTCGAGCATTTTCCCCGTTGTCCGTTTTGCATTCCGGCGCTTCGTTCTCCTCCGGTGGCCATTTCTAGCGTTCTTTCGTGTGTGGGGATTAAACATTTCCGGATTGGGCCGAGACTTGCCATGCGGCCTTGGTTTACTACCGGTAGACCGCCTGTCAAGTTCCGGGTCATTTGGACTTCGTTTGATACTCCAACGGTTAACCGAGGGACCAAAAAGGCCTTGTGTGTGTGCAGCCCAACACCCCTCCATTTTGGCCCAAAACCCACCAAACTCAGCTCCATCGTCTCGGTCATTCGATCACGATCGTGTGGGCGAAAACCACACCTCATTTGGACACTCCTAGCTCCCTCTACCTCTATAAATACCCCCCTCCATTTCAAATCCCGGACGAAACCCTAAATCCCAGATCCGCCGCCACCAGACAAAAACTCGCCGGGCCGGACACGTCCGACCCGCGCCACCGCCGCCACTTGTCGCCTCCCGGTTCGCCGCCGCCTCCACCTACCGCGCCGGCCCGGAGAGCCCGCGGAAGGCCCTCCCGGCCCGGAGCCGCTCCACCCCGCCGCCCAGCCTCGCGCCGCCTCCCTCCTGGACCCCGGCGACCGGCGCCGCCGCGGGCCGCCTCCCCGTCGCCGGCCCGGCCGCCCCTCGCCGCCCCTCGCCGATCCCGCCGCCGCACCGCGCCACCTCGCCGTCCGGCCCCGCCGCCGCACCGCTCGGCCTCGCCGCCGCCGTCCGGTGAGGTCCGGCCGCTCCATCGCCGGCCACCACCGCCATTGCCGGGCGGCCAACCTCGAAGAACGCGCCGGTGAACAGTGCCATGAACAGTAACCCGCACCAGATCCAGATCTGGAATTTTTAGGGTTGACTTCCCTCCTCTTTTTCCAGAATTTTATGCTTCCTTTGACCTGCCATAACTTTGCATCCGTAGCTCCGATTTGGGCATATGATATGGCAAAATCTTCGTCTCGACGAGTACATCATTTCATTCCATTGCATCATTTGCATTTGAGGTCATCTTGGTGCCCAAAATGCTGTTGGAAGGAGGCATGTTGAGATAAATTGCAGATCCGTTAATTCAACATGCACTTTGTCATTTTTGCCATGATTAATCCGTGCATGATATGCCTGTGCCCCTTTGGGATGAATTGTTAAGCATGTTGTCTTCTTTCCAGAGGTGCCTTCCATGTATTTTTAGGATGTGTGTGTTGTCTTGTGCAAGCTTGCGAAGAGGGCTGCCTGAGATTATCGATTTCAGGGACATAGTGATTTTCACTAAGTCTGGATCCTGAGAAGGTGTCTGCAATCGTTAATTGGGAACCTCCTCAGAATGTGAAGCAACTCCGTAGCTTCCTCCGTCTTGCAAGTTATTGCCGAAGATTCGTTGAAAACTTCTCCAAGATCGCCAAGCCTCTCTCAAATCTTCTTCGGAAGCATGTCAAGTACGTTTGGTCTCCGGAGTGTGATGTTGCCTTCAACGCTTTGAAAGAGAAATTGGTCACTGCTCCAGTTCTAACTCCGCCTGATGAAACCAAGCCGTACGAGGTCTTTTGTGATGCCTCTCTCCAAGGTCTCGGTGCAGTACTGATGCAAGAGAAGAAAGTTGTTGCTTATACCTCTCGCCAGTTGAAGCCAAATGAGAAGAACTACCCCACTCATGATCTTGAGTTGGCAGTAGTTGTGCACGCATTGTTGACTTGGAGACATCTTCTCTTGGGAAGGAAAGTGGACATTTTCACTGATCACAAGAGTCTCAAGTACATCTTCACTCAGCCTAATCTCAACCTCAGGCAGACTCGATGGGTCGAAATGATTCAAGAGTACAATCCGAGTATCGAGTATACTCCAGGCAAGGCCAATGTGATTGCTGATGCTTTGAGCAGAAAAGCATATTGCAACAGTCTGATTCTTAAGCCTTATCAACCCGAGCTTTGTGAAGCCTTCTGCAAACTTAACCTGCAAGTTGTTCCTCAAGGTTTCCTCGCCAACCTTCAAGTTTCTCCTACCTTGGAAGACCAGATTCGCCAAGCCCAGCTTCTTGATGCTATGGTGAAAAAGGTGAAGAATTGGTATTGCAAAGAGTCAGTCCAAGTACAAGTGCTACCGACTTGATGACAAGGACACTCTCTTCTTCGAGGATCAAATTGTTGTGCCCAAAGGTTAACTTCGTAAAGTGATCATGCATGAGGCTCACAACTCTCTCCTCTCCATCCACCCTGGGAGCACGAAGATGTATCAAGACCTGAAGCAAACTTATTGGTGGACTCGAATGAAGCACGAGATCGCTCAATTCGTGAATGAATGTGATGTCTGCAGAAGAGTGAAAGAAGAACACCAAAGGCCAACAGGTCTCCTCCAACCTCTCGCCATTCCAGAATGGAAGTTTTACCACATTGAAATGGACTTCGTGACTGGGTTTCCTAAGTCCAAGCGTGGCAATGATGCTATATTCGTTGTCATCGACAAGCTGACCAAAGTGGCTCATTTCCTGCCTATCAAAGAGTCAATCACTGTAGCTCAATTGGCGGAGCTCTACACCTCTCGTATTGTGTCTCTGAACGGTATTCCTCAAGTGATATCTTCAGACCCTGGCAGCATCTTTACCTCCAAGTTCTGGGATTCTTTTTAGAAGGCCATGGGCACCAACATTCGCTTCAGCACTGCTTTCCATCCTCAAACAAGCGGTCAAGTCGAGCGTGTCAACCAGATTCTTGAAGATATGCTCAGAGCTTGTGTTATCTCCTTCGGCATGAAGTGGGAGGATTGCCTTCCTTATGCTGAATTCTCGTACAACAACAGTTTCCAAGCAAGTTCCGGCAAGGCCCCGTTTGAAATTCTGTATGGTAGGAAGTGCCGTACACCTCTCAACTGGTACGAAACTGGGGAACGTCAGCTGCTGGGTAATGACCTGATCTCAGAGGCAGAAGAAATGTGCAAGGTCATTCGTGATAACCTCAAAGCAGCCCAGTCTCGTCAGAAGAGCTACTATGACAGCAAGCACCGTGATTTGGCTTTCGAGATCGGAGATCATGTCTACCTCCGCGTCTCTCCTATGAAAGGGACTCGTCGCTTCGGTATCAAAGGGAAGCTTGCCCCCAGATACGTCGGGCCTTTCAAGATCGTCAGCAAGAGAGGCGACCTCGCCTATCAACTCGAGCTTCCTGCAACCTTTGCCAATGTTCATGATGTGTTCCATGTCTCGCAACTCCGTAAGTGCTTCAAGACGCCTGAGCGCACCGTCAACTTCGAGGACATTGAGCTCCAAGAAGATCTCTCCTACCGTGAGCACCCAGTTGCAATCCTTGAAGAGACTGAACGCAAAACTCGCAACAAGTCAATCAAGTTTCTCAAAGTAAAGTGTCACACCATTCCGACCGTGAAGCTGCCTGGGAACGCGAGGATCACCTCCGTTCTAAGTACCCGGAGTTCTTTCCGTCCTAGATCTCAGGACGAGATCTTTTCGTAGTGGTGGAGTGTTGTAACGCCCCATATGTAACCTTCCCCAATTGTACTCCAACTTTTGCCGTTTCCGGCATTAAGTTATATTTAATTCTCGGGTTCGGGTCTTTATCTCCGTGTGTTGTTCTGTTTTTCATGCATCTCATATCATGTCATCACGTGCATCGCATTTGCATACATGTTCATCGCATGCATTCGAGCATTTTCCCCGTTGTCCGTTTTGCATTCCGGCGCTTCGTTCTCCTCCGGTGGCCATTTCTAGCGTTCTTTCGTGTGTGGGGATTAAACATTTCCGGATTGGGCCGAGACATGCCATGCGGCCTTGGTTTACTACCGGTAGACCGCCTATCAAGTTTCGGGTCATTTGGACTTCGTTTGATACTCCAACGGTTAACCGAGGGACCGAAAAGGCCTCGTGTGTGTGCAGCCCAAGACCCCTCCATTTTGGCCCAAAACCCACCAAACTCAGCTCCATCGTCTCGGTCGTTTGATCACGATCGTGTGGGCGAAAACCGCACCTCATTTGGACACTCCTAGCTCCCTCTACCTCTATAAATACCCCCCTCCATTTCAAATCCCGGACGAAACCCTAAATCCCAGATCCGCCGCCGCCGGACAAAAACTCGCCGGGCCGGACACGTCCGACCCGCGCCACCGCCGCCACTTGTCGCCTCCCGGTTCATCGCCGCCTCCACCTACCGCGCCGGCCCGGAGAGCCCGCGGAAGGCCCTCCCGGCCCGGAGCCGCTGCACCCCGCCGCCCGGCCTCGCGCCGCCTCCCTCCTCGACCCCGGCGACCGGCGCCGCCGCGGGCCGCCTCTCCGCCGCCGCGGGCCGCCTCCCCGTCGCCGGCCCGGTCGCCCCTCGCCGCCCCTCGCCGATCCCGCCGCCGCACCGCGCCACCTCGCCGTCCGGCCCCGCCGCCGCACCGCCCGGCCTCGCCGCCGCCGTCCGGTGAGGTCCGGCCGCTCCATCGCCGGCCACCACCGCCATTGCCGGCCGGCCAACCTCGAAGAACGCGCCGGTGAACAGTGCCATGAACAGTAACCCGCACCAGATCCAGATCTGGAATTTTTAGGGTTGACTTCCCTCCTCTTTTTCCAGAATTTTATGCTTCCTTTGACCTGCCATAACTTTGCATCCGTAGCTCCGATTTGGGCATATGATATGGCAAAATCTTCGTCTCGACGAGTAAATCATTTCATTCCATTGCATCATTTGCATTTGAGGTCATCTTGGTGCCCAAAATGCTGTTGGAAGGAGGCATGTTGAGTTAAATTGCAGATCCGTTAATTCAACATGCACTTTGTCATTTTTGCCATGATTAATCCGTGCATGATATGCCTGTGCCCCTTTGGGATGAATTGTTAAGCATGTTGTCTTCTTTCCAGAGGTGCCTTCCATGTATTTTTATGATGTGTGTGTTGTCTTGTGCAAGCTTGCGAAGAGGGCTGCCTGAGATTATCGATTTCAGGGACTTAGTGATTTTCACTAAGTCTGGGCCGTTTTAGTTCACGATGCTATATGTCCGGCTTGTTTCCTAGTGATCCGTGCCTCTTTTGAGGATGATCAGTAAGAGTGATTTGTTACGCTTGTAGTGCTTAATCCAGCCATGTCTTTACTTGTTATGTTGGAGCACCCTAGGTTGACTCAATCGAGCTCAACTTTTGGATAGTTGCTGTTTTGGGCAGATCGTGAACTCTTTTGCAATTTTGCCGGAGTGATTGCTAGTGATCCACGCATGCTATGCCATTGTTCTTGCCATGTCTAGCTAGCATTTTGTGCCTTATTAATGGATGTATGCTTGCCTTGCCATGACTTGCACCGTAGTGAGAGCATCGAGCTCGTTTACATGCCTTCGTGAGTTATTATTTCAGCATGTCCCAGTTTTCACTAAGTCTGAAAACTGATTGTGTTTCATCGATGTTCGTGTGCTCGGTAGAGTATTTTGTGAACCCTTTTGGCCCCAGGTCATTTTGGGTGTTTTGTTAAGCTTGTTGAGTAGCTCCATGCCATGCTCTTACTTGCCATGTTCAGATTTTCCTTCATGTTGTTTTGCTGCTCCGAAGCCCTTAATGGATGAATTTGTCAAATCTGTTTTGTCAAATCTGTTTTGCTTATTCAGTTTTGCCATGCTTGTTTGAAGCCCTTAATGGATGAATTTGCCTATGCCTCAGTCCTGATGATTTGTTAAGCTTGATGAGTACATCACTTCCATGCATTTTGTTTTCATGTTTGGTGGTTGTAGCATGTTCATTTTGTTGCATTTAGGAGCCTACTGGCTGTAAATCGCAGATCGGTTCGTTTAGTAAAACGCTTGCCATTTCTGAACCGTAGCTCCGATTGCCATGATCTTTATATCGTTTTCAGGGGATTTCTTCCCCTCTATCCAGTGGCACACTTGGATTTCCAAGTTGAGGCCAGGTTAATGCATTTCCTGTTACATCATGCATTTTGCATCCCGCATCGCATCCCGCATAGCATATCATCTTTGAATCTTATTGGTTGCCTTTGCACGTGGTTGATTGTATCCTTGTTGCTTGTTTGTGATGTTGGGTAGAGCCGGGAGACGTGTTCGCTAACGAGGAGCCCGTTGAGTTTGCTTTTGAGGATCCAGTCAATTCTGACAACTGTGCAGGCAAGATGATCACACCCTTGAAATCACTACTATCTTTGCTATGCTAGTTTGCTCGCTCTTTTGCTTTGCCATTGCTACGATGCCTACCACTTGCTTGTCAGCCTCCCAATTGACATGATTGAGCCTCTAACCCACCTTTGTCCTAGCAAACCATTGATTGGCTAGGTTACCGCTTTGCTCAAGCCCCTTCTTATAGCGTTGCTAGTTGCAGGTGAAGATTGGAGCCGTTCCTTGTTGGAACATTTATTTACTTGTTGGGATATCATTATATTGCTATGTTATCTTTACTCATCTATATACTTGGTAAAGGGTGGAAGGCTCGGCCTCTCGCCTAGTGTTTTGTTCCACTCTTGCCGCCCTAGCTTCCGTCATATCGGTGTTATGTTCCCGGATTGTTGCGTCCCTTACGCGGTTGGGCTATAATGGGAACCCCTTGATAGTTCGCCTTGATTAAAGCTTTTCCAGCAATGCCCAACATTGGTTTTACCATTTGCCACCTACCCCTTTTCTTTCCCTTGGGTTTCCGGAGCCCGAGGGTCATCTTTATTTTAGCCCCCACGGGCCAGTGCTCCTCTGAGTGTTGGTCCCACCGAGCGATGTCCGGGGCTACCAGGGGCAACCCTGGGCTGGCCTACCCGACGTCTGGCTCATCTGAGTGTGCCCTGAGAACGAGATATGTGCAGCTCCTATCGGGATTTGTCGGCACATTCGGGCGGTGTTGCTGGACTAGTTTTGACCTGTCGAATCATCTTGTTGTACCGGGATACCGAGTCTGATCGGTGGGTCCTGGGTGGAGGTCCATTCCTTCGTTGACCGTGAGAGCTTGTTATGGGCTAAGTTGGGACCCCCCTGCAGGGATTGATCTTTCGAAAGCCATGCCCGCGGTTATGGGCAGATGGGAATTTGTTAATGTCCGGTTGTAGATAACTGGAACTTAATTAATTAAAACGAATCAACTGAGTGTGTTGCCGTGATGGCCTCTTCTCGGTGGAGTCCGGGAAGTGGACACGGTGTTGGAGTTATGTTTGCGTAGTCTGCTCTATTTAGTTTCCGCTCGTGCTTTGCCTTCTCTTCTCGCTCTACTTTGCGAATAAGTTAGCCACCATATATGCTAGTCGCTTGCTGTAGCTCCACATTCATTACCCCTTTCCTACCTATTAAGCTTAAATAGTCTTGATCGCGAGGGTGCGAGATTGCTGAGTCCTTTGTGGCTCACAGATTACTATTACACCAGATGCAGGGACCGATGATACTCCTCCAGATGGCGCGTTCGAGCTGAAGTGGGAGTACGACGAGGACTCTCAGCGATACTATGTTTCTTTTCCTGATGATCAGTAGTGGTGCCTATTCGGGGTTAGATTCAGGGCCTAGTCGCTTGTTGGGGGTCTTTTCGATTTTGGCGCCGTAGTCGGGCCATGAGTGACTGTATGATGGATGTTATTTATGTACTTTGATGTGACGTGGCGAGTGTAAGCCAACTATTATTATTATCCCCCCTTTATATTATATATGTACTTGGGTTGTGTAATGATTCCCGACTTGCGACATTGCTTTCAATGCGCCTATGTCTCTAAGTCGTGCCTCGACACGTGGGAGACATAGCCGCATCGAGGGCGTTACAAGTTGGTAATCAGAGCCTTCCCCGACCTTAGGAGCCCCATTGCTTGATCGTTTCTAGCAGCCGAGTTGTGTCTAGAAAAATGTTTTTAGTCCTTAGGAATTATATATCGGAGAGCTTAGGAATTCTTTTTACTTCCCAGTCTCCTCATCGCTCTGGTAAGGCATCCTGACGTAGAGTTTTGACTCTTCTCTTCTCAAATTTCACTAAAAAAAAAATTTAGGATCACGCGAGTATCTTAGTGTTGTTCCGATGGCTTATGATGAGAATACTGTCTTGGTGCCTCCTGTCAGGGGTTTAGTGGAAGTGTCCCGGGGAGTTGAGCTCTGAGGTGTTGTCATCATAATTCTATCATTGCAATTCTGGCATACTTGAGATATGTGCGCGACATCGAAAATCTCCTTTATGCAGTTCGTTGGTGAGATAACCTCGACGCCACCCAGTACTAGGGCGGGAGTTCGGGAGTATCGCCATAACTTGTATAACGGATGCTTTTCGAAGGTTAAGATAGATGGTTTCCGAAGGTTTCTTGGTTATGTGTTGAAGGATGGATGCAGCTGGATGTAGGATTTGCTAGCTTGGGTGAGATATTATGCTTCCCCTGTATCCTCAACACCTGATTGCATAACCGGAAAATTTCGGGAATTTCATAGGTGGGAATTCAAGTAGCCTTAGGATATCTTTCCAACAGATGTGTGATATGAAATTGGGGTTCGACGTCTAGTGGTTCGCCTATTCATGGTCGATTTTACAGTGGCCTCGTTGTGTCTTAAAGAGTCCTTGGCTATGCTGACTCGGGGACGCTTCGTATGTCATGTGCACTGCCTTGTACATGATGGTGCTATATGGTCGAGCCCGTGTAGGTCCTACCACGAACACTTCGGACGAAATTTCTATCATGTGTTTGTTCCGGCTTATTCCGCAAGCCAACCCTTGGTTTTATTTCGAGTTGTGGTATTCGTTCTTCTTCGATGTCATATGTTGATTCCATCCCTCGTTGATGTACCTCTTCTACCTGATTCTTCGTGGCTTCGCAATTTAGGAATATGTGACCACTTCAAGAGAAGTGCATTCGTTCATTTTGTTCGGATGTGAAGACTTTATGTTGCAATTTTCATTCCGTTGGTTTCACCTTCAATATTTCTCTATTTGTGTGCTAATGGTGGTAAACCTCTTCAGGATGGCTCCCGCTAAGAGCACCAGTCAGAACTAGAATCAAGATCCTCCGCCACCTCCGCCTCCTCCGGAAGCATGGCAGGCTGTGATGGCTGCTACCAATGCAAATACTCAGCTGATCATGCATATCATCCAAGAGCGGAATCAAAGCAGTCAAGCGAATCAAGGCAACAACCAGAACCAGTTTGCAACTCTGAATCAGTTCCTCGCAAATGGTCCAAAGACGTTCAGCAACTGCGCTGAGGCTACCGATGCTGATGATTTGTTAGTCGATCTGGGCAAGCATTTTGAATGTAGCAACGTCAGACCTGAAGATTTCGTCAAGTTCGCATCTTTCCAGCTCAAGGATCAGGCCGCAGAGTGGTTTCAGCAGTACCGGGATTCCAGAGGTGGACGTTTGATCACTTGGGATGATTTCCGTCGTGATTTTCGAGCTCATCACATTCCTCAAAGTGTGACTGAAAGCAAACGTGAAGAATTCCGCAATCTGAAGCAAGGCTCTTTGTTTGTCTATGACTACAACAAGTTGTTCCAGAAGCTCGCCCGTTTTGCCAAGCAGGATGTTCCTGATGAGAAGAGCATGATCTATCAGTTCAGGGGTGGTCTTCGTGAAGAAATTCAGCTCGCTCTTGTCCTCTTCGAGCCGCTGAGATACGATGAGTTCTACAACATGGCACTGAAGCAAGAGGCTGCTCAGATCAGGTGTGATGCTTCCAGGAAGCGAGTCAGAGACACTACGTCTTCGTCCTCTACTCAAGTGGCCAAGCAGCAGAAGTATTGGCTTCCTCCTCCTCCGTTCCGTCAGCCGTATCAGCAGAAGAGCAAAGGTGGCAGTGGTTCATCCCACCCACCCAACCCAGGCTTTCAGAAGAAGACTTCGTCTCAAGCTCCAAGATCGAGTGCTCCGTACCACCGTCCGCTCTCAGAGGTCACGTGCAACAAGTGCCAACAGAAGGGTCACTATGCCAACAAGTGTTTCAACCAGAGGCGTCTTCCTCCTCCTCCTCCTGTCAGATCGGCAAGTACAGCTGTGGTCAAGCATAACCCCAAGTCCGCCAAGGTCAACTTGATGAACGCAGCCCAGGCAGAGGATTCGTCAGATGTGATTATGGGTAACCTTCCTGTTAATGATATTCCTGCAAAAGTTCTTTTTGACACGGGTGCTTCGCATTGTTTCATCTCGAGACCATTTGTTTGTAAGCATGAGTTGCCCTTACAAGATTTGCCTAGGCAGTTGTCTGTTGTTTCTCCGGGGAAATTCATGAATGCAAGCGCTATTGTTCCGGATATTTCTATCACGTTGGGCGATCACAAGTTTCTCTCTTCTCCGGTGGTTCTTGGTAATTCTGATATCGACCTCATTCTTGGGATGGACTGGCTCTCTAAACACAAGGCTCACCTCGATTGCGCAGCCAAGCAGATTCAACTGACTCATTCCTCTGAAGATGTCATTGTCTTTGCTACTCGGGATAATACCATCCAGTTGTTCTCTCCCAATGAAAAGGGTGAATTGGATGCTATTTCGCAGATTCCGGTTGTTTGTGAGTATCAAGATGTCTTCCCTGAAGAACTCCCAGGCATGCCTCCAAACCAGCCCGTTGAATTCGTTATTGAACTTGAGCCCGGTACAGAACCGGTGTGCAAACGGCCTTACAAGCTCGGCCCCGAAGAATTGAAGGAGTTGAAGAAACAACTCGATGTGCAAGAAAGGATGGGTCTCATTCGGCCTAGTACTTCTCCGTGGGGTTGTGGTGTTCTTTTTGTGAAGAAGAAGGATGGAACGGACCGAATTTGTGTTGATTATCGTCCATTGAACAAGAAGACCATCAAGAACAAATATCCACTTCCCAACATTAATGAGCTATTCGAACAACTCAAGGGTGCCCAAGTATTCTCCAAGCTTGTTCTCCGTATGGGTTATCATCAGATTCGCATTCGTGAGCAAGATATCCCAAAGACGGCATTTAGAACAAGCTATGGGTCATATGAATACACTGTTATGTCTTTTGGCCTCGCTAATGCTCCTCCGACGTTCTCTCGCATGATGAACTTCATCTTCAACCCCTACACCAACGACTTTGTCTTGGTCTATCTCGATGATATCCTGGTTTTCTCGAAGAACAAGGAAGATCATGCCAAACACTTGCGTTTGGTTCTTGACAAGCTAAGGGAACATCAATTCTACGCCAAGTTCTCCAAGTGTGAGTTTTGGCTCGATGAGGTTCTTTATCTTGGGCATATTATCTCTGCCAAGGGCATTTCCGTGGATCCTGAGAAGGTGTCTGCAATCGTTAATTGGGAACCTCCTCAGAATGTGAAGCAACTCCGTAGCTTCCTCCGTCTTGCAAGTTATTGCCGAAGATTCGTTGAAAACTTCTCCAAGATCGCGAAGCCTCTCTCAAATCTTCTTCAGAAGCATGTCAAGTACGTTTGGTCTCCGGAGTGTGATGTTGCTTTCAACGCTTTGAAAGAGAAATTGGTCACTGCTCCAGTTCTAACTCCGCCTGATGAAACCAAGCCGTACGAGGTCTTTTGTGATGCCTCTCTCCAAGGTCTCGGTGCAGTACTGATGCAAGAGAAGAAAGTTGTTGCTTATACCTCTCGCCAGTTGAAGCCAAATGAGAAGAACTACCCCACTCATGATCTTGAGTTGGCGGCAGTTGTGCACGCATTGTTGACTTGGAGACATCTTCTCTTGGGAAGGAAAGTGGACATTTTCACTGATCACAAGTGTCTCAAGTACATCTTCACTCAGCCTAATCTCAACCTCAGGCAGAATCGATGGGTCGAAATGATTCAAGAGTACAATCCGAGTATCGAGTATACTCCAGGCAAGGCTAATGTGATTGCTGACGCTTTGAGCAGAAAAGCATATTGCAACAGTCTGATTCTCAAGCCTTATCAACCCGAGCTTTGTGAAGCCTTCCGCAAACTTAACCTGCAAGTTGTTCCTCAAGGTTTCCTCGCCAACCTTCAAGTTTCTCCTACCTTGGAAGACCAGATTCGCCAAGCCCAGCTTCTTGATGCTATGGTGAAAAAGGTGAAGATTGGTATTGCAAAGAGTCAGTCCAAGTACAAGTGCTACCGACTTGATGACAAGGACACTCTCTTCTTCGAGGATCGAATTGTTGTGCCCAAAGGTGAACTTCGTAAAGTGATCATGCATGAGGCTCACAACTCTCTCCTCTCCATCCACCCTGGGAGCACGAAGATGTATCAAGACCTGAAGCAATCTTATTGGTGGACTCGAATGAAGCGCAAGATCGCTCAATTCGTGAATGAATGTGATGTCTGCAGAAGAGTGAAAGAAGAACACCAAAGGCCAGCAGGTCTCCTCCAACCTCTCGCCATTCCAGAATGGAAGTTTTACCACATTGAAATGGACTTCGTGACTGGGTTTCCTAAGTCCAAGCGTGGCAATGATGCTATATTCATTGTCATCGACAAGCTGACCAAAGTGGCTCATTTCCTGCCTATCAAAGAGTCAATCACTGCAGCTCAATTGGCGGAGCTCTACACCTCTCGTATTGTCTCTCTGCACGGTATTCCTCAAGTGATATCTTCAGACCGTGGCAGCATCTTTACCTCCAAGTTCTGGGATTCTTTTCAGAAGGCCATGGGCACCAACATTCGCTTCAGCACTGCTTTCCATCCTCAAACGAGCGGTCAAGTCGAGCTTGTCAACCAGATTCTTGAAGATATGCTCAGAGCTTGTGTTATCTCCTTCGGCATGAAGTGGGAGGATTGCCTTCCTTATGCTGAATTCTCGTACAACAACAGTTTCCAAGCAAGTTCCGGCAAGGCCCCGTTTGAAATTCTGTATGGTAGGAAGTGCCGTACACCTCTCAACTGGTCTGAAACCGGGGAACGTCAGCTGCTGGGTAATGACCTGATCTCAGAGGCAGAAGAAATGTGCAAGGTCATTCGTGATAACCTCAAAGCAGCCCAGTCTCGTCAGAAGAGCTACTATGACAGCAAGCACCGTGATTTGGCTTTCGAGATCAGAGATCATGTCTACCTCCGCGTCTCTCCTATGAAAGGGACTCGACGCTTCGGTATCAAAGGGAAGCTTGCCCCCAGATACGCCGGGCCTTTCAAGATCGTCAGCAAGAGAGGCGACCTCGCCTATCAACTCGAGCTTCCTGCAACCTTTGCCAATGTTCATGATGTGTTCCATGTCTCGCAACTCCGTAAGTGCTTCAAGACGCCTGAGCGCACCGTCAACTTCGAGGACATTGAGCTCCAAGAAGATCTCTCCTACCGTGAGCACCCAGCTGCAATCCTTGAAGAGACTGAACGCAAAACTCGCAACAAGTCAATCAAGTTTCTCAAAGTAAAGTGTCACACCATTCCGACCATGAAGCTGCCTGGGAACGCGAGGATCACCTCCGTTCTGAGTACCCGGAGTTCTTTCAGTCCTAGATCTCAGGACGAGATCTTTTGGTAGTGGTGGAGTGTTGTAACGCCCCATATGTAACCTTCCCCAATTGTACTCCAACTTTTGCCGTTTCCGGCATTAAGTTATATTTAATTCTCGGGTTCGGGTCTTTGTCTCCGTGTGTTGTTTTGTTTTTCGTGCATCTCATATCATGTCATCACGTGCATCGCATTTGCATACATGTTCATCTCATGCATTCGAGCATTTTCCCCGTTGTCCGTTTTGCATTCCGGCGCTTCGTTCTCCTCCGGTGGCCATTTCTAGCGTTCTTTCGTGTGTGGGGATTAAACATTTCCGGATTGGGCCGAGACTTGCCATGCGGCCTTGGTTTACTACCGGTAGACCGCCTATCAAGTTTCGGGTCATTTGGACTTCGTTTGATACTCCAACGGTTAACTGAGGGACCGAAAAGGCCTCGTGTGTGTGCAGCCCAACACCCCTCCATTTTGGCCCAAAACCCACCAAACTCAGCTCCATCGTCTCAGTCGTTCGGTCACGATCGTGTGGGCGAAAACCGCACCTCATTTGGACACTCCTAGCTCCCTCTACCTCTATAAATACCCCCCCTCCATTTCAAATCCCGGACGAAACACTAAATCCCAGATCCGCCGCCGCCGGACAAAAACTCGCCGGGCCGGACACGTCCGACCCGCGCCACCGCCGCCACTTGTCACCTCCCGGTTCGTCGCCGCGTCCACCTACCGCGCCGGCCCGGAGAGCCCGCGGAAGGCCCTCCCGGCCCGGAGCCGCTCCACCCCGCCGCCCGGCCTCGCGCCGCCTCCCTGCTCGACCCCGGCGACCGGCGCCGCCGCGGGCCGCCTCTCCGACGCCGCGGGCCGCCTCCCCGTTGCTGGCCCGGCCGCCCCTCGCCGCCCCTCGCCGATCCCGCCGCCGCACCGCGCCACCTCGTCGTCCGGCCCCGCCGCCGCCGTCCGGTGAGGTCCGGCCGCTCCATCGTCGGCCACCACCGCCATTGCCGGCCGGCCAACCTCGAAGAACCCGCCGGTGAACAGTGCCATGAATAGTAACCCGCACCAGATCCAGATCTGGAATTTTTAGGGTTGACTTCCCTCCTCTTTTTCCAGAATTTTATGCTTCCTTTGACCTGCCATAAATTTGCATCCGTAGCTCCGATTTGGGCATATGATATGGCAAAATCTTCGTCTCGACGAGTAAATCATTTCATTCCATTGCATCATTTGCATTCGAGGTCATCTTGGTGCCCAAAATGCTATTGGAAGGAGGCATGTTGAGTTAAATTGCAGATCCGTTAATTCAACATGCACATTGTCATTTTTGCCATGATTGATCCGTGCATGATATGCCTGTGCCCCTTTGGGATGAATTGTTAAGCATGTTGTCTTCTTTCCAGAGGTGCCTTCCATGTATTTTTAGGATGTGTGTGTTGTCTTGTGCAAGCTTGCGAAGAGGGCTGCCTGAGATTATCGATTTCAGGGACTTAGTGATTTTCACTAAGTCTGGGCCGTTTTAGTTCACGATGCTATATGTCCGGCTTGTTTCCTAGTGATCCGTGCCTCTTTTGAGGATGATCAGTAAGAGAGATTTGTTATGCTTGTAGTGCTTAATCCATCCATGTCTTTACTTGTCATGTTGGAGCACCCTAGGTTGACTCAATCGAGCTCAACTTTTGGATAGTAGCTGTTTTGGGCAGATCGTGAACTCTTTTGCGATTTTGCCGGAGTGATTGCTAGTGATCCATGCATGCTATGCCATTGTTCTTGCCATGTCTAGCTAGCATTTTGTGCCTTCTTAATGGATGTATGCTTGCCTTGCCATGACTTGCACCGTAGTGAGAGCTTCGAGCTCGTTTACATGCCTACGTGAGTTATTATTTCAGCATGTCCCAGTTTTCACTAAGTCTGAAAACTGATTGTGTTTCGTCGATGTTCGTGTGCTCGGTAGAGTATTTTGTGAACCCTTTCGGCCCCAGGTCATTTTGGGTGTTTTGTCAAGCTTGTTGCGTAGCTCCATGCCATGCTCTTACTTGCCATGTTCAGGTTTTCCTTCATGTTGTTTTGCTGCTCCGAAGAGAGCATCGTGGTCTGAAATTCCAGACTAGCGTTAATTTCGCTAAGTCTGAAATCTGTTTTGCTTATTCAGTTTTGCCATGCTTGTTGGAAGCCCTTAATGGATGAATTTGCCTATGCCTCAGTCCTGATGATTTGTTAAGCTTGATGAGTACATGACTTCCATGCATTTTGTTTTCATGTTTGGTGGCTGTAGCATGTTCATTTTGTTGCATTTAGGAGCCTACTTGCTGTAAATCGCAGATCGGTTCGTTTAGTAAAACGCTTGCCATTTCTAAACCGTAGCTCCGATTGCCATGATCTTTATATCGTTTTCAGGGGATTTCTTCCCCTCTATCCAGTGGCACACTTGGATTTCCATGTTGAGACCAGGTTTATGCATTTCCTGTTACATCATGCATTTTGCATCCCGCATCGCATCCCGCATAGCATATCATCTTTGCATCTTATTGGTTGCCTTTGCACGTGGTTGATTGTATCCTTGTTGCTTGTTTGTGATGTTGGGTAGAGCCGGGAGACGAGTTCGCTAACGAGGAGCCCGTTGAGTTTGCTTTTGAGGATCCAGTCAATTCTGACAACTGTGCAGGCAAGATGATCACACCCTTGAAATCACTACTATCTTTGCTATGCTAGTTTGCTCGCTCTATTGCTTTGCCATTGTTACGATGCCTACCACTTGCTTGTCAGCCTCCCAATTGCCATGATTGAGCCTCTAACCCACCTTTGTCCTAGCAAACCATTGATTGGCTAGGTTACCGCTTTGCTCAAGCCCCTTCTTATAGCGTTGCTAGTTGCAGGTGAAGATTGGAGCCGTTCCTTGTTGGAACATTTATTTACTTGTTGGGATATCATTATATTGCTATGTTATCTTTACTCATCTATATACTTGGTAAAGGGTGGAAGGCTCGGCCTCTCGCCTAGTGTTTTGTTCCACTCTTGCCGCCCTAGCTTCTGTCATATCGGTGTTATGTTCCCGGATTGTTGCGTCCCTTACGCGGTTGGGCTATAATGGGAACCCCTTGATAGTTCGCCTTGATTAAAGCTTTTCTAGCAATGCCCAACATTGGTTTTACCATTTGCCACCTACCCCTTTTCTTTCCCTTGGGTTTCCGGAGCCCGAGGGTCATCTTTATTTTAGCCCCCACGGGCCAGTGCTCCTCTGAGTGTTGGTCCCACCGAGCGATGTCCGGGGCTACCAGGGGCAACCCTAGGCTGGCCTACCCGACGTCTGGCTCATCTGAGTGTGCCCTGAGAACGAGATATGTGCAGCTCCTATCGGGATTTGTCGGCACATTCGGGCGGTGTTGCTGGACTAGTTTTGACCTGTCGAATCATCTTGTTGTACCGGGATACCGAGTCTGATCGGTGGGTCCTGGGTGGAGGTCTATTCCTTCGTTGACCGTGAGAGCTTGTTATGGGCTAAGTTGGGACCCCCCTGCAGGGATTGATCTTTCGAAAGCCGTGCCCGCGGTTATGGGCAGATGGGAATTTGTTAATGTCCGATTGTAGATAACTTGAACTTAATTAATTAAAACGAATCAACTGAGTGTGTTGCCGTGATGGCCTCTTCTCGGCGGAGTTCGGGAAGTGGACACGGTGTTGAAGTTATGTTTGCGTAGTCTGCTCTATTTAGTTTCCGCTCGTGCTTTGCCTTCTCTTCTCGCTCTACTTTGCGAATAAGTTAGCCACCATATATGCTAGTCGCTTGCCGCAGCTCCACATTCATTACCCCTTTCCTACCTATTAAGCTTAAATAGTCTTGATCGCGAGGGTGCGAGATTGCTGAGTCCTTTGTGGCTCACAAATTACTATTACACCAGATGCAGGGACCGATGATACTCCTCCGGATGGCGCGTTCGAGCTGAAGTGGGAGTACGACGAGGACTCTCAGCGATACTATGTTTCTTTTCCTGATGATCAGTAGTGGTGCCTATTCGGGGTTAGATTCAGGGCCTAGTCGCTTGTTGGGGGTCTTTTCGATTTTGGCACCGTAGTCGAGCCATGAGTGATTGTATGATGGATGTTATTTATGTACTTTGATGTGACGTGGCGAGTGTAAGCCAACTATTATTATTATCCCCCCTTTATATTATATATGTACTTGGGTTGTGTAATGATTCCCGACTTGCGACATTGCTTTCAATGCGCCTATGTCTCTAAGTCGTGCCTCGACACGTGGGAGACATAGCCGCATCGAGGGCGTTACACCGGGGGTGTAAGTTATACCTAAGTCGTAATCTGAGATCAACTCGACCCAACGTCTTTGCCTGAGATTCAAATCTGGTTGGGTGAAGATATATTTCAAACTTTGGTGATCGGTGAAGATCTTGCAACGATTACCGAGAAGGTAATGTCGCCAGGTTTTAAGTGCATGGACTACAGCTGCAAGCTCTAGATCATGTGTGGGATAATTTTCCTCATGTGGGTGTAATTGCCGTGAAGCATAGGCAATTACCTGACGATCTTGCATGAGTATGCAACCTAGTCCTTGTCGCGAGGCGTCGCAATAGATAATAAAGTCCTTGGAGAAATCTGGTGGTACCAGTACGGGAGCAAATGTCAGGCGTCTTTTCAGTTCCTGAAAACTGAACTCGCACTGTGGAGTCCACTCGAACTTTTTATCTTTCTTGAGGAGTTCAGTTAGAGGTTTAGCAACCTTGGAGAAGTTCTCGACGAAGCGGCGTCAATAGCTCGCTAGGCCAAGGAAACTCCGAACTTGCTTGACCGTTTCAGGTGGAGTCCAATCAAGGACGACTTGAACTCGCTCGGGATTGACAGAAATACCCTTACCAGAGAATACATGGCCTAGATAGGTCACTTCTGGCAACCAAAATTCACACTTGGAGAATTTGGCATAAAGGCGATGCTCTCGAAGTTTCATCAATACCAGCCTTAGATGTTCGGCATGTTCCTCTTCATTCTTGGAGTAGATGAGTATGTCATGGAGGTATACTATGACAAATTTGTCCAAGTACTCCATGAAAACCGAGTTCATTAACCGGGAGAAGGTGGCCGGGGCATTGGTTAAACCGAAGGACATAACGGTGTACTCGTATTGGCCATAACGAGTAACAAAGGCCGTTTTGGGAATGTCCCCGTTTCTGATTTTGATTTGATGGTAGCCCAACCTCAAATCCATCTTGGAGAAGACTGAGGATCCAGCGAGCTGATCATACAGGTCGTTGATCCTGGGAAGCGGGTATTTGTTCTTGATGGTGACCAAGTTGACGGGTCGGTAATCCACAACCATTCGATCGGTTCCATCCTTCTTCTTGATGAAGAGGACGGGGCAAGCCCAAGGAGAGGAACTAGGACGGATGAACCCCTTGTTCATGGACTCATTGAGTTGGTTCTTAAGCTCGGCTAGTTCTAAGGGTGCCATCTTGTATGGTCTTCTAGAAATTGGAACGGTTCCTGGAACAAGGTCTATCACAAACTCGACATCCCTGTCAGGTGGAACACCTGGCAGTTCTTCTGGAAAGACATCCGGAAAGTCTCGGACTACTGGAACATCCTCAAGGTCTGGAAGAGGGTTGGCATTTAGGGAGGAAAGTTGGCGCTTGGCCACTCGAGTTAAGACATTAACTGTCTTGCCTGAGGGGTGAGTAAGTTGAATGGTTCTAGTGGCACAATCGATCTTAGCATAATGAGATGACATCCAGTCCATACCCAAGATGATGTTTATGTCGGAGGACTTGAGAGCTATTAAAGATGCAAGGAAGACAAGTCTATCGACAAGAATTTCGTTCCCATGGCTTACTCTAGAAGTTTGCCATTTGGAACCCGGAGTTTGAATTACCATAAAAGTGGGCATGTCACAGAATGTCGTGTTATGCAACCGAGCATAGTTCTCGGATATGAATGAATGAGATGCTCCAGTATCAAAAAGAACAGATGCCGGATGGCAATTAACAAGGAGCGTACCAAGGACGATGTTAGGATCCTCATGAGCCTCCTCGGCTGAAACATAGTTAACATGGCCACGGGCAGTGGTGGCCGGCTTGGCGTAGAAAGTCTTTCCCGCGGGCTTACCACGGCCAACAGACTTTGCAGCTTGATTGGGGTTGTTCTGGGGACACTCTCGACTATAGTGACCCGGCTCTCCACACTTGAAGCATGTTACCACATTGGGGCGTGGAGCAGCATTAGCAGCGGGGCCACCATAGGGCTTGGGCGGTGCGAATTGCTGGTTGGGACGAGGCGCCTCAAAGGATGGCCTCGAGATGAATCTGGGTGGCAGTGTCGTGCTTGCAATCCACACCCGGCGCTTCTGAGCTCCAGAGCCGGATGAAGAGCCAAAATCACGGGAGTGCTTGCGTGAAGCGTCATAATCAGTCTGGCTTGTCTCAGCACTGATAGCTTTATTGACCAACTTCTGAAAGGATGTGCACTCGTGCAGACGGAGATCGCGGCGAAGCTCAGGGCTAAGTCCCTTGCGGAACCTTGCCTGCTTCTTGGCGTCAGTAGAAACCTCTTCAGGAGCATAGCGTGCCAGGTTCCCAAATTCACGACTATATGCATCCACAGTCAGCCTTCCTTGGGTGAAGTTGCAAAACTCCTCCCTCTTGCGATCCATGAGACCTTCTGGAATGTGATGCTCACGGAAAGCCTCACTGAATTCAGCCCAGGTAGTGATTTGACCGACCGGGTGCATAGCTTCGAAGTTTTCCCACCAATGGCTAGCGGGGCCTTCGAGATGATAGGCAGCATAGGTAACCTTGTCGGCTCTGGCTACGTTGGCAGAACGTAGCTTGTGGGTGATGCTGCGAAGCCAATCATCCGCGTCGAGGGGCTCGATGGAATGGTTAAACTTTGGTGGGTACACCTTGATAAAGTCATTGATTGACACCAAGTCATTTCGTGGGTGGCGTGCAGTGTTCTGCTCAATCCGCTCCAGCAGGCGGTTGGTCTCACGCTTGTTTCTTTCCGCCTCCAGCATCACTTCGGCCAGAGAAGGCGGGTGAGGCGGATTTTCACCTCTAGCTGCACTGGCTTCCCCCTGCTCCGGGACAGCAGGATTGCCGCGGGTGTTGACCATCCTAGGAGAAAACAAGACAACGGTTTAGACAAGGATGGCTCAAACTTAGCAAGGAAGTGCAGAATGTAATGGATAACACGGAATGCAGAGATGCTCATCCGTATGTCATGGTAATATAAAACTGCCATATATATACCAACGGTCATACACATCATACATAGTTTAGTACAAGCCCATGCTACAGTACAACTATGATGAAAGACATTACATCTCATCGGAGGCATTCCAAGTTCCTATACATTATTTGTCTACACCTCCGGAATCGATTACACGCAAAGTCATATTCCACAAGTCACGCAGGACAGTGGAGATACAACTACTACAATACTAGTGGTACTACTACTAACTCAGACAGCTCCTTAGTAGTCCTCATAGAAGTCACCTCCATAGCCTGGAAGTTCAACGTGATCATCCGGAAACAGACGGTCCTGAGGAGCCTGTGGACCATAGGGGCTAGGATGAGGTCTTGGACCAACAAGCGGTGGCCTACGGGGACCACGGGGTGCGGTGATGCCTCCCACATCACGCTAATCCACCATGTCTGACAGAGCTGATCTCACAGGATACAGATCCCTTATTTCCATACATCCAGCTTGCACCGCAGGTGCAAACCGAGTCAATGTGGCCCAATGATCAGCACGAGTATTAAAAAGCTCCAGCCTCAAGGCCTGATTCTCTCGGTCCTTATCTTTGAGCATCTCAGCAGTGGTACGAGTTAATGAGTCCTCCTGAGTGGAGTCAGCATAGATAGCCTGAAGATACCCTTGCGCTCCCGGAAGTGAAGCTGGCATGTAACGGAAGTCAGTGTTCCGAAGCAGGCCAGTCCGGACTTGCAATATGGTCATCATGGAGTAGGCAGCATCCTGCACAGCCATCTCAACGGTAACCCCGAGTCCATAGGAACAGTGAAGGGGCTCGGTAGATCCAGGATAGGAAGGAAATATCCTGACGGTGCAGAAATTCCTAGGTGTATTCGGGATACCAACGGTATCCTCTCTCGATCATGACCCGGACTAACATAGCAGTATGACCGGGCACGTCGAGGCACCTGGTCAGGCGAACCACTTGGTTTTGAGGACGGTTGGCCATCTGAAAGCACAACCACAAGACAAAGACATCAGAATTCCTAGGGAAAATTGGACAACATAACGGCTGTAAATGCTCAGAAAAAGATTTGAGACATCCACAACAGTTCACAATACCGCTCAACAGCATCATATCAAGGTTCTGATTCAAATAGCAACATACTAAAAATAGTAGAAACTGGACTGGGACTCGTAGCAATAATCCTATAAGCTACTATGGATTAGTAACACGTGAACCTGATAGAAGAAGAGAGCCTAGTCCTTAACCCACGTTGAATGAGAAGAGAATGACTCAGATCAGAGGCATAGGGTAAAGGAGTAAAAGAACCTTACGTTCCCTTCCACAATCAATTCCCCTACATATAACTAAAGCATTTCTAGACTCGACATCGACCAGTTTGGCTCAACAAACCTACAGGCAGTCCGGCTCTGATGCCAACGCTGTCAGGACCCTGATTCCAAGCCACATCGATCTAGCCGGTAACACCTCATATCACTTTGCGGCCTCACGCACGGTATTCCACGGGTGTCGCCTTACCATGGCCCGGGACCGTTTGCGCCTTTTGGCTCACGTATATGATAGTGCCGCTAGCATCCATATGACAGAGAACCCGGGCCGACATGGCTTGTCGTGAACCCAAAGCGGCACAGACCTATGGAGACAGGCATACGTGAATCACATCGAACATGTCGATCATCAACGAGTGATTCCGGGCTGTAGCACTGGGCTAATAGGACTCCGGGGATCCTGGGCTGTAGCAGGCTAGGAAGGACTCCGGAAGTCACTGTGTAACATTTCCCCGAAGGGACAGACATAGGGACGAAGTGAAACACATGCCGGCCAGTCAAGTGTCCTGAACGGTAGTGCTGGGCTAGCAGGACTCCGGTGAACCGGGCTGTAGCGGACTACTATGGCTCGAGGAACACTAGACTACATTTCCCCATAAGAAAGGCTGCCAAGGATAAACAACTAGATTGTCGGATCCCACTCATACCAAGCATTTCAATCATACACACAATATGCCCGATATGAGTACATACAGCATGGCATCACAACAAAACTCTACTACTCGAGTGCCTTATGTAAAGGCTCCAGAGAGCCATACATAACATGTTCATACAGATAGGGGTCACATGACCTGACACTCAAGTCATACAATCATACAAGCACATGCGAAAGCAACTAGTCTGAGTACAGACTCTAGAAAGAAAGAAGGCTTCTCGAAGCCTGTCTATCTACATAGGGCCCTCCATGGCCTGGATCACCACCTGGGTGGCTAGTCACTCGTCGACGTCAAGGTCTACATAAAACCCATTGGAGGGGGCAGTGTTGTCGTCTGAAAACAATAAATAAGCAAACATGAGTACAAAGGTACTCAGCAAGTCTTACATCAGAACATACTATACATGCTCTTTCTCAAGAAGGTGGTGGGGGTTATGCAGCAAGCCAGCTTTGACTCTTGGCTAAGCTAACCTACGTAGCCTCTTTAGTAAAATAGTTTTCGCACACGAGTCCACTACTCACCAACATAATACTCCACCGGGGATCCTCCCTCGTCATCCTGCGAGAGGGCCATCCTTGGTACTCACACTTATCTTGAGTCTTTTAGTAGTATCTATTAACTTGTCTATGAACTGTATAGGCAACCAGGTAGTCCTTTACCGCGGACGCGGCTATTCGAATAGTTTTATACCCTGCAGGGGTGTACTTCATCACACATGTTTCCACCACTTAGCGTCTGCACACGATATGAGCTCGGCAGACTTCAAGCGAAAACCGACGTGGGTGTAGACCATGACCTGACTAACCTCACAAGTGTCTAGTCCAGGTTTATCGCCTATTCAGGTTCCATCCGCAAGGAAATCTGGCCGGGGTGTCCTCAACGGCCCCAAATGATGTGAACAGGGTTCCCAAGACACCAAACGGGTGACTCGGTACACCGTGCCACGGTGTATCTACCGCAACATAGCCCACCCCTAGGGTCAGCGCTACGCACGGTCGCCAACACATAACCTACAAACACCAGAAACTAGTTGCAACTCCTGGACCGAGGCGAGAGGGGTCAGTAAGTCGAGCGGGGTCATATTTCAGGGCCCAATGTGTGGTAGTAGCTGAATCTTAAATCATGCTTACAGATCCCAGTTCTTAGGGACGGCCTCAATGAAACAACCCATCATGTACTCCTACATGGCCTCTCATCGATACCTTTACCAAACATGTTCAACACATCCCACATATTACTGACATAAGCATTTCACTCTAGCCCATCACCCAGATGAACCAGACCTGACACAACTCTAAGCATAGCAGGCATAGCAAGGTAGGAATCACAAAACATGGCTCAATCAAGTCCTACACATGCTAGTGGATTTCATCTAGTTACTGTGGCAATGACAGGTCATGCAGAGGATAAGGGTTCAACTACCATAGCACACAGCAGTTTGAAACACGTTGTCTTAATGCAGTAAACAAGAGCAGAGGCGAGAACATGGGTTTGTATCGGAATGATCAATGGTTGCTTGCCTGATGGAGTGGTAGTGGGATACTGCCCTTCAATTGGATACTCGTGAATATCCTCGGAGGCAGAACCTACCACGAAGAGCACATCGGAACACAGTCAACACATGACGATATGCAACAATATGATGCATGCTATGACATGGCAATATGTTGGTGTCTTGGCCTAATGCAAGCGAGAATAGAAAGGGATGAGCTCATTTGAATCAAAGATTCAAATATTAGCTCATTAAATATGGCATGTATAGTGCATTTCCTTATTCTGCTTAAACAGCAAGGTAAACTTGTTTTGTCATGCATGAAACCATTATAGATAGATAGATTGAATTTTTCTGATAATTTTTCATATATAATTTATCTCATTTGGAGTTATGGTTGAATTTCTATGAATTTTTGAAGTTTGAACTATTTTCTGGAATTTCCTGAATAAGAATAAAGCCAGAAAATCAATTACTGCATCAGCAATGCATCAGGGTGACGTCAGCGGGTCAAAGGCGCTAGCCAGGTCAAACCTGACTGGTGGGGCCCTTCTGTCAGCCTCTCAGTGCACTAACTACGTTTAATTAGCCTAATTACTGGGCAGGGCCCACTAGTCAGTGACTGATTAAGTAAGATTTAATTAAAACTAATCCTAATTTAGTTAACAGACCGGCCCCACCTGTCATAGACTCAGGGGGGTCTACCTGGGCCCACCCAGGGGTCAAACTGGGTCAACTCGCAGGTGTTGAGCCGTCGGCGAGGCCCGAGACGGCGGAGGGCTTCGGAAAACGCCCTCAGGCGACCAAAACGACGGCGGAGATGTGCTACGCAATGCGGGGAGCGAGCCGCATCGTTTGGTGGTGGTAGTTGGGCTCGGGGTGGCCGGAAACGACACCGGCGACGAGCTTGGCGGTTGCCGGAGTTCGGGCGAGGTCGGTTTCGAGGCTACGGCACACGGGAGGAAGAACTGGTGGTGGCTACGGGTCCCTGGGGCTGCGCTGAGCATGGTGGTGTGCCCGGCTTCAAGCCACGGTGGCTCTGGCCACGACGGCGACGAGGCGCAGCGCCGGCGAGCTTCGGCCGCAGTGGAAATCGGAGCTACAGGGCGCAAGCGAGCAAAGGGAAGGTGGGGATCGAGAGAAAGGCTCACGAGGAGTGCAGCGGTGGTCTCAGCGGGCTCGGGGACGGGCTGGAGAAGAGGTGAGGTCGCCGGCGATCTCGGATGCCCGAGGTTGAAGACGAGGGCGAAGGCGGCGTTGCGGGGCTTCCGGCGAAGCGTGGCTCAGTGGGGACGACGAGGGAGCCGAGGCGAAGCTTATGGACTCGTCGGAGGGGCGAGGGGAGGTCTCTGGCGGCGGCTACGGCGATCGGCGGCGAGGGGCGCGCTCGGCCATCGCGGGAGAGAAAGAGGGGGACGAGGGGGAGAGTGAGAGAGGACGAGAGGGAGACGAGGGGGGTCGCTGGCACTTCAGGGCGTCTCCCGGCGTCGGCAGAAGCAGGAGGTGGCCGGCGCGCGGCGAGCACGCGCCCCTGCCTCCTGGCGCGAGGTAGGGGGTGACTGGCCGAGCCAGTAGGCTGGGCCAAGCCAGGTAAGGCCCAGGTGGGCTGCTTTCCCCCTTTTTTGGATTTTGTTTTCTTTTTCTATTTTTCTGTAGCTTTAGGGCTTTATTTAAGATACCTAGGCACTTTCTAAAATCCTGAAAATGATTGTGGGCTCTATTGGGATTAATCCTAACAGCAAACAATTATTTCCAGAATTATTTGAGCACTTAAATTATTTAATAGCATTTAAATGCCCAAATTCAAATATTTATGGTTTAAACCAATGACCTTCCGTTGACCTAGAAAATTGTGCACCAATTTTGCCAGAGGTTCTAACCTAAGACAAAGAGGGTGAACATTTTAGAAGGGCATCTCAGGTTCATTGAAATTATTTTTTAGTAAACCCTAGTTGATTTCAGGGGGGTGATGGGGGTTCTGCCTTCCCCATTTCAAGTTTCTGATGAAAGTAAACACGATGCACACTCAAATGCATGGACTAGCTAGGGTGTGACATGATTTCTGTGGATACTACGTTTGCGAGTCCATCCGCCACACGACCTGTGAGTGGGGCTACTCTGACGAACAATATGAAGTGCGTAAATAACAACATTCACAATTTTATTTTATTACCATCATTTGTGTTGAGTTTTATTCATTCATATATATATGTATTGACCCCCTTCTTCAAATTACATGTTTCAAAAGCGAGATGAACTCCTAGCACCAGCTCGCATGTGAGCAATTCAAGAGGAATTGGCGGCATTCTTTCTTCACCACGTGATCGCTGAAGGCGGAGAATACTATGTGGACCATGCGTCCGTGTATGTTAGGAGATTATATTTGTAAGAGATAATTATTGTATATATGTAGCCGGTAGTGTCAGATAGATATACGAGAATTTGTTGTTCGACCAATCTCTCGGAGAAGGAGAGGTGGTCGATACCACTTCTCTCTGTATGCATATATGTTCATGACGATCTTCTGTTTCCTTCGTTTTCTTACTAGCAAGCTAGCGTGTCTAGTCCTCTCTATATGTATGTATAGTACATAGCGTCGACCAAGCACGGACATAAGAGAGGACACTTCTCTATTAATTATAGCTAGCTAACACAATATATGAAACACCTAAATTAACCCCCCCAAAACCCCCAAACCCCCCCCTTCAAAAAAACAAAAACCCCAGCCACAGAAATGCTGACGCGTGGATGCCTATTGGTCCCGGTTGGTGCCACCAACCGGGACCAAAGGCCCTCCTGCCTGGGCTCTGCGCATAGGCCATGTGGAGGCCCATCTGTCCCGGTTCTAGATTGAACCAGGACTAAAGGGACAGGGCATTAGTACCGACCCTATAGTCCCGGTTCAGGAACCGGGACAAAAGGCCCTTACAAACCGGGACAATAGGCCCTTTTTCTACTAGTGTCATGAGAAGTGAGAAAATCCCAATGCTTAAGAATCCACCGATTGGTTATAACTTTCTTACCCCGTCCTGTTGCCTAAATAGACATGAAGATTGAAAACAGTTAAGGTCTAAAAGAAGAGTGTCGAAAGAGCAACAGCTGAATGGTTAATTCTAGTACACTATATGCGGGCTTCCAATGTGCGTGAAATTATCACCTTTATATACAACTTCTCCAGACATGGAAAGCATTGCAGCAAGCCAATAATCTTGTTCAGATCAAAACTATTCATTTGGATATATAATATCTTGACAAAATCTAGCACCATTGATAGGCCATCCATGGAGAAACTCTTCATTGAGCATAGAACATAATATTAGTACAAAATGTGTACTCCAAGCTGATATATAAATTATGCGCAGAAATTTAAAATGCAGCTTATGGTTACAAGTGTAGATGATAATATAAAGTACCTGAAAACCGTGGAGCCAAACACCATATTGAAATGAGCACAGAGATCATGTATTACACCCAAGGTCTCCAGTTTAGGCGCAGAGAGGACAGTTATTTGCAACGATGAATAACTAGAATCAAGGATCAACCTTTGAAGTGAAGGGGCATGATACGTCTCTGTCGTATCTACTTTTCCAAACACTTTTGCCCTTGTTTTGGACTCTAACTTGTATGATTTGAATGGAACTAACCCGGATTGACGCTGTTTTCAGCAGAATTGCCATGGTGTTGTTTTATGTGCAGAAAACAAATATTCTTGGAATGACCTGAAACTCCATGGAACATCTTAGAAAAAATAATAAAAAATCATCGCCAAAAATGAAGACTAGGGGGCCCACACCCTGTTCACGAGGGTGGGCCCCCCGAGGGCGCGCCCCCTACCTCGTGGGCCCCCTGGATGCCCTCCGACGCCAACTCCAACTCTATATATTTTCTTTCGGAGAGAAACCATCAAGGAGAAGAAATCATCGCGTTTTACAATACGGAGCCACCGCTAAGCCCTAAAACCTCTCGGGAGGGCTGATCTGGAGTCCGTTCGGGGCTCCGGAGAGGAGGATTCGTCGGCGTCGTCATCATCAACCATCCTCCATCACCAATTTCATGATGCTCACCGCCGTGCGTTAGTAATTCCATCGTAGGCTTGCTGGACGGTGATGGCTTGGATGAGATTTATCATGTAATCGAGTTAGTTTTGTTAGGGTTTGATCCCTATTATCCATTATATTCTGAGATTGATGTTGCTATGACTTTGCTATGCTTAATGCTTGTCACTAGGGCCCGAGTGCCATGATTTCAGATCTGAAGCTATTATGTCTTCATGAATATATGTGAGTTCTTGATCCTATCTTGCAAGTCTATAGTCACCTACTATGTGTTATGATCCGGCAACCCCGAAGTGACAATAATCGGGACCACTCTCGGTGATGACCATAGTTTGAGGAGTTCATGTATTCACTATGTGCTAATGCTTTGTTCCGGTTCTCTATTAAAAGGAGGCCTTAATATCCCTTAGTTTCCAATAGGACCCTGCTGCCACGGGAGGGTAGGACAAAAGATGTCATGCAAGTTCTTTTCCATAAGCACGTATGACTATATACGGAATACATGCCTACATTACATTGATGAATTGGACCTAGTTCTGTGTCACCCTGTGTTATGACTTTTACATGATGAACCGCATCTGGCATAATTATCCATCACTGATCCGGTGCCTACGAGTTTTCCATATACTGGTTTATGCTTATTTACTTTCCCGCTGCTACTGTTACAATCACTACGAAATACCAAAAACATTACTTTTGCTGTCTTTACTTTTGTTGCTCCTACCACCACTATCATATTACTGTGCTACTAAACACTTTGCTGCAGATACTAAGTTTCCAAGTGTGGTTGAATTGACAACTCAGCTGCTAATACTTGAGAATATTCTTTGGCTCCCCTTGTGTCGAATCGATAAATTTGGGTTGAATACTCTACCCTCGAAAGCAGTTGCGATCCCCTATACTTGTGGGTCATCAAGACAAATTTCTGGCGCCATTGTCGGGGAGCATAGCTCTATTCTTTGAGTCACTTGGGATTTATATCTGCTGGACACTATGAAGAACATGAGAGATCCAAAAACCAAGATCTATCCCTCAACTACAAGGGGAGGTAAGGAACTGCCATCTAGCTCTGCACTTGATTCACCTTCTGTTATCAGTAAGTTTGTGACACCTACACCTACTTCTGCTATTCATTCTGATATGTTGCATGTTATTGATGATGCCACTTCTGCTATGCATGATACTTATGATGAAACTGCTTCTATGCTTGATACTACTGTGCCCCTTGGTGAATTTCTTGATGAACAAATTGCTAGGGCTAGAGAAAAAGAAATTATTGAATCTGAATCCGATGATGATAGTGATGATGAAAATATGCCTATTATTCCTGAGGGTTATCTTTTTGATATGGAATCTTCTGCCGCTATTTTAGTTTGCAAAGATAGATATGAGCTTAAGAGGTTATTAGTTAAATGGAACAAAGAATCACTTAGAGATAAAAGGAAAGCCGACCCTGCTTTTGCTACTTCACCTATATGTGTTCCTGATAAGGATTATGAATTCTCTGTTGATCCTGATATAATTACTTTGGTTGAATCTGATCCGTTTTATGGCTATGAATCTGAAACTGTTGTGGCACATCTTACTAAGTTAAATGATATAGCTGCCCTGTTCACTAATGATGAGAGATCGTGTTACCTCTATATACTCAAAATATTTCCGTTCTCATTAAAGGGTGATGCGAAGATATGGTTTAATTCTCTTGATCCTGGTTGTGTGCGTAGTCCCCAGGATATGATTTATTACTTCTCTGCTAAATATTTCCCTGCTCATAAGAAACAAGCTACTTTGAGGGAAATATAAAACTTCGTGCAAATTAAAGAAGAGAGTCTCCCACAAGCTTGGGGGAGGCTTCTCGAGTTACTTAATGCTTTGCCTGATCATCCTCTTAAGAAAGCTGAAATACTTGATATCTTTTATAATGGACTAACCGATGCTTCCAGAGATTACCTGGATAGTTGTGTTGGTTATCTTTTCAGGGAAAGAACACCGGATGAAGCTGAAATTCTATTGAATAATATGTTGACAAATGAAAATAATTGGGCACCTCCTGAGCCAGCTCCTGAGCCAACTCCTGCTCCAATTACTGAGCCTATTTCTAAGCCAACTCCAAAGAAGAGAGGTGTTCTATTCCTCGGTCCTAAAGATATGCAAGAGGCAAAGAAATCTATGAAAGAAAAAGGAATTAGAGCTGAAGATGTTAAGAATTTACGGCCTATTGAAGAAATACATGGTCTTAATATACCGCCTATTGAAGAAACATATGATCTCAATTCTTTATTTATTGAAGAACCTCCTGATCCCGATATCCCGACAAAGGTAGTAAAGGTAAATTCTCTCTATAGATATGATAAAGCTGAAGTCCCTCCTACTAAAATTGCTAGTCAGTGCTTGGATGAGTTTGATAACTTTATGTTTAAGCAAGACGACTTCAATGCTTATTTTGGTAGACAATTAAAAGAAAATGCTTATATGATTAGATGCTTGGGTGATTATATGGCTAATATTAAAAGTGAACTTAAACTTGTTAGCAAACATGCTTCTATGGTTACCACGCAAGTAGAACAAGTACTTAAGGCTCAAAAAGAAGTGCTCGATGAAATGAATAGTAAGAAAAATGATTATGATATTAGAGTGGCTACTAGAACTGGTAGAATGACTCAAGAACCTTTGTATCTTGAAGGCCACCCTAAGAGAATCGAGCAAGATTCTCAAAGAAATAATATCGATGTTCCTAGTTCTTCTAAAAAGAAGAAGAAGAAAAATGATAGAACTGTGCAAACTTCTAGTGAACCTATTGCTGAACCACCTGATAATCCAAATGATATCTCTATGTCTAATGCTGAAACACAATCTGGTAATGAACATGAACCTTAATGAAAATAGTAATGATGATGTTCATGATGATGCTCAACCTAGTAATGATAATGATGTAGAAGTTGAACCTGCTGTCGATCTTGATAACCCACAATCAAAGAATCAACGTTATGATAAAAGAGACTTTGTTGCTAGGAAACATGGTAAAGAAAGGGAACCTTGGGTTCAGAAACCCATGCCTTTTCCTCCAAAACCATCCAAAAAAAAGGATGATGAGGATTTTGAGCGCTTTGCTGAAATGATTAGGCCTATCTTTTTGCGTATGCGATTAACTGGCGTGCTCGAAACAAATCCTTATGCTAAATATATGAAGGATATCACTACTAATAAAATAAAGATACCTGAAGCTGAGATTTCCACCATGCTTGCTAATTATACTTTTGAGGGTGGAATACCAAAGAAACTTCGAGACCCCGGAGTACCTACTATACCTTGCTCCATTAAAAGAAATTATATTAAAACTGCTTTATGTGATCTTGGAGCCGGTGTTAGTGTTCTGCCTCTCTCTTTATATCGTAGACTTGACTTGAATAAGTTGACACCTACTGAAATATCTTTCCAAATGGCTGATAAATCAACTGCTATACCTATCGGTATTTGTGAGGATGTGCCCGTTGTGGTTGCAAACATTACTATTTTAACGGACTTTGTTATTCTTGCTATTCCCGAGGATGATAGTATGTCTATTATTCTCAGAAGACCTTTTCTTAACACTGCAGGGGCTGTTATTGATGGCAACAAAGGCAATGTCACTTTTCATGTTAATGGTAATGAGCATACGGTACACTTTCCGAGGAAACAACCTCAAGTTCATAGTATCAATTCTATTGGAAAAATTCCATCAATTATATTTGGAGGTTTTGAATTTCCTCTTCCTACTGTCGAGAAGAAATATGATATTCTTAATACTGGGGATGTGCATATCCCCGTTGAGGTAACCTAGTGATATTCGAAACTTCTCCGGTTTCATGTTAATCCGAATGAGTTTGTTAACAAGACTTGATCAACCTTGTTAGTGGATTCTTTTTGATGAGCATGAGATGGATGAAACTAGAAGCACAACCTTTTGTACCCTCTCTATATTTTCCGTTAATTAATAGAAATAAAGTAAAAATAGTATTTTTCTGTCTGTTTCCTGACCTATCCATGCAATATAAAAATATATCGAAAATAAAAGTCCTGAGAATGACATGCCAATTTAATATGATTTTTTCGGGAATATTTGAGGATTTACTGTGCAAAAATTACCGCGGGAGGAGCTGCCACCTGGCCACGAGGGTCGTGGGCGTGCCCCCCTGCCTCGTGGGCCCACGGTGGCCCTCCTCCACTTATCCCAGCACCCATCTTCTTCCTCTGTCTCACACAAACCCGAAAAACCAACTCAAGCACGCGTTCCAGCCACTTTTGCTGTGATTTTCGATCTCCTTGCTCAAAGCACCTCTTGCAAAACTGCTTGGGGAGATTGTTCCTTGGTATGGGACTCCTCCATTGGTCCAATTAGTTTTTGTTCTAGTGCTTTATTCTTTGCAAATTTCTGCTGCATAGGTGACCATGTTCTTGAGCTTGCATGTCAAATTTATATGGTTCCAAGTAGTTCTAATGCTTGATATAGGCTCTAGGCACTTGTAGGAGTAGCTGCTATCAGTTTTATTGAATTTGGTTCACTTTTATTTGAAGTTACTAAAAATTTCAGAATTTTTCAGAGAAAAACATTATGCTTAGGAAGATGTTCCAATGTGGTTCCTCTAAGAAGCAAGGACCCAGGATTGCTATGCGCGATGCTGACGAGGATCCACCAAGAGACGCTTTGGTACGGCCTTGAGAATGGCTGTCGGAAAATTTTATGGACCGAGCGGGAATTAAAGAAGAATTCAAAGCATATTTGCACAAGCCGGTCTTGAGGATTTTGAGGCTAACAAATTCCCCCAGTATCATGATCTCACAAGTTCATTTGTGAGGAGGTTTGAGTAATCATCTTCGTGTAATTCTCCTTCAGTCATATTTGATCTTTATGACAAATCTTATACCATGGACCTAGAGGATTTCACTATTGCATGCAAACTTCCATCATGGGGTAGTATTAGGGATCCCCCTAAATCTGAATTTAGAAACTTTCTTGCTAGTATAACTGTAGGGGAATCTAGAGATATAACGCAGGCTACCATAGGGAGCATTCTCTTTCCTGCTATACATTATTTTGCTCTCTTCATCGGTAGATGCATAAATGCTAAGGATGAAGCATGTCACATGTGTGTCCTTGATCTTAGCATTCTTAGGAGTGCTGTGTTAGGAGACCAATCTTATCATATGGGAGCCATTGTAGCTCGTAGGTTGCATCATAATAGACATAATGGAGATTTCTTTGGAGGAATTTATGCAACCCGCTTAGCTCATTTTCTTGAGATAGACATTTGTGAGGGTGATACGGAGTTGCCTCCTGCACATTTAGATTATGACTCTATGGCTTCGCACCAGTTTGTCGAGAGGCCTGAATCACCTCTCTTATATCATTTATTTTTTGATAAACGACGTGTTTTCCGTATTACTCTCCCTGCTCCTGCCTTCTTTGATTCACAGACGAAAAGAAGATATGTTATTACCAGAGAGGAGGCAGAAGAGTACGAGAGGAGAGGGGAGGCCGCTCGACTCCACGCTGTAGCTCAGCAGGTGATAACCGCTGCACATCAGTATGATCCCAACTATTCTTCATCGCAGTACGACCCCAACAACTATTATTATGGATATCAGCCAGGCCAGCCGTGGCCATAGACCAACTTAGGCCAAAAGCCTAAGCTTGGGGGAGTACGTATTTCTCACCGACATTACATTTATGTTCACACACACTCATTGTTAGATGTCGGTGCTCATACTCTTTCACTGTAATATCCATGATAATTTATTTTCTTTTTCCTTCTTTCTTCTTGTGTGTTTGTTAAACCTTAAGAAAAACCAAAAAAATTAGTAGTAGTTTATTTTTCTGCTGTAGTAGTAATAATTAAAAAGAAAACCCAAAAATATTTCCCGTTCTTCTTTTGCTTGTTGGGAGCTTTCCCGTGTAAATAGTTTTATTTCTTTTCTTTGGGGGTCAGTAGGAGAAGACCATAATTAAATTGTTGAAGTGGCTCTTATATGCATTATCGTTGATTTAACCAAGAGCCCATATTGCCTTGTCTTCTCCTGTTTATTGAATGCTCGCAGATTCCAGCTTAGTCCAATGCACGTACACTCTTATTATCATTCACACCGTTCGGTCGTGCAAGTGAAAGGCAATTACGATGATATATGATGGACTGACTGAGATGAGAAAAGATGGTATGAACTCGACCTCTTTTGTTTTTGTAAATATGATGAGACCCTCATTCTTGATTCGGCTTATTATGATAAACATGTTTGCAATGACAATTAGAGATCATAGTTGCTTGTGCCATGCTTGATTAGTTATGAGTTATAATGGTTTACCTTGTGTGCCAACATGCTATTGAGATGATTATGATGTGGTATGATGGGGTGGTATCCTCCTTCGAATGATTTAAGTGACTTGACTTGGCACATGTTCACGCATGTAGTTGAAACAAAATCAACATAGCCTTCACAATATTTATGTTCATGGTGGATTATATCCTACTCATGCTTGCGTCCAATGTTTATTAATTTTAGTGCATGTACATGGCTGTTATCGATCTCTAGTTGGTCGCTTCCCAGTCTTTTGCTAGCCTTCACTTGTACTAAGCGGGAATACTGCTTGTGCATCCAATCCCTTAAACCCCAAAGTTATTCCAGATGAGTCCACTATACCGTCCTATATGCAGTATCTACCTGCCGTTCCAAGTAAATTTGTATGTGCCAAACTCTAAACCTTCAAATAAACATTCTGTTTTGTATGCTCGAATAGCTCATGTATCAACCAAGGTTGTCCTTATCTTCCGTCTTAGGCGGGTTATTCTCAAGAAGAGTGGACTCCGCTCCTCACTCACGAGGAAATGGCTGGTCACCGGGATGCCCAGTCCCATGCTTTATGCAAACTAAATCAAAATTAATTGCAAACAAAACTCCCCCTGGGACCTGATGTATGTTGGAGGCACTCGTTGTTTCAAGCAAGCCATGGATTGATGCTTGTTGGTGGAGGGGAGTATAAACTTTACCATTCTGTTTGGGAACCGCCTATAATGTGTTTAGCATGGCAGATATCGCCATGATTTCAGATCTGAACCTATTACGTCTTCATGAATATATGTGAGTTCTTGCTCCTATCTTGCAAGTCTATAGTCACCTACTATGTGTTATGATCCGGCAACCCCGAAGTGACAATAATCGAGACCACTCCCGGTGATGACCATAGTTTGTGGAGTTCATGTATTCACTATGTGCTAATGCTTTGTTCCGGTTCTCTATTAAAAGGAGGCCTTAATATCCCTTAGTTTCCAATAGGACCCCGCTGCCATGGGAGGGTAGGACAAAAGATGTCATGCAAGTTCTTTTCCATAAGCACGTATGACTATATACGGAATACATGCCTACATTACATTGATGAATTGGAGCTAGTTCTGTGTCACCCTATGTTATGTCTGTTACATGATGAACCGCATCCGACATAATTATCCATCACTGATCCGGTGCCTACGAGTTTTCCATATACTGGTTTACGCTTATTTACTTTCCCGCTGCTACTGTTACAATACCAAAAACATTACTTTTGCTGTCTTTACTTTTGTTGCTGCTACCACCACTATCATATTACTGTGCTACTAAACACTTTGCTGCAGACACTAAGTTTCCAGATGTGGTTGAATTGACAACTCAGCTGCTAATACTTGAGAATATTCTTTGGCTCCCCTCGTGTCGAATCAATAAATTTGGGTTGAATACTCTACCCTCGAAAGCTGTTGCGATCCCCTATACTTGTGGGTCATCAGGGTATCTTGGATGATGAGCTGCCTTCCGTCAAAAGAAATTCCAATTCTTACAAGGTTAGGTGACTTTATTTGGAGACAACCGATTCTAACTGTGAAAACAAGCACCAAGCACTCCAGCGCAGGGCAACTAGAGTGGATGATGTTGTGCAATGAGGCCTTCGATATACGAACCCGCACAAGTGAAAGTTTCTTGAGAAATGGGAGTCGAAGGTTTAGTACCATATTGTCTGGTAGGTAGCACTGCGCAAAGGTGGCGGTGTGGAGAGAGGACGAAAACCCCGAGATGGACATCGGTGCTGAGGGCACAAGTTCATGGCGTTCGGTATGTGGTATGTGATTTCCAGGGGAATAGTAGAACTCAAGCAGCTGTAGTTCTGTGAATTCAGGGGATTCTAGCCAGGCGTCCACCGTGCAGGGCATGGTATGCTTGCTCAGGTAGCATGACGGGATGCAGAGGCTTTGAACGGAGCCCTGCTAGGAGGAGATGATGGCTCTGGGGATTTCAAAATCATTGAAGAGAGATAGCTGACGACAGTCGAGATTAAGGAGAACGGCGCGCCATAGAGGGCGCCACCAAATTGAGAGGACTTGGGTGCGGCAGCAATCCTTGGTGGGGAGAAGCGAGATGATCTCCCCAAGGATGGCGTCCAGGAGATCACTGATGCGCTCCACCTGAGATTCTACGGGTTCCTGGGATCCGGTGGGGGCGGGGTCGCCGCTCCTCCCCGCGCTGCCGGGTGCGGGATCTACAACAGGCGTCACCGCTGGTGGGAGCCTCATCTTCTTGGCGCTGGGGTTAGCCGACTCCATTTTCCTCGAGGGCGTCGCGTCGCGCTCACGGATTTGAGCAGAGTAACGAATGACAAGCCTAGTTGTAGTGCGAGCGAAGAAGAAGGGGGGCTGGGGGTTTTCTGTAGGAGTGAGGAAGAAGGGGGGCTGGGATTTTCTGTAGGAGTGAGGTGAGGAATTTGGGGGTACGAGTGGAACGAGCTGACGTGAGGTGGGTGGGAGCTAGGAGGAAGAAGAGCACCCAGGTTTTTGAATTGATTTTACTATTTACTAGTGTGGATGGGCTGTTTTGTCTTCGGACCCGAGAAACAATTACTACTAGTACAGTGGAGACACTCTATAGCTACCTAGAAAAACAATTACGACTAGTATAGTGGAGACACTCTACCGCTTCTGGCTCCTCCTAGGTCATTGAAACGTCTCCCTCTACTGATTGTTGTTATACTTTTGTTCACCGACATGCGGGCCATGCAGCGCGCGGGCCCAAATGCCATCCACCAAATTAGAAGGCAGTATGCAGGTGGAGAGTCACCCCGGTCGTAGCGCGGCAGTAATGAGCAGTCGTATCACAAAACCCCACCTCCCCGCAGTCTAAGTTTGACGGATGAAGTAACCATCATTTCACTCTTCGCTGAATCCCCTTCTCCCTCACCGTCTTCAAGAAAGGCAATACTTGCATCTACCACTGTTCTTCTCTTCGAACGAAGGGAAGGTAAGCGAATCCGTGATGTTGGTATATTTTCGTTCAGAGGAAAAAAACTTTTGCAAAGCAGTAACCGATCCTCACTCTCTTTTTTGTTTCATTGTCATTGCGATTGTGTTTTCCTTTCAGTGGACTCCTAGTATTCGTCAGTTTCATGATGGACCAAGGAGAACCAGGCAAAGATCTGCCGATATTGGAGCAGACGCGGGAGGCTGATCCCCACGAGACACAGAGCTCCAAGAAGATGGAGGCAACCACCGAGGCGACCCCAGATATAGAGATGGTCAACGCCCCGTTTGAGGTTACAGCCCCCGTGGCACTGCAGGAGCAGTTTTCCCCATTCGAGGATGTGTCCCCCCCCCCGGTGAGCTGCCCAAGGTGATTTCCTTCTTTTCCAATCTCGATTGTGGTTTTTCATCTAAGTATGTGGTGATTTTTTTAGAAAAGGAAGTATGTGGTGATTAATAATACAAAATTTTATTAGCTTTGATGCCATGGTATACGTGGTGGTATAAATAACTTGTGTTTCTTATACTGAAAAGTAATTCAGAATTTGTTTCTGTTTCAATTAGAGCCCTGATGCAGACAAGGATTGTATGGTTGTACATGTCACTCGCTATGAGGCAGACGGCCTGAATATACGCACTAGGAAAATAGAGTTCTTAGGCTGTTGGATCCTGGAAGCTATTTGCGGTTATACCAATGAAGAGTTGTATTCCAGCCTCACTGTTGTCAGGCGTGTTGTCCAGGGTGTACTGAAGCACAAGAAGTTCAAAGCTACTCCTTCGTTTGTGAGGAATATTGTTCTTGTCAAGCTTACGCAGGAAGATGACGTGGCATGCCTCCACAAACAAGTTTATCAGTGGCAAGGCCACAAGGTTGTCTTCATGAAGGTTCACAGGATTGAGCTGCTGCGAGACGTCCTCAATGATGTTCATGGCAAGGTCCGTCTTGTGTCCAGCCCAAATTAGATCGAGGCATGAAATAGTTGCCCCAACTAGTGTTTAATAGTAGTTTGGATTGTGTCTAATTATCCGAACCTTGCCTGTTATCGACCCCTCTGGGTCTAGTACTCTGTTTGAATCCGTCTATGGGAACTGCTGCTACATTTGTGTGCCCGTGAATCATGTGAGAACCATCATAATTGTTGCCAAAACAGATGCATCCTCACTAGTTTTTTCATGAATATGGCATGGTAAGACATAAGTTGTCACGGTTTATCATACGAGCAGTGTGTGTTTTGATGAAATAGAGCACTCATTCGAGAACCGTGCACCACGTATACATAAGTACTTTTAAACACGGTTGGTGCTACCCCACTTGTAAGCAGTTGTGCAAAACACGGCACATTGGCTCAGCTCGCTTCAACACTAGGCTATCGACCAGCTAACAATCAACATTCTGATGTCTGACATATAAGCAACTATGTATCTTGTTACAGTGGTTCATGCAGTTAATTGAGGCCACAATGTAATAAATTCCAAACGTTCACACGCTAGTCTAGCGCTCATGTGGAACACTCACATTAAACTCGTCTTCATAAAAAACTTGAAAAGCATAAGTTAAGCAATTTTATACATCTCAATGATTCATAGAACATAACAAACATATACTAGTTCACAGCAAAAGACAAAGTTGTGAGAAGGTTTACAAATCAGGAAAAAACAAGCAAGGCTTCTCTCTGAGCAAAGGGCCTCCCGGCAGGCTTAAATTTCCTGGAGTTCACTCTAGTTTTTTCTTGTTGCCACCAGTTAGGGTTAGGTTCTCTCATTCCAGAATAACCAATTATAATTGTGGTCACAACTGGAATGCTGAACTGAACCATGCAGTGTACTGACCAGCTGAAATGCTTGTGCATTCCACTAAATTTAAGCACCGCTATTTGCAGAAATAAGCAGACCACAATGCCTCTTGTCCGCGCACCTGTCCAAAAAAACGCCGTGTAGCCGTGTCGGCTAGTCCTTGGTCCATGGATGAACTAGTAGAAAGTGCATTCTGGACTAGGATATAGTTGTTTTCACTCGTCCCTGCTTTGCAATCAGGAAGTAAAATGTACGAATCAGCTTCTTTTAGATTGCGTTGGTCATTCTACCTTAGTTACTACCAATGTAGGGATACCTTGAAGACGGGAGGTTAGATGACGGCAGGGAGGGATTGCCATCTTATTTTGCGCAGTTGTACTAAAACTGAGGTTTGTGCTTTTGATTGCGCGGATAGAAATGATACGGAGACAGACATCCCAAAACGATATGGAAACAGACATCCCTGTTTGCGCAAATAAAAATACGGTTATTTAAACAGTGACAGATATTACTACTTTCCCCCGTTTCCTCTTAGAACCAAGTCCTAGATTCATGCTACAGCTTTCCCACATTCTTCCCTGTTTGAACCAACGCTTTGAGTCGACTGTATGAAATAGCTTTACTTCTAAACTACTAATACTATATTGCGACAGTTTTGAAATTGGATCTACCACTCCATCTTCGGTTCTCCCGCCCAAACAAGCATTGGCTCAAAATCCACCGTTCATTTCCCCTCTCATGCATATCACTGCCGTCCATCAAACAAAGGATGACATGATCTGAAGGCTAAGAGTTGCCGAATTCGCTCCCGCTCCTTGTGCACATGGCCGACTCTGCTCTCCATGTAAACAAATAAAGAAGTCCCCGTTGAATCTGGATTGCACCTACTGAAGTTGAGAAATGTCTAGAAACTGCTGCCACCTACTCACATGCAAGCACGACAAGTTGGCAAATAGCTAGCACATTTTGGTTCCCCGTTGTCACCTGGGAAATAAACACTCTACTACTGACTTATTTTTTTAGATTACTGTAAAAATGGATTTTTTAGATGCCGCTATACTGCAAAGTTTACACTGTTCACATAACATAACATCGCATGGCTGATGCTAGCTAAAGTTTTATTCTGCTTCATCGAGAAATGTAATATTTTTATTATTCACAGAAAAAGTGTAATATTTTATTTCAGTCATACATGAGCTATACCTCAAGCTAATATAGGACATGAGTGTCTGTCAGACCTAAATGACTTATTTAGTTGCACAAAATAGTCCATAAACATGCATGTAAACCGTCAAACAACTCTAGAACTATACATCAGTGGAACCCAGGAAACATCATATAATAAAACTACAACTTTTGTCTTGTAATCAAATTCTTACTTGGAACTCAGTTTGATTTGTGCAAGTGATTTGCTTCTTATTTCAGAATAGTCCTTAGATGATGCAAACAAACACACTATGATATCTACTCAAGATACGAGTACCCATTTCTCTCTCTGAAAAGAAGGTATATGACACTACTAGGAAAAGGGCTATAGATGGAATTGACACTAATGGTGCACCAGACATGTGGTGCGCCATTACTATATACTAATGGCGCACCGGCTGTTGGTGCGCCATTGGTGTGGAAGACACTAATGGTGCACCAGGCACACGGTGCGCCACTAGTAACAAAATGATTTTTTTTTCATTTTTTAAACATACTAATGGCACATCTGGGCAGAGTGCGCCATTAGTAGTTAGAACTACTAATGGCGCGCCAGCCGTAGAGTGCGCCACTACTGTATTTTTTTACTTTTTTGCAAAACTACTAATGGCGCACCGTTGCATAGTGCGCCATTACTAGTTTAAACTAGTAATGGCGCACTGTGCCATGGTGCGCCATTAGTATAGAAATTATTTTTCTTACTTTTTTGCAAAACTACTAATGGCGCATGTCTGTGTGGTGCGCCATTAGTATGTTGGGTTACTAATGGCGCATGTCTCTGTGGTGCGCCATTAGTAACCTGGGACCAGCTAGATATTTTTGGACAGCCACACCTACACACTCACTTTCCCCACTTCATTCCCCCCACCACCTTCTCTAAGCTTGTCGGCTGCCTCCTCGTCCTCACCTCATCTCGATCGCTATCCCACCTCGCCAGATCCGGTCCCCCTCGCCGCCGAGCACCCCCTGCACCATCTCCCCCGCTCCACCGGCCGTCGCTGACGACCCACCGCACCCTCTCTCCCGCACCCTCCCAGCCCGCTCCACCGTCACAAATGAATGCAACTAAAATTGCAAAAAAAAACAAATTTGATTGTATTTTTTCATATTCATAAATATTTTCAAATAACAAATTTGATGATATTTTTTAAAAAATTATTACTTTTTTTAAAAAAATTAGTGTTATGATTTAAACAAGTTTGAACATATTTAAACACAAATAAATATCAAACAGCATTTTAAATGCATAAAAACAAAAATTGGGGAGCCTGGGAATCAAACCCAGGACCTCCTAGTGTGTGTGCTGCGTGCTGACCAGTCAGGCTAGTGGGCGTGTTCTGATGGAGATAGGGTTAGGTGGAATATAACCTGACCAGTCGGGCTAGTAATTAAAACAAAATTCTAATGGCGCACCAGGGGGAGGTGCACCATTAGAATCGTCGTACTTATGGCGCACTAGGGGGAGGTGCGCCATTGCTAACCCTCCCCCACTCCACCTATTCCCCTTGCACTATGGCCTCCCTCCCTCGCCAGATCCCCCACTCGACCCCAAACGTACGCCGCCGCCCCCTTGCTCCGCCCCTCCGTCCGCCGTGCCTGCACGCCGTCGGCGCCGCTGCCGCCGCTGTGGTCTTGCGCTGCCCCGACGCCACCGCCCCGACCCCCGCGGGACTCCACCCCCGCCGCCCCCACGCCCCCCGAAAGGGATCGGCCGAGCGCGCGCCGCCCGCTCCTCTCCTCCTCCCTCCGACGAGCGAGGGCCTCCTCCGGCCCCTGGAGCAGCCGGCGAGCGCGGCCTCGACGCACCCACCCCGCCTGGCCCTGCCGTCCTCCACCACCGGCCCCTGCTCTCCTTCGACCACGGCGAGCGACGACCCGGACGATCTCGGACCCCGACCCTGACCCCTTCGCCGACCCCGACCCCTCCGGCGACCAGGTACCTCTCCTCCTTCCTCATTTCTTCCTCTCTCCACCATTCCCCATTCCCTCCCTCCCCTCTCTTCGCCGACCGCTTGCTGCTACGCGCTGCTACTGCGGTGCCTCGCGCGTGAGCAGTCACGTCCGCCGCAGCTCCGGGCCTCCCGCGGTGGCCTGCTGCCGCTGCTGCCTCCGGCGGCCGCTTGCTGCCTTGCACACCCGCGCATGCACCTAGCCGTGCCGGCCCTGCTTGCCGTCCCGCATGCGCCCCTGCGCCTGCCTGAGCTGCTTCTACTGAAGCTCTTGCCCTGTTGCTACGCTAATACTGCTGCTGCTTACTGTACTGCTAGATAGCTTTTCAATTTTTACATTGACTAACCTCCTAGACAGACCCTAATCTGTGGTTAAACAACTGGTAAAATGACTGAATAAAATATGAGTAGGTAGTATATGATCAATAGGCAATACTAGTGGATATTAGGCCTTTTTACAGGCAATAATAGTGGGTGATGTGCCTGGATGTCTGTGGGCGATGCTCAGGTGGTATGTATGATGTCTCCGCTTTTTTTGAGATTGCTGCTGCTATCTCACCAGATTATATGTAGTGTGTCATTCTTGCTATGGTCATGTAAGAGAAATGCTTTGCCTTGCTAATTTTACCATGAGATTTGGGGTAATCATCTAGTTCTGGTCAAAGCAAGTGGTTTTCCTGAGCTATGCCTTGGTTAGAAAATGATGCATGATGGTTTGTTCAGAAGAGGAATGATCCCAAGATAGCACGTATCATGGGGTCAAACCTGGGACCCCTATTGTAATTTGATTTTGATTATTAATTTTTCTGTGAGCAGATGAATTACAGTGTTTGTGTTGTAATGAAACTTGAGCTGAAATAGAACTTGACAGCCTGTACAGTGAATATATACAGTCATTGTAATTTTTGGGAGTAATTTTTGGTGTCAAATCACTCAAGTAGTAACTGAATTTTTAAACTGAACTTGACACAATACTATTCAGTTAATTTTCTTGGACAGTAGTATGTATGCTCATCACTTTATGTATGGTGTTATGCCTTGTTATCTCTGTTCAGTTAACTAATGAAGCACTAGGCTCATCCATGGTACAAGTTCACCTGTGAACACTTGAAATTAGTCAGGACATCCCGTACTGATAGATGTAAATTGTGTCCAGTAGGCTTTGAAGCACCGGTTTTTCCTGTTTCTAACTCTGAATCTAATATAAACCATACTGTTGGCATAAGTGGCCTTTTGTATATGTGTTGATGCTTTGTTAATATAAAGCTATCACTACAGGAATCAGCTACTTTGCCGTCTGCCGTAGCGGACGGCAAAGGCACGAATGGCGGACGGCAAAGGCCTTTGCCGTCAGCGGCGGACGGCAAAAGGCTCCGGTAAAGTAGGCTTCGGTAAACAGGTTCTTTGCCGTCTGCTACTGACGGCAAAGTCTTTGCCGTCTGCGGCGGACGGCAAAGAGAGAGAGGCAGACGGCAAAGAGAGCGGACGGCAATAATTGCCCTGTCAGTCCGTTAAGTGGCTAACGGAAGGCCTTTGCCGTCCGCCGCTGACGGCAAAATTTCTAGGGTCTTTGCCGTCCGCCGTATGATGTCATCTACACGTCACTACGTGGCAGGTTCTTTGCCGTCTGCCACTGACGGCAAAGTCTTTGCCGTCTGCCACTGTAGGCAAACTGACCAAATGGGTCAGCTCCCAGGAAGCACAGGTGGACGCCACGTGGCTTCTTTGCCGTCCGCGGCAGACAGCAAAGAGCAGGTTGCCGTCGGTGGCAGACGGCAAAGAGCCTGCATATTGGCTCTTTTTTCTGTTTTTTATTAAATCCAACAATTTTCATCACAAATATATATGACATATATAGATATATTTCAAAAGGCCATTACAGAGCAAACATATAAGATATCCAACACATAACTTCATCATCCAACCATATATATTACATGCATAGTTCCATCATACATAACAAGTTCAACATAGAGGCATCCAACCATATATATTACAATAGTTTCATCCAACGATACATGCATAGTTCAACGATACAAAAGAAACAGAGAAAGGGATAAGGAGCACTCCATCTATGCAAGCTTTCGTCAAGTGAATGAAATCTGCAAAATGAAAAATAAGAAAGTTAGAACAAGAAGAGTAGAACAAGAAGAAGACTAGAACAAGAAGAGTGTGTCATTTATGAGCTAACTTACGTGAAATGGATCATATATGAGCTAACTAAGTTGAAATGGGTCGTTTATGAGCTAGCTAAGGTGAAATGGATCATTTATGAGCTAACTTAGTTGAAATGGGTCGTTTATGAGCTAGCTAAGGTGAAATGGATCATTTATGAGCTAACTTAGTTGAAATGGGTCGTTTATGAGCTAAGTAAGGTCAAATGGATTGTTTATGAGCTAACCTAGGTGCAATGGATCGCTTATGAGCAAACTTAGGTAAAATGCATCATTTTAGAGGTAACCTAGGTAAGATGGATCATTTTGGAGCTAACCTAGGTAAAATGGGTCATTTTAGAGCTAACTTCGGTAGAATGGATCATTTATGAGCTAAGTAAGGTTAAATGGGTCATTTTAGAACTAACTTAGGTAAAATAGATCGTTTATGAGCTAACTTAGGTAAAATGGATCGTTTTTGAGCTAACTAAGGTGAAGGGCATCATTTTTTAGCTAACTAAGGTGAAATGGATCGTTTTTGAGCTAACTAGGTGAAATGAATCGTTTTTGAGCTAACTAAGGTAAAATGGATCGTTTTTGAGCTAACTTAGGTGAAATGGATCGTTTTTGAGCAAACTTAGGTGAAATGGATCATTTAAGAGCTAATTTAGGTGAAATGGATCGTTTTTGAGCTAACTAAGGTGAAATGGATCGTTTTTGAGCTAACTAAGGTGAAATGGATCATTTTTGAGCAAACTTAGGTGAAATGGATCATTTAAGAGCTAATTTAGGTGAAATGGATCGTTTTTGAGCTAACTAAGGTGAAATGGATCGTTTTTGAGCAAACTTAGGTGAAATGGATCATTTAAGAGCTAATTTAGGTGAAATGGATCGTTTTTGAGCAAACTTAGGTGAAATGGATCATTTAAGAGCTAATTTAGGTGAAATGGATCGTTTTTAGCTAACTTAGGTGAAATTGATCGTTTAGGAGCTACTCTAGGTAAATTGGGTCATTTTAGAGCTAACTTGGATAAACTGGATCATTTATAAGCTAACCTAGGTAAGATGGGTCATTTTGGAGCTAACTTAGGTAAAATGGATCGTCTATGAGCTAACTAAGCTAATTATGCAATTTTTGACATAAGTAAGCTAAGTATAGATCGTTTTAGAGCTAACTTAGGTAAAATGGATGGTTTTGGAGGTCAGTAAGCTTATTAAGTCATTTTGGAGGAGAAGAAGCTAAGTCTACGTCATTATGGTAAGCATTGGAGGAAATAAAGCTAAGTCTAGGTCTTTATGCATGTGTTAAGCAAAACACTAGATAAACATACCAAGATCCAGGAGGTGTAGGAGCGGGGTGGCTCGTGTCGGTAGCTGCAGAAGGATCGTGTGATGCTTGTCTGGAGTTATGCTGCACCAAAGATCATTTCCAATGTCTTGTTAGCATGATGACACTCAAATGTTAAGACTAGCAAGTAATGTCCATTCAAATAAAACTCACCGTGGTCCCAGGAGCAATCACTGGCATCGGCGGAGCGGTCTGACTTGTCTTCTCGCACACAGACTGCACATTTGGTTTTGACGACTCAGTCATACTAGTTAGTAATGAGACAAACACTACATGAATGTTTTGGCTAATCTGCAGAAGAAACTTACCACAAGGAGCTCGTACATGGCCCTTGCATGCATGTCATTCCGTGCCCTCTCCTCCTCCAGCATCTTTGCGGTCCTCTCCTCCAACTCCCGCTGCCTCTCCGCCGCCTCCGCCAGAAGTTTCTCTGTTCTATCTCTCTCACTCTGTATAGCAGCCTGCAATACCACTCACATGACCATTTGTAATCATTGATGGAAGCGCACACAATGTAATGGAGAAAGATAACTGAGTACGTATCACTAACCTTGATGGCGAGTTGCACTGGCCGTTCACGAGGCCTTATCTCAGGAGCGGAGCTCGACTGGCGCGCCTTGATCTCCGGGAGAGTGCTAGGACAACGGATAAGTCCATCTCCAATGGCTATGGAGCCATGGGACCTCCCACCACCAGATATCATCAATAGCTCTGGATCAATGGGACCCTGGCTCGGGTTAAAGTCCTCCCCTTTCCTCGCCTTCCCCTCATCTCTATATCTCACGAGCTTGTTGTGGGAGGAGATGTTGGTGAAGTTGTTTGCATCATCGAGGTCAGACTGAGAGAAAGCCTTGACTTTCTTGAAAGAGGCAGTGTGGGCCATGGCATACAGGTCATACACCTCTGGCACCTTATCCGCCTTATTGTAGCGTGCCTGAAAGAGAGAAACAATGAAAATTAGTAATTATAGGGCTCAAGCTAGCATGATGAATGAATTGCATGAATCATGAAGCAAACCACATACCCAGTTGCGCCCGAACTGATATAAGTTGGAGCTGCCTTGATGGTGTGGCACACCTTCCATTTGGGCACGTTTGTCCTTGGCCTCCTTGTGGAGGGCTAGCCATCGTTGTGAGCACCACTCATCGACCAACACCTCCCAACAATCCATCCGATCCGCACACCATCTCGGAGGCGCCTAAGTTAGCAAATAGAAACTTGAGCGCTACGACTAAGAATTACTAAATGAAGGAACTTAAGTAGAGAAGGCCTTAAGAATTACCTTCATGTACTGCTCCTTACTCAGGAACTTATCGCGGCACGCCGGCTTGGTCTTCTTGATACCACGCAAGGCGTAGTAGTCTCGAACAGCCTGCACACACTGACCAGTGTGACCGGTATACATCCAAGCACGGTCACTCATCTTGACTTTCAGAGCTACTAGACACACAACAATTATATATGTAATTCACCATGTATATATTCATCAGTTGATCTACTTTGTCAATTTTATTACGTCCATGCAACCTACACTCTAATAGGTAATGATAGGTCCTAATCCCACCCGTGTATGTGTAGATTGGGTTCATTTTCCCATGCTATGCTCCGGATCCGACGCAAAATTTCGGCAGCACCTCCCCGCTGTTCTCCTGATACACGTCTCTGCAATAAACAGAGAGGATGTGTACCCGGAGAACAACAGGGGAGGCACTGACGAAATATATGCGTCGGATCCGGAGCAAAGCATATGGGAAAACGAACCCAATCTACACATACTCGGGCTGTCCATGGATAGCGTTGGACAATTCGAAAGAATCAAGGTTATAAATATGCAAATGCATGCATATTTATAACTATGACGCTTTCGAACGGGAGACACATATTGGTTACGCATACTGATGATTCAAGACACATATATAGCTAGCTATCAAGTTTCATCGGAATAGATCAAATAATTAATGGGGGAGGAGGACTTGTCATTTGTGCTCACCCACGAACGAAGGGGCAGAGCTCGTCAAACGCACGGCGAGGTCGTCGAACACCAAACCTCGCAGCGATGAAACAACTGCACATTTAAAACTACACGATCAACACAATTATATATATGATGTTTTTCATAACTAAATCGAAAAATATATGACCTAACTAATAATTCACAAATATATGACCCCGTCGGCGTCTGGAAGGCCAAAGAACACCTTAATTTTCGGGAGGTGTCGGTGGTCGGGGTGCCCTGTCGGTGTCGGGGTGCCGTGTCGGGGTCGGGGTCTCGGGGTCGGGGTGTCGGGTCGGGGTGCCGGGTCGGGGTCGGGGTGCCGTGTCGGTGTCGGGGTCGGGGTGTCGGGTCCGACTCGCGGTCGGGGTCAGGGTCTCGGGGTCGGGGTGTCGGGTCAGGGTGCCGGGTCGGGGTCGGGGTGCCGTGTCAGTGTCGGGGTCGGGGTGTCGGGTAAGGCCCGGGGTCTCGGGGTCGGGGTCTCGGGGTCGGGGTGTCGGGTCAGGCTCGGGGTCGGGGACTCGGGGTCGGGGTGTCTGGTCGGGGTGCCGGGTCGGGGTCGGGGTAGGGGTGTCGGGTTGGGGTCGGGGTGCCGTGTCCGTGTCGGGGTCAGGGTGTCGGTGTCGGGGTGTCGTGTCGGTGTCGGGGTCGGGGTCTCGGGTTCGGGGTGTCGGGTTGGGGTCGGGGTGCCGTGTCCGTGTCGGGGTCGGGGTGTCGGGTCAGGCTCGGGGTCGGGGTGTCGGGGTCGGGGTCGGGGTCGGGGTGTCAGGGTCGGGGTCTAGGGGTCGGGGTCGGGGTCGAGGTGTCGGGGTCGGGGTCAGGGTCGGGGTGTCGGGGTCGGGGTCTAGGGGTCGGGGTCGGGGTCGGGGTGTCGGGGTCGGGGTCTAGGGGTCGGGGTGCCGGGTCGGGGTCGGGGTGCGGTGTCGGGTCGGGGTGCCGTGTCGGGTCGGGGTTTTTTCCTCTTTTTTCCTTTTCTTCTTCTTCCTTTTCTTCCTTTTCTTCCTTTTTTTTCCTTCTTCTTCTTCTTCTTCTTCTTCCTCCTTTCCTTTTTCCTCTTCTTCTTCTCCTCCTCTCCTCTTTTTTCTTCTTCTTTTTCCTCTTCTTCTTTTTTCTTCTCCTCCTGCTCTTCTTCTTCTTCCTCTTCTTCTTCTCCTCCTCTCCTCTTTTTCTCTTCTTCTTCTTCTTTCCTCAAACTAAACTAAACCTAAAACTAAACCTAAAACTAAAACTAAAACTAAATCTAAACTAAACATAAACCTAAAACAAATAAAATAGAAAAAAAGGAAAAAACTAAATCTAAACCTAAAACTAAACTAAAACTAAACCTAAAACTAAAACTAAAACTAAATCTAAACAAAAACTAAAAAGAAAAAAAACAGAAAAAGGAGGCCGGGGCTCACCTTCTCCAGCGCCGGTGGAGGAGGGGGCGGGGCGGTGGAGGAGCCCCCCGGTGGAGGAGCTGGCCGGGGCGGCGGCGGGGGGCCGGGCCCGGGGCGGTGGGGGGCCGGGGCACGGGGGGGCCGGGGCGGCGGGGAGGCGGGGGGGGCGGTGGAGGAGGCCCCCGGTGGAGGAGCTGGCCGGGGCGGCGGCGGGGGGCCGGGCCCGGGGTGGTGGGGGGGCGGGGCACGGGGGGGCCGGGGCGGCGGGGAGGGGGGGGGCGACGGGGTGGTGGGGCGGCAGGGGGCCGGGGCGGTGGGGCGGCGGGGGCGACGGGTGGTGGGGCGACTGGGCGGCGGCGAGTGGTGGGGGCGGCGGCGGCGGCGGTGGGGTGGGAAGTGCTGGCGGGGCGCGTCGGCGAGGATCGAGTGAACAGAGAGTAACGGGTGGGGGGTACGGGCCATTAGGTAGTGGCCTCTTTGCCGTCCGCCTCGCTTTGCCGTCTGCCCTTTTGCCTCTTTGCCGTCTGCTGGCGGACGGCAAAGAGGTGGCCCGTTAAGTTTTTCCCAAACGGGTGGGGGGTGGGGGCCACCTCTCTCTTTGCCGTCCGCCAGTTGACGGCAAAGATTCTTTGCCATCTGCCAGCAGACGGCAAAGAACTGGCGGACGGCAAAGAGCTTCTTTGCCGTCTGCCAGTTCTTTGCCGTCTGCTTTTTGGTAGCTGATGGCAAAGAGCTGCTTTGCCGTCAGCTAGCAGATGGCAAAGAGCTGGCAGACGGCAAAGAAGCTGATTCCAGTAGTGTATAGATGATGTTGTACTTGTGATGATGCTACTTGTGAACTTCTGAAATGACCCATTGGTGACTTCATTACGCGGGGATAATGATATTGCAGGTACCCCGAGAGGCCCTTGAGTTTGCCGGAATGTCGATTAACTTCCGTTCCGGCAAATTCGGGTACTCCATATGTCCTATTTTCAGCAAAGGTCATGCTGAAATTTTCCGTGAATTTTAGCATGACTTTGCTAAAAATAGGACATATGGGGTACTTGCGACGAATGCATGGGCCAGGGTATCTTAATACTTAGATAAGTAGGATCAACTGCCCCGCCATTCTTGCTGCATTAAACCATAGGTGGCAATAGAGCCAAGTGATTAGGCCCAACTTAGAATTATCCTTAGCATCGATAAACCCTAGATGATAAACCCAACATAGGTGGCAATAGAGCCAAGTGATTAGTGCCAAGTGATTAGGCCCAACCTAGGGTGCCTCGGCATCGATAAACCCTAAATGATGAAAACTTAACTTGGCTTCTATAGGGTGCCTCGGTGTCGATGAGAACCTAAATGATGTACGCTTAGGCTTTTAGGGTGCCTCGGCGTCGACAAACCCTAAATGATAAAAGCTTAGCTTTTAGGATGCCTCGGTGTCGACAAACCCTAAATGATGAGACCATGATCTTGTTCCTTGACAATAACCAACTTTTTCACCAAACTTTTTTCCTATTTAGACCGAAACATGGCCCACAACGATGAGGTCGACGGTTTGGGCGGCAAGCAATTCTGGGAGCTGTCCCAGGAGTTGGAGGAAGAACCTCACTGCTATGAGGACGCCGCGGAAGACACCGATCCTGACTACACAACCCCTAGTGGCGTCGGGGATGACACCACTGATGATGGCGCCGCGGATGCCACCACTGATGATGGTGGCGCACGCACAGATGGCAGCCAACCGAAGAGGCAACGGAAGGACCGGCGCCCGAATGTGCTCGGCACCGTCAGGGAGGAGTTTACTGAAGTGAACTCCGACGGGCATCTGACGGCGCCCAAACACGTAGTCAAGAGGTACTCGATTCAGCTCGGGTGCATTCTCCGGAGAACCGCCTCGATCAACACCGAGAACCTAAGGCATAAGGACCGAGGGAATTTGCGCAACCTCCTCTTCACGATGCTGCACGAACGATACAAGTTCCCCGCTGAGTTCGCAAACACACGCCTCTAGGGTAATAAAGTGAACGGTGCCGCCCTCACGACGATGAGCACGACCCTGTCTACTTGGAAAAGCACGGTGAAGGCAATGATTGACAAAGGTGATAGTTATGGAAAGATCAAGGCGAAATATCCTTTGATGAGCGAAGATGACTACAAGGAGTTCTAAATCAAGTGCGAGAGCCCGGCAACCTCCGAATCAAGTCAGTGGGGGAAAGAAATGTGGCAGCTGAACATAGGGGTCCACCAACTCGGTCCCGGCGGTTATAGAGTGGCGGAGCCTATATGGGACAAGGAGGACGCGGAGCGTGCCGAGCAAGGCCTATCGCCCCGCTTCGAGAAATACAGTGACAAGCAGACCAGGAACTTTCTCAGGGCTCGGTACAAGGAGGACCTGGTAACAAAGGAGCTTACCACGGATCCGAAGACCAAGGAGCTTGAGCTTGTTCTGGTAAGGAATACACCCCCGCGTAATTAGCTCCATATGGTTCCATTCTAATTAATCCCCAATATTTCTAAATGGTTCACGTTCCTTTCGCAGGACAAAGAAAGCAATAGCGCGGGGTCATCTCAGATCTCCCCTTTCGACACCCCTTTGAATAGGGCGTTGAATGTAATGAAAAACAGGGATAAGCTCAATAAGCTGACGTCAGCTGGTCGTGTGGCCGGCAAAGGCTTGTCCACAAAATGGTCGTCATACTATGCCGCTGGTGGGCGAAAGGAGAAAAAGACCAGCTCAGAAAGCCAGTCGCGCGAGGTTGAAGGACTCAAGGCGCAAGTGGCGCGGATTCCGGAGATGGTCCAAGAGCAAGTGCAACAACAACTGGGGTCGACGCTCACCGGCATTATGCCTACCTTGATTCATGGGATAACGACATGGATTGCGGGTGGCCAACAGGGGCCGCCCCCAATTCCCAGCTTCACGGCCAGCAACTCGCACAACGCGCAGGCAGAGCCATTGGTGTCTCCGGCGGCGGCGGTATTGGTGACTATGGCGGCGGCACCATTGGTGTCTCCGGCGGCGGCGGTATTGGTGTCTCCGACGCCGGCATTGGAGCTTAATGCACCCGGGTGTATGCTGGCCGGCACCTCGCCAGCAAGCGGTCCCTCCGTCAGTTGCACGCCCGCCGTTGGCGGTGCCTCGACATGAGCCGAGCTCAACGGCACCATGGTAACTAAGCCTCTCAGCCGAGGACTTCATCTCCTTGCCGTTGACTGGGCATCCCTGACGCCCTACATGTTTTCGTAGGGCGCCGCCGACGTTCCTTGCACTCTCCTGCACTTCGTGGGCGGCGAGTTGGTCGATGTCGCCAAGGGCAGAATCATTCAACCGGGCAACCCCGTGTTCCACGGTAATCCGATGCCACCCACAATGTATAGGGTTGAAGTGGTTTGGGTGCTGCCAGGCTACGACGAGCTGTTACCTCCGATTCGACCCGCTAGGGCCGACGAAGAAGATGAGATGACCCTCAGCGCCTGCGTAAGTTGGCCCCTGCTTTGGCCAAAGAGCCAGATTCGTTTGGGGACGGGGGACACCACCCCACAGACAAGACCGCCAGTCGTGCCGGCGCCAAGCCATGGCAAGAACGCCGCAACGCTACCGGACGTGCCGGACATCCCTATGGCACAGGATCCGGACATGCATATGGCACAGGATCCGGACGACGACGACAACGACGATGCTGCATTTACCAACGTCGATAAGTACTTTGCCGAACATGGGTACGGTGACGAGTTCTATGGGCCTCCTTCTCAAGAACCCGAACAAGACGACCGCGATCTAGCTGGTACGGCGGAGAAACCCAATTGCAACAGGCGTCGTCTGGTGTTCAGTTCTCAAGAGACGCCTCCAGCTGCCACCTTCACCGAGCCTTAGATAGTGGAGGTGCCAAATATTATCAGCCCCAACACGCTCAAGAAGGCGGTCTGTGAGCAGAACTCGGTCCCGTTACAGCAGATCAAGAAGAAGGGCCGGAAACGGCAGACTAAAAAGGCCGTCGGTGCGAGCCAGCCGGCACCGAGTACGTTCCGTGCTCAGGACGGGCCACCTTCACCTAAGGATATCTCGAGGAGGGTGCATGTGGCAGGTAGGGCGATGCTACCAACAAATATGCTCAATGCTGCAACCGGTGCTATGCGGAGTCTGCACGACAGTGTTCTTTCTTTGGAGAAGCGGCGTCTCAGAGAGAATGATGTGGCATACTCGGTTTTCGTGGCCAAGGTGCCAGAGGGCAAGGGCTTTGTGGATGGCGCCATTGGGGGTATGATCGTCCTGCAGTTTGATGACATCTTTGCTATGTTCAACCTTCATCCGCTGCACTACACCTTCGCTCGGCTATTTTTGCTGAGTATGGAGATGTGGATCATTAGAGACAAGACCCCGGACATCGTGATCGTCGACCCCTTCTACATGTGTGCCAAGCTCTTGAGCAGCGTTGGGGACCGCCAAGTCGCGACTTCACACCTCAAAGACGTCATTCTGGCAAACCCAGATAAGGATAACTTCCTTGTGGCTTACTTTCCCGAGTAAGTCATCCCTTAACCGCCCCGTAACATATGATTTCTTAGATTTCGATCGTTCTTTTTTTTTCTAACATTCCGTGTTCTGTACAGTGACACACATTGCACACTCATCCTCTTAAGCCCGAAATATTCCATGGCCACATATTTCGACCCGAACCGTAACTCCAAGATAGACTACACAAATATCAAGAAAGTTCTTGATGATGTTCTCCTCGGCTACGCCAAATCTGGAGGCACCTTCATCAGCGCAGTTCGTAAGTACGGCAAGCACGTGTTTGCCCACAATACGACGTTCTACTGCGTCAAGCAGCCACCTGGCAGTCAGAAGGATGCCTACTACGCCCTCCATCACATGCAGGCGATCATAAGGGACCATCATCATCTTCTGCTACCAAATAATCTCAAAGATTGGGCCGCGAGCTTGTCGGCAATCCAGGACGCGGACATCAGACAAGAATTCTTTCGCATCCAGTCGGAGTTTGCGGACATCATCCATCAAGATGTCCTTCATACCTCGAGGCAGTTCTTCCTCAGATATCAACCGTCCAACATTGAGATAGATAGAATGCTACAAATGCAGGCTGACAACGCCCGCGATTTCATGACCATCACAATAGACGGCGGCTTCATCCACGCTCCTGTCCATGAGTCGAGTAGAAAGTAGTGATGTGTAGTTCTGAAACATTGATTGGATCATATTGTAATTAATCTTTAATGAATTGTATGTCTCTTTGGTTTGGACAGTCGTTCAACTTAGATGTAATCGATGATATTTATTAGTCGGACCATGAATCATGCTATTAATGTCTTGCTTTTCTCTTCCGATCCTTTTGTTGCATACTTATATATTGCTTATGTATGTATTGTCTGTTGTTTAGCTTGTGCATAGAGATGCTGTCGTATGTCGTGTACAAGGGTAAAGTTCCCGGAGTCTACGACAACTGGGAGGAGTGTCGGAGACAGGTTCACCGTTTCAGCGGTAATAGTTACAAAGGGTACACCACTAGGGCGGAGGCGGAATCTAGATACGCCCGCTATCTAGCGGGAGAGAGGAGGGAGCGTTGGAGGAACCGGATGAAGACCAGTTTCATCGCGATGATGCTCATCGAGATGACCGCAGCTCTCTTCTAGGTGATGGTAGTTTAGATGATCGATATCGACTTGTGATGTGAAGACAAACTCGATACTCGCGGTCTCGAGACTTGTAATGTTTTATCTTTGTTCGGTCTTTTGAATTCGGAGACTAATATGATGAATTGTATTCGGAGACTAATCTTCTATTGTATTCGATGAATCTGCTGTTGTTGTGTGCTACTATCTATATTCTGTCAAATAATATATTTTGTAACCTGTGGAAAAATCAGGAAAGTAAAAAAAATAAAACCTAATATTCATACTAATGGCGCATCACTACAGAGTGCGCCATTAGTATGCCAAAGTATACTAATGGCGCATCACCAAAGAGTGCGCCATTAGTATGCCAAGTATACTAATGGCGCATCTATCCGCAATGCGCCATTAGTGTGCCAAAGCACATGGTTAAATATGGCCCCTGGGAGGCATACTAATGGCGCATGGTGTTATATACTAATGGCGCACCAGTGGTGCGCCATTAGTAAAAAATACTAGTGGCGTGATACTAATGGCGCACCAGTGATGCGCCATTAGTAGGCAAAACTGGTGCGCCATTAGTAGGCCTTTTCCTAGTAGTGTGAGTATCTATCATACAGAACATACGTGCAAAGCACGTGCCTTAGTAGAAGTCTAGGTGGCTTTGGAACAACAGACGGAAGTAGAAAATGATCCACACGAAGGGAGCTGGGGCAGTAGAGCAAGGCAGGTTTCGAAGGAATATATACCTGAGGGTCGTCGGCATGTCGTAAAGACGGCGTTGGGAGGCCGCATCTTGGCCACAATACCGCAGGGAGGAAGAAGGGGTCGGAGGCCCTCCCAAGCCGGCGCTCTCTCGGAGAGAATGGCACGGCCGCCGATCGAGACGCGCGCGCAGCCGTTGGTCTCCTCCCTCGCCGCCGACGACAGCATGAACGATGCACCTACACCCCTGCCCCGGTCGAGGTTGTCTGGCCGGATTTATGACCAGCCGTGAGCTGAGAGAGAGTGTGGCCACCTATGTGTTGCTTAGATCTGGAGAGCATGAGAGAGTGAACGAGAGGAACCCTAGTAATGCAAGCGCTAAGGCTCATGCTTTTGTATATAGTGGAGTGATTTTGTTATACCAGCTTCAAAAAAATGCGCTCCTACGTGTACCCACGAGTGGGTGTGAGAGAACTAGTGCGTGCGTGCACCGCTTCTCTTCGTGAGAGTACAATATACTATGCCCAAAGAATGTTCGCCGCAAGAGTAATAGTACAAGTGTGTGACGTGTGAGCTAAAATAAAATGTGCGTGCCGTCTTTTGTTTTTTAGAAGTTCTGAGGGTAGGGTGTGAAGAGCACATATGTGCGTGACGTCTACCTGCAGATAGACGGTGGGTGCGACGTGCGAGTCTGCGAGAGGACTCGAGAGAGTCGTGACTCGGGAGGGTGCGTGTGCGTGAGAGAGGGGGGGCACGTATCAATGCAATGCATGTGTCCGTAAATCATTATCTGACAAACGTTCGCCACAAGCCTTTTCCTGACGAACGCCGTAAGGACCATTAGATCGGCATCCGACAGTGTCAGTTTTGCCATGTCATTTAACAGAACAGCCACTCCTCCTACATACAAATCTTCCACATGAGTGTTAGCAACTGCCGTATGCTCCCTCCGTTTCGAAATGCAGTGCATATAGCTTTATTGAAAATTCGAACCTCGCAAACTTTTACCGAGTCTTCGTGTACCAAATTGCACATGTAGAATACCATGTATATATCATTTCATTCATCTTCGAGAGGTAACTATAAAGTTGGGTGAGGAGTCTAAAAAGAAAGACCATCGTATCACCCGCAGCAATTTCAAGCATCCTTAAGTGTCGAGGAATATCATAGGAACTCTATATGATATGATTTTTATAGGATTTTTTCCTTTAGAGCCAATTGGTTCATAGGAATAGATTCATATAATCCACATTTCAAAGGAAATAAACATGATATCATTTCTATAGCTTTAGAGCCACTTGGTTCATATGAATGGATTCCTATACTCCCTTAATTTAAAAGGAAAATAAACATTAGCATATATTCAATAGAAAAGTTCCTATGATATGAACCAAATTACATCTCTTTTCTAATCCCTCCTCATAGGAATTGAGAAACATGTCATCTCTAGATTCAAAATAAAAGTTCCTATGATGTGAACCAAATGACATCTCTTTCCAATCTCTACTCATAGGAATTGAGATGCTCCATGTCATCTCTTTCCCTAAAACTTCCATGTATACATCTTCTATTCCTAAATAGATAGTACAACCCACTAGTAGCTTTTTTCCAAAACATGCAACTATGGCACAAGAACTATATAGTGTGCCAATAACTTTGAAAGATGGTCGCTGGATGAAGCTAACCCGATAGTGTAGAGATAGGCAAATCCGAGCACTACTGGCCGTTGGATATCATCAACGTTCCACCAGATCCGCCACATGTACAATTTAGAAGACTCCATGGTTGAACTTAAGCATAATGCACAAACCTCAAAACACAAGCACTTCTCCTTTGTTCTAGAATCTTCTGTGTCATAATTGATTATTTTTTCTAAATGAATTGCCATTATTTGTTTTTTAATTTATGATTTACTCCCTCCATTCCAAAATAGATGACCCAACTTTGCACTAACTTTGTACAAAGTTAGTGCAAAGTTGGGTCATCTATTTTGGAACGGAGGGAGTACAATGCACAACCCCATGAATCTTAACATTTTTATAAAACTTATTGATTTTGAATGAGATGAACTATAAGAACTAAACGAACATCTACATCATGCATATATGACTCAAAGCTTTACATGCTATAGTGTGTATTTATTCATAATTTGGTTTCGAAATCTCATGTGTTCAATACATGTGTACCTTACTAGGTTTGAGTAGAGTAGCAAATTTCACGCGGCCCCGAGTATATCAAAATGCAGGGCCCATTCATCATTGCCTTTCGGTCGAACCTACGTCCACAATTTTTTGTACGTACTATATCTCCACTGGTCCCCGAACCCAAAATGTTGCCTCATTCCCGTAAAACCAAGTGGCCCACACATATTTAAGGCGTCGGCTCGAACCCGTTTACTACGACGTGGCCCCGCACGCCGTAGTACTCCTACAAACCCTACCGCGGCACTCATCATCGGTTTTCTTCAAGAGGACGAGGGAAAAGCCGATTTATAGTGGAGGCGCTTTCAAAAAAAAGGATCTGTAGTGGAGACCCCTACCCTAGGGTGCCCTAGATAGCTGCCGCACGCATCATTGTTTTCTCTTTTCCTTATGCTCTTGCGCCCTAGAGTGAAATGATGGTTGCTTCGTCCGTCCAGCTTAATGCGGGAAAGGTGGGGCTTTGTGATTTGACCCCTCGTCGCTCATTTTCTACTACTGTGGCGCTACGACCGGGGTGCCTCCAATTCCAACCGCTGCTCCAAACTGTAATTTGGTGCATCGCATGTGGAACAAGACGGTGGATGAGCCACATGTCGGCCAAAGGGGTCTTGCTAAGTGTGTCGCCATTTTGTGTGCGGACTGACCCTGCTTGAGTTGCTACGCCAACACGACAGGAGCAGCCTACCACTTGGTTTTGCTCCTTGGTGAATCCCGACTATATTGATCTAAAAAGATACATGCTGAACTACCCTCCCCGTCTCGGTTTTTTTATTTTTAGGCGTCTTGGTTTATAGGGTCTGCACGTAGTTCTAGGTCATCCATTTGACTAACTAAATATGAGTTACTATGTCACAAAAAGTATATCATTCAATTCTTAAGCGGATGTAGTTGTATTTAAAAGTCAAGGGTGGGGCTTTTCCTGCGCGGTATGTGGCGGGGCAGTTCCGCCTAGTCGGTTTGACAGAGACGCGAGAAGACGAGGGAGTATGCTGCTGCAAACGTAGGGCTGTGTGATTTGACAGCGAGTTACTGCTGGACAGGTGGGGCCCCGTGATTTGACTTGGCATTATCATTTTAACGGTGGCGCTACGACCGGCGTGAGTCTCCCAGATTCCTGACCACCTCCATATAGGTGCCTCTCCCAATGCTCCACCATGTAGTAGAGGTTGGCTCTTGCATGAGGGCCCACTTCTCCACTATTTCCACCATGTAGCGCACTATTGTACTTACTTTTACTTGCTCCTACAGGTGCTTAAGCTTGCCACATAGGCATAAAGTCTGATGTGGCAAGTTAATCAAGAAGAGAGAGACTATTTTGGTGACCCAAGGAAGAAATAGTGCTAAGCGCGTGTACCTAGGTGAAAAGACAATTTTGAGTCTATAGCTAATTAAATGAAGCAAACTTAGCAACACCATTTCATTGGAAGAGGTCACTCCTTGGCAAATGCAATAAATACATGCGCTTAGCACCGTTTCTTCCTTGAGTACGAAGAAAGAGATAGAGAGGAGTAAAAAAATACACTTATAGCCAACCTTGTTGTAGTATGAGTGACTAAGTGATGACTATGTATGACATGCCAACATCAGATGCCGAGTAAGGTGGCAGTGTCGTTGCTCATGGTGGTTTTAAACTTCTAATGCGGTGTCTACCGGATTAGTTGCATAGTTTAATTTCATGTGTGCTTAGTTTAATTTGAGGGGTGTGTTGTGCTGAGCCCCCAGCAGAACTATGTTATGTTTCTTCTCGTTACTTTAACTCTTCAGTATGTACATACTACTAGTATTACTTTAATAGAATTTAGCACCCCAATTAAGCACGTACTAGCTTTTTTAATAGTACTGTATGCATAATTTGGCGACAAGCGCTCTCTATATGTACCACCTTTTTTTTAATTTCAATTTTTTCTCCATGGCGCAATCCATCGATAGTACTACTGTACAAAAGTATACATTTTTTAAAAGGCGAGAGTACTGTTCATCACATATATAGCCAGTTAAATTCTCAACCTAGAACGACGTGCATGCCATGTAGTAAACCGATACAGAGGAAGTATAGTAAAAATGAGGTGATTTTACCGAGCGGTCGGCGGGGGAGCATGGCCTGTCATGCGGTCCCACGTGTCATGATGTACCAAGGCGATGTGTGTGTCCCTATTGAGGCAGAAGCAATACTAGTACGTGGTTTGAGATGATGGCGAACCGAAGGGTGAAATAATGGTTGCTTCGTCCGTCTAGGAAAGTGTGGCATTGTGATTTGACGTCTCATTGCTCATTACTACTATTGTGCCGGTACGAGTGGGGTGCGTCCCCCCTGTTGTTCTGCACTGTTATTTGGTGCTTGACACGTCGACCCGGTTGCTATATGTCCCACATGTCGGTGATGGGAAGTACAGAATTCATCAAAGGGAGCATCGACGGAGGAGTATACTACATAATTCATGAAAGGGAGCGACTTAGTTTTGGAAAAATCTGTTGTTACGGAGTACGTACCCACTAGGGTTTATAGGGCTCATCTAAAAAACATTCGTTTTTCCGTTTGATAAGTCTCAATTCTACTATACTAGTAGTAGTACCATTACATGTTGGATTTCGAGGTGCGTTAGATCACCCGACGCAAGCAGTGTCAAGAGGAAACTAACCAATGCATGTACAAGTTCATGGAAATTTAGTGATCATTCATGCATTCATTCTAATTAATGCCTCGGTAAACATAACTTCTTGAGAAAAACGAGCGTATTAATTACTTCTGCAATCTACAAAATTAATTCGACCACTCACCGTCTACCTTGGTTGGAGAGATTTTGAAATTGAGCCATAAACTGGAAAGGAGGGAGTAGTAACTTTTGTCTCGATTACTATTTGTGGCCTTGTATAGATGCCAAATGTATTTTTTATAGTGGCCTTGTATAAGTAAATGGAGGGGGTACTAACCAAAGTACGTAGTAGGGACGAGGAGTAAACGGAGGGAGTAGTAAAATTTTCTCCTCGTGCTGCGAGCCACCGCGCGCATGGGCGAGGGAGTAGGCATAAGGCATAGTAAGCAAGCTTCACCTCATCCTGCGAGCCACCGTGCCCGTGGGCGGGGGAGACGGCATACTAAGCAAGCTTCTCCTCATTCTGCGAGTTGACGGGACACATCAAAAGTACTCGAGTGTATAGAGCCTTGCCTCTAATGTAGGCCCCACATGGTTTGCCTCTTTTTTTAATTTAACATAACGCGTCAAGTCGCAATTTGTTTGTTCACCCGTGGTAGACGATCCTCCCTCCACCAAGTGGACAACTAGTACACGTGCCAAATTACCATGTAGGCTTCCTTTTTGTACAAAAATGAGCTCCACCGTGTACCCGCGCGGGTGTGGTTGGGAAAGAGACGGGAGTACATGCGCCGTGTGTGCACCTCTTCTATTCGTGCACGTCCCCCACCAACCTGGGTGTGTGTGAGAGAGATACAAACCTAGACATAATGCGCCGTCCATCCCCATGCCTCCGCCCATTCCGACCAGCAGTCACCACCATGCCCCACTCCTCCTCACCTTATATCTCATCTTTCTCCCTCCATTTTTGAAGGAAATATGCCCTAGAGGCAATAATAAAGTTATTATTTATTTCCTTATATCATGATAAATGTTTATTTTTCATGCTAGAATTGTATTAACCGGAAACATAATACATGTGTGAATACATAGACCAACAGAGTGTTACTAGTATGCCTCTACTTGACTAGCTCGTTAATCAAAGATGGTTATGTTTCCTAACCATGAACAAAGAGTTGTTATTTGATTAACGAGGTGACATCATTAGTAGAATGATCTGATTGACATGACCCATTCCATTAGCTTAGCACCCGATCGTTTAGTATGTTGCTATTGCTTTCTTCATGACTTATACATGTTCCTATAACTATGAGATTATGCAACTCCCGTTTACCGGAGGAACACTTTGGGTACTACCAAATGTCACAACGTAACTGGGTGATTATAAAGGAGTACTACAGGTGTCTCCAATGGTAGATGTTGGGTTGGCGTATTTCGAGATTAGGGTTTGTCACTCCGATTGTCGGAGAGGTATCTCTGGGCCCTCTCGGTAATGCACATCACATAAGACTTGCAAGCACTGCAACTAATATGTTAGTTGTGAGATGATGTATTACGGAACGAGTAAAGAGACTTGCCGGTAACGAGATTGAACTAGGTATTGGATACCGACGATCGAATCTCGGGCAAGTAACATACCGATGACAAAGGGAACAACTTATGTTGTTATGCGGTCTGACCGATAAAGATCTTCGTAGAATATGTAGGAGCCAATATGGGCATCCAGGTCCCACTATTGGTTATTGACCGGAGACGTGTGTCGGTCATGTCTACATTGTTCTCGAAACGTAGGGTCCGCACGCTTAACGTTACGATGACAGTTATTATGAGTTTATGCATTTTGATGTACCGAAGGTTGTTCGGAGTCCCGGATGAGATCACGGACATGACGAGGAGTCTCGAAATGGTCGAGACGTAAAGATTGATATATTGGAAGCCTATGTTTGGACATAGGAAGTGTTCCGGGTGAAATCGGGATTTTACCGGAATACCGGGAGGGTTACCGGAACCCCCCGGGAGACTAATGGGCCTATTGGGCCTTAGTGGAAAAGAGAAAAGGGGCAGCCCACAGCTGGCCGCGCGCCCCCCTTCCCCAAGTCCTAGTAGGACTAGGAGAAGGGGCCGGCCCCCCTCTCTCTCCTTTCCTCCTTGAGAGTCCTAGTTGGAATAGGATTGGAGGGGGGAGTCCTACTCCCGGTAGGAGTAGGACTCCCCCTGCGCCTCCCTCTCTCTGGCCGGCCAGCCCCCCTCCCTCCAACCTTTATATACGGGGGCAGGGGACACCCCAAGACACACAAGTTGATCCTTGAGATCGTTCCTTAGCCGTGTGCGGTGCCCCCTGCCACCAAATTCCACCTCGATCATACCGTTGTAGTGCTTAGGCGAAGCCCTGCGTCGGTAGTACATCAAGATCATCACCACGCCGTCGTGCTGACGAAACTCTTCCTCGACGCTTTGCTGGATCGGAGCCCGAGGTTCGTCATCGAGCTGAACGTGTGCTAAGAACTCGGAGGTGCCGGAGTAACGGTGCTTGGATCGGTCGGATCGGGAAGAAGACGTACGACTACTTCCTCTACGTTGTGTGATCGCTTCCGCAGTCGGTCTGCGTTGGTACGTAGACAACACTCTCCCCTCTCTTTGCTGTGCATCACCATGATCTTGCGTGTGCGTAGGAAAATTTTCGAAATTACTACGTTCCCCAACAGTGGCATCCGAGCCTAGGTTTTATGGTTTGATGTTATTTGCACGAGTAGAACACAAGTGAGTTGTGGGCGATACAAGTCATACTGCCTACCAGCATGTCATACTTTGGTTCGGCGGTATTGTTGGGTGAGACGATCCGGACCAACCTTACGCGTACTCTTACGCGAGACCGGTTCCCTCGACGTGCTTTGCACATAGATGGCTTGCGGAAGACTGTCTCTCCAACTTTAGTTGAACCAAGTGTGACTACGCCCGGTCCTTGAGAAGGTTAAAACAGAGTCTATTTGACGAACTATCGTTGTGGTTTTGATGCGTAGGTGAGATGAGTTCTTACTTAAGCCCGTAGCAGCCACGTAAAACTTGCAACAACAAAGTAGAGAACGTCTAACTTGTTTTTGCAAGGTATGTTGTGACGTGATATGGTCAAGGCATGATGCTGATTTTATTATATGAGATGATCATGTTTTGTAACCGAGTTATCGGCAACTGGCAGGAGCCATATGGTTGTCGCTTTATTGTATGCAATGCAATCGCGATGTAATGCTTTACTTTATTACTAAGCGGTAGTGATAGTCGCGGAAGCATAAGATTGGCGAGACGACAACGATGCTACAAGGTGTCGTGCCGGTGACGATGGTGATCATGACGGTGCTTCGGAGATGGAGATCACAAGCACAAGATGATGATGGCCATATCATATCACTTATATTGATTGCATGTGATGTTTATCCTTTTATGCATCTTATCTTGCTTTGATTGACGGTAGCATTATAAGATGATCTCTCACTAAATTATCAAGAAGTGTTCTCCCTGAGTATGCACCGTTGCCAAAGTTCGTCGTGCCCAGCCACCACGTGATGATCGGGTGTGATAAGCTCTACGTCCAAATACAACGGGTGCAAAACAGTTGCACACGCAGAATACTCAGGTTATACTTGACGAGCCAAGCATATACAGATATGGCCTCGGAACACGGAGACCGAAAGGTCGAGCGTGAATCATATAGTAGATATGATCAACATAACGATGTTCACCATTGAAAACTACTCCATCTCACGTGATGATCGGTTATGGTTTGGTTGATTTGGATCACGTGATCACTTAGAGGATTAGAGGGATGTCTATCTAAGTGGGAGTTCTTAAGTAATTTGATTAACTGAACTTAAACTTATCATGAACTTAGTACCTGATAGTATCTTGCTTGTTTATGTTGATTGTAGATAGATGGCTCGTGCTGTTGTTCCGTTAAATTTTAATGCGTTCCTTGAGAAAGCAAAGTTGAAAGATGATGGTAGCAATTACACAGACTGGGTCCGTAACCTGAGGATTATCCTCATTGCTGCACAGAAGAATTACGTCCTAGAAGCACCGCTGGGTGACAGGCCTGCTGCTGGAGCAACGCCAGATGTTATGAACGTCTGGCAGAGCAAAGCTGATGACTACTCGATAGTTCAGTGTGCCATGCTTTACGGCTTAGAATCGGGACTTCAACGACGTTTTGAACGTCATGGAGCATATGAGATGTTCCAGGAGTTGAAGTTGATATTTCAAGCAAATGCCCGAATTGAGAGATATGAAGTCTCCAATAAGTTCTATAGCTGCAAGATGGAGAGGAACAGTTCTGTCAGTGAGCATATACTCAAAATGTCTGGGTATAATAATCACTTGATTCAGATGGGAGTTAATCTTCCAGATGACTGCATCATTGACAGAATTCTCCAATCACTGCCACCAAGCTACAAGAGCTTCGTGATGAACTATAATATGCAAGGGATGAACAAGACTATTCCCGAGCTCTTCGCAATGCTGAAAGCTGCGAAGGTAGAAATCAAGAAGGAGCATCAAGTGTTGATGGTTAGCAAAACCACTAGTTTCAAGAAAAAGGGCAAAGGGAAGAAGAAGGGAAACTTCAAGAAGAACAGCAAGCAAGTTGCTGCTCAAGAGAAGAAACCCAAGTCTGGACCTAAGCCTGAAACTGAGTGCTTCTACTGCAAGCAGACTGGTCACTGGAAGCGGAACTGCCCCAAGTATTTGGCGGATAAGAAGGATGGCAAAGTGAACAAAGGTATATGTGATATACATGTTATTTATGTGTACCTTACTAGAGCTCGCAGTAGCACCTGGGTATTTGATACTGGTTCTGTTGCTAATATTTGCAACTCGAAACAGGGACTACGGAATAAGCGGACGCTAGCAAAGGACGAGGTGACGATGCGCGTGGGAAACGGTTCCAAAGTTGATGTGATCGCGGTCGGCACGCTACCTCTACATCTACCTTCGGGATTAATATTAGACCTAAATAATTGTTATTTGGTGCCAGCGTTGAGCATGAACATTATATCTGGATCTTGTTTGATGCGAGACGGTTATTCATTTAATCAGAGAATAATGATTGTTCTATTTATATGAGTAATATCTTTTATGGTCATGCACCTTTGAAGAGTGGTCTATTCTTGTTGAATCTCGATGATAGTGATACACATATTCATAATGTAGAAGCCAAAAGATGCAAAGTTAATAATGATAGTGCAACTTATTTGTGGCACTGCCGTTTAGGTCATATCGGTGTAAAGCGCATGAAGAAACTCCATACTGATGGGCTTTTGGAACCACTTGATTATGAATCAATTGGTACTTGCGAACCGTGCCTCATAGGCAAGATGACTAAAACACCGTTCTCTGGTACTATGGAGAGAGCAACAGATTTATTGGAAATCATACATACCGATGTATGTGGTCCGATGAATATTGAGGCTCGTGGCGGATATCGTTATTTTCTCAGCTTCACAGATGATTTAAGCAGATATGGGTATATCTACTTAATGAAACATAAGTCTGAAACATTTGAAAAGTTCAAAGAATTTCAGAGTGAGGTTGAAAATCATTGTAACAAGAAAATAAAGTTTCTACGATCTGATCGTGGAGGGGAATATTTGAGTTACGAGTTTGGTGTACATTTGAAAAATTGTGGAATAGTTTCGCAACTCACGCCACCCGGAACACCACAGCGTAATGGTGTGTCCGAACGTCGTAATCGTACTTTACTGGATATGGTGCGATCTATGATGTCTCTTACTGATTTACCGCTATCGTTTTGGGGTTATGCTTTAGAGACGGCCGCATTCACGTTAAATAGGGCACCATCAAAACCCGTTGAGACGACACCTTATGAACTATGGTTTGGCAAGAAACCAAAGTTGTCGTTTCTTAAAGTTTGGGGCTGCGATGCTTATGTGAAAAAGCTTCAACCTGATAAGCTCGAACCCAAATCGGAGAAATGTGTCTTCATAGGATATCCAAAGGAAACTATTGGATACACCTTCTATCACAGATCCGAAGGCAAGACTTGTGTTGCTAAATTCGGAAACTTTCTAGAGAAGGAGTTTCTCTCGAAAGAAGTGAGTGGGAGGAATGTAGAACTTGACGAGGTAACTGTACCTGCTCCCTTATTGGAAAATAGTACATCACAGAAAACTGTTTCTGCGACACCTATACCAATTAGTGAGGAAGCTAATGATGATGATCATAAAGCTTCAGGACAAGATACTACTGAACCACGTAGATCAACCAGAGTGAGATCCGCACCAGAGTGGTACGGTAATCCAGTTCTGGAAGTCATGCTACTAGATCATGATGAACCTACGAACTATGAAGAAGCGATGGTGAGCCCAGATTCCGCAAAGTGGCTTGAGGCCATGAAATCTGAGATGGGATCCATGTATGAAAACAAAGTATGGACTTTGGTTGACTTGCCCGATGATCGGCAAGCAATTGAGAATAAATGGATCTTCAAGAAAAAGACTGACGCTGATGGTAATATTACTGTCTATAAAGCTCGACTTGTCGCGAAAGGTTTTCGACAAGTTCAAGGGGTTGACTACGATGAGACCTTCTCACCCGTAGCGATGCTTAAGTCCGTCAGAATGATGTTAGCAATTGCCGCATTTTATGATTATGAAATATGGCAGATGGATGTCAAAACTGCATTCCTAAATGGATTTCTGGAAGAAGAGTTGTATATGATACAACCAGAAGGTTTTGTCGATCCAAAGGGAGCTAACAAAGTATGCAAACTCCAGCGATCCATTTATGGACTGGTGCAAGCATCTCGGAGTTGGAATAAACGCTTTGATAGTGTAATCAAAGCATTTGGCTTTATACAGACTTTTGGAGAAGCCTGTATTTACAAGAAAGTGAGTGGGAGCTCTGTAGCATTTCTAATATTATATGTGGATGACATATTGCTGATTGGAAATGATATAGAATTTCTGGATAGCATAAAGGGATACTTGAATAAAAGTTTTTCAATGAAAGACCTCGGGGAAGCTGCTTACATATTAGGCATAAAGATCTATAGAGATAGATCAAAACGCTTAATTGGACTTTCACAGAGCACATACCTTGACAAGATTTTGAAGAAGTTCAAAATGGATCAAGCAAAGAAAGGGTTCTTGCCTGTGTTACAAGGTGTAAAGTTGAGTCAGACTCAATGCCCGACCACTGCAGAAGATAGAGAGAAAATGAAAGATGTTCCCTATGCTTCAGCCATAGGCTCTATCATGTATGCAATGCTGTGTACCAGACCTGATGTGTGCCTTGCTATAAGTTTAGCAGGGAGGTACCAAAGTAATCCAGGAATGGATCACTGGACAGCGGTCAAGAACATCCTGAAATACCTGAAAAGGACTAAGGATATGTTTCTCGTATATGGAGGTGACAAAGAGCTCACCGTAAGAGGTTACGTTGATGCAAGCTTTGACACTGATCCGGACGATTCTAAATCGCAAACCGGATACGTGTTTACTTTAAACGGTGGAGCTGTCAGTTGGTGCAGTTCTAAACAAAGTGTCGTAGCGGGATCTACATGTGAAGCGGAGTACATAGCTGCTTCGGAAGCAGCAAACGAAGGAGTCTGGATGAAGGAGTTCATATCCGATCTAGGTGTCATACCTAGTGCATCGGGTCCAATGAAAATCTTTTGTGACAACACTGGTGCAATTGCTTTGGCAAAGGAATCCAGATTTCACAAAAGGACCAAACACATCAAGAGACGCTTCAACTCCATCCGGGATTTAGTCCAGGTGGGAGACATAGAGATTTGCAAGATACATACGGATCTGAATGTTGCAGACCCGTTGACTAAGCCTCTTCCACGAGCAAAACATGATCAGCACCAAGGCTCCATGGGTGTTAGAATCATTACTGTGTAATCTAGATTATTGACTCTAGTGCAAGTGGGAGACTGAAGGAAATATGCTCTAGAGGCAATAATAAAGTTATTATTTATTTCCTTATATCATGATAAATGTTTATTATTCATGCTAGAATTGTATTAACCGGAAACATAATACATGTGTGAATACATAGACCAACAGAGTGTCACTAGTATGCCTCTACTTGACTAGCTCGTTAATCAAAGATGGTTATGTTTCCTAACCATGAACAAAGAGTTGTTATTTGATTAACGAGGTCACATCATTAGTAGAATGATCTGATTGACATGACCCATTCCATTAGCTTAGCACCCGATCGTTTAGTACGTTGCTATTGCTTTCTTCATGACTTATACATGTTCCTATAACTATGAGATTATGCAACTCCCGTTTATCGGAGGAACACTTTGGGTACTACCAAACGTCACAACGTAACTGGGTGATTATAAAGGAGTACTACAGGTGTCTCCAATGGTAGATGTTGGGTTGGCGTATTTCGAGATTAGGGTTTGTCACTCCGATTGTCGGAGAGGTATCTCTGGGCCCTCTCGGTAATGCACATCACATAAGCCTTGCAAGCACTGCAACTAATATGTTAGTTGTGAGATGATGTATTACGGAACGAGTAAAGAGACTTGCCGGTAACGAGATTGAACTAGGTATTGGATACCGACGATCGAATCTCGGGCAAGTAACATACCGATGACAAAGGGAACAACGTATGTTGTTATGCGGTCTGACCGATAAAGATCTTCGTAGAATATGTAGGAGCCAATATGGGCATCCAGGTCCCGGTATTGGTTATTGACCGGAGACGTGTCTCGGTCATGTCTACATTGTTCTCGAACCGTAGGGTCCGCACGCTTAACGTTACGATGACAGTTATTATGAGTTTATGCATTTTGATGTACCGAAGGTTGTTCGGAGTCCCGGATGAGATCACGGACATGACGAGGAGTCCCGAAATGGTCGAGACGTAAAGATTGATATATTGGAAGCCTATGTTTGGACATAGGAAGTGTTCCGGGTGAAATCGGGATTTTACCGGAATACCGGGAGGGTTACCGGAACCCCCCGGGAGACTAATGGGCCTATTGGGCCTTAGTGGAAAAGAGAAAAGGGGCAGCCCACAGCTGGCCGCGCGCCCCCCCTTCCCCAAGTCCTAGTAGGACTAGGAGAAGGGGCCGGCCCCCCTCTCTCAACTTTCCTCCTTGAGAGTCCTAGTTGGAATAGGATTGGAGGGGGGAGTCCTACTCCCGGTAGGAGTAGGACTCCCCCTGCGCCTCCCTCTCTCTGGCCGGCCAGCCCCCCTCCCTCCAACCTTTATATACGGGGGCAGGGGACACCCCAAGACACACAAGTTGATCCTTGAGATCGTTCCTTAGCCATGTGCGGTGCCCCCTGCCACCAAATTCCACCTCGATCATACCGTTGTAGTGCTTAGGCGAAGCCCTGCGTCGGTAGTACATCAAGATCGTCACCACGCCGTCGTGCTGACGAAACTCTTCCTCGACGCTTTACTGGATCGGAGCCCGAGGTTCGTCATCGAGCTGAGCGTGTGCTAAGAACTCGGAGGTGCCGGAGTAACGGTGCTTGGATCGGTCGGATCGGGAAGAAGACGTACGACTACTTCCTCTACGTTGTGTGATCACTTCCGCAGTCGGTCTGCGTTGGTACGTAGACAACACTCTCCCCTCTCGTTCCTGTGCATCACCATGATCTTGCGTGTGCGTAGGAAAATTTTCGAAATTACTACGTTCCCCAACAATTTTTATATACAAGGGGCCACTATCAAAATTACAATTTGCAGATATACAAGGCCACTAACACTAATCGATGCAATATTAAGGGTGTTAGCGTCATGGTACTAGCAAAGGAGGACATTAATTATCCCTTGCATGCATGCGGGAGTTTGTAAAAAAAATGCATCTTGATGTTCCGTGCAATGCACGGGCATCTTGCTAGTCCATGAAAACAACACATGGCAAAATTCCATGGCGAACAAGGGATTTGAATCTATTGGGAGGGGCTGTTTGGATCTTGCCCGGGGTAGCCAAAATATTGGCGACCCTTTTGTCCACCGGTGCCTTTGCCACCCATGAACGAGGAATGGCTCGGGTGCTCATGCTGTCATGCATCCTCCAGCGCGCACGTTGGAGACGAGCTCGCACGAGCTGTGTTTTTTGTCCCACAACGCCGCTCGAGCCGCCCGCAGACCGACTAGCGACCCGCAAATTACGCAATCCAACCGTAGCCGCACACATTATGACAGCAACTCAACCAACCGGACGAAATTCATGCAAACACGTAGACAAACTGATATTTCATATAAACAATGATAGAAATCATATAAAATACCGTGTCGGTGTACTAAAGTAGGGGTACCTTAGTATCCCGAACTTGTGCACGGGCAGCCGCAGCGACCCACGGCAAGGCTTGCCGGGCGACTGCCAAGACCCTCTGTGGTTCCTTTGGGGCCATTGAAGGACAAAGTATCCAAGAGCAAAACAAGGCCCCGGCAAGAGGAGCTTGCCGGGAAGGAGACAAGACCCCCGCAAGAGGAGTTTGCTGGGAAGGAGACGAGACCCCGACAAGAGGAGCTTGCCGGGAAGACAACCAAAGCATCTCAAGAAGCTCGCTGCGGCGCACTGCGCGTCCCGACAAGACCCGGTGAGCGACAAGCTCTCGGACGCGACAAGGCAACATCCGCGGCAAGGCGCTTTCCGCGGCAAGCTACTACTCCGCAGCCCGCGCTCCAGCTCACCCACCAACGTGTCGCTCTGGGACCGCTCCTGGCGTACATGGCGGGAGGCTGTGCAGCCGGGGGCATGCGGTGGCAAGCAAGCGCTGGCAAGATAGCCATTGTGGCAAACGGTGGCGTTCCTAGCGGTCCCTCTCTGTACCGTCTAGGTGACACAGACAGGCATTTAATGCCCTTGTCCCCTGCCGTGAGGGTTAGGTATGATACGACTGTTGTAGGTGGTGGAGCCAACTACCACCTCTTTTACATTTTTACCCCCACCTCTGTTGCCACCTGTCGGTGACCCCTTAGACATATAAAAGGAGGCCCATGCGCAACAGAGAGGGAGGAGGACGGCCATTCTCACGCTCGGTCTCACCAGCTGCTTGAGTGTACTGTAGCATTCATCAATCCCGAGCAAGAACACAATACAAATCAAAGCAGGAGTAGGGTTTTACGCATCCGTGCAGCCCGAACCTGGGTAAATCGACCGCGTCGCTCGTGCGTTCGCCTCGATCTGCTCTTTATGCATTCACCGCCCCCTGGCGAACCGAAAGGGGCTTGGTCCGCCGATATCCATAGGTGTACGTGGGATCAGCAACCCCCGACATACCGAATTTTCATACAAACATGACGGATTTCATTACATTCAAATGAACTACGCGGTGCTAGTTCTGGACAGCATAGGTATATAATACCTGGCCTAAATGGTCATCCGCCGATTGATTTGTGTTCCTCATGTCCGGCAACACGATCACCGGACTGCCGGGAGCCCCGGAGGTATATGCTTCAGCGCAAAGGACGGCTCGCTTCCCCACTGCCCAACTGATATCATTGGCTGGTGCCGAAGATGATGGTGGCCGGCACCGGTTCGAATTCATCACCGGCCACTACTTCGCCATGGCCGGCACCGGCTCGAGTTCATCCTAACATTCCCCTCTTCCGTGGAGCCCATGTAGGGTCGACGAAGGTCCTCGCAAAAAAAGGATCCGACAAGGCACCTACTATGTACGCCGGCGTCGCCTCTGCGGTGGCCTTCATGGGACCCAAGCGGCGGCGGCCTCCCGTGTTCTACTTCTCCTCGATGATGGCGGCGGACGCGGAGGCGTTGGCCACCGACTCGTCGCTCTCCGTGCACCCGGCTTTTGTCACTGCTTGCATGGCGTGGCCACTGGCATGGGAGTCTCAGCCACAGAAACGGGAGACGCGGTACGAGGTGGCGGCGTGGACGGCAGCAACGACGCCCGTGCGCTGCTCCTCGTCGAGCTGGCCTGGAGCGGCGAGTTGCTGAACCGCATGCCGGCTTGGGGCGGCAACTGGCTCCGTCGGGCGAGGGGAGGGAGGTGGATCAGCGAGCTGCATAGCTCGTATCCGGCGGGCTACCCAGCTGGCTTCGATGCGGAATAACTACTCTTCGTAAGCCATTGTAAGAGTGGACAAAATGGTGGAGGAGATAGGGGAGCGGCAGAGGTGTGCGATTCTTGGCTGGCGTTTCGCCTCGTTTAAATTAGAGATTAAATAGATGGCGGACGGGAGGAGCTTAGCCGGCGTTGCGTTTAACGTCGGCCCGGTCATGAACGGACATGTGTCCAGAGTGGGTTTCTCGGCTTCCACACGGGCGGGTTTCATGGAGGTGTTTGAATGCATCACGGAGGCGTGTTTAGCCGGGCGTGCCGCGAGTGGCGCCCTTGACTCTGACCTAGGACACCGCGCCATTCTTCCACTGACATGTGGGCTCTTTGGGTGCATGGCATGCATGTCAGTGACCCAACGCAGGCAGCGCACAGCAGAGGAACCTTTGGTGGGCCAGAGCGGTCAGAAGCGGGCATTTCATAAACCGATGATTGTTCATTGAGTGTGACATCATCTTTTTCATGTAGATAATCCTACTATGTTGATAGCCCGTTCGATACGTTGTGATTCATAAAGACCGCTGTAAACATCTATGTTCTGCTTATCACAGATAAGATTGATTAATACCCGTAACAATCCATGTCTTTAACAAAGGGTGCATGCACGTATAGGTTGAACGTGTGTCTTGCGTCGTGTGCTGTGTCCATGCAGGCGTGCGAGTGTTGCGCGCATGCAAGGGTACGTTTCAGTGTTGCATGCATGGGTGCATATGTGCGTGTGTTCATGAGTGCATGTGTACGTGTCAGTGTTGCACGCCAGCATGCGTGCGTGTGTACATGTCCGTATTGCATGCCTACATGCGTGCGTGTCTTGCATGCGTGCATGTGTACGTGCGGGTGAGGCTACACGTCAGTCGACTGACTTTTTCATCTCTGGTCATTAGATTTTCCAGCCGTTGGATACGAAATCAAGGGCCTCTAGTTTATCATCAAACTCCACCCCCCTGAGCCGCCAGCCACCACCGGCCGAACCGCCAGCCCCCGCCGCCCGTGGCCGGCCCGCCCTCCCCGAAACCACTCCCCACTGCCGGTCCGCTGCCACACCGGCCATCCCTCTAGCCCCCCCCCCACCGAGCTTTTTCTCTGGGGATCCCCACCCCACCGCCCAATGAACGCCCCCCCAACCGCCGGTGACTGCCAACCAGAGGTCTCACGACTTCGAATACCAACCGACCACTAATTTATTACGATTTCTGTCCTTCATATACACGCTGACGGGTGGGCCCTATGGTAATGTGCGCTGCTGAATGTGGACCGTTTGACTGGTCAATTGATCGTGTTATCAACAAATTACGGACTTGTATGGTGAGCCAGTTACCGTATGATCACCCTAAAATGTACTCCTATGTTATTAACACAGTACAGACTCAAACTACCATTTCTTTCTTTCATATACGGGCTGACAGGTGGGCCCCACGGTTACGTGCCCCGATGGTGCAACACTAGTTGCGCCGCGTGGAACGTTTGACTGGTCAATTGATTGTGTCATCAACAAAATACGGAGTTGTACGTGTGAGCCAGTGTCTGTATAATCATGATATGTATTTGTTTAACACAGTACAGACGCAAGGGCTCATATATACGCGCAAGCACTCACCGCTATAAGCGCACACACGCGAACCCTACCCCTATGAGCACCTTCGAGAGAGTGGGCCAGCATATATGATCTTGAGATTTTATGAAGTCACCATAGGTGCCTCGTAGTCGAGTGGAACGTCTCCTCCCACTGAACGTACGTCGCCGGAAAATACTGAAATTAACACAAGATAAATGAAAGCACCGGGACTTTAACCTTGGTGGGCTCGAGAAACCACTGTCCTCTAACCATCCAACCACATGTTTGTTAGCATGACAAAATGTATGTGGTGACCGTGATGAGCTTATTCTGAAGTCAAGTGACCATATTGTGCTTTCGCTTCAAATACAATGACCGTAAGTGCCGTCAACAAAATACGGAGCACGCATCAAATGCAAAGTCCGTCAGTGTCATCAACAAAATATGGAGATGTATCGTGAGCTAGATACCGTTGTACTATTGTATATGCTTATTTTCTTAGTGGTTGATTGTGTGTGTGTGTGTGGTGGGCACGTCATTTCTAGTTGTGGTGGGTCAACATGAAGACTCATGGGTCGGTTCCATCCTGCGCCACATATAGGTTGGACCGAGACGTGTTATACGAAGACCCATGTGGAGGACTCGGCGTACAACACGAAGCTACCAGAGTCGCGGAGGACTCTATCCCCACTGGTGATAAGCCGACTATATATGATTTGTAACCCTAGGCCCTTAGTATGTTATACAAGCTTGGGGGCTAGTTCGTAGATAGTATACACACACGCACAATGCCTGGTATTCACGTGTTCTTTGTACACACCCCTATCACTAATATACAGTACCAGGAGTAGGCTCTTTCTTCAACTGCAATTGAATTCTAGCATGTGCATGTGTTTATTTCATATTATCGATCCATAGAGTGAGAGCGGTTTGAAATACAGGCAATGGATGCTTTTGCAATTCATATATAAACATTAATTAGTGCACTCCATGTTGTTAGTGTGAAGCACTTTATACATTTATCACTTGCATGGATACATTCCAAATTGCTAGCTACGAAATAGAATACATGTCGAATTCAACATAAAGGGGGTTTTGAAGATTCGAATTCATAGGCAGTGCATTCATCTATTTGAACCCGAGATAATGGCATTTGTAAATCAGATGTAAAAGGGGGCATCAATCTTTGTTGTGAGTTTGAACATGCTATATATATATTCATACGCATATCTAACTTTTTTTGCAACCAAGGAGATTATATCTGGAACCATGCATGAACTGAGGTAAGTTGCCTATTTTTTTAATATATACTCGTGTACAATGTATATTGAAATGTACCCCCTCCATTCCAAAATAATCGTAGCTTTAGGATTTTCAAGAGTAAAGATTTGTGAAGTTTGACAAATCCTGAAAGTTCAATTCAAGAGAACCGAAAACGTTAATGCTTCTGCTCCCAAATATTGAACGAAGCGCCAAATAGGCCTCTGGTCACCCGAAACCGCGCGAGACTAATGTTTTGGTGGTAGGAAATTATTGTCCTGACTCTTGCCCGTGTAGCCTATCGGCCCGATGTCCAAAGGTCTAAACCGGGGTAGGTTTGTAACTTCACCAAGACGCCAGAGAAGCATTCATACGCCATGGGCGCCTACCCATGCGCTCGGCCGAAATCTATCCCGCCCACATTGGGGACACTTGACATGACTGTCCTACCCCCAACCCGCAATATGTCTGAAATTTTAGATGGGGGGAAAGTTTGTAACTTTCCCCAAATTTCAAACAAGCGCATCTCAAACCGAAACATTGTTCCCCCTTAGTTCCCCGCCTCCCTCCATTTCCCCATTCATACTCCGTGGGCACGAAAACGCCCTCTCCACCAGTTGCAAAACCCCAGCCTCCTCCGTCCTCCACCCCATAGCGACCAATCCACCGCCGCCCTCCTCCAACACGCCGGAGCCGGTACCCCGACGTCGTCGTCCAACGCAACTGCAACCGCAACGCCCTCAAGGACTTAGCGGCTGAAGCCAAGGCAGAGCTGCCTCCACGATGCCGACGCCGACGTGCGCCGTACCAGAACCACTTCGACCACGCCATCCTGCGCCTCACTGTTGCGGCTCCACTGTCGCAACCGTCCACCGCACGGGGGCTGTTCCCGCTATGCCGTCGTTCGCCGCCTCGGATCTGCTTCCCCGCCGCCGACAGACGGCCACCGCACCACACTCAACAACTTGGCCATGGGTTCGTCCAAGGCTGCACCGTCCTCCACAACTTCTGGTTCCGGCGAACAACAAGAAGATCGTCGGAAAAACAGAAGGAGGACACAACACTGCCAGCAGAAAGAGGTACTCCTCTTCCCTTATTCTTGCAAATCTTACGTCTCTGCTCACACCGTATTCATCCCACGAAAGAAACTAGTTGAGCGCTTCTTACTGCATCTTCTTCATGATACTAAATGCACAAGGTTTCCTCCCTTTTACTATTTCACCTTTGCTAGAGGTCACTAGCCCACCTGGATTTCAATTCAGGGTCAGTCGAACCGCAATTAAAAGAAGCAGCACCCGCTTTGGCGCGCGGAGCACCTAGTCTGCCTGTTCCCCGGGGAAGCGGCGCATCGGTGTCTATCATAGGGGTGTGGGGTGCAGGAGCTGCTTGCGCCCGATCTGGAGGTCGGCGGGGCTTGAATGGATGGCCGGGGGCAGTGCCAAGCATGGCAGTGTGGTGAGGTCGAGGGGAGGTCACAGGCAGGGGAGGAATACTGGGCCGGTGGTCGCTGGCGTTTTGAGGAAGATCGTCAACACCGACTCGCTGGAGGTAGATGAAGGCGATCTGCCCGTTCTTTGTATAGAGGACGGTGCAGAGAAAAAATGGACTGACCTATTTTCTTTCAATCGACTGTTATTTTCATAGAATCCTGTAGTAATTTAGTGTGCCATGCATGTTGTAGAGCTATCATATGTCTCCCGTCATTTACTTCTCACCGACCTGCTATCGGCTGCCTTTACACTGTACTAATTGTGCACACACTTCACCCATACTCACACTATTGTTTTTTTATGCATGGGTATTTCAGACTCTGACACAGTGTTGATGAATGCAGAAAAGAAAAGACAGAAGTCGCTCTAGTGTAATTTGAAGATAGGCACTAAGCGTTCCAGCGCTCTAACAGGTGCAGTGTCAGCAGTTGGAGACAGTAAACATAGCTCTGTAGTTGATGATCTCAATTGCCACACACAACCATCCCAGGGGCTTGCTTTAACTTCGCGCTGTCAAATGTGGTTGCATGTTGCTTATGGTGTCTAGCTTGTATTGTTTCCAATTTGGTTAAATTGCATCTGCTTACTTTACACATTATACCTTTGATAATGACATGCCTTCCTATTTTTGATACATACTACATATGTCTATTAACCATGTTCGTACATCAAACTAATGCTCTTTTGTATCCCTCGTCAGTCACTTATGATGAGACAGTCACCCGGGTGGGTTTCTGTGAGACGCCATACTCGTTTAAAGAGTGCAGTGTCATCCTCCCCACATGATTCTCAAGAAACAGCAAGGCTAAATGAAGATAGTCAACGTAGCTCTCTAGTTGATCACCGCAATTCCCCCACACCACCATCGCAGGTGCTTGCTCTTACTTGGCAGTGTGGTATGTAGTGTTCGTCTTACATGAAAGTAGTGTTCGTCAGCATCATGCATCAATGAGTTCTGAAGAGCAAATTTTATTCCTTTTTCTTGTGGGTTTGACTTGACAAGGAAAAATCAAGAAAGAGGAAGGAAAAGAGTAAGGAAGGCGATGATGGTGGTCCTCTGCAGCAACGTAAACGGAGCGTCTGTACCGATTCTCCTTGTACTGATAGTGCATTACAAGGTCCAAGTCTCCGCTCCCCTACTCCACCATCCAAGGTGCTTGCTCTAACTTGGCAGTGTGATATCTGGTTGCATGTTGCATATGGTGTCTAGCTCGTATTGCTCCTCATTAGTGTAAACTGCATCTGCTTAGCTTACACATGATACATGTGAATATGGCACGCTTTCCTATTTTTTGTACATACTATATCTTATGATAAGGCACCTTTAAGTCGCCACTATGGTATTGGTTGTGTCTTGCATATGATTTCTAGCATGTACTGCTTCTAATTTGTTGAAATGCCATACAGTTTGAACTTGGCAAAGTGATATTGGTTGCATCTTTCATATGGTGTCTAGCTTGCCGTGCTTCTAATTTGTTGAAATGCCTTCCGCTTAGTTACCACATCATAGGTGTGAATATGTCACACCATCTTGTTTTTCATACATATTCCATCCTCGCATCATGTGTTTGCCTTTCATCCGAGTAGTGTTCGTCAGTATCATGCATGAATGAGTTCTGAAGAGCGAATTTTATTCCTTTTTCTTATCGGTTTGACTTCACAATGCAAAATCATTACAGCTGAAGGAAATTAGTCCGGCAGTGGATGATGGTGGTCCTTCGGAGCAACTCAAACAGGGGTTCTCTACAGATTCTACTCCACCATCCTCCCAACAAGATTCGCAAGACAACACAAGGCTGGACAGTCAACGTAGCTATGTAGATGATGAGCACATGTCCCCTACTCCACCATCACAGGTGCTTGCTCTAACTTGACACTATTATATGTGGTTGCATGTTGCGTATGATGTCTAGCTTGTATTGCTTCTAACTTGAATTGCATTTGTTTACTTTACACATAATTCTTGTGAATATGACACGTGTTCCTGTTTCTAGAACATACATGTACATGATGAGCACATCTCCCCTACTCCACCATCACAGGTGCTTGCTCTTACTTGGAACTGTTATACGTGGTTGCATTTTCCGTATGATGTCTAGTTTGTATTGCTTCTGAGTATGTTGAATTGCATCTGCGTAGATTACAACTTATACCTGCAATGATCACTTACCCATAAGACACATTTAACTTGGGACTGTGATGTAGGTTGCATCTTGCATTGTCTTGTAGCTTGTACTACTTCTAATTTCTTGAAATGGCACTTACGACGAGACACTTTTTACCTGATAGAGTGATATTGGTTGCATGTTCATATGGTGCCTAGCTTTCATTTCTTCTAATTTTGTTGAAATGCCTTCTGCTTACTGTTTTTCATACATATTGCATCCTCCTATCGTACGTGTGAATATGAAATGCTGTCTTTTTTGTATATATTCCATCCTCCTATCCTGCGCTTGCCATACATCAAAGTAGTGTTCGTCTGTATCATGCATCAATCGGTTATGCAGAGCTAATTTTATTCATCTTCTTGTGGTTTTGACTTCATAAGGCAATATCAGAAAATAGGAAGTAAAAGAGTAAGTTAGGGGATGTTTGTGGTCCTCCGCACCGAGGCAAACAGAGACTCTCTAGATTTGCCACTGCTACTGCTAATGAAGTTGAAGTCCCAAGTCTACATCATGAGTTCATCTCCCGTACTCCACCACCGCAGGTGCTTGCTCTAAGTTGATAGTGTGATAATTGCTTTCATGTTGCATATGTTTTCTAGCCTGTATTTCTTCTATTTTGATTAAATTGCACCTGCTGAGTTTATACGTTATACATTTGCATATGACATGGCTTTCTGTGTCTAGAATACACTACATCTATCTATCATACCATGTTCTTACATCAAAGTACTGTTGTTGTGTATCCCGCATCAGTCACTCATGATTGGACGCTTTTAACATGGCAGTTTGATAGTGGTTGCATCTTGCATTGATTTCTATGTTGTACTGCTTCTAATTTTTCGAATTGCCACTTATGACAAGACACTTTTAACTTGGTAGAGTAATATTGGTTGCATCTTTCATATGGTGTCTAGCTTGCATTACTTCTATTTTCTTGAAAATCCTTCTTCTTAGTTTGCACATCGTAGCTGTGAATATGTCATGCCGTCCTGTTTTTCTTACATATTCCATCCTCATACGATTGTCTTACATAAAAGTATTGCTTGTCTGTATCATGCATCAATGAGTTCTGAAGAGTGATTTTATTCTTTTGTGTTGTGGGTACAGCTTGACATGGCAAAGTCAAAAAAGAGCAAGGAAAATAATATAGTAGGGAGTGCTGTTACTCGTCGGGTGAAACGGAAAAGGTTCTGTCGTCGAGATTCTGCTGGTACTTATAGTGCAGTATAAGGTCCAAGTCCACCGGCTAAATCTACAAACATAGTATCACCTGCTCCACCAGCTACAGAATCCACTTCAACTGTACTAGCAGCTCAACCAGTTACTCATTCGTTTGCTCCGGAAGTGGCCATTTCCCAAGCTTCCTTCACACCTAACACTACTTCCGAAGCACTGCTGACACAACAGGACTTGGCAAGATCAGACGAACCTCATGAGCATCAACACCAAGACGGTACCTGACCGAGTCAAGTTGCAGTTGCATGCTCCTTTATATGTACTCTCACAGTTTGATGTACACTAACACTTTCCATATTCGTTGTTGAACTAGCACCAGGCGTAAGCGGAAACAGACATCAGGGATAATGCTTGACAGATTAACAAAATCTAAAGGAGGAAGAATGGGGATCCATTTTGAGGCAGGTTTAAAAAGGCCGCATGATGCTACAGAGTCAGCCAAGTTAGTATCAGAGGCAGCCGTTGCCGTTAGGTGTCATGCACGTATCCTCCCAACGTGGATCCAGTACAGGAATGAGAAAGACAATACCCAGTTTAACACCTTCCTTGACCATTTATCCGTAAGTAACGTTATTCATCGCAATTAGTAATATTGTCTTGCTCTGTCCCATACTTTCTAGCTTCCTCCTAATAAGACTCACATTCTTTTTTTCAACAGATGAGGTTCAAGTTGGATCCGAAAGATGATACAACTAGACAAGCATGCACTCATGTTTTTCAGTCTGCTCTACGACAGTATCGGTACCACCTTAGAAAATCTCACTTTGAAGGCAAGGCTTACAATGAAATCACCCAAACATCTCCAGTGGAATATATTACAGATGAAGACTGGACAGCCCTCATTAAACACTGGACTGATCCAAAGTTTCAGGTAGGCTATATGTATTTGATCAGACCATATATTGAACTTGTATTTATGTATGTGCCTTACAAGTGTATCTTCTTCTAGGCTAACTATTTGAAGAACAAAACCAACCGTTCTAAAGTGAAATTCCAACAGACCACAGGATCTCATAGCTATATTGCACATTGCGAGGCTCTTGTAAATAGCTGCTACTTCCTTCTTTTTTTGTGTCATATTATCGTATCTATATTGACTTGTTCCAAATACAGAGGAAATCCTGTGCGGACCAAAAAGAACCTGAACCGAATGCAGTGCAAATCTTCAAGGATTGCCACACCAGCAAGATGAAGGGCACGAGCACACGAGTTCAAGCCGCTGTTGTAAGTCCTTACTCCTCCTGCCTTGAACTGATTGGTACTGTGATGTGTTCATTTAACTACTTGGTTTGCAGCCAATGTTAGTTACTATGTTCACTTTTATTCACAGTTGTCTTAACGTATCATTTCACCTTACATGGTTTAAAAGAGATGAAGGATATTCTTTTGGTCTTGATTTGTAATCTAGTTGTTATGTTCACGTGCGCACACAATGATAAAATAGCTTGTTTGTTTTATATCTGTTTGCCCATGATATGAATGATGTCATACTATGTTCATCCTACTTTAAACCATGTCTCTTTATCCTTAGATGTCAATGAATGTGAGGAAATAGACAATACAGTAGGCATGCTACATGGACATATGTTCCGAAAGTGATTTTATTATGCAGTTGGCACTACAATACATGCTAATGTATTACAGTAGTTCACCAAAATAAGTTATGTATAAACATTTAACCTACTTTGTTTGTTTTTATCTCATTAGTAACTTATCTGGTACACTAATCTACAAGTTCAAACTTTCAGGAAGCTATGGAACAAATGATTGAACAGCCACAACCACCTGAAGGTGACGAGGCTACTACAGGCACAATGTCTCCTCTTGCTGCAGTGTGTCAGTATCTCTCCACTAACAATGCAAAAAGCACCTTCCTGCGTAATTCTGGGTTGGTTGTCAAGGTAACCTTGTCCAAATCGCCTACTGAACAAAATCTTCCTGCTAGACAGAGTGATATATCTATGCTCCAGACACAAGTCCAATCCCTAATGGACGTTGTTTCGGAAACAAGAATAGTGATTGAGAAATGTCGTCAAGATATGAATGGTTTTGAAACCAGACTATCAGACATTCACTTCGTTGTTCAAGAGCAATGGTGGAAAAAAGGTGGAGATCATGCTGCTCCATCAGATTCTACAGCCTGAAACATTAGCACTCAGGTCAAATGATCTATGCTTCTATACATCTGATGGTGCTTTTATCTGGAAGGACTGTAAACTTTATGCCAACAGGCCTTTTGTTGTATGGTTGGAATTTATTTTGTTGTGATACAACATTTATGATGCTGCCTCAGGCTGCAGTAATTACGACGCTATTTTTGTATAGTGTAGGTTTATCTTAGTAATGTATTCAGCCGAAAGCTTCGTAGGAGCCCAACATGCCAACATTCGTTGGGCCCATTCCAATTGGGCTAAAAATGATTACGGGCCGAAATTGGCATGTAGCCCACTAAAAATATCTGGGTCTAAATCAGCATAAGCTTTCATATTTTTCTGGTAGGCCTGTGCCCATAGTGGGCCTTTAACAGGCCTAAACATAATTTGGGCCCTTAGTAAAAATAGGCCATTTACAAGTGTAAATATCTCGAGCCCATAAAATACATGGGCCTTTAATATACCGAAAGTGAGATTGGGTCCTCATTGTGCCAAATAACCCACTGGACTTTAACAGGCCGAAATTCGGACGGGCCGTAAATGTGCTGACCTAATACACGGGCCTTTAACAAGCCGAAACTTCGATCGGGCTAGATTATCATCATTTTTATATGGGTTGTTAATGGGCCCGATATGACGTTGGGCCACATATGGCCCATGGTTTACGTCCGGCGTTAACAGGCCGAAAATGACAACAGGCCGAAAGTGGCCCAAAGCTATAGTGGGCCTCTAATAGGCTGAATGTCAGACATGGACGAATATGACCCAAATCCTTCATGGTCGTTTATGGGCTGGAAGTTTTGATGGCCTGTAAATGGGCCCAAATGAAGCCAGACCTTTAACAGGCCGGAAATACACCGGGCCGTAATTCGGCCCAATTACTTAGCGGACTGTTAACGGGCCAGAAGTGACCATGGGCCGCGTTGATGACAAGTTTAGCATAGGCCGTTGACAGGCCGATTTGATAGAGAATTCTGGGCCTTTAGCTGGGCCGGCCCATTATGGTCGGCAGAATCTTGTGGGCCTTTAGCTGGGCCGTCCCATTGTGGTCCACAAAATCTTGTGGCCTTTAGCTAGGCCGGCCCATTATGGTCTACAAAATCGTGTGGGCCTTTAGCTGGGCCGGCCCATTATGGTCCGCTAAATCTTATGGGCCTTCGGTTGGGCCGGCCCATTTAATCTTTATGGGCCACTTTTGGGCCGGTCCACGTGTCAACATATCATAGGCCCATCTCGACCGTTGGATGAATGACACATGTGCCAATGCGGAGCTGACGTGTAGATCCATCAGCCAATGAGAATTTTACACGTGGAAAATCGGCATTGGTCATGGCTGTTAACGGGTTATCGGATCCAAAATCCGACCCGATAGCTTAACGGCATTCCGCTACGATGGATGCCACGTGTCGGTCACCCTTGACGAAAGCACTTCTGTGATGCGCGATTTATCGTCATGGAAGTGGACACTTCCGTGATGATAATTTTGGCAATGTCATGGAACACTTCTACGACAGCACAGGTATGACTATCTTGATTCTGTCATAAATTTGTCATGGATGTACATGCATGACAGAAAACGCGACCTACTTTGACAAACACGTATCATCATGGAAGTGTATTTCTTTGTAGTGATGCTCCGCGTTGGCAGTCGACACTGCCGAGGAGCGGCTATGACCATGCAAGTGCGGAAGTGCCATGGTCCGTCCTGGTGATAAACAACTGAGGGTGGCCTCACGGCCGTACCAACCTCAGGGAGCCTCCGGGCTCGGTGTTTGGCCTCATCGCAACACCTCCCCTCAGGAGAGTCGCGCGAGGGGGCTGGGCACGGGGACTGCACTCGGGTCACACCCAAGCATACGCCACCCTGCCAGGTCCCTCGGACCTGGTCGTCGTGCGCCCTCCCAAGCGGAGCTAAGGTATGAAGGTCATTTGAAAGTCAAGGGGGACTAGTGAGCATGACGACTCAGGAGCCTAACTGACCATGTAGCCCCTCACTCTTTGGCCCGTCCTGGTGATCAGGTTGGACCAATGGCGGCTGAGGTATGTGCGGGGTCGGGACCTGCCGACGTAGAACACTAGACCTACCATTGCGTCTCCTTTCCACAAGCTGTTTGCGCGTCAAGGGGGACTCCTGAGCATCACGACTCAGGAGCCTAACTGACCACGTAGCCCCTCACTCCTTGGTCTGTCCTAGTGATTTGGTGAGCCCAATGGTGGCAGAGGTATGCAAGGGGTCACGCTCTGCCGACGTAGAACGTAAAGCAAATGGGAAGGAAATCACAAAATCTCAAAGCAAATATTACAAGCCATATTGTTCTCCAAATATCAAACACAAGTTTAAACGCCTCCACGAGGCATGCTACATGTTGTAGGAGTTTCAACAGGAAAGGAGCCGCAAGCCAGTCATCCCTGGATATCGCCGGCACCCACAAGAGGTGCCCCCTCCTGGGTGGCGTCGCCTTCACCTGCACCACCGGTCGAAGGCGCGGGGGCGAAGGCGTCGAACCTCTGCATCAGGGCCTCCACTTGACGCCTCACGGCTGCGGCGGCAGCTGCGTAGCGCTCGTCGTCCACAGGCTCCAGCAGCTTGTCAAGGCAGGCGACAGGATCGCGGAGATGGAGGTGGCTGAAGACGTGCATCAGGGTGGCTGAAGAAAGGACGCGAGCCTCTTCCTCTGCCATGGGGCCGATGCCGCTCATGACTTCCTCAAGCGCCTCGACCAAGTAGGGAAGCAACTAGGCGGGGCCGTCCTCATCAGTGGCTAGCGGCTTCTCAAGCCCTTCTCATAGAGTGCCTTCAGAGCCTCGCGAGACCTCTTTTTGAGAAGCGCGAAGGCCGTGCGGTCCTCGGCCAGAAACTTCGTCTTGGCGTCAAGTTCGGCTTTCTCCGCCTGCACCTTTCGCTCCAGCTCCTCTAGCCGGCCGCACTCAGCGGCCTGCGCCTGCGCCAGCTGCTCCAGCTCGGCGTCGCGACCCTTGACGGCGTCCTCCCCGGCCTTCATCCTCTCTTCCTCCGCCTTACGGCCACGGGCATCTTTGGCACGCTCTTCATGCAGGAACTTTGCTCGGCCTCCAACACCCGGCAGCGACCTTGGGTGGCCTCGGTGTCCTTTAGCGCCACCTCGCGAGCAACTGCTGCCTGAGCTGCGGCTCGCTTCTCCCCCTCAGAGATCGCCGTGACCTGGCTCAGCGCCGCCCGAACGGACACGTCAGAATGAAGCCAACCAGAGACCAGCTCTAGGCGCCCAGCCGCCAGGAGGGGTTCGACGCTCTAGAGATCTTCTCGCAGTCGGGTCATCTCAGAAAGGGCCCACTCCAGGACGTCAGGAGAAGCAGAGGAACCTGCGGCCGACAACACGGCAGAAGGAGGAGGAAGAGGCATCGTCGTCACCATGGTCTGGGAGGCTGGAAGTTCCTAAGCCTCTTGGACCTCAGCACCCGAGCCGGGCTCTGGCACCTCCCGAGTCAGCGGGGCCTCGGGTGCTAACTTCTCCCGAGGATGCTCCACCCAGCCTCATGAGGATGATCGGGCTAGAGAAGCATGAGCACCATCCCCACCTTTGCTCATGGAGAGGGGCGCATCCACAAGAGGCGACTTGGGCTCAAGCAGCACCACCTCGCCTCCCTTCTCCTCTTCGCCGCAGGCGTCGGCTGATGTCTACTACACAACCTTCTTCTTGTAGACGTTGTTGGGCCTCCAAGTGCAGAGGTTTGTAGGACAGTAGCAAATTTCCCTCAAGTGGATGACCTAAGGTTTATCAATCTGTAGGAGGTGTAGGATGAATATGGTCTCTCTCAAGCAACCCTGCAACCAAATAACAAATAGTCTCTTGTGTCCCCAACACACCCAATACCATGGTAAATTGTATAGGTGCACTAGTTCGGCGAAGAGATGGTGATACAAGTGCAATATGGATGGTAGATAAAGGTATTTGTAATCTGAAATTATAAAAACAGCAAGGTAACTAATGATAAAAATGAGCGTAAACGGTATTGCAATGCGTTGAAACAAGGCCTAGGGTTCATACTTTCACTAGTGCAAGTCCTCTCAACAATAATAACATAATTGGATCATATAACTATCCCTCAACATGCAACAAAGAGTCACTCCAAAGTCACTAATAGCGGAGAACAAATGAAGAGATTATGGTAGGGTACGAAATCACCTCAAAGTTATTCTTTCCAATCAATCCGTTGGGCTATTCCTATAAGTGTCACAAACAGCCCTAGAGTTCATACTAGAATAACACCTTAAGACACAAATCAACCAAAACCCTAATGTCACCTAGATACTCCAATGTCACCTCAAGTATCCATGGGTATGATTATACGATATGCGTCACACAATCTCAGATTCATCTATTCAACCAACACATAGAACCTCAAAGAGTGCCCCAAAGTTTCTACCGGAGAATCACGACGAAAACGTGTGCCTACCCCTATGCATAGGTTCATGGGTGGAACCCGCAAGTTGATCACCAAAACATACATCAAGTGAATCACGTGGTATCCCATTGTCACCACAGATATGCATGGCAAGACATGCATCAAGTGTTCTCAAATCTTTAAATACTCAATCCGATAAGATAACTTCAAAGGGGAAACTCAACCCATTACAAGAGAGTAGAGGGGGGAAGAAACATCATAGGATCCAAATATAATAGCAAAGCTCGCGATACATCAAGATCGTACCATCTCAAGAACACGAGAGAGAGAGAGAGATCAAACACATAGCTACTGGTACATACCCTCATCCCCGAGGGAGAACTACTCCCTCCTCGTCATGGAGAGCACCGGGATGATGAAGATGGCCACCGGAGAAGGATTCCCCCACCGGCAGGATGCCGGAACGGGTCTAGATTGGCTTTCGGTGGCTACGGAGGCTTCTGGCGGCGGAACTCCCGATCTAATGTGCTCCCGGATGTTTTTAGGGTATATGGAGATATATAGGCGGAAGAAGTACGTCAGGGGGGCACGAGGGGCCCACGAGGGTGGAGGGCACGCCCAGGGGGGTTGGGTGCGCCCACCTACCTTGTGGCCCCCTCGAAGCTTCCCTTACGTGCACTTCATGTCTTCTGGGCTTCTTTCCTTCCAAAAATGAGTTCCGTGAAGTTTCAGGTCAATATGACTACATTTGATTTTCCTTTTCTTCGAAACCCTAAAACAAGGTAAAAACAAAAAATGGCATTGGGCTCCGGGTTAATAGGTTAGTCCCCAAAAATGATATAAAAGTGTATAATAAAGCCCATAACATCCAAAACAGTAGATAATATAGCATGGAGCAATCAAAAATTATAGATATGTTGGAGACGTATCAGCATCCCCAAGATTAATTCCTGCTCGTCCTCGAGTAGGTAAATGATCAAACAGAATTGTTGATGCGGAGTGCTACTTGGCATAATTTCAATGTAATTCTTCTTAATTGTGGCATGAATATTCAGATCCGAAAGATTCAAGATAAAAGTTCATATTGACATAAAAATAATAATACTTCAAGCATACTAACTAAGCAATTATGTCTTCTCAAAATAAGATGGCCAAAGAAAGCGATCCCTACAAAATCATATAGTCTGGCTATGCTCCATCTTCACCACACAAAATATTTAAATCATGCACAACCCCAATGACAAGCCAAGCAATTGTTTCATACTTTTGATGTTCTCAAATTTTTTCAAAATTCACGCAATATATGAGCGTGAGCCATGGATATAGCACTATAGGTGGAATAGAAGGGTGGTTGTGGAGAAGACAAAAAGGAGAAGATAGTCTCACATCAACTAGGCGTATCAATGGGCTATGGAGATGCCCATCAATACATATCAATGTGAGTGAGTAGGGATTGCCATGCAACGGATGCACTAGAGCTATAAGTGTATGAAAGCTCAACAAAAGAAACTAGTGGGTGTGCATCCAACTTGCTTGCTCACGAAGACCTAGGGCATTTTGAGGAATCCCATCATTGGAATATACAAGCCAAGTTCTATAATGAAAGATTCCCACTAGTATATGAAAGTGACAACATAGGAGACTCTCTATCATGAAGATCATGGTGCTACTTTGAAGCACAGGTGTGGTTAAAGGATAGTAGCATTGCCCCTTCTCTCTTTTTCTCTCATTTTTTTATTTGTTATTGGGCCTTTTCTCTTTTTTATGGCCTCTTTTCTATCATTTTTTTATTTGGGCTTCTTTGTCCTCTTTTATTTATTTTCGTACGGAGTCTCATCCCGACTTATGGGGGAATCATAGTCTCCATCATCCTTTCCTCACTGGGACAATGCTCTAATAATGATGATCATCACACTTTTATTTACTTACAACTCGATACTTAGGACAAGATATGACTCTATATGAATGCCTCCGGTGGTGTACCGGGATGTGCAATGATGCATGAGTGACATGTATGAAAGAATTATGAACGGTGGTGTCGGATTTCAGGGGTTCCGGCAGACCCTTAAGGTTCGAACACTGGGGTGCGCGCGGAAATCACGTCCTCAACCTCCCTGCCTCACAAAGATCTAAACTACTAAAAGAATCACACAAGAGACACAAGATTTATACTGGTTCGGGCCACCATTGTGGTGTAATACCCTACTCCAGTGTGCGGTGGATGGATTGCCTCCTGGGGCTGGTGATGATGAACAATACAAGGAAGAACAGCCTCACGAGGGTCTGTTCTTGGCTGGGGCGACGAACTGCTAGGAGGAGTTCAGTCGCCCTTCTCTCTCTCTCTCTGTCTCTCTCTCTCTCTCTCTCTCTCTCTACTTGCCAGACTGATCCACGCGCCGAACCGAACCCTTCGAACCCTTCGCTACGTGGGTGGCCGGTCCCTATTTATAGAGGCCCTGGTCCTCTTCCCAAATATTGAGCGGGAAGGGAGCTAACAATGGCGGGCTAATTTGAAGGGGGACAGCAAGTACTCTTATCCTGACTAAAGGTGGTCTTCGCCTGTGAAAGACTCTGCGGTGACGCCGTGCTGGGCTCCATGGTGGCCTCCATCTCGTAGTCCGCTTGGTCCTGGTCTCGTTGCACCGAAATGGCAACCTTTGCCTGATGCCTCGGTACTCCGCGGCTGCGCTTGCCCCCTTTGCACCAAAGAGGAAAGAAGGACGCTGCGCGCGCTGGCTCCCGCCTGGTGCCCTCGATCGTCATGGCTTGCGTCACTGGCACCTCGCGAGGTACCCCGCCTTGATATCTCCGTCTCCTCGCGAGCCATCCTGAGGAGGCTGCGCCTGAGGATGCGCCGTGTCGTCCGCCTCGCGAGGCTTGGCCCCTCGCGAGGGTCTTGAGTCTTGTGCTTGATGAAGATGGGCCATGTTGGGCCCCCATTCGAGCCACGCCGCAGGCCGCAGGCAGGCAAGTCTGGGGACCCCCGTTCCCAGAACGCCGACAGTAGCCCCCGGGCCCGTGGCGCGCATGGGCTTGGCCATGCCGAGAGGCGAAAGGGCAAGGGCGAAGCACCGCGGGCCCTAACAGCCTGCGGCCTTGGGCGCCGCATGGCGGTTGATTGGATGTGGGCGACTCCACTTCCCCACGACGCCTTGGTGACCGCGTGAGCTGGAAAAGTACCTGCATGCAAATCGTGTCATGATTACCTATGATCATGGAGCCCGGCGGTTGGCCTTCGCCGGCTATAAGTACTGTACGGCACGTGCCCTTCTAGTCCATCTCTCCTGGCTTCTCCTTCTTCCCGATCCTTGCTCCGTCTTGGTGTGATGGCTCCGATCCGTCGGTTCTCCGCAGCAGAGAAGGGAAAAGCTCCTTGAGAGGGGCCAGATCCGCTCCCACCGAAGAAACGGCTCGCCATTTGCAGCCGGGGCGAGGAAGACCGTCAGGTGGAGCCGAGGCCCCGGTGCGAGCGGGCTCCGCCGGGGTTCCCGCTTCCTTTGTACTCCCCCGCCGAGGGCCCCGAGGGTGTCGATGCTGATCTTCGCGGCCGGCGCCGTCGTAGGCGCCGTCGGGTCACGAAGGCGTGGGTTGTTCCTCCCGGAGTCCATGCCGAGGGCTCCTCCCATGAGTTCGTGCTCCATGTCGTTGTTCCTCTTCAGTCCTGGATCCGTCTGCCTCCCTTCTTCACCTCCGTCGTCCCTCCAGGGGGGCCTCTGGAGCTCTGGCTGCAGCACGCCGACTGCAGCGCCCTCGCGACCGAGGCTGAGGTCGTGGTCGCCGCCCCGGGCGAGGTCTACTTGTCCCGCGGCTGGAGAGAAATCGCCCGGGTCTGCAAGGAGAGGGGCGTCTTTGTGGTCCACCTGGAGTACGATGGCGCTGCAGTGATGTTCCTCAAGGACTTCAACGTGATCGGGCGCCGGCTAGAGTGTTGCCGCGGGAGAGGCGGCCAGGACCTTGCCCTGGTGAGGGCTAGGCCCGTCGACCGCTCCCTTGGCGAAGGCGCCGGGGGGTCCATCGACCTCAGCGAGATCTTCGCGACTCCGGAGACGAGCGACGACAGCTACGAGCCCCCGAGCTGGCGCCGCTCCCGGAGCAGGGCGGGCTCGTCAGGCCGTCGCCGACCCTGACCTGGATGGGGTTGGCGCCGGCGCCTGACGGCCCACTGTTGATGATGGCATCTTCTGCAGGAGCCCGCGTAGTTAGCACTCCTTAGGATCCGTTCCCTGTGAGGAATCAAAATGCACCCCACGGGGGCTTGTAAGGTGTCTGTAGTCCCGTTTGTTAATACATGACCTTCGCTATGGATTTGTGTGAGTTGCTGATTTCGTCATAGCTTAGTTCTCCCTTTCGAACCTCGCGAGGGCTTGGTGCTCTACGCCGACAGGTCCCAGTCCCAAGGTGGCGTCAGCCGTCGCTGGTATGCCAAGTCGCGATGCCGTGGTCAAGGCCTGGAGGTGAGCGACCCGGGGTCCGGTAAGAGCCCCTGAGTCGCGATGCTCAGGAGGTCCCCTTTGGCGCCCAAGTAGCCGTTGCTTGGTGAGAAAGGGAAGCAACGTCGCTAGTACGGAATTGCCTTAGGTGCGGGGGTAGTGCCACGGTAGCCAGCACTGTGGGAGGTGACTTATCTTGAGGATCGGGGATTATTCCTGGTGCGCCGTCGGGCTCGCGCGTCGGTGGGAGCGGAATCGCTCGGCAAGGTCCTCGCGAGCCCTTTCCCCCTCGCCTCTGCTCCCCTTTCTGCTCTACGTCCTCGGGTCCCGACCCTCGAGCTTGTCTCAGCCGTCGCTGGTATGCCAGGTCGCGATGCCGTGGACAAGGCCAGAGGTTGAGGGATGGAGAGCCAGTAGGAGCCCTGAGTCGCGATGCTCAGGCACCCCCCCTTTAACGTGCAAGCGGTTCGCGTGGGCGAGGGTGAAGGGAACCTCGTGAGGGCCTTGGCTAGCGCAGTCCCCTCCAAGGATCCTGCAGGCTCATCACAGAAAGAAGATGGGGTTGCCATGGCAGTCATTAGTCGATCGTTAGTCGTTCAAGAGCTTGCTGGTTGGAGTAGGTGAGGTGTATCTGGGCACCCGTGAGCCAGCGCGGGACTCACGAGGCTCTACCTCTAGGCGGGTTTCGCCCGGCACTGGGCCGTATCTTGAGATGTGTCCCTGCAAAATTTGGTTAGATGTCGGTACTCTACGTCCTCGGGTCCCGGCCCTCGAGCTTGTCTCAACCGTCGCTGGTATGCCAGGTCGCGATGCCATGGACAAGGCCAGAGGGTGAGGGCTGGAGAGCCAGTAAGAGCCCTGAGTCGCGATGCTCAGGCATCCCCCCTTTAACGTGCAAGTAGTCGACATGGAGAAGAAGGGATGCCGCGGACGGGCATCATGCAATCAAGCGTGATAGGCAAATGCGTAATTGGAAATAAACGCGATGGAGATACATGCCGCTGGGCCTGGCCCCAACGGCTTGGGGATGATGCAGCCCAAGGGGCGCCCCCAATCAAGGCAAACTAACGACCGAAAAGTAAAAGGGGATACATGCCATAGGGACGGACCCACGCGTCCTGGGAGTGATGCAACCCTGGGAGGGCGCTCCCAGCTGGGAATGAAACTTGGAAGGTGTCACCTGGGGATGTCGTCGGCGAAGTGGCATTGGTGCAGCAGACTTGGCGGGCTGCGGAAGCTGATCCTCACGAGCCCCCAGGCCCCGGGGCCTCGTAAGGCTCCGGAGGCACTGGTGACTCCTCACGAGCTGTCTTCATCTCCGCCAAGGCCGCGGAACGTCTGTCTTCCTGAGCCTCCATGATGCCCCTCATGAGGCGCTGGTACGCCACAGCCATGCTCAGCAGGCCATAAGGCATGCGAACATAGCTGTGGGGTGGACCCCCGCAGCGCGCCACTTGTGAGGGCCAGAGACACTCCGTCGTGGCGATCTGATTGAGCCCTGGTACGTCGACGCAGACACGCAGCCCACCATCCTCGCCTGGATGTGGGGCCCCGGCTAGCAGGCGGCGGCAACCTCTCATGATCCTTGTCTCCTGTAGTTCTTGAATGGCCTTGCTGACGAACTCCTGCTAGTCTGACCTTCCTGGCACGACTCCTTCCCGGGGGAAACGTGCTGTGAAGCACGCCTCCACATGGTGCCCAAGCGCCTCCCTCGTGACCCTGGCTAGGTCGGTGGCCCTCCGGGTGAGAGCCCCCGAGCCTTGCCTGAGGAGGGCGCCGGGCGCGCTTTCCTATGCGATGGAAGGAGGGTCCCCCTGGGCAGACATGGGCCCTGTGGGGCCTGCCTCCTTAGGGGCCGAGCCTGACGATGTTTTCTTCTTCTTGGGGTGGTCTCAGGAAGCCTCCTGCTTCCGCGATCTGGGTCTTCTAGCGACGCGGCCTGATAGGCCCGCTCCAGGGAACACACTGCATCCTTCTCTTCACAGGGCACCGTGATGACGCTGCCACTTCCTGGCATCTTGAGGACGTTGTAGCCGTGGTGGGTCACAGCCATGAACTTGGCCAGCGCTGGGTACCTAAGGATGGCGTTGTCCGGTAGGCGGATGTGGGCGACGTCGAAGTCGATAAGCTCGGTGCGGTAGTTGCTACGGGCCCCAAAGGTGACAGGGAGGCGGACCTGCCCGATCAGGACTGTGGAACCGTCGGTGATCCCGGAGAAAGGCTTGGTTGGCTGAAGCTGGTCATAGGGCACTTGGAGGTTGTCGAATGTTTCCACGGATAGGACATTGAGCCCTGCCCCGCCATCGATGAGGGTCTTGGTGACCAACACGTTGCTAATGACTGGGGAGCAGAGCATCGGGAGGACTCCTGCCGTGGCTGCGCACTTGAGCTGGTCCGCCGAGCTGAACGTGATGGGGCACGCCGAGCACCTGAGGGTGCGCGTTGCTTTGAGCTTGGGGAGAACTGCATTCACTTCGCGGGCAAACTACTTGAAGATACGTTGAGAGGCTGGGGCTTGAGCTCCGCCCAGGATGCAGGCGATTGCGTGCGGCTCCTGGAAGCCCCCAGCCCCCTCGTCTTGATGGCGGTCTTCATTCCTCCTTGGCTGAGGCGGCAGCGGAGGTAGGCCTGCATTGCCATGAGGGCAGTCCTCACGAGGCTGATCCATCCAGTCTCCCTCGCGAGGCAGGTCCCGCCAGCGGTCCTCGCGAGGCTGGTCGCGCCACCCCTGGCGCGGGCCGCGATCTTCCCAGCGTCCTGGGTTTCTTCCTCCTCCTCGGCCGTAGCCCCGGTCAGCACGGTCAGGGCAACGGCCGATCCTTCCTTCTCGCACGGCGCGGAGCTCTTGACATTCGTGGGTGTTGTGGGTGTGGAGGTCATGGTACACGCAGTACCGACTGCCTCTGGAGGGTTCGGGCAGATCCTTGCCCCGCTTTGTGTCTGGTTCTGCCCTGAGTACAGCAGCCCCCTTGCGCTTCACGTCCTTGGCTTTGGGCTTCTTCTCTTCTGGGTCCGTGGCAGGCAGCTCGAGGAGGGAGAGACGTCCCTCCTCAGCCCGAGGTGCAGAGGTATTCATGCATCGCCAGCTCCTCCTTCATCTTGACGTTGCGCACGCCGTCGGAGAAGGCCGAGATGATTGCCTCCTCGGACACCTTGGGGATCTTGAGGCGCGCGCTGTTGAAGCGCTGGATGTATTTTTGCAGGGTCTCTCCGGGTTGTTGCTTGATGTGGCGCATGTCGCTCACGGCGGGCCACCGGTCGCGAGTACCTTGGAAGTTGGCGATGAAGCGGGCGCGCATCTGGTCCCAGGAGGAGATCGTGCCTAGAGCCAGATTCAGGAGCCAGGTTCGAGCTCCTTCCTTGAGCGCCATGGGGAACCAGTTCGCCATGACCTTTTCATCCCCGCCGGCAGCCTCGATGCCCAGCTCATAGAGCTGGAGGAACTCTGCGGGATCGGTTGTGCCGTTGTAGCGAGGAGGCAGGTCAGGCTTGAACTTGCCGGGCCACACGACGCTGCGCAGCTCAGCAGTGTAGGCGTGGCAGCCCGCGGTGGCCAAAAAAGGCCTCGGTTGGTGGAGAGCTTGGTCTTGAGGGTCCCCACGCGCTGCAGCTAGGAGCAGGGCGGGGTCTTGGCGCACCGGAGCTGGAGCAGGGTCGCGGCGTGCCGGAGCAGGGAGCGCCCTGGCAGCCCCTTGCGGGCGAGGAACTTCTTGGCAGCTCCGCTCTTGCTGCGCTGGCGCCTGACGGAGCGGGTTCTGCCCAGGGAGCAAGCGCCTTGGAGCCATGGCATCTTCTTGGAGGGGAGGCGGCTGGTGCGCCTCTGGAGCTTCGTTGCCCGCGCGGGGCGGAGTGTGGTGCAGAGGGACGGACGGCGCGGAAGAGCCCCCTGTGGCGCGGACAAGCTCGGCAACGCGGTCGAGCCACTCTTCGTAGACGTCGTCGACGGGGCGGTAGCGCAGGAGCTCGTTTGCCGCGAGGAGTGCAGCTCGAGCCTCCAACGGTGCGCGGAGCGCGCGGGACGAAGAACCGGCTGGAGCGAGTGATGGAGTAGCGGTGCGGCCGTCTTGCCGCACGGACGGGTGCTGAGATGATGCTTGCTGCTCGCCCCCCGCCGGGCCGGTGGCTGCGTTGACGGCAGGCGACGGGGAACGACGAGGACGCCCACCGACGGGGTCCGTCTGGGAGACGCGAGAAGCGATGGCGGCCCGGCGCTCGGCGCGGGCCCGACGAGCGTCAGACATGGATGTGACGGTCGGAGGAGAACGGAGTGGTGGAAGACAGATTCCGGCGCACCCCTACCTGGCGCGCCAAATGTCGGATTCCGGGGGTTCCGGCAGACCCTTAAGGTTCGAACACTGGGGTGCGCGCGGAAATCACGTCCTCAACCTCCCAGCCTCACAAAGATCTAAACTGCTAAAAGAATCACACAAGAGACACAAGATTTATACTGGTTCGGGCCAGCATTGTGGTGTAATACCCTACTCCAGTGTGCGGTGGATGGATTGCCTCCTGGGGCTGGTGATGATGAACAATACAAGGAAGAACAGCCTCGCGAGCGTCTGTTCTTGGCTGGGGCGACGAACTGCTAGGAGGAGTTCAGTCGCCCTTCTCTCTCTCTCTCTCTCTCTCTCTCTCTCTACTTGCTAGTCTGATCCACGCGCCGAATCGAACCCTTCGAACCCTTTGCTACGTGGGTGGCCAGTCCCTATTTATAGAGGCCCTGGTCCTCTTCCCAAATATTGAGCGGGAAGGGAGCCAACAATGGCGGGCTAATTTGAAGGGGGACAGCAAGTACTGTTATCCTGACTAAAGGTGGTCTTCGCCTGCGAAAGACTCTGCGGTGACGCCGTGCTGGGCTCCATGGTGACCTCCGTCTCGTAGTCCGCTTGGTCCTGGTCTCATTGCACCGAAATGGCAACCTTTGCCTGATGCCTCGGTACTCCGCGGCTGCGCTTGCCCCCTTTGCACCAAAGAGGAAAGAAGGACGCTGCGCGCGCTGGCGCCGCCTGGTGCCCTTGATCGTCATGGCTTACGTCACTGGCACCTCGCGAGGTACCCCGCCTTGATATCTCCATCTCCTCGCGAGCCAGCCTGAGGAGGCTGCGCCTGAGGATGCGCCGTGTCGTTCGCCTCGTGAGGCTTGGCCCCTCGCGAGGGTCTTGAGTCTTGTGCTTGATGAGGATGGGCCATGTTGAGCCCCCATTCGAGCCACGCCGCAGGCCGCAGGCAGGCAAGTGTGGGGAAAGGTGGCTTTGCCACAAATACAATGTCAACTACATGATCATGCAAAGCAATATGACAATGATGAAGCGTGTCATAATAAACGGAACGGTGGAAAGTTGCATGGCATTATATCTCGGAATGGCTATGGAAATACCATAATAGGTAGGTATGGTGGCTGTTTTGAGGAAGGTATATGGTGGGTGTATGATACCGGCGAAAGGTGCGCGGTACTAGAGAGGCTAGCAAAGGTGGAAGGGTCAGAGTGCGTATAGTCCATGGACTCAACATTAGTCATAAAGAACTCATATACTTATTGCAAAAATCTACAAGTTATCAAAGCAAAGTATTACGCGCATGCTCCTAGGGGGGTAGATTGGTAGGAAAAGACCATCGCTCGTCCCCGACCGCCACTCATAAGGAAGACAATCAATAAATAAATCATGCTCCGACTTCATCACATAACGGTTCACCATACGTGCATGCTACGGGAATCACAAACTTCAACACAAGTATTTCTCAAATTCACAACTACTCAACTAGCATGACTCTAATATTATTACCTCCATATCTCAAAACAATCATCAAGTATCAAACTTCTCTTAGTATTCAATGCACTCTATATGAAAGTTTTTATTAATCTTGTATACCTAGCATATTAGGATTTTAAGAAAATTACCATGCTATTTAAGACTCCCAAAATAATCTAAGTGAAGCATGAGAGTTCATCTATTTCTTAAAAATAAAACTACCACCATGCTCTAAAAGATATAAGTGAAGCACTAGAGCAAATAACAAACTACTCTGAAAGCTATATGTGAAGATCAATGAGTAGTTGAATAATTATGCAACTATGTGAAGACTCTCTAACATTTAATAATTTCAGATCTTGGTATTTTATTCAAACAGCCAGAAAACCAAATAAAATGACATTCTAAGAATGGCAAACATCATGTGAAGAAGCAAAAACTTAGGATCATCCGAGGCTAACCGATAGTTGTTGAAGAAGAAAGGTGGGATGCCAACCGGGGCATCCCCAAGCTTAGATGCTTGAGACTTCTTGAAGTATTATCTTGCGATGCCTTGGGAATCCCGAAGCTTGAGACTTTTTGTCTCCTTAATTCCTCTCATATCACGGTCTCCCTAAATCTCAAAAGCTTCATCCACACAAAACTCAACAAGGACTCGTGAGATAAGTTAGTATAAACCATTGCCAAAACCTTATCATACTCTACTGTAGAAAATCACTAAAATTATTATTCAACATTTCATACTAAATGCCTCTGCATATTTAATAGTCCTACCCTCAAATAGAATCATTAAAGAAGAAAACATATGCAAACAATGCAAACATAACAGCAATCTGCCTAAACAGGATAGTCTGTAAAGAATGCAGCAACATCCATACTTCCCTAGCTCCAAAAATTATGAAAGAAAATACACACTGTAGTAAATTTATCAGAGCTTAATATGAAAAAGGTTTAAACATTTTATAACATTCTGACTTTTCTAGGGAATTATTGCAACAGCGGTAAACTTTCTGTTTTCAAACAGCAACATGTGGACTTCTAAAATAGGCATAGTAAAGGCCATCAATGCCACTTTATTGAAATAAAAGATGCAAAACATTGTTATAAATAACAGCAAGCAAATCCTAACAAAATAAATTGACGCTCCAAGCAAAACACATATCATGTGGTGAATAAAAATATAGCTCCAAGTAAAGTTACCGATGAACGAAGACGAAGGAGGGGATGCCTTCCGGGGCATCCCCAAGCTTAGGCTCTTGGATATCCTTGAATATTACCTTGGGGTGCCTTGAGCATCCCCAAGCTTAGGCTCTTGCCACTCCTTATTCCATAGTCCATCGAATCCTTACCCAAAACTTGAAAACTTCACAACACAAAACTTAAAAGAAAACTCGTAAGCTCCGTTAGCGAAAGAAAACCAAACACCACTTCAAGGTACTGTAATGAACTCATTATTTATTTATATTGCTGTTAAACCTACTGTATTCCAACTTCTATATGGTTTATAAACTCTTTTACTGGCCATAGATTCGTCAAAATAAGCAAACAACACACGAAAAACAGAATCTGTCAAAAACAGAACAGTCTGTAGTAATTTGAATCAAACGTATACTTCTGGAACCCCAAAAATTTTAAAATAAATTTCTGGACCTGAGGAATTTATCTATTAATAATCTGAAAAATATAATTAACTAAATATCACTCTCCAATAAAAAATGGCAGCAATTCTCGTGAGCACTAAAGTTTCTGTTTTTTACAGCATGATCAACAAGACTTTCCCCAAGTCTTCCCAAAGGTTCTACTTGGCACAAACACTAATTAAAAGAATAAAACCACATCTAAACATAGGCTAGATGAATTATTTATTACTAAACAGGAACAAAAATCAAGAAACTAAAACAGAATTAGGTTGCCTCCCAACAAGCGCTATCGTTTAACGCCCCTAGCTAGGCATGATGATTTCAATGATGCTCACATAAAAGATAAGAATTGTAACATAAAGAGTGCATCATGAAGAATATGACTAGCACATTTAAGTCTAACCCACTTCCTATGCATAGGGATTTTGTGAGCAAACAACTTATGGGAACAATAATCATCTTGCATAGGAAGGTAAAACAAGCATAACTTCAAAATTTTAAGCACATAGAGAGGAAACTTGATATTATTGCAATTCCTACAAGCATATATTACTCCCTTATAATAATTTTCAGTGGCATCATGAATGAATTAAAAAATATAACCAGCACCTAAAGCATTCTTTTCATGATCTACAAGCATAGAAATTTTATTACTCTCCACATAAGCAAAATTCTTCTAATTTGGAATAGTGGGAGTATCATAAGAGACTCGAATACTATAAATTGTTTCGACATTAAAAGAGTAATGTTCAGAGAAGGCGTACTCATAATCATGGCAATTTTTATAAATATAATCACTACTTTTTATAGCATAAGTACCATCACAATAATCATCATAAGTAGGAGGCATGCTATCATCATTATAAACTTGCATATCAAAACTTGGGAGACTAAAAATATCATCTTCATTAATCATAGCTTCCCCAAGCTTGGGACAAACATTAATTGCAGCAAATATATTCTCAAAAACATCATCTTCATCAAACATAGCATCGCCAAGCTTGGGCCTTTTCATATCATAAGCACAATCACTCTCAAAATTAATAGTATGGATAGCACCAATAGTATAGCAATTATCATATTCGTTCAAGCAAGTGCCAAAAAGATTTCACGATCATAAGTATCATTATCTTACACAATTATATTTTCATGAGGCACAATAGTAATAGGAGCAGCATTATTTGGGAGAGATATCTTTTTACCTCTCTTCCTTTTTCTTTTCTTCTTCTTCACCACATCATGTGTGGGTTCAATCCTCTTTTTGGAGCTCCTTATTAATGAGATTGGTTGAATAGGAGGCTCCTCCTCGTTACATGATTCATCATAAGAAATAATAGAAGGATATTGGGAAGTCTCTTCCCTTTAATTAGTATTCTCTTCATCTTCTATTTGCTTTCTTTTCTTTATGTAATTGGCAATATAAGGATTTTCAATACAATTCACCGCACAATACATATAAATTTCCTCTAGATCAAAATCAAGAAATCTATCAAGATTAAACATTGGAATACCCTCAGTTATACATTTCATTTCCTCATGCCCCAAAAGAAGACTAAGCTCTTTATGATGCTCAAGGGTAATCAAATTATCATAATTTTTGGATACGATTCGGTCATGAAACAATTTGCATTGGAGATTTAAATGACCATGTTCATTGCAAAGTTCACAAGGGGTGCGAAAAATATTGAATTTTTCAGCACAATCATCAAGACTTTCTTGCAAAAATTTAGTTTCTAAATACTTATGCCTCTTGCAATATCTATCTTCCCTATTTGGTGTATACTTGCAAACCCAATGCACTCCACAAAAATTGACATGTTTATAGGAGACATTTTCATCATAACTAGTGCAATCATCATTAGTATCATGGATATTCAAAGAATTCGTACTAACAACATTGCAATCATGCTCATCATTCAAATATTTAGTGCCAAACATTTTATAGATTTCTTCTTCTAGCACTTGAGCACAATTATCCTTCCATCATACTCACGAAAGGTATTAAAAAGGTGAAGCATATGAGACAAACTCAATTCCATTTTTTATATTTTTCTTTTATAAACTAAACTAGTGATAAAACAAGAAACTAAAAGACTCGATTGCAAGATCTAAAGATATACCTTCAAGCGCTAACCTCCCCGGCAACGGCGCAAGAAAAGAGCTTGATGTCTACTACACAACCTTCTTCTTGTAGACGTTGTTGGGCCTCCAAGTGCAGAGGTTTGTAGGACAGTAGCAAATTCCCCTCAAGTGGATGACCTAAGGTTTATCAATCCGTAGGAGGTGTAGGATGAAGATGGTCTCTCTGAAGCAACCCTGCAAACAAATAACAAAGAGTCTCTTGTGTTCCCAACACACCCAATACAATGGTAAATTGTATAGGTGCACTAGTTCAGCGAAGAGATGGTGATACAAGTGCAATATGGATGGTAGATAAAGGTATTTGTAATCTGAAATTATAAAAAAGCAAGGTAGCTAATGATAAAAGTGAGCGTAAATGGTATTGCAATGTGTTGAAACAAGGCCTAGGGTTCATACTTTCACTAGTGCAATTCCTCTCAACAATAATAACATAATTGGATCATATAACTATCCCTCAACATGCAACAAAGAGTCACTCCAAAGTCACTAATAGCAGAGAACAAATGAAGAGATTATGGTAGGGTACGAAACCACCTCAAAGTTATTCTTTACAATCAATCCGTTGGGCTATTCCTATAAGTGTCACAAACAGCCCTAGAGTTCATACTAGAATAACACCTTAAGACACAAATCAACCAAAACCCTAGTGTCACCTAGATACTCCAATGTCACCTCAAGTATCCATGGGTATGATTATAAGATATGTGTCACACAATCTCAGATTCATCTATTCAACCAACACATAGAACCTCAAAGAGTGCCCCAAAGTTTCTGCCGGAGAATCACGACGAAAACGTGTGCCAACCCCTATGCATAGGTTCATGGGTGGAACCCGCAAGTTGATCACCAAAACATACATCAAGTGAATCGCGTGGTATCCCATTGTCACCACAGATACGCACGGCAAGACATACATCAAGTGTTCTCAAATCATTGAAGACTCAATCCGATAAGATAACTTCAAAGGGGAAACTCAATCCGTTACAAGAGAGTAGAGGGGGGAAGAAACATCATAGGATCCAAATATAATAGCAAAGCTCGCGATACATCAAGATCGTACCATCTCAAGAACACGAGAGAGAGAGAGAGAGAAAGAGATCAAACACATAGCTACTGGTACATACCCTCAGCCCCGAGGGAGAACTACTCCCTCTTCGTCATGGAGAGCACCGGGATGATGAAGATGGCCACCGGAGAAGGATTCCCCCTCCGGCAGGTTGCCGGAACGGGTCTAGATTGGCTTTCGGTGGCTACGGAGGCTTCTGGCGGCGGAACTCCTGATCTAATATGCTCCCGGATGATTTTAGGGTATATGGAGACATATAGGTGGAAGAAGTACATCAGGGGGGGCCACGAGGGGCCCACGAGGGTGGAGGGCGCGCCCAGGGGGGTGGGCGCGCCCCCCTACCTCGTGGCCTCCTCGAAGCTTCCCTTACGTGCACCTCAAGTCTTCTGGGCTTCTTTCCTTCCAAAAATGAGTTCCGTGAAGTTTCAGGTCAAGAGGACTCCATTTGATTTTCCTTTTCTTCGAAACCCTAAAACAAGGTAAAAACAGAAACTCGCACTAGGCTCTGGGTTAATAGGTTAGTCCCATAAAATGTTATAAAAGTGTATAATAAAGCCCATAAACATCCAAAACAGTAGATAATATAGCATGGAGTAATCAAAAATTATAGATACGTTGGAGACATATCATCTGCCTAGTTACACAACAAGGAAGAAGAGTCAGAAACAAGCATCAGCAGCAAGAACAAGGTAGGACGAGAACACTTACTGATCCACCACGGCGTAGTCCCTCCGCTTTGGGAGCTTGAAGCCAGAGAGCTTCGCGACCCGAGGAATGGGCGCGCCAGCTCTGGAAGCATAAGCAGGAGCAGCAGCTGAGACGGAAGCAGCTCTAGATGGCGGCAAGGCAAGAGCGCCATCCCGGGGGAGCAGAGCCAACCCGCCCTTCGTTGGAACCACGGGCGGATCCCCCTTCTCCAAAAGGATATCACCCTCGCCATTGTTGTCAGGCAGGGTGCGGAGGATGTCAGCTTTGCTCAAGGGGGAGGTCTCCCCCATCCCTTCAGGGATCACCTCCGAGTCTTCCTCCTCATCCTCCTCCTCTTCCTCCCCACGGGACTCACCAGAAGACAGCTCCACCGGCGTCGGCGCCGCAAGGGCCTTGGTGGGCGCTGACGGCACCAGCCCGTGCCCGTCAAAGGTCGGCCTGGCGGCCACGACATGCACCCCGTCCTTGTGGCGGAACAAGGGAGTGAAGACACTCGGCGGGTACTACTGGTCGTCCCTGACCAGGAGGCGAAGAACCACAGCCAGCTCACCGTCAGACAAGGCTTTCCGGCTCAGGAGAACCTTGTCCTCTTCATCCCCAAGCTCCCATAAGGGGCGCGTACGCGCCTGAAGCGAGGCTACACGCAGCATCAGGAATTCTCTTAGGAGCATGGCCCCTGTCACCTATGCTGCCTTCGCGTTGCCCGGCTTCAGGTCGGTGTTCATCTGCTCCAGCACCAACGTCGCCCACTCATCAGTGATCTTCGCGCAAGACCACCCCTTGTCGGACTGGGGCATCTCCGTTGACAGCATCAAGCATGGGTGGACGCACCTGGCATCCATCATGGACCACTTGCTCCTGAAGCCGTCGGCCTTCTTCCCAGTCTTCGAGATTGAGTTGGCCTTGCCGGCCGCGATGAAATTGCCACACTCGGAGGTATGACCCTAGTTGATGCGGAGGAAGAAGAAGCGGCGCAGCAGAGCCACGGACGGCATCACGCCGAGGTACGCCTCGCAGTAGTAGGCGAAGATCGACAAGAGAAGGATAGACTTGGGATGAAGATGCAGCGCCTGCAGTCCGTAGTGGGCGGCGATGCCTCCAAGCACTTGGATCCGCTTCCCTTCCTTCTTCTCTGCCAAGATGCCGCTGAGGGGGGCCCTCGAGCTTTGGCTGCAGCACGCCGACTGCGATGCGCCGGTGACTGTGGAGGAAGTCGAGGTCGTCCCCTCGCGCAAGATCTTCATGATCCAAGGCTAGGGTGAGGTCACTCGAGTGTGCCATGTGGAGGGCGCCCTCGTGATCCACTTCAAGTAAGACGGCACCTCCACGCTGTCCTTCAAGGTCTTCGATGCAGAAGACCGCCGTCTTGAGTGATGCTCCGAAAGGGGTCGTCAGGACGGCGTCGCGGTAGGAGCAGGGCCTGCCATCCACGTCGCCAGCAGCTCCTTTGGAAGTTCCAGCGACGCCTGGGAGTCCAACGATTCTCCCGAGCTCTACGAGACTCCGGAGACGAGCGATGATAGCTATGTGCCCCCAAGCTCTCGCCGTGCCCGGAGCAAGGCTGCAACGGCTGGCCAGCGCCGCCGGCGACCTGGATGAGGTTGGCGCCAGCCTCTCGTGGCCCACTGTTGATGATGGCATTGGCCATCGGTGCGTGTGTAGATAGGGCTCCTAGAAGTTCTTTCCTTTTGTTCCCTGTGAGGAATCGAGAAGTACCCCATCGGGGCATGTAAAGGGTCCGCAATGTCCTTTGTTGATATCAAGTTGTGTGTGTGCGTGCTCTATTTCGGCTCAGTTTCCCCTTTCCAACCTCGCGACTGCTTGGTGCTCTACGCCGATAGGTCCCAGTCCCTAGGAAGGCTTCAGCCGTCGATGGTATGCCAGGTCGTGATGCCTTGGTCAAGGCCAGGAGGTGAGCGGCCTGAGGTCCAGTAAGAGCCCTTGAGACGCGATGCCGAGAGGTATGAAAGGGAGACTACGTGGCCGCTGTGGGGCAACACAAATGAGAACTCTAGGCCATAGTGATTGGTTAACCCGAGCGTGAAACTTATCTTGGCAGTCCAGGTTCGGTCATTCGCGAGACGCCGGGCTCGTGCATTGGCGGTCATAGCTTAGCCAGGTCAGGCCCGTACGAGCCTCCTCCTCGTCCCACGCTCTCCTTCGTGCACTACGTCCTCAGGTCCCGGCCCTCGACTGAGCTCAGCCGCCGCTGGTATACCAGGTCGCGATGTCGTGGTCAAGGCCAGGGGGTGAGGGCTGGAGAGCCAGTAAGAGCTCCTGAGTCGCGATGCTCAGGAGCCCCCCTTTTAACGTGCAAGTGGATTACATGGGGGGAGAGGGAGCCCGCGGTGCTTCCTGCGGAGGTCCTTAGGAGGTTCCTGCAAGTCAGCACGAGGGAGGGCACAGGTTGCTGTTATGATAGCCGGGCAGCCAACGATTGCTTCACCAGAGAATGGAGGCACTGAGGGCCTGGTGAGGTGGCGCGCGCGGCCAGAGCTCGACTGCTCAGATTTGTTGACGTTGCAGGGACGGACCCAAGCACAATCGTCGTGCCAGCGTGAGCAGCTCCCGTGGTAGGTGACAATCAAGCAGGTGATTGCCATCGATAGGTTAAGCATGGAAAGCAAACATGCCACTGGGTCAGGCCCGAGCGGCTTGGGGATGATGCAGCCCGAGGGGCACCCCCAGCAAGGTAAGCTAAAGACATAAACAAGAAGGGATGGATGCCACAGGGACGGACCCACGCGGCCTGGGAATGATGCAGCCTTGAGGGCGCTCCCAGCTAAATGAACTTGGAAAATGTCACTTGATTCTGTTGATGGAGGAATGTTGGGGCAGCTACAGGTACGCGGCGAAGGGGTTGCTCCTCACGAGCCACCGAGGCCCTGAGCCTCGGGAGGCTCTGGGGGTCCAGGCGGTTCCTTGAGGACCGTCGCCATCTCCGCCAGGACTGCGTGATGCCTGGCCTCCTGAGCCGCCAGGACGCGCCACAAGTTGCGTTGGTAGGAGGACGCCATGCTCGGCAGGCCGAATGGCATGCGAACATAGCTATGCGGTGGGCCCTCGCAGCGTCCCACACGCGAAGGCCAAAAGAGCTCCTGAGACACGGCCCTGTTGAGCCCTGGGACGTTGATGCGGATGCGCAGTCCGACATCCTCGCTTGGATGGGGGGCTGCGCCAGGTGAGCGGCGATCGACGCGCATGGCCCTCGCATCCTGCAGTTCCTGAGTGGTCTTGGTGATGAACTCCTAAGCGCTAGGCGCTCCTCGCCCTGTGTCCTCCTGAGGGAAACGTGCCACGAAGCACACCTCCAAATGGTGCCCGAGCGCCTCCCTCGTAATGTTGGCAAGGTCTGAGGCCCTTCAGAAGAGAGCCCCCGAGCCCTGTCCGAGGAGGGCATCGGGCGCGCCTTCCTATGCGACAGAGGGAGGCGCCCCAGGTGTAGGCGCTGATCCTAACATGGCGCCACTTGCAAAGCCGCTCTCCTGAGGCCCAGTACGGAGTAGCTGCTTCTTCTTGGGGATGGCCTCGGGAGGGTCCTCCCCCTTGCTGTCGGGGTCGTTGATTGCTGCAGCTTGGAAGGCACGCTCGAGGGAGCACACCGCGTCTCTTTCTTCGCAGGGGGCCGTGATGATTCCGCCGCTTCCTGGCATCTTGAGGACGTTGTAGCCGTGGTGGGTCACCGTCATGAACTTAGCCAGGGCAGGATACCCGAGGATGGCATCGTACGGCAGACGGATGTGGGCGACGTTGAAGTCTATGAGCTTGGTGCGGTAGTTGTCGCGCTGTCCGAAGGTGACTGGGAGGCGGACCTGACCTATCGGGGTGGTGGGGCCGTTGGTCACTCCTAGGAAAGGCTTGGTAGGATAAAGCTGATCGTAGGGCACTTGAAGGTTGTCGAACATCTCGACAGACAGGACATTAAGGCCTGCGCCGCCATTGGTGAGAGTCTTGGTGACTTGCACGTTGGTGATGACGGGTGAATAGAGCATCGGGAGAGCGCCAGCGGTGGCCGCGCACTTGAGTTGGTCTGCCGAGCTGAAGGTAATAGTGCACTTGGACCACCTGAGCGGGCGAGTAGCGTCGATCTTGAGGATGACTGCGTTCACCTCGCGAGAAAACTACTTGAAGATACATTGTGAGGCTGGAGCTTGAGCTCCGCCCAAGATGCAGGTCATAGCACGCGGCTCCTGGAAGCCCCTAGCCCCCTCGTCTTGGTGGTAGTCATCGTTCCTTCTTGGTGGTGGTGACAGTGGAGGAAGCCCAGCGTTGCCCTGAGGACGGTCCTCGCGAAGCTGATCCCTCCTGGCACCCTCGCGAGGCTGATCCTGCCATTGGTCCTCACGAGGCCGGCCGCGCCACTCCTGGCGTGGGCCCCGGTCGTCTCAGCGTCCTCCGCCGCATCCTCCTCCTCGACCGTAGCCTCGGTCGTTGCGCTCGGGGCATCGACCGAAGCATCCATCGCGCATGGCTTTGAGCTCTTGACAATCATTGGTGTTGTCGTTGTGTACGTTGTGGAAGGCGCAGAACGGTCAGCTGCTCTTGGATGACACGGGCTGGTCCCTGCCGCGCTTCGTGTCTGGCTCTGCCGCGAGTACGGCCTCTCCCTTGCGCTTCACATCCTTGGCTTCTTATCCTCCGGGTCGGCAGCCGAGAGCTCGAGAAGGGAAAGGCGCCCTTCCTCAGCCCTCGCGCACTTGGTCGCCAGGTTGAACAGCTCCAGGGATGTGCACAACTCCTCGTGGATGGCGAGCTCCTCCTTCATCTTTGACGTCACGGACGCCATCTGAGAATGCAGAGATGATGGCTTCGTCCGTCACCTTGGGGATCTTAAGATGAACGTTGTTGAAGCGCTGGATGTACTTCTGGAGGGTCTCCCCTGGTTGTTGCTTGACGCGGCGCAGGTCACCCGCAGCCGGAGGGCGGTCGCGAGTGCCCTGGAAGTTGGCGACGAAGCGGCCGCGCATCTCATTCCAGGAAGAGATGGAGCCTGGAGGTAGGTTCGGGAGCCACGAGCGTGCGCCATCCTCGAGAGCCATGGGGAACCAGTTCACCATGACTTTCTCGTCGCCGTTGGCCGCCTCGATGCTCAGCTCGTAGAGCTGCAGGAACTCCGCGGGGTCGGGGGTGCCGTCGTAGCGTGGAGGCAGGTCTGTCTTGAACTTGCCTGGCTAGGCGACACTACGCAACTCGGGGGTGAAAGCACGGCAGCCCGCGGTGGCCACCGGGACCTTTGCTGATGCAGAGCCTGGCCTTGACGCCCTCGCACCGCCATCACAGGCGGCGCACCGTCTTGTCGTAGCGGCGCCGGGAGCGCAGGAGCATTTTCTTGTGGACGAGGGACTTCTTGGCAGCTTCCTTCTTCGCGTACATGCGCCCGACGCTGTGGGTCACGCCGGGGGCCGCACGCCTTGGTGCCAGGGCGCTATCTTGGGGCAGAGGTGGTGGAGGCGCTCCATGAGCCACGTCGCCCGCAGCTGACGGAGGGCGAGGCAGCGAGAGGGACGACACAAGGGAGCCCCCTGCGGTGCTAACAAGCTCGGCGATGCGGTTGAGCCAGTCCTCGTAGAGCTCGTCGATGGGCGGTAGCGCAGGAGTTCGCGTGCCATGCATAGCGCAGCCTGCGCGGCCGTGGGAGAGCGACGGGCGTGAGACGATGAGCCGGCCGGGGTCAGTGATGGAGTGGCGGTGCGGCTGTCCAGCTGCACCGAAGGGTGCAGCGACGAGGCTTGCTGCTTGTTCCCCGCCGGGTCGGTGACGGCGTTGGCGGCAGGCGACGGAGAATGATGGGGTGGCCTACCGACGGGAGCCGTCTGAACAACGCGGGCGGCGAGGGCGGCTCGGCGCTCAGCGCGAGCTCGGCGAGCATCCGGCATGGAGGTGACGAAGCGTCGGGATGCAGAGCGATGGAAAGAAAGCTTCGGCGCACCGCTACCTGACGCGCCAAATGTCGGATCTCGGGTTCTGGCAAAACCCTCAAGGTTCGAACACTGGGGTGCGCACGAAGATCTCCCCTACCAACTCACACCCTCAACCTCGCCACAATCTCTAAGCTTAGCTCGACGAACTCACAACACAAGAGACACAAGATTTATAATGGTTCGAGCCACCGTTGTGGTGTAATACCCTACTCTAGTGTGGTGTGGTGGATTGCCTCTCGAGATGAGGATGAAGAGTACAACGGGAAGAACAGCCTCTGGAGGTGAGGTGTTCTTCTGTTAGGTGGGTGTGAGGATGTGTTGGATCTAGTCCGAGTTGAGATGGCTGAGGATCTGTTTCTTCCCCCTCCTACTGTGGTGGCTAATCCTATTAATAGAGGCCCTGGTCCTCTCCCCAAATATTGAGCGGGAAGGGAGCCAACAACGGCCAATTTGAAAGTGGACAACTAGTACAAGTTATCCTGACAAAAGCAGTCTTCGCCTGCCAAAGGCTCTGGTGGTAACGCTGCCTTGGGCTCCATGGTGACCTCCGTCTTGCCGTCCTACTGGTCTTGGTCTCGTTGCACCGATATGGAAACCTTTGCTTGACACATCTGTACCCTTCTCCTGCGCTTGCCTTCTTAGCACCAAAGAGGAAACAAGGACACTGTGCGTGCTGGCTCCCGCCTGGTCTCGATTGTCATGGCTCACGTCATTGGAACCTCACGAGGTTTGCCTTGCCTTGATCTCTCTGCCCCTCGCAAGCCAGTCTGGTGAGGCCGCTCCCGAGGAGGTCTTGTGTCATCCGCCTCGCGAGGCTTGGCCCCTCGCGAGGCTCTTGAATGCTAGTTGGTGAAGATGGGACGTACGGGCCCGCTTGCAGAGCCACACCGTGGGCCGCAGGCAGGCAAGTCTGGGGACCCCCATTCCCAGAACGCCGGCACACGTGATCCACTTGATGTATGTTTTGGTGATCAACTTGCGAGTTCCATGACCTCGTGAACTTATGCATAGGGTTTGGCACACGTTTTCGTCTTGACTCTCCGATAGAAACTTTGGGGCACTCTTTGAAGTTCTTTATGTTGGTTGAATAGATGAATCTGAGATTGTGTGATGCATACCGTATAATCATACCCATAGATACTTGAGGTGACATTGGAGTATCTAGGTGACATTAGGGTTTTGGTTGATTTGTGTCTCAAGGTGTTATTCTAGTACAAACTCTAGGATATATTGAACGGAAAGAATAGCTTCGTGTTATTTTACTACGGACTCTTGAATAGATCGATCAGAAAGGATAACTTTGAGGTGGTTTCATACCCTACAATAATCTCTTCGTTTGTTCTCTGCCATTAGTGACTTTAGAGTGATTCTTTGTTGCACGTTGAGGGATAGTTATATGATCCAAGTATGTTATTATTGTTGAGAGAACTTGCACTAGTGAAAGTATGAACCTTAGGCCTTGTTTCAACGCATTGCAATACCATTTTCGCTCACTTTGATCATTAGTTACCTTGCTGTTTTTATATTTTCAGATTACAAAAACATATATCTACCATCCATATTGCACTTGTATCACCATCTCTTCGCCGAACTAGGGAACCTATACAATTTATCATTGTATTGGGATTGTTGGGGACACAAGAGACTCTTTGTTATTTGGTTGCAGGGTTGTTTGAGAGATACCACCTTCATCCTATGCCTCCCACGAATTGATAAACCTTAGGTCATCCACTTGAGGGAAATTTGCTACTGTCCTACAAACCTCTGCACTTGGAGACCCAACAACGTCTACAAGAAGAAGGTTGTGTAGTAGACATCAGGGTTCATACATCCAACACTTAGCTAGGCTAAATTCAAATTAGAGATAGAGAGAGCAGAGAGCAAAGAGAGAGAGAGAGGGGGGCAGAGGAGAGGAGAGGGAGAGGCTTACGGGGCAGTGGAGAGGGCGGCGGTGTCGAGGTCAAGGGCGGCAACGGCTAGGTCGAGGGCGGGCGCAGGAGCGACGGCCGACGAGGTCGAGGGTGGGCGCAGGGGAGATGGCCAGCGAGGTCGTGGGCGGGCACAGGGGTGACGGCCGGAGAGGTCGAGGGCGGGCGCAGGGGCGACCGCGAGGTCGAGGGCATCGACATCGGGCGCAGGGGCAAAGTGGAGATGGGGGCAATGTGACTTGGTGAAATTTTGAGCCCGCGCAGCTGGGGGGGGGGGTAACTCAAAATAGTGGTAGGGCTCGGTTGGAAACAACCGCTATAGCTAACTTAGCTATAGCGCTTGTCCTAAACAAGCACTACTGCTAACAGTTCCAATTTCTATTTTTTAATTCTAAAATACTTAGCTATAGCGCTGGGTAGTAAAGCAGTGCTACTGCTAATGGCACATAGTAGTAGCGTTGTTTCAGGATCCAGCGCTATAGTTAGCTATAGCGCTTATTCGAGATCCACCGCTACTGCTAACAGTTCCAATTTTTATTTTTTATTATTATTTTCCTTTTCTAGTTTTTAGTTTTCTTTTCTTTTATTATTTTCCTTTTCATTTCTGTTTACTTTTCTTTCTCTTTTGTACTGCTTTCTGCCTTTTCTTTTTAGTTTTCTTTTCTTTTATTATTTTCCTTTTCTTTTTCTTTTCCCACTGCACGAATATCACCGGAACCATGCATGTGGTGGTAACATATCAGTTGACCGATAACAGTTACTTAAGTGCGTACACAAAATAGATACATACATATAAATGTAGGTTTCTGATCAGCTGCATCGACGACGTTTCACATTGAGCTTCTTCCCTTTCTTGATCGTTGCCGAGTAATTGAGCCCCTCCTTCTGACTTTTCCGGAGCCATGGAGTACGATCTTTCTTAGGTAATGTAGTATTGATTCTTCTTTTCACATATGCTTCATCGTCATCGTCATCTTCCCTCATCGGGTTGCCGTATTGGTCGTAGTCTTCCTCGTTGGCGACTCCATCACCAGTGGCCATCTTCATCATCCCGACGCTCTCCATGATGAGGAGGGAGTAGTTCACCCTCGGGGCTGAGGGTATGTACCAGTAGCTATGTGTTTGATCTCTCTCTCTCTCTCTCTCTCTCGTGTTTTGATTCGGCACAATCTTGATGTATCGCGAGCTTTGCTATTATAGTTGGATCTTATGATGTTTCTCCCCTTCTATTCTCTTGTAATGGATTGATTTTTCCCTTTGATGTTATCTTATCAGATTGAGTCTTTAAGGATTTGAGAACACTTGATGTATGTCTTGCATGTGCTTATCTGTGGTGACAATGGGATATTCACGTGATCGACTTGATGTATGTTTTGGTGATCAACTTGCGAGTTTCGTGACCTCGTGAACTTATGCATAGGGGATGGTGATACGTCTCCAACGTATCTATAATTTTTGATTGTTCCGTGCTATTATATTATCTGTTTTGGATGTTTAATGGGCTTTAATATACCTTTTTATATTTTTTTGGGACTAACCTATTAACCAAAGGCCCATTGCAAATTGCTGTTTTTTGCCTATTTCCGTGTTTTCCAGAAAAGGAATATCAAACAGAATCCAAACGGAATGAAATCTTCGAGAGAGTTATTTTTGGAAAAAACATGATCTAGGAGACTTGGAGTGGACGTCAAGAAAGAAGCGAGGAGGCCATGAGGCAGGAGGGCGCGCCTAGCCCAGGGGGTAGGCGCGCCCCCACCCTCGTGGGCCCCTCGCAGCTCCACCGACGTACTTCTTCCTCATATATATACCCATATGCCCCGAAAACATCCAGGAGCACCACGAAACCCTATTTCCACTGCCGCAACCTTCTATACCTGTGAGATCCCATCTTGGGGCCTTTTTCGACGCTTCGTCGGAGGGGGAATCGATCACGGAGGGCTTCTACATCAACACCATAGCCTCTCCAATGATGTGTGAGTAGTTCACCACAGACCTTCGGGTCCATAGTTATTACCTAGATAGCTTCTTCTCTCTCTTTGGATCTCAATACAAAGTTCTCCTCGATTCTCTTGGAGATCTATTCGATGTAAGTCTTTTTGCGGTGTGTTTGTCGAGATCCGATGAATTGTGAGTTTATGATCAAGATTATCTATGAACAATATTTGATTCTTCTCTGAAATCTTTTATGCATGATTTAATATCTTTGCAAGTCTCTTCGAAATATCAGTGTGGTTTGGCCTACTAGATTGATCTTTCTTGCAATGGGAGAAGTGCTTAGCTTTGGCAGACACCCGCTAGCCACCTTATGCAACTAGTGCATGTCAGTCGGTGGAACCAGTCTCACGTAAGAGGACGTGTAAGGCCGGTCCGGGCCGCTTAATCCCACGATGCCGCCGAATCAAGATAAGACTAGTAACGGCAAGTAAATTGACAATATCGACGCCCACAACTGCTTTGTGTTCTACTCGTGCATAGAAACTACGCATAGACCTAGCTCATGATGCCACTGTTGGGGATCGTAGCAGAATTTTAAAATTTTCTACGTATCACCAAGATCAATCTACGGAGTAATCTAGCAACGAGGGGAAGGACAGTGCATCTACATACCCTTGTAGATCGCTAAGCGTAAGCGTTCAAGTGAACGGGGTTGATGGAGTCGTACTCGTCGTGATCCAAATCACCGATGATCCTAGCGCCGAACGAACGGCACCTCCGCGTTCAACACACGTATGGTTGGGAGACGTCTCCTCCTTCTTGATCCAGCAAGGTGAGAGGAGAAGTTGAGGGAAAATTCTGACAGCACGACGGCGTGGTGGTGATGGAGCTCGTGGTTCTCCGGAGGGCTTCGCCAAGCACTACGGAGGAGGATGAGGTGTTGGAGGAGGAAGAGGGATGCGCCAGGGGAAGGGTTGGGCTGCCCTCTCTCTCCCTCACTATATATAGGGGGAAGGGAGGAGGGGGAGGCGCCCTAGGGTTCCCTAGGGGAGGGGCGGCGGCCACAGGGGAAACCCTAGATGTGTTTGGGCGCCCCCACCCCCTAGGAAACATGGCTCCCAAGCCGGGAGGGGCGGCTGCCCTAGGGGTGGCGCCCCCACCTCTCCTGGTTACGTGAGATGGGGTGGGAGGGGCGCTCAGCCCCTTAGTGGGCTGATATGCCCTCTCCCCTTGGCCCATAAGGCCCCCCAACGCTTGCCGGGGCCTCTGAAACCCCTTTCGGACACGCTGGTCATCACCTAGTACCCCCGGAACAATTCCGGACTCCAATACCCTTCGTCCAATATACTGATCTTCACCTCCGGACCATTTCGAAGCTCCTCGTCATGTCCGGGATCTCATCCGGGACTCCGAACAACCTTTGGTAACCACATACTATTTCCCATAACAACTCTAGTGTCACGGAACCTTAAGTGTGTAGACCCTACGGGTTCAGGAACCATGCAGACATGACCAAGACAACTCTCCGGCCAATAACCAACAGCGGGATCTGGATACCCATGTTGGCTCCCACATGTTCCACGATGATCTCATCGGATGAACCACGATGTCGAGGAATCAATCCCGTATACAATTCCCTTTGTCCAGCGGTATTGTACTTGCCCGAGATTCGATCGTCGGTACCCGATACCTTGTTCAATCTCGTTACCGGCAAGTCTCTTTACTCGTTCCGTAACACATCATCCCGTGATCAACCCCTTGGTCACATTGTGCACATTATGATGATGTCCTACCGAGTGGGCCGAGATACCTCTCCGTTTACACGGAGTGACAAATCCCAGTCTCGATTCGTGCCAACCCAACAGACACTTTCGGAGATACCTGTAGTGTACCTTTATAGCCACCCAGTTATGTTGTGACGTTTGGCACACCCAAAGCACTCCTACGGTATCCGGGAGTTGCACAATCTCATGGTCTAAGGAAATGATACTTGACATTAGAACAGCTTTAGCATACGAACTACACGATCTTTGTGCTAGGCTTAGGATTGGGTCTTGTCCGTCACATCATTCTCCTAATGATGTGATCCCGTTATCAACGACATCCAATGTCCATGGTCAGGAAACCGTAACCATCTATTGATCAACGAGCTAGTCAACTAGAGGCTTACTAGGGACATGGTGTTGTCTATGTATCCACACATGTATCTGAGTTTCCTATCAATACAATTCTAGCATGGATAATAAACGATTATCATGAACAATGAAATATAATATAATAATAACTAATTTATTACTGCCTCTAGGGCATATTTCCAATAACACCTTAACCAAGGTTGCTCACTTCATTCCGATCAGCACCAGACATCGAGATGATCAACTTGCACAGATGTATGTGTCCAGAATAGTCAGTCTGCATGGAGTACCCCGAACTATCACTTCCGACCGAGGTTCCCTGTTTACCTCCGCTTTTTGGTCACGTCTCCATCAAGCCTTGGGGACAGCATTGAAATATAGTACTGCTTATCATCCTCAGACGGATAGACAGACAGAGCGGGTAACCAAATACTCGAGGATATGTTGCGAGCCTGTGCTTTAGCCCAAGGACCTAAATGGGAAGATTGCTTGCCATGTGCCGAGTTTTCTTATAACAACAGTTTCCAGACCAGTCTAAAGATGTCACCGTATGAAGCTTTGTATGGCCGTAAGTGCCGCACTCCTTTAAATTGGTCTCAAACTGGAGATAGCCGTATCTTCGGAACAGATCTCATGATGGAAGCTGAGAAACAAGTTAAGGAAATCAGAGACAGATTGCAATTGGCCAAATCTCGATAGAAAAGTTATTATGATGCAAAGCACCGACAGATCAATTTTGAACCCGGAGAACACGTATACCTCCGAGTCACTCCTATGAAAGGAGTCAAGAGATTTCAGACCCGTGGAAAATTGGCACCCACATTTATTGGTCCATTTCCAGTCATGTCCCGAGTAGGTACTGTTGCATATCAGTTGGAACTACCCACCGAATTGGCAGACGTGCATAACGTGTTTCATGTTTCACAACTAAGATGTTGCATATCCCCGCCTAAGAAAAGGACTGCTATGGCTGAGGTAGAATTGACAAATGATTTGACCTATGAAGAAAGACCGTTTAGAATTTTGGATCAGATGGAAAGGGTCACTCGCAGTAAAGTAAGAAAATTTTACAAAGTTCAGTGGGAACATCACACAGAGTCAGAATCAACTTGGGAGCGGGAAGAATTCCTAAGGGCTCATTATCCAGAGTGTTTTTCCCAAGCAACCGAATCTCGAGGACGAGATTCATTCTAAGTGGGGGAGGTTTGTGACGGCCTGATTTTTGCCCTCTCTTATTTGCCTGATTTTCATTTGGATTTATTTTGAAAGTTGGGGTTTTTAAATCTTTTCATATGGACGTAAACACTTGGGTACCCTTGGCTTTCACCCAAGTGCATCATTCCCCTCTCTATTCATCATTCCCCTTCTGGTCCACCTCAAAATAATCTTGGGAAAAGAAAAATATTCATTTTTCCTCTCTAAAACCCTAGCTAGTTCAATGAGCTCCAAAGCAACCCTCATTTTTCTTGCCCATAAAAATCTGAGAAAATTCCCAAATATTTTTGAACCCTAGGGCACCTTCCTGAGCAAAAATATTTCATCACTTTTTGGAATATTTTTGCTACAGAAAATATTTTCTATTCTGGACAGAAATGGTGGTTTCTACAGCAACTACCATTTTACTTGCTCCATTGTGCCTGAATTTTCTTGTGCATCATCACCTTGGTAGATGATGGCTAGCCTCCAAAGCACAGCTCCCAACTCCCAGCCATTTGACCTCGGTAACATCTCAAAGTTACTGATCAGAAACTTACCTGGCGTGTAAAATCTTCTCTACTGCATCTGGAGCCAAACCAAAGCGTGGTAATCCTCAAAACTACCACGAACATCAAGCCAGACATGATCTTTGGACGTTGGTCAGCCTGAGGGAGGAGTTCACGTGGTGACCACGCGTATCCACGATGCCAGCATGCTTGTCGGCGTGCTCTGGGTGCCGCCGAGCGCTCTGTTCGCGCATGCTCGCTTCCCTCGTCTGCCCGAGCATGCCAAACTTCGCCACCATCCTCGTCTCAATGCCATTAACTCCCCCTGGCGCTCGCCAACGCCGGAGCTTGCCGCAGCGAGCACGGGCATGGTCCGGCCAACCCAACAGTGCGGTGCGCACTGTGCTCGTCGCCTTCTTCTCGTTCATGTGCTCATCCCCACTCCCAACAGTCGCCGCGTGAGCTGCATCGCCTTCTCCACCTCTCACTGACGCCGCTCGTCGCCGGGCGCCGTGGACAGATGTCCACCGGTGGAGCCCGAAACCCCCCTCTCCGCTCGCCTATAAATGGAGCCGCCCCCAGCCTCCTCGAGCACCATCCACCACTCCCACACACCCTACAAGCGCGTAGGAAACCGTAGCCGGTCGGGCAGGTCGCGGCCGCCGTCCTCGAGCTTGAGCTCGCTGGCGATCCCCTTTGGTCGTCGCGGTAGCTCCACCCCCTCCCAGGCCAGGGCGATCCTTCCAGGGCCTCCGCCTCTCTCCGGTGAAGCCATCCTGTCCCCCTGGAGCCCCTGAAGTTGCCTCTGCTCGCCGTCTTCCTCATCTTCGGCGACTACCGCCCTCTGCCTCTGCTTGCGAGGTTGATTCCGACGTCGTCCGACCACCCCTAGCTACGCTACAGGTACGAGCAGGTGCGCCTCCACCCCATCTCTCGATCCCTCCCTCTCGTTTTGGCCAAGGAGCCCTCGTCGCCGACCCCCCTCTGTTTCCTTCTCCCCTCCTTCTCACCTTACTAGCGGGGCTCGCTAGTCAGCCACCCAGTACACGCGCGAAGCGGTACGAGTGGTGGCGCCCTGAGGCTTTACGCCTTCGACATCACCCCCCCTAGTCTGTTTTATTTAAATTTATATTCAATCCATTTCCAGAGAGCTTCAAACAGCTATAACTCTTCAACCATAAGTCCAAATGAATTGATTCTTTTTGCATTATGTTCTTTGCAAAGAAATCTAGCAGCTCACCAAAAATGAGATATTTCTGAGCTGTCTAGAATTTCTGGTGATTTTCAGAAGAGTTCTTGATATTTTTCTTCTTGTGCTTAAATTTATTTTCAAAGGGTGAGGCTTGTCTTGAGGATCACTGGAAGGCTTGTGAACCTCATCTGCAGTAAGGCAAGCCACAGCAACATTTTCATGGTGTCATTTCAATATTGATGATTTTCTTACTTGAATGAAATGATTAATCCATGCATTTAAATAACTATTATGTTATTTATATTCTGTCAAGTATTTGTTAGTCATTATGCTTGATTTATAGAATGTTTGGAACTAGTTTAGTTGGTAAATAAAAGCTAAGGCCTATTTGTGGTAATGATAAAATGATTTTTTATGCATATGAGTAATTACTTAAAGTTATTTTCTTACATAAATAAAATAGTTAAATTTTCTAGAAAATATTGTGTTTAGTGCTTGTTTAGCCATTTGCAGAATGTTTGAACCTAACTTGGTTGGTAAAGAAATTAGGATTTGATTGTGGTAATGATAGTAAATTTTGCTATGCATATGAGAAATTAATCGAAGTTATTTCCTTGCATGAGAAAATAATAATACTTGCTACAAAATATATTGTTAAAGTGAGAGTTACCCTGTCCAGGAAAGTAATATAAATTGTTGATGCTCATGCTTACTGTGAATATGGTTGGCATCGGTCATTTTCGTTAATATGTGATGCATGTGGAGTACTGCATTTCATGGCATGCTATGACACTGGTCATTTTCATTTTAAGTTGAACCTGAATATAACTCAACTTGAATATATCGTTGACTGGGTCATGGTGCCGCTGAATCGAGATTTTCCCAGTGCAACCACATTTTCCTTTGTGAGAATGCCTTGATTCGGTCCATTGGCATGCCTCTGGTCGGTGCCTCCAACTAGGGAAGGTTATGGGCATGCTTACCCTGGCCTGGTGAGCAGGCATAACCTTGTGTGCCAGTTGTTGAGATTATGGTACCGGGTCCCCAAGTGGGATCATTTTGGCCACGACGGTGGTCATTTTTTCTTTGGTAGACACGAGGCCACCCAGGACTAGCCCGTTGGGGATTGGGTCGGAGTGGCCGGGAGAGTGTCATGGCAATGGAAGGGTTTCGTCGGAATGCCGTTGGTCCACCCGAATGGGAGTGTGAGGCCATGGGTTCCGTGGTGTGGGTACATTGTGCTACCTCTGCAGAGTGTATAATCTATCGATAGCCGAGTCCACGGTCACAGACGCCTCGTAGTAGGTCCCACCATGAGTCAACGTTTAATAGACTTGCACACTAAGTCATGAACTTTGCATTGTTAATGATGGCGGAAAGGCCATCGACATGTTCGAGACCAAATATTGGTCGTGGTTGTGATCGCCGTAAGGGTCACGAGTTACTCTGGTCAAGACCACGATGGTGGTCGGTTTGTGATTCGAGAACGATCACGGTTCGTAAGTCGGACCCGAGGGACGTTTATCACAAGAGTATGATCACAGCATGTTGGAACATTATTGCATTAATAACTGGTTAATTATCATGATATTGTTTTTCATTATGATTATGCCTGTTGTGAGCTTGCAAGTACATTCAATGTACTGATCTGGCATGTCATGCCAGATTTCAGGAAAGTCACGTTGGAAAGAAGCGCTGCTCGAGTCTAGATCGTGTCCACATCGGTGTCCCTATGCTATGGAGTTTTCGCTACGACGTTGTTCCGCTGCCGCGTAGTTGTTATGATCGAGGCACATTTATGTTCACTAAATAATGTACATATTGTTCAGCCGCACCGTGCGTGCTGCTTGGCCTCGACATATGTTGTAATATAAACTATGATCCACTAGCATCAATAAAGCGGTTTTTTTATCTGTACCAAGATGTTGTGTGTTGTCAGAAGACATGGTCTCTGGGCTGGCAATGCAGGGTAAACCGGACGCTCTGAGCCGGGTTGCCACATGAACTTCTCTGAAGGGCATTTTGGGTTCATTCAATTGAACCTAGTTGGAAAATTATCTGCTAGGGTTTTGATCATCCCCATTTCAACATTCATTTGAATTTGAACATGATGCATGCATGATTATGCAATGACAAGCGATGACTAAGCTAGGATGATAGGTTAGTGCTCAGCCGTATTTGGTGCTGATTTGGATCGTTAGATGTCATGTTTTGACGGCTGAGATGTTTTGTTACTGCACCGTGTGGTGCTGCTTTTATATAGGTAGAAGTTCCACTGTTTTCTATGTTTAGCGATTTTCATCAGTGAAGCTGCTCAGGTTTGACTCGAGCTAAAGAATAACCCCTGGTGCAAACGATGATGTGAAGTTATTACAAGTTGTGCAGACATAAAAAGGGCATAAAAAGTACCATAGGTACCAAGCATGCCAACAATACGAATGACAATCATGCTATTCAGGATGAAACATGTTCTTACGGATGCAGTCATATAATAGATCTTGTTTACAGATGGCAAATGATAACTGAGGCCCATTTTTCAAGACACCTACAGGGGAAACAACAACGCAGTCACTGTCGAAATGCCTCTTGTTGCTTCAATCAATGGACCCTGTCAGAACACCGAAAAAAGCTGTGTAAGTATCGATTTTAAAACACTTGCTCTATAAATTACTATTCCCTCTGTCCCAAAATATAAAAACGTTTTGGACACTATGCTAATATAAAAAACATTCTTATATTTCGGGACGGAGGGAGTAGGTGTGACTACTCTGGATTAAACGAATTGGCATTTCTTTGCACCAGGAAGAAGACATTTGATTCATGGTAAATGGTAAAGAAAACAAGAACCAAGAACAACGACCACACTTGTTTTTTCATTTAAAATAACAGAGAAACCAACACTTTGATTGGGATTAGTCCTTTGACAATAGTTTTCCTACTGCAGTTTGGAAAGGCAGAGTAACTAAACCAGTTTTTGTCAATGTATTTTAACCACACGTCCGCACCAACAGGTAGAAAGGATAACCCTCAACGCATATAATAAATGAATAGATATATATTAAAGATTCTGGACCTCGCATTCTGCAACTTCTTTACTAAACCCTTCTACTACTAAGAGCAACTCTAGCAGACCCCGCAAAACACGCAGTCCCGCAAAATTCCGGTGAGTATGCGGGCTCGGCCTAATTTTCCGGCCAGAACAGAGCCCGCATACTCGCCCGGCCCGCAAGCCGCACGCCCCGACCGCTATATCTACGGTTCCGCGGCTGGTTTGCGGGTCGAAACCCTATCCCCCGCCACCGCCGAGCCACGCGATTCCCCACCCCCTCCTCCACATTTCTCGCCGCCGGCGACCACCACCGCGCCTCCAGCCGCAATGTGGGGCCGCATGTGGAGCTCCGGACGCAGCTCTGGCAGCAGATCCGGGGGCCGACGCGACCCGAAGCGCGAGCGGCGCGAGGCCCGGAAGTGGACCAACCGCGGCCTCTCGCCACCGGCGAGCTTCCGGCGGAGCCAGACGGAGTACGACCGCCGGCTCGCGTCCTTCTCCTCCGCGAGATCTTCGTACGCCGGGAGCTTGTTCTCCTCCGGCGCGGGCCTTCTCCCCGTGAAGCGGGAGTGGTCGGAGGACAAGGAGGAGCCGGAGGAGTTCGACTTCCTCCCCGTCAAGGAGGAGCCCGAGGAGCCCGCTCCGCTCGGCCGCCGCAGAGTCGTCGGGCTGAAAGACTACGTTGCGGACATCGACGCCATTGCGGCCGCCATCGCCGAGCGAAGCGTGCGCGAGGACGAGGAGCGCCGGCGCCACGCCGAGGAGCTCGAAGACCTCTAGTGGCAGCAGGCGGTCGCCGCCAACCTCGCCACCAAGGAGAAGGCCTAGGAGTGGTGCCGCATCCGCAAGGAGCAGAGGGCGAAGTACGTCGACCTCTGCAGCTCCAGCGAGGAGGATTGAGCGTCCCTCTCCTCCACGGCGTCGTCCATTTGCCACGACCTCGCCGCCGTCAGATTCGACCCCATCTAGTACTAGTTAACGTAGTACGTAGTATGAACTATGTTTGTAGTGTGTTGATCATGAAATTTATGTAGTATGTGATGAACTACTCGCGCTGCAACAAGGTGCAATTTCTCCCGCGAAAGCATTTTTTTTTCAAATTATGCAGTTTTAGATACGGTTTTTGTTTGCCGCACTAGTTTTCGACTCGCAAACGCGATCTTCGTGAAACCGCAAACGCGTTTTGCAGGTCAAGTTTTTGCGGGGTCTGCTAGAGTTGCTCTAAGTCTACTATTATATGTTCGAGTAAACCATGCTCAATGAATAAGCGTCACTTGTCATCGCTCAGATAGCTTACAACATCACACTTGGAATTATGGTACGAAGTTAACTCCTTTTCTGAAAAATGAAATTGTGATTCAATATAATAGGTTCGCATAATCGGCGATTGTAAGCCAACTATGTATCTTTTCCCTTATTGTATTACATGGGTTGTTTGCGAAGATTACCTCACTTGCGACATTGCTTTCAATGTGGTTATGCCTCTAAGTCATGCTTCGACACGTGGGAGATATAGCCGCATCGAGGCGTTACAAGTTGGTAATCAGAGCCTTCCCCGACTTAGGAGCCCCCTGCTTGATCGAATCGCTGGCGTTGTTGAGTCTAGAAAAATGTTTTGAGTCATTTATGATTATATATATCAGAGAGTAGGACTTCTTTTTACTCCTCAGTCCCTTCGTCGCTCTGGAGAGGCATCCTGACGCAGAGTTTTGACTCTTCTCCTCTCAAATTTCACTAAAAAAATTTAGGATCACGCGGGTATCTTGGAATCGTTCCCATGGTTTTGTGACGAGAACATTGTTCTTGGTGCCTCCTGACATTTAGGGGTTGTGGCAGTGTCCCGGGGAGTTCAGCTTCAAGCTGTTGTCGTCACAATTTTATCATTGCAGTTCTGGAATACCCGAGTTTCCCCGACATCGAAAATCTCTTTTATGCAGTTGTTTATGAGATAACCTCGACGCCACGCAGTACTGGGGCGGGAGTTCGGCAGCAATCCTCGAGATTAAGGGGAACGGCGCGCCATAGAGGGGACCACCAAATTGAGAGGACTTGGGTGCGGCAGCAATCCTTGGTGGGGAGAAGTGAGATGACTGATGCGCTCCACCTGAGATTCTACGGGTTCCTGGGATCCGGTGGGGGCGGGGTCACCGCTTCTCCCCGCGCTGCCGGGTGCGGGATCTATAACTGGCGTCGCCGCTGGTGGGAGCCTCATCTTCTTGGCGCTGGGGTTAGCCGACTCCATTTTCCTCGAGGGCGTCGCGTCGCGCTCACAGATTTAAGCAGAGTAACGAATGACGAGCCTAGTTGTAGTGCGAGCGAAGAAGAAGGGGAGCTGGGGGTTTTCTGTAGGAGTGAGGAAGAAGGGGGCTGGGGTTTTCTGTAGGAGTGAGGTGAGGAATTTGGGGGTACGAGTGGAGCGAGCTGACGTGAGGTGGGTGGGAGCTAGGAGGAAGAAGAGCACCCAGGTTTTTGAATTGATTTTACTATTTACTAGTGTGGATGGGCTATTTTGTCTTCGGACCCGAGAAACAATTACTACTAGTACAGTGGAGACACTCTATAGCTACCCAGAAAAACAATTACGACTAGTATAGTGGAGACACTCTACTGCTTCTGGCTCCTCCTAGGTCATTCAAACGTCTCCCTCTACTGAATGCGGTTATACTTTTGTTCACCGACATGCGGGCCATGCAGCGCGCGGGCCCAAATGCCATCCACCAAATTAGAAGGCAGTATGCAGGTGGAGAGTCACCCCGGTCGTAGCTCGGTAGTAACGAGCAGTCGTATCAGAAAACCCCACCTCCCCGCAGTCTAAGTTTGACGGACGAAGCAACCATCATTTAACTCTTCGCTGAATCCCCTTCTCCCTCACCGTCTTCAAGAAAGGCAATACTTGCATCTGCCACTGTTCTTCTCTCCGAACGAAGGGAAGGTAAGCGGATCCGTGATGTTGGTATATTTTTGTTCAGAGGAAAAAAAACTTTTGCAAAGTAGTAACCGATCCTCACTCTTTTTTTTTGTTTCATTGTCATTGCGATTGTGTTTTCCTTTCAGTGGACTCCTAGTATTCGTCAGTTTCATGATGGACCAAGGAGAACCAGGCAAAGATCCCCATGAGACACAGAGCTCCAAGAAGATGGAGGCAACCACCGAGGCGACCCCAGATATAGAGATGGTCAATGCCCCGTTTGAGGTTACAGCCCCCGTGGCACTACAGGAGCAGTTTTCCCCCTTCGAGGATGTGTCCCCCCCCCGGTGAGTTGCCCAAGGTGATTTCCTTCTTTTCCAATCTCGATTGTGGTTTTTCATCTAAGTATGTGGTGATTTTTTTAGAAAAGGAACTATGTGGTGATTAATAATACATAATTTTATTAGCTTTGATGCCATGGTATACGTGGTGGTTTAAATAACTTGTGTTTCTTATACTGAAAAGTAATTCAGAATTTGTTTCTGTTTCAATTAGAGCCCTGATGCAGACAAGGATTGTGTGGTTGTACATGTCACTCGCTATGAGGCAGACGACCTGAATATACGCACTGGGAAAACAGAGTTCTTAGGCTGTTGGATCCTGGAAGCTATTTGCGGTTATACCAATGAAGAGTTGTATTCCAGCCTCACTGTTGTCAGGCGTGTTGTCCAGGGTGTACTGAAGCACAAGAAGTTCAAAGCTACTCCTTCGTTTGTGAGGAATACTGTTCTTGTCAAGCTTATGCAGGAAGATGACGTGGCATGCCTCCACAAACTAGTTTATCAGTGGCAAGGCCACAAGGTTGTCTTCATGAAGGTTCACAGGATTGAGCTGCTGCGGGACGTCCTCAATGATGTTCATGGCAAGGTCCGTCTTGTGTCCAGCCCAAATTAGATCGAGGCATGAAATAGTTGCCCTAGCTAGTGTTTAATAGTAGTTTGGATTGTGTATAATTATCCGAACCTTGCCTGTTATCGACCCTTCTGGGGCTAGTACTCTGTTTGAATCCGTCTATGGGAACTGCTGCTACTTTTGTGTGCCCGTGAATCATGTGAGAACCATCATAATTGTTGCCGAAACAAATGCATCCTCACTAGTTTTTTCATGAATATGGCATGGTAAGACATAAGTTGTCACGGTTTATCATACGAGCTGTGTGTGTTTTGATGAAATAGAGCACTCGTTCGAGAACCGTGCACCGACGTATACATATGTACTTTTAAACACGGTTGGTGCTACCCCACTTGTAAGCAGTTGTGCAAAACACGGCACATTGGCTCAGCTCGCTTCAACACTAGGCTATCGACCAGCTAACAATCAACATTCTGCTGTCTGACATATAAGCAACTATATATCTTGTTACAGTGGTTCATGCAGTTAATTGAGGCCACAATGTAATAAATTCCAAACGTTCACACGCTAGTCCGGCGCTCATGTGGAACACTCACATTAAACTCGTCTTCATAAAAAACTTGAAAAGCATAAGTTAAGCAATTTTATACATCTCAATGATTCATGGAACATAACAAACATATACTAGTTCACAGCAAAAGACAAAGTTGTGAGAAGGTTTACAAATCAGGAAAAAACAAGCAAGGCTTCTCTCTGAGCAAAGGGCCTCCTGGCAGGCTTAAATTTCCTGGAGTTCACTCTAGTTTTTTCTTGTTGCCACCATTTAGGGTTAGGTTCTCTCATTCCAGAATAACCAATTATAATTGTGGTCTCAACTGGAATGCTGAATTGAATCATGCAGTGTACTGACCAGCTGAAATGCTTGTGCATTCCACTAAATTTAAGCACCGCTATTTGCAGAAATAAGCAGACCACAATGCCTCTTGTCCGCGCACCTGTCCAAAAAAACGTCGTGTAGCCGTGTTAGCTAGTCCTTGGTCCATGGATGAACTGGTAGAAAGTGCATTCCGGACTAGGATATAGTTGTTTTCACTCGTCCCTGCACTGCAATCAGGAAGTAAAATGTACGGATCAGCTTCTTTTAGATTGCGTTGGTCATTCTACCTTAGTTACTACCAATGTAGGGATACCTTGAAGACTGGAGGTTAGATGACGGCAGGGAGGGATAGCCATCTTATTTTGCGCAGTTGTACTAAAACTGAGGTTTGTGCTTTTGATTGCGCGAATAGAAATGATACGGAGACAGACATCCCAAAATGATATGGAGACAGACATCCCTGTTTGCGCAAATAAGAAATACGGTTATTTAAACAGTGACAGATATTACTACTTTCCCCCATTTCCTCTTAGAACCAAGTCCTAGATTCATGCTATAGCTTTCCCACATTCTTCCCTATTTGAACCAATGCTTTGAGTCGACTGTATGAAATAGCTTTACTTCTAAACTACTAATACTATATTGTGATAGTTTTGAAATTGGATCTACCACTCCATCTTCGGTTCTCCCGCCCAAACAAGCATTGGCTCAAAATCCACCGTTCATTTCCCCTATCATGCATATCACTGCCGTCCATCAAACAAAGGATGACATGATCTGACGGCTAAGAGTTGCCGGATTCGCTCCCGCTCCTTGTGCACATGGCCGACTCTGCTCTCCAAGTAAACAAATAAAGAAGTCCCCGTTGAATCTGGATTGCACCTACTGAAGTTGAGAAATGTCTAGAAACTGCTGCCACCTACTCACATGCAAGTACGACAAGTTGGCAAATAGCTAGCACATTTTGGTTCCCCGTTGTCACCTGGGAAATAAACACTCTACTACTAACTTATTTTTTTAGATTACTGTAAAAATGGATTTTTTAGATGCCGCTATACCGCAAAGTTTACACTGTTCACATAACATAACATCGCATGGCTGATGCTAGCTAAAGTTTTATTCTGCTTCATCGAGAAATGTAATATTTTTATTATTCACAGAAAAAGTGTAATATTTTATTTCAGTCATACATAAGCTATACCTCAAGCTAATACAGGACATGAGTGTCTGTCAGACCTAAATGACTTATTTAGTTGCACAAAATAGTCCATAAACATGCATGTAAACCGTCAAACAATTCTGGAACTATACATCAGTGGAACCCAGGAAACATCATATAATAAAACTACAACTTTTATCTTGTAATCAAATTCTTACTTGGAACTCAGTTTGATTTGTGCAAGTGATTTGCTTCTTATTTCAGAATAGTCCTTAGATCATGCAAACAAACACACTATGATATCTACTCAAGATATGACTACCCATTTCTCTCTCTGAAAAGAAGGTATATGACACTACTAGGAAAAGGGCTATAGATGGAATTGACACTAATGGCGCACCAGACATGTGGTGCGCCATTACTATATACTAATGGCGCACCGTCTGTTGGTGCGCCATTAGTGTGGAAGACACTAATGGCGCACCAGGCACACGGTGCGCCACTAGTAACAAAATGTTTTTTCATTTTTTAACATACTAATGGCGCATCCGGGCAGAGTGCGCCATTAGTAGTTAGAACTACTAATGGCGCACCAGCCGTAGAGTGCGCCACTACTGTATTTTTTTTACTTTTTTGCAAAACTACTAATGGCGCACCGTTGCATAGTGCGCCATTACTAGTTTAAACTAGTAATGGCGCACTGTGCCACGGTGCGCCGTTAGTATAGATATTTTTTTTTACTTTTTTGCAAAACTACTAATGGCGCATGTCTGTGTGGTGCGCCATTAGTATGTTGGGTTACTAATGGCGCATGTCTCTGTGGTGCGCCATTAGTAACCTGGGACCAGCTAGATATTTTTGGACAGCCACACCTACACACTCACTTTCCCCACTTCATTTCCCCCACCACCTTCTCTAAGCTTGTCGGCTGCCTCCTCGTCCTCACCTCATCTCGATCGCTATCCCACCTCGCCAGCTCCAGTCCCCCTCGCCGCCGAGCACCCCCCGCACCATCTCCCCCAGTCCATCGGCCGCCGCCGCCGACCCCCCGCACCCTCCCCCACTCCACCGCCGCCGACGACCCACCGCACCCTCCCCCGCTCCACCGGCCGCTACCGCCGACCCCCGGCTCACACCCTCCCCCACTCCACCGTCGCTGATGACCCACCGCACCCTCTCCCCCATCCCGGCCCGCTCCACCGTCACAAATGAATGCAACTAAAATTGCAAAAAAAACAAATTTGATTATATTTTTTCATATTCATAAATATTTTCAAATAACAAATTTGATGATATTTTTTAAAAAATTATTACTTTTTTTATAAAAAATATTACTGTTATGATTTAAACAAGTTTGAACACATTTAAACACAAATAAATATCAAACAGCATTTTAAATGCATAAAATTGCAAACAGCCGTAGAGTGCGCCACTACTGTATTTTTTTTTGCAAAACTACTAATGGCGCACCGTTGCATAGTGCGCCATTACTAGTTTAAACTAGTAATGGCGCACTGTGCCACGGTGCGCCATTAGTATATAATTTATTTTTCTTACTTTTTTGCAAAACTACTAATGGCGCATGTCTGTGTGGTGCGCCATTAGTATGTTGGGTTAATAATGGCGCATGTCTCTGTGGTGCGCCATTAGTAACCTGGGAGCAGCTACATATTTTTGGACAGCCACACCTACACACTCACTTTCCCCACTTCATTCCCCCCACCACCTTCTCTAAGCTTGTCGGCTGCCTCCTCGTCCTCACCTCATCTCGATCGCTATCGCACCTCGCCAGATCCGGTCCCCCTTGCCGCGGAGCACCCCCCGCACCATCTCCCCCGCTCCACCGGCCGCCGCCGCCGACCCCCCGCACCCTCCCCCACTCCACTGCCGCCGACGACCCACCGCACCCTTCCCCGCTCCACCGGCCGCCGCCGCCGACCCCCGGCCCACGCACTCCCCCACTCCACCGTCGCCGACGACCCACCACACCCTCTCCCCCGCACCCTCCCCGGCCCGCTCCACTGTCACAAATGAATGCAACTAAAATTGCAAAAAAAAACAAATTTGATTATATTTTTTCATATTCATAAATATTTTCAAATAACAAATTTGATGATATTTTTTAAAAAATTATTACTTTTTTATAAAAAATATTACTATTATGATTTAAACAAGTTTGAACATATTTAAACACAAATAAATATCAAACAGCATTTTAAATGCATAAAAGCAAAAATTGGGGAACCTGGGAATGGAAACCAGGACCTCCTAGTGTGTGTGCTGCGTGCTGACCAGTCAGTCTAGTGGGCGTGTTCTGATGGAGATAGGGTTAGGTGGAATATAACCTAACCAGTCGGGCTAGTAATTAAAACAAAATTCTAATGGCGCACCAGGAGGAGGTGCGCCATTAGAATCGTCGTACTTATGGCGCACTAGGGGGAGGTGCGCCATTGCTAACCCTCCCCCACTCCACCTATTCCCCTTGCACTGTGGCCTCCCTCCCTCGCTAGATCCCCCACTCGATTCCAAACATACGCCGTCGCCCCCTTGCTCCGCCACCTCCGTCCGCCGCGCCTGCACGCCGTCGGCGCCGCCGCCGCCGCTGTGGTCTTGCGCTGCCCCGACGCCGCGACCCCGACCCCCGCGGGACTCCACCCCCGCCGCCCCCACGCCCCCCCGAAAGGGATCGGCCGAGCGCGCGCCGCCCACTCCTGTCCTCTCCTCCTCCCTCCGACGAGCGAGGGCCTCCTCCGGCCCCTGCAGCAGCCGGCGAGCGCGGCCTCGACGCACCCACCCCGCCTGGCCGTGCCGTCCTCCACCACCGGCCCTTGCTCTCCTTCGACCGCGGCGAGCGAGGACCCGGACGATATCGGACCCCGACCCCGACCCCTTCGCCGACCCCGACCACGACGGCGACCAGGTACCTCTCCTCCTTCCTCCCTCTCTCCACCATTCCCCATTCCCTCCCTCCCTCCCCTCTCTTCGCCGACCGCTTGCTGCTACGCGCTGCTACTGCGGTGCCTCACGCGCGAGCAGTCACTTCCGCCGCAGCTCCGGGCCTCCCGCGGTGGCCTGCTGCCGCTGCTGCCTCCGGCGGCCGCTTGCTGCCTCGCACACCCGCGCACGCACCTAGCCGTGCCGGCCCTGCTTGCCGTCCCGCGCGCGCCCCTGCGACTACCTGAGCTGCTTCTACTGAAGCTCTTGCCCTCTGGCTACGCTAATACTGCTGTTGCTTACTGTACTGCTAGCTAGCTTTTCAATTTTTACATTGACTAACCTCCTAGACAGACCCTAATCTGTGGTTAAACAACTGGTAAAATGACTGAATAAAATATGAGTAGGTAGTATATGATCAATAGGCAATACTAGTGGATATTAGGCCTTTTTATAGGCAATAATAGTGGGTGATGTACCTGGATGTCTGTGGGCGATGCTCAGGTGGTATGTATGATGTCTCCGCTTTTTTTGAGATTGCTACTGCTATCTCACCAGATTATATGTAGTGTGTCATTCTTGCTATGGTCATGTAAGAGAAATGCTTTGCCTTGCTAATTTTACCATGAGATTTGGGGTAATCATCTAGTTCTGGTCAAAGCAAGTGGTTTTCCTGAGCTATGCCTTGGTTAGAAAATGATGCATGATGGTTTGTTTAGAAGAGGAATAATCCCAGGATAGCACGTATCATGGGGTCAAACCTGGGACCCCTATTGTAATTTGATTTTGATTATTAATTTTTCTATGAGCAGATGAATTACAGTGTTTGTGTTGTAATGAAACTTGAGCTGAAATATAACTTGACAGCCTGTAAAGTGAATATATACAGTCATTGTAATTTTTGGGAGTAATTTTTGGTGTCAAATCACTCAAGTAGTAACTGAATTTTTAAACTGAACTTGACACAATACTATTCAGTTAATTTGCTTGGATAGTAGTATGTATGCTCATCACTTTATGTATGGTGTTATGCCTTGTTATCTCTATTCAGTTGACTAATCAAGCACTAGGCTCATCCATGGTACAAGTTCACCTGTGAAACTTGAAATTAGTCAGGACATCCCATACTGATAGATGTAAATTGTGTCCAGTATGCTTTGAAGCACCGGTTTTTTCCTGTTTCTAACTCTGAATCTGATATAAACCATACTGTTGACATAAGTGGCCTTTTGTATATGTGATGATGCTTTGTTAATATAAAGCAATAGATGATGTTGTACTTGTGATGATGCTACTTGTGATCTTCTGAAATGACCCATTGGCGACTTCATTACGCGGGGATAATGATATTGTAGGTACCCCGATAGGCCCTTGAGTTTGCCGGAATGTCGATTAACTTCCGTTCCGGCAAATTCGGGTACTCCATATGTCCTATTTTCAGCAAAGGTCATGCTGAAATTTTCCGTGAATTTTAGCATGACTTTGCGAAAAATAGGACATATGGGGTACTTGCGACGAATGCATGGGCCAGGGTATCTTAATACTTAGATAAGTAGGATCAACTGCCCCGCCATTCTTGCTGCATTAAACCATAGGTGGCAATAGAGCCAAGTGATTAGGCCCAACTTAGAATTCTCCTTAGCATCGATAAACCCTAGATGATAAACCCAACATAGGTGGCAATAGAGCCAAGTGATTAGTGCCAAGTGATTCGGCCCAACCTAGGGTGCCTCGGCATCGATAAACCCTAAATGATGAAAACTTAACTTGGCTTCTATAGGGTGCCTCGGTGTCGATGAGAACCTAAATGATGTACGCTTAGGCTTTTAGGGTGCCTCGGCATCGACAAACCCTAAATGATAAAAGCTTAGCTTTTAGGATGCCTCGGTGTCGACAAACCCTAAATGATGAGACCATGATCTTGTTCCTTGACAATAACCAACTTTTTGACCAAACTTTTTTCCTATCTAGAACGAAACATGGCCCACAACGATGAGGCCGGCGGTTTGGGCGGCAAGCAATTCTAGGAGATGTCCCAGGAGTTGGAGGAAGAACCTCACTGCTATGAGGACACCGCGGAAGACACCGATCCTGACTACACAACCCCTAGTGGCGTCGGGGATGACACCACTGATGATGGTGCCGCGGATGCCACCACTGATGATGGTGGCGCACGCACAGATGGTAGCCAACCGAAGAGGCAACAGAAGGATCGGCGCCCGAATGTGCTCGGCACCGTCAGGGAGGAATTTACTGAAGTGAACTCCGACGGGAATCTGACGGCGCCCAAACACGTAGTCAAGGGGTACTCGATTCAGCTCGGGTGGATTCTCCGGAGAACTGCCTCGATCAACACCGAGAACCTAAGGCATAAGGACCGAGGTAATTTGCGCAGCCTCCTCTTCATGAAGCTACACGAACGATACAAGTTCCCCGCTGAGTTTGCAAACACACGCCTCTCGGGTAATAAAGTGAACGGTGCCGCCCTCACGACGATGAGCACGACCCTGTCTACTTGGAAAAGCACGGTGAAGGCAATGATTGACAAAGGTGATAGTTATGAGAAGATCAAGGCGAAATATCCTTTGATGAGCGAAGATGACTACAAGGAGTTCAAGATCAAGTGCGAGAGCCCGGCAACCTCCGAATCAAGTCAGTGGGGGAAAGAAATGTGGCAGCTAAACATAGGGGTCCACCAACTCGGTCCCGGCGGTTACAGAGTGGCGGAGCCTATATGGGACAAGGAGGACCCGGAGCATGCCGAGCAAGGCCTATCGCCCCGCTTCGAGAAATACAGTGACAAGCAGACCAGGAACTTTCTCAGGGCCTGGTACAAGGAGGACCCGGTAACAAAGGAGCTTACCACGGATCCAAAGACCAAGGAGCTTGAGCTTGTTCTGGTAAGGAATACACCCCCGCTTAATTAGCTCCATATGGATGCATTCTAATTAATCCCCGATATTTCTAAATGGTTCATGTTCCTTTCGCGGGACAAAGAAAGCAGTAGCGCGGGGTCGTCTCAGATCTCCCCTTTCGACACCCCTTTGAATAGGGCATTGAACGTAATGAAAAACAGGGATAAGCTCAATAAGCCGACGTCAGCTGGTCGTGTGGCCGGCAAAGGCTTGTCCACAAAATGGTCATCATACTATGCCGCTTGTGGGCGAAAGGAGAAAAAGACCAGCTCGGAAAGCCAGTCGCTCGAGGTTGAAGCACTCAAGGCGCAAGTGGCGCGGATTCCGGAGATGGTCCAAGAGCAAGTGCAACAACAACTGGGATCGACGCTCACCGGCACTATGCCTACCTTGATTCATGGGATAACGACATGGATAGCGGGTGGCCAACAGGGGCCGCCCCCAATTCCCAGCTTCACGGCCAGCAACTCGCACAACGTGCAGGCGGCGCCATTGGTGTCTCCGGTGGCGGCGGTATTGGTGTCTACGGCGGCGGTGCCATTGGTGTCTCCAGCGGCGGCGGTATTGGTGTCTCCGACGCTGGCATTGGAGCTTAATGCACCCGGTGTACGCCGGCCGGCACCTCACCAGCAAGCGGTCCCTCCGTCAGTTGCACGCCCGCCGTTGGCGGTGCCTCGACATTAGCCGAGCTCGACGACACCACGGTAACTAAGCCTCTCAGCCGAGGACTTCATCTCCTTGCCTTTGACTGGGCATCCCTGACGCCCTACATGTTTTCGCAGGGCGCCGCCGACGTTCCTTGCACTCTCCTGCACTTCGTGGGCGGCGAGTTGGTCGATGTCGCCAAGGGCAGAATCGTTCAACCGGGCAACCCCGTGTACCACGGTAATCCGATGCCACCCACAATGTATAGGGTTGAAGTGGTTTGGGTGCGGCCAGGCTACGAGGAGCTGTTACCTCCGATTCGACCCGCTGGGGCCGACGAAGAAGATGAGATGACCCTCAGCGCCTGCGTAAGCTGGCCCCTGCTTTGTTCGAAGAGCCCGATTCGTTTGGGGGCGGGGGACACCACCCCACAGACAAGACCGCCAGTCGTGCCGGCGCCAAGCCATGGCAAGAACGCCGCAACGCTACCGGACGTGCCGGACATCCCTATGGCACAGGATCCGGACATGCATATGGCACAGGATCCGGACGACGACGACAACGATGATGGTACATTTACCAACGTCGATAAGTACTTTGCCGAACATGGGTACGGTGACGAGTTCTGCGGGCCTCCTTCTCAAGAACCCAAACAAGACGACCGCGATCTAGCTGGTACGGCGGAGAAACCCAATTGCAACAGGCGTCGTCTGGCGTTCAGTTCTCAAGAGACGCCTCCAGCTGCCGCCTTCACCGAGCCTCAGATAGCGGAGGTGCCAAATATTATCAGCCCCAACACGCTCAAAAAGGCGGTCTGTGAGCAGAACTCGGTCCCGTTACAGCAGATCAAGAAGAAGGGCCGGAAACGGCAGACTAAAAAGGCCGTCGGTGCGAGCCAGCCGGCACCGAGTACGATCCGTGCTCAGGACGGGCCACCTTCACCTAAGGATATCTCGAGGAGGGTGCATGTGGCGGGCAGGGCGATGCTACCAACAAATATGCTCAATGCTGCAACCGGTGCTATGCGGAGTCTGCACGACAGTGTTCTTTCTTTGGAGAAGCGGCGTCTCAGAGAGAATGATGTGGCATACCCGGTTTTCGTGGCCAAGGTGCCAGAGGGCAAGGGCTTTGTGGATGGCGCCATTGGGGGTACGATCGTCCTGCAGTTTGATGACATCTTTGCTATGTTCAACCTTCATCCGCTGCACAACACCTTCGTTTGGCTGTTTTTGCTGAGTATGGAGATGCGGATCATTAGAGACAAGACCCCGGACATCGTGATCGTCGACCCCTTCTACATGCGTGCCAAGCTCTTGAGCAGCGCTGGGGACCGCCAAGTCGCGAGTTCACACCTCGAAGACATCATTCTGGCAAACCCAGATAAGGATAACTTCCTTGTGGCTTACTTTCCCAAGTAAGTCATCCCTTAACCGCCCCATAACATATGATTTCTTAGATTTCGATCATTCTTTTTTTTTCTAACATTCCGTGTTCTATGCAGTGACACACATTGCACACTCATCCTCTTAAGCCCGAAATATTCCATGGCCACATCTTTCGACCCGAACCGTAACTCCAAGATAGACTACACAAATATCAAGAAAGTTCTTCATGATGTTCTCCCCGGCTACGCCAAATCTGGAGGCACCTTCATCAGCGCAGTTTGTAAGTACGGCAAGCTCGTGTTCGCCCACAATACGATGTTCTGCTGCGTCAAGCAGCCACCTGGTGGTCAGAAGGATGCCTACTACGCCCTCCATCACATGCAGGCGATCGTAAGGGACCATCATCATCTTCTGCTATCAAATAATCTCAAAGATTGGGCCGCGAGCTTATCAGCAATCCAGGACGCGGACATCAGACAAGAATTCTTTCGCATCCAGTCGGAGTTTGCGGACATCATCCATCAAGATGTCCTTCATACCTCGAGGCAGTTCTTCCTCAGATATCAACCGTTCAACATTGAGATAGACGGAATGCTACAAATGCAGGCTGACAACGCCCGTGATTTCATGACCATCACAATAGACGGTGGCTTCATCCACGCTCTTGTCCATGAGTCGAGTCGAAAGTAGTGATGTGTAGTTCTGAAACATTGATTGGCTCATGTTGTAATTAAACTTTAATGAATTGTATGTCTCTTTGGTTTGGACAGTCGTTCAACTTAGATGTAATCGATGCTATTTATTAGTAGGACCATGAATCATGCTATTAATGTCTTGCTTTTCTCTTCTGATCCTTTTGTTGCATACTTATATATTGCTTATGTATGTATTGTCTGTTGTTTGGCTTGTGCATACAGATGCTGTCGTATGTCGTGTACAAGGGTAAGGTTCCCGGAGTTTACGATGACTGGAAGGAGTGTCGGAGACAGGTTCACCGTTTCAGCGGTAACAGTTACAAAGGGTACACCACTAGGGTGGAGGCGGAATCTAGATACGCCCGCTATGTAGCGGGAGAGAGGAGGGAGCATTGGGGGAACTGGATGAAGACCAGTTTCATCGCGATGATGCTCATCGAGATGACCGCAGCTCTCTTCTATGTGATGGTAGTTTAGATGATCGATATCGACTTGTAATGTGAAGACAAACTCGATACTCGCGGTCTCGAGACTTGTAATGTTTTATCTTTGTTCGGTCTTTTGAATTCGGAGACTAATATGATGAATTGTATTCGGAGACTAATCTTCTATTGTATTCGATGAATCTGCTGTTGTTGTGTGCTACTGTCTATATTCTGTCAACTAATATATTTTGTAACCTGTGGAAAAATCAGAAAAGTAAAAAAAATAAAACCTAATATTCATACTAATGGCGCATCACTATAGAGTGCGCCATTAGTATGCCAAAGTATACTAATGGCGCATCACCAAAGAGTGCGCCATTAGTATGCCAAGTATACTAATGGCGCATCTATCCGAATGCGCCATTAGTGTGCCAAAGCACATGGTTAAATATGGCCCCTGGGAGGCATACTAATGGCGCATGGTGTTATATACTAATGGCGCACTTGGTGGTGCGCCATTAGTATACCAGATACTAATGGCGCACCAGTGGTGCGCCATTAGTAAAAAATACTAGTGGCGTGATACTAATGGCGCACCAGTGATGCGTCATTAGTAGGCAAAACTGGTGCGCCATTAGTAGGCCATTTCCTAGTAGTGTGAGTATCTATCATATAGAACATACGTGCAAAGCATGTGCCTTAGTAGAAGTCTAGGTGGCTTTGGAACAGCAGACGGAAGTAGAAAAGGATCCACATGAAGGGAGCTGGGGCAGTAGAGCAAGGCATGTTTCGAAGGAATATATACCTGAGGGTCATCGGCATGTCGCAAAGACGGCGTCGGGAGGCCGCATCTTGGCCACAAATACCGCAGGGAGGAAGAAGGGGTCGGAGGCCCTCCCAAGCCGGCGCTCTCTCGGAGAGAATGGAACAGCCGCCGATCGGGACGCGCGCATAGCCGTTGGTCTCCTCCCTCGCCGCCGACGACAGCGTGAATGATGCACCTACACCCTTGCCCCGGTCGAGGTTGTCTGGCCGGATTTATGACCAGCCGTGAGCAGAGAGAGAGTGTGGCCACCTATGTGTTGCTTAGATCTGGAGAGCATGAGAGAGTGAACGAGAGGAACCCTAGTAAAGCAAGCGCTAAGGCTCCTGCTTTTGTATATAGTGGAGTGATTTTGTTGTACCAGCTTCAAAAAAATGCGCTCCTACGTGTACCCACGAGTGGGTGTGAGAGAACTAGTGCGTGCGTGCACCACTTCTCTTCGTGAGAGTACAATATACTATGCCCAAAGAACGTTCGCCGCAAGAGTAATAGTACAAGTGTGTGACGTGTGAGCTAAAATAAAATGTGCGCACCGTCTTTTGTATTTTAGAAGTTCTAAGGGTAGGGTGTGAAGAGCACATATGTGCGTGACGTCTACCTGCACATAGACGGTGGGTGCGATGCGCGAGTCTGCGAGAGGACTCAAGAGTGTCGTGACTCGGGAGGGTGAGTGTGCCTGAGAGAGAGGGGGGCACGTATCAATGCAATGCATGTGTCCGTAAATCATTATCCGACAAACGTTCGCCACAAGCCTTTTCCTGACGAACGCCGTAAGGACCATTAGATCGGCATCCGACAGTGTCAGTTTTGCCATGTCATTTAACAGAACAGCCACTCCTCCTACATACAAATCTTCCACGTGAGTGTTAGCAACTGTCGTATGCTCCCTTCGTTTCGAAATGCAGTGTATATAGCTTTATTGAAAATTCGAACCTCGCAAACTTTTACCGAGTCTTCGTGTACCAAATTGCACATGTAGAATACCATGTATATATCATTTCATTCATCTTCGAGAGGTAATTATAAAGTTGGGTGAGGAGTCTACAAAGAAAGACAATCGTATCACCCGCAGCAATTTCAAGCATCCTTAAGTGTCGAGGAATATCATAGGAACTCTATATGATATGATTTTTATAGGATTTTTTCCTTTAGAGCCAATTAGTCCATAGGAATAGATTCATATACTCCACATTTCAAAGGAAATAAACATGATATCATTTCTATAGCTTTAGAGCCACTTGGTTCATATGAATGGATTCCTATACTCCCTTAATTTAAAAGGAAAATAAACATTAGCATATATTCAATAGAAAAGTTCCTATGTTATGAACCAAATTACATCTCTTTTCTAATCCCTCCTCATAGGAATTGAGAAACATGTCATCTCTAGATTCAAAATAAAAGTTCCTATGATGTGAACCAAATGACATCTCTTTCCAATCCCTACTCATAGGAATTGAGATGCTCCATGTCATCTCTTTCCCTACAACTTCCATGTATACATCTTCTATTCCTAAATAGATAGTACAACCCACTAGTAGCTTTTTTCCAAAACATGCAACTATGGCACAAGAACTATATAGTGTGCCAATAACTTTGAAAGATGGTCGCTGGATGAAGCTAACCCAACAGTGCAGAGATAGGCAAATCCGAGCACTACTGGCCGTTGGATATCATCAATGTTCCACCAGATCTGCCACATGTACAATTTAGAAGACTCCATGGTTGAACTTAAGCATAATGCACAAACCTCAAAACACAAGCACTTCTCCTTTGTTCTAGAATCTTCTGTATCATAATTGATTATTTTTTCTAAATGAATTGCCATTATTTGTTTTTTAATTTATGATTTACTCCCTCCGTTCCAAAATAGATGACCCAACTTTGCACTAACTTTGTACAAAGTTAGTGCAAAGTTGGGTCATCTATTTTGGAACGGAGGGAGTACAATGCACAACCCCATGAATCTTAACATTTTTATAAAACTTATTGATTTTGAATGAGATGAACTATAAGAACTAAACGAACATCTACATCATGCATATATGACTCAAAGCTTTACATGCTATAGTGTGTATTTATTCATAATTTGGTTTAAAGTTAGTGCAAAGTTGGGTCATCTATTTTGGAACGGAGGGAGTACAATGCACAACCCCATGAATCTTAACATTTTTATAAAACTTATTGATTTTGAATGAGATGAACTATAAGAACTAAACGAACATCTACATCATGCATATATGACTCAAAGCTTTACATGCTATAGTGTGTATTTATTCATAATTTGGTTTCGAAATATCATGTGTTCAATACATGTGTACCTTACTAGTTTTGAGTAGAGTAGCAAATTTCACGCGGCCCCGGGTATATCAAAATGCAGGGCCCATGCATCATTGCCTTTCGGTCGAACCTACGTCCACAATTTTTTGTACGTACTATATCGCCACTGGTCCCCGAACCCAAAATGTTGCCTCGTTCCCGTAAAACCAAGCGCCCCACACATATTTAAGGCGTCGGCTCGAACCCGTTTACTACGACGTGGCCCCGCATGCTGTAGTACTCCTACAAACCCTACCGCGGCACTCATCATCGGTTTTCTTCAAGAGGACGAGGGAGAAGCCGATTTGTAGTGGAGGCGCTTACAAAAAAAGGATCTATATGTGACGCCCCCGATTTGACCGTACACTAATCATGCACGCAAATGTGTACGCTCAAGATCAAGGACTCACGGGTAGATATCACAACACAACTCTACAAATAAAATAAGTCATACAAGCATCATATTACAAGCCAGGTGCCTCGAGGGCTCAAATACAAGAGCTCGATCATAGACGAGTCAGCGGAAGCAACAATATCTGAGTACAGACATAAGATAAACAAGTTTGCCTTAAGAAGGCTAGCACAAACTGGGATACAGATCGAAAGAGGCGCAGGCCTCCTGCCTGGGATCCTCCTAACTACTCCTGGTCGTCGTCAGCGGGCAGCACGTAGTAGTAGGCACCTTCGATGTAGTAGGAGTCGTCGTCGATGGTGGCGTCTGGATCCTGGGCTCCAACATCTGGTTGCGACAACTAGGTAGAAGGGATAGGGGGAAAAGAGGGAGAAAGCAACCGTGAGTACTCATCCAAAGTACTCGCAAGCAAGGAGCTACACTACATATGCATGGGTATATGTGTAAAGGCCATATCGATGGACTGAACTGCAGAATGCCAGAATAAGAGGGGGATAGCTAATCCTGTCGAAGACTACGTTTCTGGCAGCCTCCGTCTTGCAGCATGTAGAAGAGAGTAGACTGAAGACCTCCAAGTAGCATCGTATAGCATAATCCTAACCGATGATCCTCCCCTCGTCGCTCTGTGAGAGAGCGATCACCGGTTGTATCTGGCACTTGGAAGGGTGTGTTTTATTAAGTATCCGGTTCTAGTTGTCATAAGGTCAAGGTACAACTCCGGGTCGTCCTTTTACCAAGGGACATGGCTATTCGAATAGATAAACTTCCCTGCAGGGGTGCACCACATACCCCAACACGCTCGATCCCATTTGGCCGGACACACTTTCCTGGGTCATGCCCGGCCTCGGAAGATCAACACGTCGCAGCCCTACCTAGGCCCAACAGAGAGGTCAGCACGCCGGTCTAAATCCTATGGCGCAGGGGTCTGGGCCCATCGCCCTTTGCACACCTGCACGTTGCGAACGCGGCCGGAAGCAGAACTAGCCCCCTTAATAAAAGAGCAGGCTTACGGTCCAATCCGGTGTGCGCCACTCAGTCGCTGACGTCACGAAGGCTTCGGCTGATACCATGACGCCGGGATACCCATAACTACTCCCTCGTAGATGGTTAGTGCGTATAGACCAACTGGCCAGACTCAGATCAAATACCCAGATCTCGTTAAGCGTGTTAAGTATCCGCGAACGCCGACCAGGGCTAGGCCCACCTCTGTCCTAGGTGGTCTGAACCTGCCCTGTCGCTCTGCCACAAAGTAACAGTCGGGGGCCGTCGGGAACCCAGGCCCACCACTACCTGGGTGGAACCACCTGCCCCTTCAGCCCCCATCTCCGAACAGTACCACAGGTAACGTAATAGTGTAAAGTATATAACATATGCCCTTGATCACCTCCCGAAGTGATCACGGCCCAGTAGTATAGCATGGCAGACGGACAAGAGTGTAGGGCCACTGATGGAACACTAGCATCCTATACTAAGCAGTAGGATAGTAGGTAATGATAACAACAGTAGTAGCAAGGACAGGCTATGCATGAGGATAGGAATAACGGAAAGCAGTAACATGCTACACTACTCTAATGCAAGCAGTATAGAGAAGAGTAGGCGATATCTGGTGATCAAAGGGGGGCTTGCCTGGTTGCTCTGGCAAGAGAGAGGGGTCGTCAACTCCGTAGTCGTACTGGGTAGCAGCGGCGTCGGTCTCGGTGTCTATCGAGAGAAGAGGGGGGAGAAACAATAAATATTTAAGCAAGCATACGCATAGTGATGCATGACATGACAAGTAACGGCGTTAGAGGTGCCCTAACGCGGTAGTAGGTGGTATCGGTGAAGGGGGGGAACATCCGGGAAAATATTCCCGGTGTTTCGCGTTTTCGGGCAGAGGAGCCGGAGAGGGAAAGTTGCGTGTTCGACAGGTTAGGGGGGTGTGGCGGACAAACGGGGTGCGTATCCGTAATCATCTCGTCGTTCTGAGCAACTTTCATGTACAAAGTTTTTTCATCCGAGCTACAGTTTATTTTATATTAATTTTAAAAGATTTAAATCATTTTAAGGATTTATTTAATTAATTTAATCAACATTATGCAGAATAGTGTCTGTTGACGTCGTCATGACGTCAGCATGACGTCAGTAGTTGACTTGGTCAACCTGACAGGTGGGTCCCGTTCGTCATACTCTGTTTTAATTAACTAACAGTTAATTAGGTTAATCTAATTATAATTAATTAACTTAATTAATTCCTTAATTAATTAATTAATTAATTATTATATATATATATATTAATTCTTTTTATTTAAAACCGTTCTGTGGGGTGGGGCCCCCGTGTCATAGGCACAGGGGCCTTAGCGGGTTAGCGGACAGGAGGGCGACGGGCTCCCGAACGGGCGCGGCTCTGCAGGGCTGGCCCGAGGCGAACGCCGGCGCCAACGGCAGTGACGCAGGCAGGCAGCGAGGAGGCCGGAGTGGCGCCGGGCAGGGGACGGCGACGAGCACGGCAGAGGCGGTGAGGGGAGCTGTGGGGCGTCGGAGCGGGGCAACAGCGAGGGGCGAGGCCGCGGGGAAGCAGCAGCGGGCGTCACGGGGCGCGGGCGCGGCGTGGCCACGGCAGCGGCAAGCGCGGACGCGCGCGGTTGAGCAGGGAGGGGAGGGGGCGAGGTCCGACGAGGGGTGGGCAGCGGCAGCAGAGCAGAAGCGGGGGCAGCGCGGGGCAAGGTCGCGGTGGAGCCGAGCGAGGGAAGCAGGGCGGGCGAGTCGCGAGCGGAGCTCGACGGAAGCAGGTGCGCGCAGGGGCCGCGGTGTGCAGGCAGCGTGCGCGTGCCGGACGAGGCCGCGGCCGTGAGCGCGAGCGCGAGGAGGCAGGAGGAGAGGGAGCGAGGCACTGCTCACTGGGGCCGTAGGGGACAGGGCAACGGGGCGCGGGGAGGGGATGGGGACGACGCGCGGCGGGGAAGCAGTCCGGCGACGCGGTCCTCGTGCGGCGGGGGCGAGGTAGCTCCGGGCGGGGTCCAACATCAGCGTGGTCGTGGACGGGTGGCGAGGGAGGCCGGATCCGCGGCAGGGTCCCCGGGATCCGTCCCCTCTCCGGCAAGGAGGCGGCTTGGCGATGGCGGAGCGGTGGTGGCGACGGGCGCCAGGGGCGGCGGGGTCTAGCAAAGGGGGGGGGGGGCGTTGCGTCCCGATCTGGTTCGGGGGGGAGCGAGAGGAGCGAGGGTGAGGGGAGAGTGGGGATCGATCCCGATCCAGGGGAATCGGGGGAGGGAGTGGAGCGAGTGGGGGTTAGGGTTTCGGTGTAGTGGGGTTATGGGGGAGTGGGGGCCGGTCTGGGCCAGTGGGCTGGTCCAGTTGGGCCACGACCCAGGGAGGGGGTCTTCCATTTTCTTTTTCTGTTAGCTTTAGGTTTTAGTTTTTTTTCTTTTGTATTGTTTTCTATTTTTGTGTTTTCTTTTATTTCTCATTTTAGTAAAATACTACAGTGGCACCAAAATAGAGGTTGCAAACTAAGCCACAGCCACAAACCACTTAGCACCGAAACAAAATAGTTTTGAAACTGTTTAACATTTTGAAAGCATTTAAATAATTATCATTGTTACTTTTTTTATTTATTTTAGAGTGTTTAAACATTTTATAAAGGTGTGCTTTCTCCACCATAATTACCTATGCAATATTTGGTTCACTCCAAACATTTTAGTTTTAATATTTGAAAACTCTTATTCTTTGGTTGATTTTGAATTTGAATTTGAATCAGTTTCGAACTAACACGATATTAGGAACAGTAATCAAGGTGACGTGGCATCATTAGCAGAGGTTCACTGTAGCTTAATTACCCGGGCGTCACAATTCTCCTCCACTACAAGAAATCTCGTCCCGAGATTTAAGCGGTGGAGTAAGGGGCGAAGGTGTTGGTAGCGAAAAACCTAACGAGTCTTCTCGGTCTTGGCTGCCCTTTCTAAGAGGTTGATCCATTTCGTTGATGTCTTCATTTCACTGCTTCAAGTCACCATGATCAATTGTCATCCTTTCTTCGGGACCTCCATCGTACTTATGAATAGGTAAGGGGCAGCTTCTACGACGATAGGATTTTATAAGGGAAAATCTTCTGGGGGTTTCCCAAGTATGAACATATGAGTATCTCTCGAGTTGAACAAATGAAACACATCGAGAGCAAAGTAAGACGGTGCAATAAGAAGTTTCAAGCGGATAGGCAATCGTTCATTGCCTGAAACAGAGTGTGAATGGGGTTCAGAGCAACAGGAATAAGTATTGTGTCTGATACAGAATAGATCAATAGGCGGGTGGCCCGTGAATTACCTAGAAAGTCAAGCACGAGGGATAACTTTGACAACAGGGTGTACAGGAGAGTCAGGTTTCGATCCTATGGATCTGTGGGTTATGGGCCCACCATGTGGGTTAAAATAGGGAAGGGCGTTGACATCTTGCATGGTCATGATAGCAAGGCATGCCAGAGGGTAGCCTGTCAGTTATGTCGGCAACAACCTCGATACCAAGGGCGAGGGACGAAGAGAACCATTTCCCTGCTCGTTGAACGAGGCGAGCCATTAGGCAAAGTTCTCGTCCATCGGTGGCTACTGGAATGTCATCAACAATAGTAACAGGGTCATGCTAACAGAATTGTACACCATGGTGTTTACATAAACAGGAGAATATTTCTGCTTGGATCATATAGATCACAAGAAAGGTTAAACAAAACAATGGAAAAAGAAAAAGTGATTATCAGGTTTAACAGAAGAATGGAAAGGAAAATGTGTTTTAAACACATAATTCAGGGATATATCCTTCCCAAGAACAAGCAGAGTATGATATCCAAGACCAGATAGAAGGTAGAAAACTCTTTTAGGTAGGAGAGACAAATTTCATGACATTACCCATACAACGGTGTTTGGGTAATTTCAACAAGAAACATTTAGCATGGTGCTTCAAATGTTCTTATTGAAAATCGGAGTACCATAGACACGCTTCGAGATAGCGCTGACATGGTCAATAGGTGAAAATCAGACTTTGGAAACAAAAAGGATCCATTAGGAATAACTTGTAGAATAAGTCTTACAGTTTCCTCATGGAAGAGTGGATAACATTGCTAAAAGGGAACTATAACAATAGGGCCTCCGGCCAGGTGGGCTAGGTATGATACCACCTTACCGGGTCATCTAAAGACCAACGTTATAACTCTTGGAAATATGTTCCAACCATCATATCTGACCGAGATTCAGATTTGATTGGTGTCAGGATACCTCAGACTCGGGATGCCTGCGAAGAAAAGGTGCAACACAATTTGACGAGATGACATTGTGATATTCTCAGAAGTGATCTATGTAAGTGAGCTCTCAAACAAGAGGTCATCAGTAAACCAAGGAGAGGATGAGGAGGTGGCTGATAGGCTCAGCAACAAATCATCGAGATTTCCAAAGGATTGATTTCCACAATTATGTGAACAAGGAAATATCATTTGTCGGATCAAATGTCATAATGATGTATGCTTGAGGGAAACATACACAACTGAACAGTGATAGAAGGGTGCACCCAGGAATCTGGACTAGGTAGCACATCAATGTTTGAATGATGATTCAATAATCAATAGACTTAGAATGAAACTATAGACCAATAACTTCAAGCAATAGGGTTGCTAGAAGTTTAGAATTTACACATCACAGACCATTTATCGGTATTCCGGTTAGAAACAACACGGAGACCAAGAAAAGAACGCAATAGGCGAGAGATATTACTATATCAAGAATTCTCAAGAGGTGGTAAAATTACCACGACATTCTTGACATAAAAGGTGGTAACATTCCAAGGTAAAGAAGAACAAAGGCTGGATAGCAAGGATATCAAGGTATAACTCAAAACACGAATAAGTTTGTGTTGAACGGAAGGCAATAAAGTGGTCGGTGATAACACAAACTATTGAGGGGCGATGATGGTATTTCTCATCAAGAATTCGATATATATCTTGGAAGAGCTCAGGATGTTGATGATGACCACGACACATTTGTCGAGAAATTTCATGAAGATGTAATCGGTTGGCGATGACATCAAGTCAAATGATGACGCAGCGAAAGCCAAATAATACTTGAAGAAGAACTCATAAGAAGTTATGTAGTTCCATGCTAATCTCGAGATACCAGAGGGGGTAATACTCGATGACGGATCAAAGTAGAGGTTGGACTGGGGTATTGCTCTACAGAAGTCAAGTGCTTAAACTTGCACGCGAAATGGTATTTAAAAGAGAACATGGTCGGAACCACGATTGCAAAAGGCCAGATCCCAGATATAAGATGAACATATACCAAAGGAATAATTTAATTTAAGAGAAGCTTTAACGATGAGATCTACATCGTGTCCATGGGCATGAACACAAGGGCTCAAGGTCGACTCCCACTTCTTCAATGCATAACCTTTCATTTTACTCCTCGCTTTTGATGAGGCTGTAGTGTAGAAATTTTATCTGGCGGAGCAACAGAAGTGTATGACTCTCGAAAACTTTCAGGTTCATACCATTTGGGGAAGGCATAGGTTCAACCCATCAAGGCATCTTAGGAGTATATACCACAAATTTTAGGAATAAATAACACAAGCTCGATAGTAGAGCATGCTTGAGAAAGTAGAGGATACAATTTACCAAAGGCATTATGTATCCGAGTAAAGGCTCACAGATTTATTGAATATGATGGACGCTGTCAGATAAAATCCAACAAAGGATCTGGTGGTGCTCAAGGGATCTGGTGTGAGCATCCGTACTCAACCAGAGGGAGAAACAATGCAAGGAGATCAAACTTTAGAATCAACTGACTAATTCAAGGCTCAAATGCAAAGGAATTATCAATTCCAAGAGAGGGGATCAGAAGCAGTGCCCTGATCAGGAATGGATAAGTTGAATAGCCTTAGGGGTACGATCGACAGCAATTTTATTGGTCGAGATCCAGCTCATGTTTTAAAATAACGTCTGAGCCGGAAAGATAATTTAAAAGGATCAACTGATGATTGCGTGCATTCGCACTCATGTTGAATCAATAGGATCAAAAAGACGATGCCTAAGGATACTAACGAATATTGCCAGACATATGGAAAGCATCCATAATGCAAGCAGGCAAGTATTGCAGAGCAATAAGCTACTAGGGATTTTTGGAGGATCGAATAGTATTTCGAAGACCATTGTGAAACACATGAATAACTGGGGATGAGTGGATACTCGAAAAGTGCGAGGATTTAATTGAAGGGGTATTCATGTGGCAAGGAACTGCTAGGCAGTAGGTACAAAATATTCTCGGAACAATAGAGAAGACTTCAGGGTATCTTGTAATAACAAGATCAATGGGGGATGATCGTATGAATGGCAAGTGTAAGTAGTTATCCATAAGGATTTATCGGTGGTCGGGAATAGCAAAAGTGATGGGCACAAAGTCTCGAGAGGAATAGCAAACAGTATCTTCGGAATCTTCTGGTGAAGCAGGCCACCATCTGGAATGAAGGGGCTCTCCGGGAGAAAGTATTTACGAGATCCTAGAGTCAGAGTTAGTAAATTCATTTTAACCCGAATAGAAGAGAGATCAGAGCCCCAGAGTAATGATCGAGGAGTAAAAGATCCTAATACCACCCAAATGGCGACGTGGGCCCGTAAGCCGCACAACCATGTTAGTAAAAGTTTTGTAATGTCTAAACTCGACTTCGGCCAAGGAGTGTGGAAGGAGGATTCCTACAGGCAGTCGGCTCTGATACCAACTTGTGACGCCCCCGATTTGACCGTACACTAATCATGCAGGCAAATGTGTACGATCAAGATCAAGGACTCACGGGTAGATATCACAGCACAACTCTACAAATACAATAAGTCATACAAGCATCATATTAGAAGCCAGGTGCCTCGAGGGCTCGAATACAAGAGCTTGATCATAGACGAGTTAGCGGAAGCAACAATATCTGAGTACAGACATAAGATAAACAAGTTTTCCTTAAGAAGGCTAGCACAAACTGGGATGCAGATCGAAAGAGGCGCAGGCCTCCTGCCTGGGATCCTCCTAACTACTCCTGGTCGTCGTCAGCGGGCAGCACGTAGTAGTAGGCACCTTCGATGTAGTAGGAGTCGTCGTCGACGGTGGCGTCTGGATCCTGGGCTCCAACATCTGGTTGCGACAACCAGGTAGAAGGGATAGGGGGAAAAGAGGGAGAAAGCAACCGTGAGTACTCATCCAAAGTACTCGCAAGCAAGGAGCTACACTACATATGCATGGGTATATGTGTAAAGGCCATATCGGTGGACTGAACTGCAGAATGCCAGAATAAGAGGGGGATAGCTAATCCTGTCGAAGACTACACTTCTGGCAGCCTCCGTCTTGCAACATGTAGAAGAGAGTAGACTGAAGACCTCCAAGTAGCATCGTATAGCATAATCCTAACCGATGATCCTCCCCTCGTCGCCCTGTGAGAGAGCGATCACCGGTTGTATCTGGCACTTGGAAGGGTGTGTTTTATTAAGTATCCGGTTCTAGTTGTCATAAGGTCAAGGTACAACTCTGGGTCGTCCTTTTACCGAGGGACACGGCTATTCGAATAAATAAACTTCCCTGCAGGGGTGCACCACATACCCCAACACGCTCGATCCCATTTGGCCGGACACACTTTCCTGGGTCATGCCCGGCCTCGGAAGATCAACAAGTCGCAGCCCTACCTAGGCCCAACAGAGAGGTCAGCACGCCGGTCTAAATCCTATGGCGCAGGGGTCTGGGCCCATCGCCCTTTGCACACCTGCACGTTGCGAACGCGGCCGGAAGCAGAACTAGCCCCCTTAATACAAGAGCAGGCTTACGGTCCAATCCGGCGCGCGCCACTTAGTCGCTGACGTCACGAAGGCTTCGGCTGATACCACGACGCCGGGATACCCATAACTACTCCCGCGTAGATGGTTAGTGCGTATAGACCAAATGGCCAGACTCAGATCAAATACCCAGATCTCGTTAAGCGTGTTAAGTATCCGCGAACGCCGACCAGGGCCAGGCCCACCTCTCTCCTAGGTGGTCTGAACCTGCCCTGTCGCTCCGCCGCAAAGTAACAGTCGGGGGCCGTCGGGAACCCAGGCCCACCACTACCTGGGTGGAACCACCTGCCCCTTCAGCCCCCATCTTCGAACAGTACCACAGGTAATGTAACAGTGTAAAGTATATAACATATGCCCGTGATCACCTCCTGAAGTGATCACGGCCCAGTAGTATAGCATGGCAGACGGACAAGAGTGTAGGGCCACTGATGGAACACTAGCATCCTATACTAAGCAGTAGGATAGTAGGTAATGGTAACAACAGTAGTAGCAAGGACAGGCTAGGCATCAGGATAGGAATAACGGAAAGCAGTAACATGCTACACTACTCTAATGCAAGCAGTATAGAGAAGAGTAGGCGATATCTGGTGATCAAAGGGGGGGCTTGCCTGGTTGCTCTGGCAAGAGAGAGGGGTCGTCAACTCCGTAGTCGTACTGGGTAGCAGCGGCGTCGGTCTCGGTGTCTATCGAGAGAAGTGGGGGGAGAAACAATAAATATTTAAGCAAGCATACGCATAGTGATGCATGACATGACAAGTAACGGCGTTAGAGGTGCCCTAACGCGGTAGTAGGTGGTATCGGTGAAGGGGGGAACATCCGGGAAAGTATTCCTGGTGTTTCGCGTTTTCGGGCAGAGGAGCCGGAGAGGGAAAGTTGCGTGTTCGACAGGTTAGGGGGGTGTGGCGGACGAACGGGTTGCATATCCGTAATCGTCTCGTCGTTCTGAGCAACTTTCATGTACAAAGTTTTTTCATCCGAGCTACGGTTTATTTTATATTAATTTTAAAAGTTTAAATCATTTTTAGGATTTATTTAATTAATTTAATCAACATTATCCAGAATAGTGTCTGCTGACGTCATCATGACATCAGCATGACGTCAGTAGTTGACTTGGTCAACCTGACAGGTGGGCCCCGTTCGTCATACTCTGTTTTAATTAACTAACAGTTAATTAGGTTAATTAGTGATTAGGTTAATCTAATTATAATTAATTAACTTAATTAATTAATTAATTAATTAATTATTATATATATTTTTAATTCTTTTTATTTAAAACCGTTCTGTGGGGTGGGGCCCCCGTGTCATAGGCACAGGGGCCTTAGCGGGTTACCGGACAGGAGGGCGACGGGCGCCCAAACGGGCACGGCTGTGCGGGGCTGGCCCGAGGCGAACGCCGGCGCCAACGGCAGCGACGCAGGCAGGCAGCGAGGAGGCCGGAGTGGCGCCGGGCAGGGGACGGCGACGAGCACGGCAGAGGCGGTGAGGGTAGCGGTGGGGCGTCGGAGCGGGGCACCAGCGAGGGGCGAGGCCGCGGGGAAGCAGCAGCGGGCGTCACGGGGTGCAGGCGCGGCGTGGCCGCGGCAGCGGCAAGCGCGGACGCGCGCGGTTGAGCAGGGAGGGGAGGGGGCGAGGTCCGGCGAGGGGTGGGCAGCGGCAGCAGAGCAGAAGCGGGGGCAGCGTGGGGCAAGGTCGCGGTGGAGCCGAGTGGGGGAAGCAGGGCGGGCGAGTCGCGGGCGGAGCTCGACGGAAGCAAGTGCGCGCAGGGGCCGCGGTGTGCAGGCAGCGTGCGCGTGCGGGACGAGGCCGCGGCCGTGAGCGCGAGCGCGAGCGCGAGGAGGCAGGAGGAGAGGGAGCGAGGCACTGCTCACTAGGGCCGTAGGGGACGGGGCAACGGGGCGCGGGGAGGGGATGGGGACGACACGCAGCGGGGAAGCAGTCCGGCGATGCGGTCCTCGTGCGGCGGGGGCTAGGTAGCTCCGGGCGGGGTCCCGCGTCAGCGTGGTCGTGGACGGGTGGCGAGGGAGGCCGGATCCGCGGCAGGGCCCCCGGGATCCGTCCCCTCTCCGGCAAGGAGGCGGCTTGGCGATGGCGGAGCGGTGGTGGCGACGGGCGCCATGGGCGGCGGGGTCTAGCAAAGGGGGGGCATTGCGTCCCGATCTGGTTCGGGAGGGGGGGAGCGAGAGGAGCGAGGGTGAGGGGAGAGTGGGGATCGATCCCGATCCAGGGGAATCGGGAAAGGGAGTGGAGCGAGTGGGGGGTTAGGGTTTCGGTGTAGTGGGGTTATGGGGGAGTGGGGGCCGGTCTGGGCCAGTGGGCTGGTCCAGTTGGGCCACGGCCCAGGGAGGGGGTCTTCCATTTTGTTTTTCTGTTAGCTTTAGGTTTTAGTTTTTTTTCTTTTGTATTGTTTTCTATTTTTGTGTTTTCTTTTATTTCTCATTTTAGTAAAATACTACAGTAGCACCAAAATAGAGGTTGCAAACTAAGCCACAGCCACAAACCACTTAGCACCGAAACAAAATAGTTTTGAAATTGTTTAACATTTTGAAAGCATTTAAATAATTATCATTGTTACTTTTTTTATTCATTTTAGAGTGTTTAAACATTTTATAAAGGTGTGCTTTCTCCACCATAATTACCTATGCAATATTTGGTTCACTCCGAGCATTTTAGTTTTAATATTTGAAAACTCCTATTCTTTGGTTGATTTTGAATTTGAATTTGAATCAGTTTCGAACTAACACGAGATTAGGAACAGTAATCGAGGTGACGTGGCATCATTAGCAGAGGTTCACTGTAGCTTAATTACGCGGGCGTCACACTATAGTGGAGACCCCTACCCTAGGGTGCCCTAGATAGCTGCCGCACGCATCATTGTTTTCTCTTTTCTTTATGCTCTTGCGCCCTAGAGTGAAATGATGGTTGCTTCGTCCGTCCACCTTAATGCGGGAAAGGTGGGGCTTTGTGATTTGACCCCTCGTCGCTCATTTTCTACTACTGCGGCGCTACGACCGGGGTGCCTCCAATTCCAACCGCTACTCCAAACTGTAATTTGGTGCATCGCACGTGGAACAAGATGGTGGATGAGACACATGTCGGCCAAAGGGGTCCTGCTAAGTGTGTCGCCATTTCGTGTGCGGACTGACCCTGCTTGAGTTGCTACGCCAACACGACAGGAGTAGCCTACCACTTGGTTTGGCTCCTTGGTGAATCCCGACTATATTGATCTAAAAAGATACATGCTGAACTACCCTCTCCGTCTCGGTTTTTTTATTTTTAGGCGTCTTGGTTTATAGGGCCTGCACGTAGTTCTAGGTCGTCCATTTGACTAACTAAATATGAGTTACTATGTCACAAAAAGTATATCATTCGATTCTTAAGTGGATGTAGTTGTATTTAAAAGTCAAGGGCGGGGCTTTTCCTGCGCGGTAGGTGGTGGGGCAGTTCCGCCTAGTCGGTTTGACAGAGACGCGAGAAGACGAGGGAGTAGGCTGCTGCAAACGTAGGGCTGTGTGATTTGACAGCGAGTTACTGCTGGACAGGTGGGGCCCCGTGATTTGACTTGCCATTATCATTTTAACTGTGGCGCTACGACCGGCGTGAGTCTCCCAGATTCCTGACCACCTCCATATAGGTGCCTCTCCCAATGCTCCACCATGTAGTAGAGGCTGGCTCTTGCATGAGGGCCCACTTCTCCACTTTTTCCACCATGTAGCGCACTATTGTACTTACTTTTACTTGCTCCTACAGGTGCTTAAGCTTGCCACATAGGCATAAAGTCTGATGTGGCAAGTTAATAAAGAAGAGAGAGACTAGTTTGGTGACCCAAGGAAGAAACAGTGCTAAGCGCGTGTACCTAGGTGAAAAGACAATTTTGAGTCTATAGCTAATTAAATGAAGCAAACTTAGCAACACCATTTCATTGGAAGAGGTCACTCCTTGGCAAATGCAATAAATACAAGTGCTTAGCACCGTTTCTTCCTTGAGTACGAAGAAAGAGATAGAGAGGAGTAAAAAAATACACTTATAGCCAACCTTGTTGTAGTATGAGTGACTAAGTGATGACTATGTATGACATGCCAACATCAGATGCCGAGTAAGGTGGCAGTGTCGTTGCTCATGGTGGTTCTAAACTTCTAATGCGGTGTCTACCGGATTAGTTGCATAGTTTAATTTCATGTGTTCTTAGTTTAATTTGAGGGGTGTGTTGTGCTGAGCCCCCAGCAGAACTATGTTATGTTTCTTCTCGTTACTTTAACTCTTCAGTATGTACATACTACTAGTATTACTTTAATAGAATTTAGCACCCCAATTAAGCACATACTAGCTTTTTTAATAGTACTATATGCATAATTTGGCGACGAGCGCTCTCTATATGTACCACCTTTTTTTTAATTTCAATTTTTGCTCCATGGAGCAATCCATCGATAGTACTACTGTACAAAAGTATACATTTTTTAAAAGGCGAGAGTACTGTTCATCACATATATAGCCAGTTAAATTCTCAACCTAGAACGACGTGCATGCCATGTAGTAAACCGATACAGAGGAAGTATAGTAAAAATGAGGTAATTTTACCGAGCGATCGGCGGGGGAGCATGGCCTGTCATGCGGTCCCAGGTGTCATGATGTACCAAGGCGATGTGTGTGTCCCTCTTGAGGTAGAAGCAATACTAGTACGTGGTTTGAGATGATGGCGAACCGAAGTGTGAAATAATGGTTGCTTCGTCCGTCTAGGAAAGTGTGGCATTGTGATTTGACGTCTCATTCCTCATTACTACTATTGTGCCGGTACGAGTGGGGTGCGTCCCCCCTGCTGTTCTGCACTGTTATTTGGTGCTTGACACGTCGACCCGGTTGCTATATGTCCCACATGTCGGCGATGGGAAGTACAGAATTCATGAAAGGGAGCATCGATGGAGGAGTATACTACATAATTCATGAAAGGGAGCGACTTAGTTTTGGAAAAATCTGTTTTACGGAGTACGTACCCACTAGGGTTTATAGGGCTCATCTAAAAAACATTCGTTTTTCCATTTGATAAGTCTCAATTCTACTATACTAGTAGTAGTACCATTACATGTTGGATTTCGAGGTGCGTTAGATCACCCGACGCAAGCAATGTCAAGAGGAAACTAACCAATGCATGTACAAGTTCATGGAAATTTAGTGGTCATTCATGCATTCGTTCTAATTAATGCCTCGGTAAACATAACTTCTTGAGAAAAATGAGCGTACTAATTACTTTTGCAAACTACAAAATTAATTCGACCACTCACCGTCTACCTTGGTTGGAGAGATTTTGAAATTGAGCCATAAACTGGAAAGGAGGGAGTAGTAACTTTTGTCTCGATTACTATTTGTGGCCTTGTATAGATGCAAAATGTATTTTTTTTATAGTGGCCTTGTATAAGTAAATGGAGGGGGTACTAACCAAAGTACGTAGTAGGGACGAGGAGTAAACGGAGGGAGTAGTAAAATTTTCTCCTCGTGCTGCGAGCCACCGCGCGCGTGGGCGAGGGAGCGGGCATAAGGCATAGTAAGCAAGCTTCACCTCATCCTGCGAGCCACCGTGCCCGTGGGCGGGGGAGACGGCATAGTAAGCAAGCTTCTCCTCATTCTGCGAGTTGACGGGACACATCAAAAGTACTCCAGTGTATAGAGCCTTGCCTCTAAGGTAGGCCCCACATGGTTTGCCTCTTTTTTTAATTTAACATAACGCATCAAGTCGCAATTTGTTTGTTCACCCGTGGTAGACGATCCTCCCTCCACCAAGTGGACAACTAGTACACGTGCCAAATTACCATGTGGGCTTCCTTTTTCGTACAGAAATGAGCTCCACTGTGTACCCGCACGGGTGTGGTTGGGAAAGAGACGGGAGTACGTGCACCGTGTGTGCACCTCTTCTATTCATGCACGCCCCCCCCACCAACGTGGGTGTGTGTGAGAGAGATACAAACCTAGACATAATGCGCCGTCCATCCCCATGCCTCCGCCCAGTCCGACCACCAGTCACCACCACGCCCCACTCCTCCTCACCTTATATCTCATCTTTCTCCCTCCATTTTTATATACAAGGGGCCACTATCAAAATTACAATTTGCAGATATACAAGGCCACTAACACTAATCGATGCAATATTAAGGGTGTTAGCCTCATGGTACTAGCAAAGGAGGACATTAATTATCCCTTGCATGCATGCGGGAGTTTGTAAAAAAATGCATCTTGATGTTCCGTGCAATGCACGGGCATCTTGCTAGTCCATGAAAACAACACATGGCAAAATTCCACGGCGAACGAGGGATTTGAATCTATTGGGAGGGGCTGTTTGGATCTTGCCCGGGGTAGGCAAAATATTGGCGACCCTTTTGTCCACCGGTGCCTTTGCCACCCATGAACGAGGAATGGCTCGGGTGCTCATGCTGTCATGCATCCTCCAGCGCGCACGTTGGAGACGAGCTCGCACGAGCTGTGTTTTTTTGTCCCACAACGCCGCTCGAGCCGACCGCAGACCGACCAGCGACCCGCAAATTACGCCATCCAACCGTAGCCGCACACATTATGACAGCAACTCAACCAACCGGACGAAATTCATGCAAACATGTAGACAAACTGATATTTCATATAAACAACGACAGAAATCATATAAAATACCGGATTTTCATACAAACATGACGGATTTCATTACATTCAAATGAACTACGCGGTGCTAGTTCTGGACAGCATAGGTATATAATACCTGGCCTAAATGGTCGCCCGCCGATCGATTTGTGTTCCTCATGTCCGGCAGCACGATCACCGGACTGCCGGGAGCCCCGGAGGTATATGCTTCAGCGCAAAGGACGGCTCGCTTCCCCACTGCCCAACTGATATCATTAGCTGGTGCCGAAGATGATGGTGGCCGGCACTGGTTCGAGTTCATCACCGGCCACTACTTCGCCATGGCCGGCACCGGCTCGAGTTCATCCTAACATTCCCCTCTTCCGTGGAGCCCATGCAGGGTCGACGAAGGTCCTCGCAAAAAAAGGATCCGACAAGGCACCTGATGTGTACGCCAGCGTCGCCTCTGCGGTGGCCTTCATGGGACCCAAGCGGCAGCGGCCTCCCATGTTCTACTTCTCCTCGATGATGGCGGCGGACGCGGAGGCGTTGGCCACCGACTCGTCGCTCTCTGAGCACCCGGCTTCTGTCGCTGCTTGCATGGCGCGGCCACTGGCATGGGAGTCTCAGCCACAGAAACGGGAGACGTGGTACGAGGCGGCGGCGTGGACGGCAGCAACGACGCCCGTGCGCCGCTCCTCGTCGAGCTGGCCTGGAGCGGCGAGTTGCTGAACCGCATGCCGGCTTGGTGGGGCAACTGGCTCCGTCGGGTGAGGGGAGGGAGGTGGATCGGCGAGCTGCATAGCTCGTATCCGGCGGCTACCCAGCTGGCTTGGATGCGGAATAACTACTCTTCGTAAGCCATTGTAAGAGTGGACAAAATGGTGGAGGAGATAGGGGAGCGGCGGAGGTGTGCGATTCTTGGCCGGCGTTTCGCCTCGTTTAAATAAGAGATTAAATAGATGGCGGACAGGAGGAGCTCGGCCAGCATTGCGTTTAACACCGGCCCGGTCATGAACGGACGTGTGTCCAGAGTGGGTTTCTCGGCTTCCACACGGGCGGGTTTCATGGAGGCGTTTGAATGCGTCACGGAGGCGTGTTCAGCCGGGCGTGCTACGAGTGGCGCCCTCGACTCTGACCTAGGACACCGCGCCGTTCTTCCACTGACATGTGGGCTCTTTGGGTGCATGGCATGCATGTCAGTGACCCAACGAAGGCAGCGCATAGCAGAGGAACCTTTGGTGGGCCAGGGCGGTCAGAAGCGGGCATTTCATAAACCGATGATTGTTCATTGAGTGTGACGTCATCTTTTTCATGTAGATAATCCTACTATGTTGATAGCCCGTTCGATACGTTGTGATTCATAAAGACCGCTGCAAACATCAATGTTCTGCTTATCACAGATAAGATTGATTAATACCGTAACAATCCATGTCCTTAACAAAGGGTGCATGCACGTATAGGTTGAACATGTGTCTTGCGTCGTGTGCTGTGTCCATGCAGGCGTGCGAGTGTTGCATGCATGCAAGGGTACGTTTCAGTGTTGCATGCATGGGTGCATACGTGTGTGTGTTCGTGAGTGCATGTGTACGTGTCAGTGTTGCACGCCAGCATGCATGCGTGTGTACATGTCAGTGTTGCATGCCTACATGCGTGCGTGTCTTGCGTGCGTGCATGTGTACGTGCGGGTGAGGCTACACGTCAGTCGACTGACTTTTTCATCTTTGGTCATTAGATTTTCCAGCCGTTGGATACAAAATCAAGGGCCTCCAGTTTATCATCAAACTCCACCCCCCTGAGCCGCCAGCCACCACCGGCCGAACCGCCAGCCCCCGCCGCCCGCGGCTGGCCCGCCCTCCCCGAAACCACTCCCCACCGCCGGTCCGCCGCCGCACCGGCCATCCCTCTAGCCCCCCCCCCCCCACCGAGCTTTTTCTCCGGGGATCCCCACCCCACCGCCCAATGAACGCCCCCCCAACCGCCGGTGATTGCCAACCATAGGTCTCACGACTTCGAATACCCACCGACCACTAATTTATTACGATTTCTGTCCTTCATATACGCGCTAACGGGTGGTCCCTATGGTAATGTGCGCTGCTGAATGTGGACCGTTTGACTGGTCAATTGATCGTGTTATCAACAAATTACGGACTTGTATGGTGAGCCAGTTACCGTATGATCACCCTAAAATGTACTCCTATGTTATTAACACAGTACAGACTCAAACTACCATTTCTTTCTTTCATATACGGGCTGACAGGTGGGCCCCACGGTTACGTGCCCCAATGGTGCAACACTAGTTGCGCCGCATGGAACGTTTGACTGGTCAATTGATTGTGTCATCAACAAAATATGGAGTTGTACGTGTGAGCCAGTGACCGTATAATCATGATATGTATTTGTTTAACACGGTACAGACGCAAGGGCTCATATATACGCGCAAGCACTCACCGCTATAAGCGCACACACACGAACCCTACCCCTATGAGCACCTTCGAGAGAGTGGGCCAGCATATATGATCTTGAGATTTTACGAAGTCACCATAGGTGCCTCGTAGTCGAGTGGAACGTCTCCTCCCACTGAACGTACGTCGCCGGAAAATACTGAAATTAACACAAGATAAATGAAAGCACCGGGACTTTAACCTTGGTGGGCTCGAGAAACCACTGTCCTCTAACCATCCAACCACATGTTGGTTAGCACGACAAAATGTATGTGGTGACCGTGATGAGCTGATTCTGAAGTCAAGTGACCATATTGTGCTTTCGCTTCAAATACAATGACCGTAAGTGCCGTCAGCAAAATACGGAGCACGCATCAAATGCAAAGTCCGTTAGTGTCATCAACAAAATATGGAGATGTATCGTGAGCTAGATACCGTTGTACTATTGTATATGCTTATTTTCTTAGTGGTCGATTGCGTGTGTGGTGTGGTGGGCACATCATTTATAGTTGTGGTGGGTCAACATGAAGACTCATGGGTCGGTTCCATCCTGCGCCACATATAGGTTGGACCGAGACGTGTTATACGAAGACCCATGTGGAGGACTCGGCGTACAACACGAAGCTACCAGAGTCGCAGAGGACTCTATCCCCACTGGTGATAAGCCGACTATATATGATTTGTAACCCTAGGCCCTTAGTATGTTATACAAGCTTGGGGGCTAGTTCATAGATAGTATACACACACGCACAATGCCTGGTATTCACGTGTACTTTGTACACACCCCTATCACCGATATACAGTACCAGGAGTAGGCTCTTTCTTCAACTGCAATTGAATTCTAGCATGTGCATGTGTTTATTTCATATTATCGATCCATAGAGTGAGAGCGGTTTGAAATACAGGCAATGGATGCTTTTGCAATTCATATATAAACATTAATTAGTGCACTCCATGTTGTTAGTGTGAAGCACTTTATACATTTATCACTTGCATGGATACATTGCAAATTGCTAGCTACGAAATAGAATACATGTCGAATTCAACATAAAGGGGGTTTCGAAGATTCGAATTCATAGGCAGTGCATTTATCTATTTGAACCCGAGATAATGGCATTTGTAAATCAGATGTAAAAGGGGGCATCAATCTTTGTTGTGAGTTTGAACATGCTATATATATTCATACGCATATCTAACTTTTTTTTGCAACCAAGGAGGTTATATCTGGAACCATGCATGAACTGAGGTAAGTTGCCTATTTTTTTAATATATACTCGTGTACAATGTATATTCAAATGTACCCCCTCCATTCCAAAATAATCGTAGCTTTAGGATTTTCAAGAGTAAAGATTTGTGAAGTTTGACAAATCCTGAAAGTTCAATTCAAGAGAACCGAAAACGTTAATGCTTCTGCTCCCAAATATTGAACGAAGTGCCAAATAGGCCTCTGGTCACCCGAAACCGCGCGAGACTAATGTTTTGGTGGTAGGAAATTACTGTCCTGACTGTTGCCCGTGTAGCCTATCGGCCCGATGTCCAAAGGTCTAAACCGGGGTAGGTTTGTAACTTCACCAAGACGCCAGAGAAGCATTCATACGCCATGGGCGCCTACCCATGCGCTCGGCCAAAATCTATCCCGCCCACATTGGGGACACTTGACATGACTGTCCTACCCCCAACCCGCAATATGTCCGAAATTTTATATGGGGGGAAAGTTTGTAACTTTCCCCAAATTTCAAACAAGCGCATCTCAAACCGAAACATTGTTCCCCCTTAGTTCCCCGCCTCCCTCCGTTTCCCCATTCATACTCCGTGGGCACGAAAACGCCCTCTCCACCAGTCGCGAAACCTCAGCCTCCTCCGTCCTCCACCCCATAGCGACCAATCCACCGCCGCCCTCCTCCATCACGCCGGAGCCGGTACCCTGACGTCGTCGTCCAACGCAACCGCAACCGCAACGCCCTCAAGGACTTAGCAGCTGAAGCCAAGGCAGAGCTTCCTCCACGATGCCGACGCCGACGTACGCCGTACCAGAACCACTCCGACCACGCCGTCCTGCGCCTCACTGCTGCGGCTCCACTGTCGCAACCGTCCACCGCACGGGGGCTATTCCCGCTATGCCGTCGTTCGCCGCCTTAGATCTGCTTCCCCGCCGCCGACAGACGGCCACTGCACCACACTCAACAACTTGGCCATGGGTTCGTCCAAGGCTGCACCGTCCTCCACAACTTCTGTTTCCGGCGAACAACAAGAAGATCGTCGGAAAAACAGAAGGAGGACACAACACTGCCAGCAGAAAGAGCTACTCCTCTTCCCTTATTCGTGCAAATCTTACGTCTCCGCTCACACCGTATTCATCCCACGAAAGAAACTAGTTGAGCGCTTCTTACTGCATCTTCTTCGTGATACTAAATGCACAAGGTTTCCTCCCTTTTACTATTTCACCTTTGCTAGAGGTCACTAGCCCACCTGGATTTCAATTCAGGGTCAGTCGAACCGCAATTAAAAGAAGCAGCACCCGCTTTGGCGCGCGGAGCACCTAGTCCGCCTGTTCCCCGGGGAAGCGGCGCATCGGTGTCTATCATAGGGGTGTGGGGTGCAGGAGCTGCTTGCGCCCGATCTGGAGGTCGGCGGGGCTTGAATGGATGGCCGGGGGCAGTGCCAAGCATGGCAGTGTGGTGAGGTCGAGGGGAGGGCACAGGCAGGGGAGGAATACTGGGCCGGTGGTCACTGGCGTTTCGAGGAAGATCGTCAACACCGACTCGCTGGAGGTAGATGAAGGCGATCTGCCCGTTCTTTGTATAGAGGACGGTGCAGAAAAAATGGACTGACCTATTTGCTTTTAGTCGACTGTTATTTTCATAGAATCCTGTAGTAATTTAGTGTGCCATGCATGTTGTAGAGCTATCATATGTCTCCCGTCATTTACTTCTCACCGACCTGCTATCGGCTGCCTTTACACTGTACTAATTGTGCACACACTTCACCCATACTCACACTATTGTTTTTTATGCATGGGTATTTCAGACTCTGACGCAGTGTTGATGAATGCAGAAAAGAAAAGACAGAAGTCGCTCCAGTGTAATTCGAAGATAAGCACTAAGCGTCCCAGCGCTCTAACGGGTGCAGTGTCGGCAGTTGGAGACAGTAAACGTAGCTCTGTAGTTGATGATCTCAATTGCCACACACAACCATCCCAGGTGCTTGCTTTAACTTCGCGCTGTCAAATGTGGTTGCATGTTGCTTATGGTGTCTAGCTTGTATTGTTTCCAATTTGGTTAAATTGCATCTGCTTACTTTACACATTATACCTTTGATAATGACATGCCTTCCTGTTTTTGATACATACTACATATGTCTATTAACCATGTTCGTACATCAAACTAATGCTCTTTTGTATCCCTCGTCAATCACTTATGATGAGACAGTCACCCGGGTGGGTTTCTGTGAGACGCCATACTCGTTTAAAGAGTGCAGTGTCATCCTCCCCACATGATTCTCAAGAAACAGCAAGGCTAAATGAAGATAGTCAATGTAGCTCTCTAGTTGATCACCGCAATTCCCCCACACCACCATCGCAGGTGCTTGCTCTTACTTGGCAGTGTGGTATGTAGTGTTCGTCTTGCATGAAAGTAGTGTTCGTCAGCATCATGCATCAATGAGTTCTGAAGAGCAAATTTTATTCCTTTTTCTTGTGGGTTTGACTTGACAAGGAAAAATCAAGAAAGAGGAAGGAAAAGAGTAAGGAAGGCGATGATGGTGGTCCTCTGCAGCAACGTAAACGGAGCATCTGTACCGATTCTCCTTGTACTGATAGTGCATTACAAGGTCCAAATCTCCGCTCCCCTACTCCACCATCCAAGGTGCTTGCTCTAACTTGGCAGTGTGATATCTGGTTGCATGTTGCATATGGTGTCTAGCTCGTATTGCTCCTCATTAGTGTAAACTGCATCTGCTTAGCTTACACATGATACATGTGAATATGGCACGCTTTCCTATTTTTGGTACATACTATATCTTATGATAAGGCACCTTTAAGTCGCCACTGTGATATTGGTTGTGTCTTGCATATGATTTCTAGCATGTACTGCTTCTAATTTGTTGAAACGCCATACAGTTTGAACTTGGCAGAGTGATATTGGTTGCATCTTTCATATGGTGTCTAGCTTGCAGTGCTTCTAATTTGTTGAAATGCCTTCCGCTTAGTTACCACATCATAGGTGTGAATATGTCACACCATCTTGTTTTTCATACATATTCCATCCTCGCATCATGTGTTTGCCTTTCATCCGAGTAGTGTTCGTCAGTATCATGCATGAATGAGTTCTGAAGAGCGAATTTTATTCCTTTTTCTTATCGGTTTGACTTCACAATGCAAAATCATTACAGCTGAAGGAAATTAGTCCGGCAGTGGATGATGGTGGTCCTTCGGAGCAACTCAAACAGGGGGTCTCTACAGATTCTACTCCACCATCCTCCCAACAAGATTCGCAAGACAACACAAGGCTGGACAGTCAACGTAGCTGTGTAGATGATGAGCACATGTCCCCTACTCCACCATCACAGGTGCTTGCTCTAACTTGACACTATTATATGTGGTTGCATGTTGCGTATGATGTCTAGATTGTATTGCTTCTAACTTGAATTGCATCTGCTTACTTTACACATAATTCCTGTGAATATGACACGTGTTCCTGTTTCTAGAACATACATGTACATGATGAGCACATCTCCCCTACTCCACCATCACAGGTGCTTGCTCTTACTTGGAACTGTTATACGTGGTTGCGTTTTCCGTATGATGTCTAGTTTGTATTGCTTTTATGTTGAATTGCATCTGCGTAGATTACAACTTATACCTGCAATGATCACTTACCCATAAGACACATTTAACTTGGGGCTGTGATGTAGGTTGCATCTTGCATTGTCTTGTAGCTTGTACTACTTCTAATTTCTTGAAATGGCACTTACGACGAGACACTTTTTACCTGATAGAGTGATATTGGTTGCATGTTCATATGGTGCCTAGCTTTCATTTCTTCTAATTTTGTTGAAATGCCTTCTGCTTACTGTTTTTTCATACATATTCCATCCTCCTATCGTACGTGTGAATATGAAACGCTGTCTTTTTTGTATATATTCCATCCTCCTATCCTGTGCTTGCCATACATCAAAGTAGTGTTCGTCTGTATCATGCATCAATCGGTTATGCAGAGCTAATTTTATTCATCTTCTTGTGGTTTTGACTTCATAAGGCAATATCAGAAAATAGGAAGTAAAAGAGTAAGTTAGGGGATGTTGGTGGTCCTCCGCACCGACGCAAACAGAGACTCTCTAGATTTGCCACTGCTACTGCTAATGAAGTTGAAGTCCCAAGTCTACATCTTGAGTTCATCTCTCGTACTCCACCATCGCAGGTGCTTGCTCTAAGTTGATAGTGTGATAATTGGTTTCATGTTGCATATGTTTTCTAGCCTGTATTTCTTCTATTTTGATTAAATTGCACCTACTGAGTTTATATGTTATACATGTGCATATAACATGGCTTTCTGTGTCTAGAATACACTACATCTATCTATCATACCATGTTCTTACATCAAAGTACTGTTGTTGTGTATCCCGCATCAGTCACTCATGATTGGACGCTTTTAACATGGCAGTTTGATAGTGGTTGCATCTTGCATTGATTTCTATGTTGTACTGCTTCTAATTTTTCGAATTGCCACTTATGGCAAGACACTTTTAACTTGGCAGAGTAATATTGGTTGCATCTTTCATATGGTGTCTAGCTTGCATTACTTCTATTTTCTTGAAAATCCTTCTTCTTAGTTTGCACATCGTAGCTGTGAATATGTCATGCCATCCTGTTTTTCTTACATATTCCATCCTCATACGGTTGTCTTACATCAAAGTATTGCTTGTCTGTATCATGCATCAATGAGTTCTGAAGAGTGATTTTATTCTTTTGTGTTGTGGGTACAGCTTGACATGGCAAAGTCAAAAAAGAGCAAGGAAAATAATATAGTAGGGAGTGTTGTTACTCATCGAGTGAAACGGAAAAGGTTCTGTCGTCGAGATTCTGCTGGTACTTATAGTGCAGTATAAGGTCCAAGTCCACCGGCTAAATCTACAAACACAGTATCACCTACTCCACCAGCTACAGCATCCACTTCAACTGTACTAGAATCTCAACCAGTTACTCATTCGTTTGCTCCGGAACTGGCCATTTCCCAAGCTGCCTTCACACCTAACACTACTTCCGAAGCACTGCTGACACAACAGGACTTGGCAAGATCAGACGAACCTCATGAGCATCAACACCAAGATGGTACCTGACCAAGTCAAGTTGCAGTTGCATGCTCCTTTATATGTACTCTCACAGTTTGATGTACACTAACACTTTCCATATTCGTTGTTGAAGTGGCACCACGGCGCAAGCGGAAACAGACATCAGGGATAATGCTTGACAGATTAACAAAATCTAAAGGAGGAAGAATGGAGATCCATTTTGAGGCAGGTTTAAAAAGGCCACATGATGCTACAGAGTCAGCCAAGTTAGTATCAGAGGCAGCCGTTGCCGTTAGGTGTCATGCACGTATCCTCCCAACATGGATCCAGTACAGGAATGAGAAAGACAATACCCAGTTTAACACCTTCCTTGACCATTTATCCGTAAGTAATGTTATTCATCGCAATTAGTAATATTGTCTTGCTCTGTCCCATACTTTCTAGCTTCCTCCTAATAAGACTTGCATTCTTTTTTCAACAGATGAGGTTCAAGTTGGATCCGAAAGATGATACAACTAGACAAGCATGCACTCATGTTTTTCAGTCTGCTCTACGACAGTATCGGTACCACCTTAGAAAATCTCACTTTGAAGGCAAGGCTTACAATGAAATCGCCCAAACATCTCTAGTGGAATATATTACAGATGAAGACTGGACAACCCTCGTTAAACACTGGACTGATCCAAAGTTTCAGGTAGGCTATATGTATTTGATCAGACCATATATTGAACTTGTATTTATGTATGTGCCTTACAAGTGTATCTTCTTCTAGGCTAACTGTTTGAAGAACAAAACCAACCGTTCTAAAGTGAAATTCCAACAGACTACAGGATCTCATAGCTATATTGCACATTGCGAGGCTCTTGTAAATAGCTGCTACTTCCTTCTTTTTTTGTGTCATATTATCGTATCTATATTGACTTGTTCCAAATACAGAGGAAATCCTGTGCGGACCAAAAAGAACCTGAACCGAATGCAGTGCAAATCTTCAAGGATTGCCACACCAGCAAGATGAAGGGCATGAGCACACGAGTTCAAGCCGCTGTTGTAAGTCCTTACTCCTCCTGCCTTGAACTGATTGGTATTGTGATGTGTTCATTTAACTACTTGGTTTGCAGCCAATGTCACTTACTCTGTTCACTTTTATTCACATTTGTCTTAACGTATCATTTCACCTTACATGGTTTAAAAGAGATGAAGGATATTCTGTTGGTCTTGATTTGTAATCTAGTTGTTATGTTCACGTGCGCACACAATGATAAAATAGCCTGTTTGTTTTATATCTGTTTGCCCATGATATGAATGATGTCATACTATGTTCATCCTACTTCAAACCATGTCTCTTTATCCTTAGATGTCAATGAATGTGAGGAAATAGACAATACAGTAGGCATGCTACATGGACATATGTTCCGAAAGTGATTTTATTATGCAGTTGGCACTACAATACATGCTAATGTATTACAGTAGTTCACCAAAATAAATTATGTATAAACATTTAACCTACTTTGTTTGTTTTTATCTCATTAGTAACTTATCTGGTACACTAATCTACAACTTCAAACTTTCAGGAAGCTATGGAACAAATTATTGAACAGCCACAACCACCTGAAGGTGACGAGGCTACTACAGGCACAATGTCACCTCTTGCTGCAGTGCGTCAGTATCTCTCCACTAACAGTGCAAAAAGCACCTTCCTGCGTAATTCTGGGTTGGTTGTCAAGGTAACCTTGTCCAAATCGCCTACTGAACAAAATCTTCCTGCTAGACAGAGTGATATATCTATGCTCCAGACACAAGTCCAATCCCTAATGGACGTTGTTTCGGAAACAAGAATAGTGATTGAGAAATGTCGTCAAGATATGAATGGTTTTGAAACCAGACTATCAGACATTCGCTTCGTTGTTCAAGAGCAATGGTGGAAAAAAGGTGGAGATCATGCTGCTCCATCAGATTCTACAGCTTGAAACATTAGCACTCAGGTCAAATGATCTGTGCTTCTATACATCTGATGGTGCTTTTATCTGGAAGGACTATAAAGTTTATGCCAACAGGCCTTTTGTTGTATGGTTGGAATTTATTTTGTTGTGATACAACATTTATGATGCTGGCTCAGGCTGCAGTAATTACGATGCTATTTTTGTATAGTGTAGGTTTAACTTAGTAGTGTATTCAGCCGAAAGCTTCGTAGGAGCCAAACATGCCAACATTCGTTGGGCCCATTCCAATTGGGCTAAAAACGATTACGGGCCGAAATTGGCATGTAGCCCACTAAAAATATCTGGGCCTAAATCAGCATAAGCTTTCATATTTTTCTGGTAGGCCTGTGCCCATAGTGGGCCTTTAACAAGCCTAAACATAATTTGGGCCCTTAGTAAAAATAGGCCATTTACAGGTGTAAATATCTCGAGCCCATAAAATACATGGGCCTTTAATATACCGAAAGTGAGATTGGGTCCTCATTGTGCCAAATAACCCACTGGACTTTAACAGACCGAAATTCGGACGGGCCGTAAATGTGCCGACCTAATACACGGGCCTTTAACAGGCCGAAACTTCGGTCGGGCTAGATTATCATCATTTTTATATGGGCTGTTAATGGGCCCGATATGACGTTGGGCCACATATGGCCCATGGTTTACGTCCGGCGTTAACAGGCCGAAAATGACAACAGGTCGAAAGTGGCCCAAATCTATAGTGGGCCTCTAACAGGCCGAATGTCAGACATGGTCGAATATGACCCAAATCCTTCATCGTCGTTTATGGGCCGAAAGTTTTGATGGGCTGTAAATGGGCCCAAATGAAGCCAGACCTTTAACAGGACGGAAATACACTGGGCCGTAATTCGGCCCAATTACTTAGCGGACTGTTAACGGGCCAGAAGTGACCATGGGCCGCGTTGATGACAAGTTTAGCACAGGCCGTTGACGGGCCGATTTGACAGAGAATGTTGGGCCTTTAGCTGGGCTGGCCCATTATGGTCGGCAGAATCTTGTGGGCCTTTAGCTGGGCCGTCCCATTGTGGTCCGCAAAATCTTGTGGGCCTTTAGCTAGGTCGGCCCATTATGGTCTACAAAATCGTGTGGGCCTTTAGCTGGGCCGAACCATTATGGTCCGCTAAATCTTATGGGCCTTCGGTTGGGCAGGCCCATTTAATCTTTATGGGCCTCTTTTGGGCCGGTCCACGTGTCAACATATCATAGGCCCATCTCGACCGTTGGATGAATGACACATGTGCCAATGCGGAGATGACGCGTGGATCCATGAGCCAATGAGAATTTTACACGTGAAAAATCGGCATTGGTCGTGGCTGTTAACGGGTTATCGGATCCAAAATCCGACCTGATAGGTTAACGGCGTTCCGTTACGATGGATGCCACGTGTCGGTCACCCTTGACGAAAGCACTTCTGTGACGCGCGATTTATCGTCATGGAAGTGGACACTTCCGTGATGATAATTTTGGCAATGTCATGGAACACTTCTACGACAGCACATGTATGACTATCTTGATTCTGTCATAAATTTGTCATGGATGTACATGCATGACAGAAAACGCGACCTACTGTGACAAACACGTATCATCATGGAAGTGTATTTTTTTTTGTAGTGATGCTCCGCGTTGGCAGTCGACACTGCCGAGGAGCGGCTATGACCGTGCAAGTGCGGAAGTGCCATGGTCCGTGCTGGTGATAAACAACTGAGGGTGGCCTCACGGCCGTACCAACCTCAGGGAGCCTCCGGGCTCAGTGTCTGGCCTCATCGCAACACCTCCCCTCAGGAGAGTCGCGCGAGGGGGCTGGGCACCGGGACTGCACTCGGGTCACACCCAAGCGTACGCCACCCTGCCAGGTCCCTCGGACCTGGTTGTCGTGCGCCCTCCCAAGCGGAGCTAAGGTATGAAGGTCGTTTGAAAGTCAAGGGGGACTAGTGAGCATCGCGACTCAGGAGCCTAACTGACCATGTAGCCCCTCACTCTTTGGCCCGTCCTGGTGATCAGGTCGGACCAATGGCGGCTGAGGTATGTGCGGGGTCGGGCCCTGCCGACGTAGAACACTAGACCTACCATTGTGTCTCCTTTCCACAAGCTGTTTGCGCGTCAAGGGGGACTCCTGAGCAACACGACTCAGGAGCCTAACTGACCACGTAGCCCCTCACTCCTTGGTCTGTCCTGGTGATATGGTCAGGCCAATGGTGGCAGAGGTATGCAAGGGGTCGCGCTCTGTCGATGTAGAACGTAAAGCAAATGGGAAGGAGATCACAAAATCTCAAAGAAAATATTACAAGCCATATTGTTCTCCAAATATCAAACACAAGTTTAAACGCCTCCACGAGGCATGCTACATGTTGTAGGAGTTTCAACAGGAAAGGAGCCGCAAGCCAGTCATCCCTGGATATCACCGGCACCCACAAGAGGTGCCCCCTCCTGGGTGGCGTCGCCTTCACCTGCGCCACCTGTCGAAGGCGCAGGGGCGAAGGCGTCTAACCTCTGCATCAGGGCCTCCACTTGACCCCTCACAGCTGCGGCGGCAGCTGCGTAGCGCTCGTCGTCCATAGGCTCCAGCAGCTTGTCAAGGTAGGCGATATGATCGCGGAGATGGAGGTGGATGAAGACGTGCATCAGGGTGGCTGAAGAAAGGATGCGAGCCTCTTCCTCTGCCATGGGGCCGATGCCGCTCACGACTTCCTCAAGCGCCTCGACCAAGTAGGGAAGCAACTGGGTGGGGCCGTCCTCATCGGTGGCTAGCGGCTTCTCATGCCCTTCTCATAGAGTGCCTTCAGAGCCTCGCGAGACCTCTTTTTGAGAAGCGCGAAGGCCGTGCGGTCCTCGGCCAGAAACTTCGTCTTGGCGTCAAGTTCGGCTTTCTCCGCCTGCACCTTTCGCTCCAGCTCCTCTAGCCGGCCGCGCTCAGCGGCCTGCGCCTGCGCCAGCTGCTCCAGCTCGGCGTCGCGACCCTTGACGGCGTCCTCCCCGGCCTTCATCCTCTCTTCCTCCGCCTTACGGCCACGGGCATCTTCGGCACGCTCTTCACGCAAGAACTTCGCTCGGCCTCCAACACCCGGCAGTGACCTTGGGTGGCCTCGGTGTCCTTCAGCACCACCTCGCGAGCAACTCCTGCCTGAGCTGCGGCTCGCTTCTCCCCCTCAGAGATCGCCGTGACCTGGCTCAGCGCCGCCCGAACGGACACGTCAGAATGAAGCCACCCAGAGACCAGCTCTAGGCGCCCAGCTGCCAGGAGGGGTTCGACGCTCTAGAGATCTTCTCGCAGTCGGGTCATCTCAGAAAGGGCCCGCTCCAGGACGTCAGGAGAAGTAGAGGAACCTGGGGCCGACAACACGGCAGAAGGAGGAGGAAGAGGCATCATCGTCACCATGGTCTGGGAGGCTGGAAGTTCCTAAGCCTCTTGGACCTCAGCACCCGAGCCGGGCTCTGGCACCTCCCGAGTCAGCGGGGCCTCGGGTGCTGACTTCTCCCGAGGATGCTCCACCCAGCCTCACGAGGATGATCGGGCTAGAGAAGCATGAGCACCGTCCCCACCTTTGCTCATGGAGAGGGGCACATCCACAAGAGGCGACTTGGGCTCAAGCAGCACCACCTCGCCTCCCTTCTCCTCTTCGCCGCAGGCGTCGGCTGATGTCTACTACACAACCTTCTTCTTGTAGACGTTGTTGGGCCTCCAAGTGCAGAGGTTTGTAGGACAGTAGAAAATTTCCCTCAAGTGGATGACCTAAGGTTTATCAATCTGTAGGAGGTGTAGGATGAAGATGGTCTCTCTCAAGCAACCCTGCAACCAAATAACAAATAGTCTCTTGTGTCCCCAACAGACCCAATACAATGGTAAATTATATAGGTGCACTAGTTCGGCGAAGAGATGGTGATACAAGTGCAATATGGATGGTAGATAAAGGTATTTGTAATCTGAAATTATAAAAACAGCAAGGTAACTAATGATAAAACTGAGCGTAAACGGTATTGCAATGCGTTGAAACAAGGCCTAGGGTTCATACTTTCACTAGTGCAAGTCCTCTCAACAATAATAACATAATTGGATCATATAAGTATCCCTCAACATGCAACAAAGAGTCACTCCAAAGTCACTAATAGCGGAGAACAAATGAAGAGATTATGGTAGGGTACGAAATCACCTCAAAGTTATTCTTTGCAATCAATCCGTTGGGCTATTCCTATAAGTGTCACAAACAGCCGTAGAGTTCATACTAGAATAACACCTTAAGACACAAATCAACCAAAACCCTAATGTCACCTAGATACTCCAATGTCACCTCAAGTATCCATGGGTATGATTATACGATATGCGTCACACAATCTCAGATTCATCTATTCAACCAACACATAGAACCTCAAAGAGTGCCCCAAAGTTTCTACCGGAGAATCACGACAAAAACGTGTGCCAACCCCTATGCATAGGTTCATGGGTGGAACCCGCAAGTTGATCACCAAAACATACATCAAGTGAATCACGTGGTATCCCATTGTCACCACAGATACGCATGGCAAGACATGCATCAAGTGTTCTCAAATCTTTAAATACTCAATCCGATAAGATGACTTCAAAGGGGAAACTCAACCCATTACAAGAGAGTAGAGGGGGGAAGAAACATCATAGGATCCAAATATAATAGCAAAGCTCGCAATACATCAAGATCGTACCATCCCAAGAACACGAGAGAGAGAGAGAGAGAGAGAGAGAGAGATCAAACACATAGCTACTGGTACATACCCTCAGCCCCGAGGGAGAGCTACTCCCTCCTCGTCATGGAGAGCACCGGGATGATGAAGATGGCCACCGGAGAAGGATTCCCCCACCGGCAGGTTGCCGGAACGGGTCTAGATTGGCTTTCGGTGGCTACGGAGGCTTCTGGCGGCGGAACTCCCGATCTAATGTGATCCCGGATGTTTTTAGGGTATATGGAGATATATAGGCGGAAGAAGTACGTCAAGGGGGCACGAGGGGCCCACGAGAGTGGAGGGCACGCCCAGGGGGGTTGGGCGCGCCCCCCTACCTTGTGGCCTCCTCGAAGCTTCCCTTACGTGCACTTCAAGTCTTCTGGGCTTCTTTCCTTCCAAAAATGAGTTCCGTGAAGTTTTAGGTCAATATGACTCCGTTTGATTTTCCTTTTCTTTGAAACCCTAAAACAAGGTAAAAACAAAAAATGGCACTGGGCTCTGGGTTAATAGGTTAGTCCCAAAAAATGATATAAAAGTGTATAATAAAGCCGATAACATCCAAAACAGTAGATAATATAGCATGGAGCAATCAAAAATTATAGATATGTTGGAGACGTATCAGCATCCCCAAGATTAATTCCTGCTCGTCCTCGAGTAGGTAAATGATAAAATAGAATTGTTGATGCGGAGTGCTACTTGGCATAATTTCAATGCAATTCTTCTTAATTGTGGCACCAATATTCAGATCCAAAAGATTCAAGATAAAAGTTCATATTGACATAAAAATAATAATACTTCAAGCATACTAATTAAGCAATTATGTCTTCTCAAAATAACATGGCCAAAGAAAGCTATCCCTACAAAATCATATAGTCTGGCTATGCTCCATCTTCACCACACAAAATATTTAAATCATGCACAACCCCGATGACAAGCCAAGCAATTGTTTCATACTTTTGATGTTCTCAAAAATTTTCAATATTCACGCAATATATGAGCGTGAGCCATGGATATAGCACTATAGGTGGAATAGAAGGGTGGTTGTGGAGAAGACAAAAAGGAGAAGATAGTCTCACATCAACTAGGCGTATCAATGGGCTATGGAGATGCCCATCAATAGATATCAATGTGAGTGAGTAGGGATTGCCATGCAACGGATGCACTAGAGCTATAAGTGTATGAAAGCTCAACAAAAGAAACTAGTGGGTGTGCATCCAACTTGCTTGCTCACGAAGACCTAGGGCATTTTGAGGAATCCCATCATTGGAATATACAAGCCAAGTTCTATAATGAAAGATTCCCACTAGTATATGAAAGTGACAACATAGGAGACTCTCTATCATGAAGATCATGGTGCTACTTTGAAGCACAAGTGTGGTAAAAGGATAGTAGCATTGCCCCTTCTCTCTTTTTCTCTCATTTTTTATTTTTATTGGGCCTTTTCTCTTTTTTATGGCCTCTTTTCTATCTTTTTTTATTTGGGCTTCTTTGTCCTCTTTTATTTATTTTCGTACGGAGTCTCATCCCGACTTATGGGGGAATCATAGTCTCCATCATCCTTTCCTCACTGGGACAATGCTCTAATAATGATGATCATCACACTTTTATTTACTTACAACTCGATACTCAGGACAAGATATGACTCTATATGAATGCCTCCGGCGGTGTACCGGGATGTGCAATGATGCATGAGTGACATGTATGAAAGAATTATGAACGGTGGCTTTGCCACAAATACAATGTCAACTACATGATCATGCAAAGCAATATGACAATGATGAAGCGTGTCATAATAAACGGAACGGTGGAAAGTTGCATGGCATTATATCTCGGAATGGCTATGGAAATACCATAATAGGTTGGTATGGTGGCTGTTTTGAGGAAGGTATATGGTGGGTGTATGATACCGGCGAAAGGTGCGCGGTACTAGAGAGGCTAGCAAAGGTGGAAGGGTCAGAGTGCGTATAATCCATGGACTCAACATTAGTCATAAAGAACTCATATACTTATTGCAAAAATCTACAAGTTATCAAAGCAAAGTATTACGCGCATGCTCCTAGGGGGGTAGATTGGTAGGAAAAGACCATCGCTCGTCCCCGACCGCCACTGATAAGGAAGACAATCAATAAATAAATCATGCTCCGACTTCATCACATAACGGTTCACCATACGTGCATTCTACGGGAATAACAAACTTCAACACAAGTATTTCTCAAATTCACAACTACTCAACTATCATGACTCTAATATTATTACCTCCATATCTCAAAACAATCATCAAGTATCAAACTTCTCTTAGTATTCAATGCACTCTATATGAAAGTTTTTATTAATCTTGTATACCTAGCATATTATGATTTTAAGAAAATTACCATGCTATTTAAGACTCTCAAAATAATCTAAGTGAAGCATGAGAGTTCATCTATTTCTTCAAAATAAAACTACCACCATGCTCTAAAAGATATAAGTGAAGCACTAGAGCAAATAACAAACTACTCTGAAAGCTATATGTGAAGATCAATGAGTAGTCGAATAATTATGCAACTATGTGAAGACTCTCTAACATTTAATAATTTCAGATCTTGGTATTTTATTCAAACAGCCAGAAAAGCAAAATAAAATGACATTCTAAGAATGGCAAACATCATGTGAAGAAGCAAAAACTTAGGATCATCCGAGGCTAACCGATAGTTGTTGAAGAAGAAAGGTGGGATGCCAACCGGGGCATCCCCAAGCTTAGATGCTTGAGACTTCTTGAAGTATTATCTTGGAATGCCTTGGGAATCCCCAAGCTTGAGATTTTGTGTCTCCTTAATTCCTCTCATATCACGGTCTCCCTAAATCTCAAAAGCTTCATCCACACAAAACTCAACAAGGACTCGTGAGATAAGTTAGTATAAACCATTGCCAAAACCTTATCATACTCTACTGTATAAAATCACTAAAATTATTATTCAACATTTCATACTAAATGAATCTGCATATTTAATAGTCCTACCCTCAAATAGGATCATTAAATAAGAAAACATATGCAAACAATGCAAACATAACAGCAATCTGCCTAAACAGGATAGTCTGTAAAGAATGCAGCAACATCCATACTTCCCTAGCTCCAAAAATTATGAAAGAAAATTCACACTGTAGTAAATTTATCATAGCTTACTATGCAAAAGGTTTAAACATTTTATCACATTCTGACTTTTCTAGGGAATTATTGCAACAGCGGTAAACTTTCTGTTTTCAAACAGCAACATGTGGACTTCTAAAATAGGCATAGTAAAGGCCATCAATGCCACTTTTATTGCAATAAAAGATGCAAAACATTGTTCTAAATAACAGCAAGCAAATCCTAACAAAATAAATTGACGCTCCAAGCAAAACACATATCATGTGGTGAATAAAAATATAGCTCCAAGTAAAGTTACCGATGAACGAAGACGAAGGAGGGGATGCCTTCCGGGGCATCCCCAAGCTTAGGCTCTTGGATATCCTTGAATATTACCTTGGGGTGCCTTGAGAATCCCCAATATTAGGCTCTTGACACTCCTTATTCCATAGTCCATCGAATCCTTACCCAAAACTTGAAAACTTCACAACACAAAACTTAAAAGAAAACTCGTAAGCTCCGTTAGCGAAAGAAAACCAAACACCACTTCAAGGTACTGTAATGAACTCATTATTTATTTATATTGCTGTTAAACCTACTGTATTCCAACTTATATATGGTTTATAAACTCTTTTACTAGCCATATATTCATCAAAATAAGCAAACAACACACGAAAAACAGAATCTGTCAAAAACAGAACAGTCTGTAGTAATTTGAATCAAACATATACTTATGGAACCCGAAAAATTCTAAAATAAATTGCTGGACCTGAGGAATTTATCTATTAATCATATGACAAAATAATTAACTAAATATCACTCTCCAATAAAAAATGGCAGCAATTCTCGTCAGCACTAAAGTTCTGTTTTTTACAGCATGATCAACAAGACTTTCCCCAAGTCTTCCCAAAGGTTCTACTTGGCACAAACACTAATTAAAAGAATAAAACCACATCTAAACATAGGCTAGATTAATTATTTATTACTAAACAGGAACAAAAAGCAAGAAACTAAAACAGAATTAGGTTGCCTCCCAACAAGCGCTATCGTTTAACGCCCCTAGCTAGGCATGATGATTTCAATGATGCTCACATAAAAGATAAGAATTGTAACATAAAGAGAGCATCATGAAGAATATGATTAGCACATTTAAGTCTAACCCACTTCCTATGCATAGGGATTTTGTGAGCAAACAACTTATGGGAACAATAATCATCTTGCATAGGAAGGTAAAACAAGCATAACTTCAAAATTTTAAGCACATAGAGAGGAAACTTGATATTATTGCAATTCCTACAAGCATATATTACTCCCTTATAATAATTTTCAGTAGCATCATGAATGAATTCAACAATATAACCAGCACCTAAAGCATTCTTTTCATGATCTACAAGCATAGAAATTTTATTACTCTCCACATAAGCAAAATTCTTCTGATTTGGAATAGTGGGAGTATCATAAGAGACTCGAATACTATAAATTGTTTCCACATTAAAAGAGTAATGTTCAGAGAAGGGGTACTCATAATCATGGCAATTTTTATAAATATAATCTCTACTTTTTATAGCATAAGTACCATCACAATAATCATCATAAGTACGAGGCATGCTATCATCATTATAAACTTGCATATCAAAACTTGGTAGACTAAAAATATCATCTTCATTAATCATAGCTTCCCCAAGCTTGGGACAAACATTAATTGCAGCAAATATATTCTCAAAAACATCATCTTCATCAAACATAGCATCCCCAAGCTTGGGCCTTTTCATATCATAAGCATAATCACTCTCAAAATTAATAGTATGGATAGCACCAATAGTATAGCAATTATCATATTCGTCCAAGCAAGTGCCAAAAAGATTTTCAAGATCATAAGAAGTATCATTATATTACACAATTATATTTTCATGAGGCACAATAGTAATAGGAGCAGCATTATTTGGGAGAGATATCTTTTTACCTCTCTTCCTTTTTCTTTTCTTCTTCTTCACCACATCATGTGTGGGTTCCATCCTCTTTTTGGAGCTCCTTATTAATGAGATTGGTTGAATAGGAGGCTCCTCCTCGTTACATGATTCATCATAAGAAATAATAGAAGGATATTGGGAAGTCTCTTCCCTTTAATTAGTATTCTCTTCATCTTCTATTTGCTTTCTTTTCTTTATGTAATTGGCAATATAAGGATTTTCAATACAATTAACCGCACAATACATATAAATTTCCTCTAGATCAAAATCAAGAAATCTATCAAGATTAAACATTGGAATACCCTCATTTATACATTTCATTTCCTCATGCCCCAAAAGAAGACTAAGCTCTTTATGATGCTCAAGGGTAATCAAATTATCACAATTTTTGGATACGATTCGGTCATGAAACAATTTGCATTGGAGATTTAAATGACCATGTTCATTGCAAAGTTCACAAGGGGTGCGAAAAATATTGAATTTTTTAGCACAATCATCAAGACTTTCTTGCAAAATTTTAGTTTCTAAATACTTATGCCTCTTGCAATATCTATCTTCCCTATTTGGTGTATACTTGCAAACCCAATGCACTCAACAAAAATTGACATGTTTATAAGAGACATTTTCATCATAACTAGTGCAATCATCATTAGTATCATGGATATTCAAGGAATTCGTACTAACAACATTGCAATCATGCTCATCATTCAAATATTTAGTGCCAAACATTTTATAGATTTCTTCTTCTAGCACTTCAGCACAATTATCCTTCAATCATACTCACGAAAGGTATTAAAAAGGTGAAGCGTATGAGACAAACTCAATTCCATTTTTTATATTTTTCTTTTATAAACTAAACTAGTGATAAAACAAGAAACTAAAAGACTCGATTGCAAGATCTAAAGATATACCTTCAAGCACTAACCTCCCCGGCAACGGCGCAAGAAAAGAGCTTGATGTCTACTACACAACCTTCTTCTTGTAGACGTTGTTGGGCCTCCAAGTGCAGAGGTTTGTAGGACAGTAGCAAATTCCCCTCAAGTGGATGACCTAAGGTTTATCAATCCGTAGGAGGTGTAGGATGAAGATGGTCTCTCTGAAGCAACCCTGCAAACAAATAACAAAGAGTCTCTTGTGTTCCCAACACACCCAATACAATGGTAAATTGTATAGGTGCACTAGTTCAGCGAAGAGATGGTGATACAAGTGCAATATGGATGGTAGATAAAGGTATTTGTAATCTGAAATCATAAAAACAGCAAGGTAACTAATGATAAAAGTGAGCGTAAACGGTATTGCAATGTGTTGAAACAAGGCCTAGGGTTCATACTTTCACTAGTGCAAGTCCTCTCAACAATAATAACATAATTGGATCATATAACTATCCCTCAACATGCAACAAAGAGTCACTCCAAAGTCACTAATAGCGGAGAACAAATGAAGATATTATGGTAGGGTGCGAAACCACCTCAAAGTTATTCTTTCCAATCAATCCGTTGGGCTATTCCTATAAGTGTCACAAACAGCCCTAGAGTTCGTACTAGAATAACACCTTAAGACACAAATCAACAAAAACCCTAGTGTCACCTAGATACTCCAATGTCACCTCAAGTATCCATGGGTATGATTATACGATATGCGTCACACAATCTCAGATTCATCTATTCAACCAACACATAGAACCTCAAAGAGTGCCCCAAAGTTTCTACTGGAGAATCATCGCGAAAACGTGTGCCAACCCCTATGCATAGGTTCATGGGTGGAACCCGCAAGTTGATCACCAAAACATACATCAAGTGAATCACGTGGTATCCCATTATCACCACAGATACGCACGGCAAGACATACATCAAGTGTTCTCAAATCATTGAAGACTCAATCCGATAAGATGACTTCAAAGGGGAAACTCAATCCATTACAAGAGAGTAGAGGGGGGAAGAAACATCATAGGATCCAAATATAATAGCAAAGCTCGTGATACATCAAGATCGTACCATCTCAAGAACACGAGAGAGAGAGAGAGAGATCAAACAAATTGCTACTGGTACATACCCTCAGCCCCGAGGGAGAACTACTCCCTCCTCGTCATGGAGAGCACCGGGATGATGAAGATGGCCACCGGAGAAGGATTCCCCCTCCGGCAGGTTGCCGGAACGGGTCTAGATTGGCTTTCGGTGGCTACGGAGGCTTCTGGCAGCGGAACTCCCGATCTAATGTGCTCCCGGATGTTTTTAGGGTATATGGAGACATATAGGCGGAAGAAGTACGTCAGGGGGGCCACGAGGGTGGAGGGCGCGCCCAGGGGGCTGGGCGCGCCCCCCTACCTCGTGGCCTCCTTGAAGCTTCCCTTACGTGCACCTCAAGTCTTCTGGGCTTCTTTCCTTCCAAAAATGAGTTCCGTGAAGTTTCAGGTCAAGAGGACTCCATTTGATTTTCCTTTTCTTCGAAACCCTAAAACAAGGTAAAAACAGAAACTGGCACTGGGCTCTAGGTTAATAGGTTAGTCCCAAAAAATGTTATAAAAGTGTATAATAAAGCCCATAAACATCCAAAACAGTAGATGATATAGCATGGAGCAATCAAAAATTATAGATACGTTGGAGACGTATCATCTGCCTAGTTACACAACAAGGAAGAAGAGTCAGAAACAAGCATCAGCAGCAAGAACAAGGCAGGACGAGAACACTTACTGATCCACCACGGCATAGTCCCTCCGCTTCGGGAGCTTGAAGCCGGAGAGCTTCGCGACCCGAGGAACGGGTGCGCCAGCTCTGGAAGCATAAGCAGGAGCAGCAGCTGAGACGGAAGCGGCTCTAGATGGCGGCAAGGAAGGAGCGCCATCCCGGGGGAGCAGAGCCGACCTGCCCTTCGTTGGAACCACGGGCGGATCCCCCTTCTCCAAAAGGATATCACCCTCGCCATCGTTGTCAGGCAGGGTTCCGAGGATGTCAGCTTTGCTCAAGGGGGAGGTCTCCCCCATCCCTTCAGGGATCACCTCCGAGTCTTCCTCCTCATCCTCCTCCTCTTCCTCCCCACGGGACTCACCAGAAGACAGCTCCACCGGCGTCGGCACCACAAGGGCCTTGGTGGGCGCCGACGGCACCAGCCCGCGCCCGTCAAAGGTCGGCCTGGCGGCCACGACATGCACCCCGTCCTTGTGGCGGAACAAGGGAGTGAAGACACTCAGCGGGTACTATTGGTCGTCCCTGACCAGGAGGCAAAGAACCACAGCCAGCTCACCGTCGGACAAGGCTTTCCGGCTCAGGCGAACCTTGTCCTCTTCGTCCCCAAGCTCCCATAAGGGGCACGTACGCGCCTGAAGCAAGGCTACGCGCAGCATCAGGAATTCTCTTAGGAGCATGGCCCCTGTAACCTATGCCTCCTTCGCGTTGCCCGGCTTCAGGTCGGTGTTCATCTGCTCCAGCACCAACGTCGCCCACTCATCAGTGAGCTTCGTGCAAGACCACCCCTTGTCGGACTGGGGCATCTCCGTTGACAGCATCAAGCATGGGTGGACGCACCTGGCGTCCATCATGGACCGCTTGCTCCTGAAGCCGTCGGCCTTCTTCCCAGTCTTCGAGATTGAGTTGGCCTTGCCGGCCGCGATGAAATTGCCACACTCGGAGGTATGACCCTAGTTGATGCGGAGGAAGAAGAAGTGGCGCAGCAGAGCCACGGATGGCATCATGCCGAGGTACGCCTCGCAGTAGTAGGCGAAGATCGACAAGAGAAGGATAGAGTTGGGATGAAGATGCAGCGCCTGCAGTCCGTAGTGGCCAAGGACCTCATAGAAGAAGTCAGAGAAGGGCGGAACCAGCCCTGCGACAATGCTGTTCATGAAGAAGGGGAAGAAGGTGCTTCCCTCAGGCTCCGGCACGTCGGAGCCGGCCCGGAGCTCAGTCTTCCCCCTCTTGTTGCTTTCCCCCACCGTCAACAAGCGTGTGGTGGCGAGGTTCTTCTCTGAGACGTTGGGCGCATCGAGAGCTGGCTCATACCAAGCCGGCGACGAGGTAGGCTTGACCCTCCAGGGCGCCATTGGTCGCTAATGCGGAAGGGAATGGGATTAGATCTGGAGATTTCAGATGTAGGGAGCAAGAAAGGGGATCTGGAGCAAGGCGAAAGGAAGCAAGGAAGGCAAGCGCTGTCTACGCCAGCCTTTTGACAGTCAGGCAGTTGCTGAGACAACATGGGGAAGTAGAGATGCCCACGACCAATCAACCGCCACGCGTCAACCAAGGTCGCAGGCTATTGGGGCCCGCGGCGCCCCACACTTGCCCCTTTGCTTTGCCTCGAAGCCAAGCCCGAGCACGCCTTGGGCCCGGGGGCTACTATTATCGTTCTGGGAACGGGGGTCCCTAGACTTTCCTACCTGCGGCCCACGGCGTGGCTCTGCAGGCGGGCCCGTACGACCCATCTTCACCAACAAGCATTCAAGACCCTCGCGAGGGGACAACCCTCACGAGGTGGATGACACAAGACCTCCTCGGGAGCGGCCTCACTAGGCTGGCTCGCGAGGGGCGGAGAGATCAAGGCAAGGCAAACCTCACGAGGTTCCAATGACGTGAGCCATGACGATCGAGACCAAGCAGGCGCCAGCACGCATAGTGTCCTTGTTTCCTCTTTGGCGCTAAGGAGGCAAGCGCGGGCGAAGAGTACCGAGGCGTCAAGCAAAGGTTTCCATATTGGTGCAACGAGACCAAGACCAGCGGGACGATAAGAAGGAGGTCACCATGGAGCCCAAGGCGGCGTCACCACCAGAGCCTTTGGCAGGCGAAGACTGCTTTTGTCAGGATAACTTGTACTAGATGTCCCCTTTCAAATTGGCCATTGTTGGCTCCCTTCCCGCTCAATATTTGGGGAGAGGACCAGGGCCTCTATAAATAGGATAAGCCACCACAGTAGGAGGGGCGGAACAAATAGAGCCTCAACCATCTCAACTTGGACTAGATCCAACCCATCCTCACACCCACCTAGCACAAGAACACCTCACCTCAGGAGGTTGTTCTTCCACTTGTACTGTTCATCCTCGGCCTGAGAGGCAATCCACCACACCACACTGGAGTAGGGTATTACACCACAACGGTGGCCTGAACCAGTATGAATCTTGTGTCTCCTGTGTTGCGAGTTCGTCGAGCTTGCCTTAGAGATCGTGGCGAGGTTGAGGGCGTGAGTTGGTAGGGGGAGAGCTTCGTGCGCACCCCAGTGTTCGAACCTTGAGGGTTTTGCCGGAACCCGAAATCCGACAGTTGTTGTATTGGTCGTAGTCTGCCTCGTCGGCGACTCCATCACCGGTGGCCATCTTCATCATCCCGGCGCTCTCCATGATGAGGAGGGAGGAGTTCACCCTCGGGGCTGAGGGTATGTACCAGTAGCTATGTGTTTGATCTCTCTCTCATGTTCTTGATTCGGCACGATCTTGATGTATCGCGAGCTTTGCTATTATAGTTGGATCTTATGATGTTTCTCCCCCTCTACTCTCTTGTAATGGATTGAGTTTTCCCTTTGAAGTTATCTGACCGGATTGAGTATTTAAGGATTTGAGAACACTTGATGTATGGCTTGCATGTGCTTATCTGTGGTGACAATGGGATATTCACATTGTGGATCTCGGGTTCCGGCAAAACCCTCAAGGTTCGAACACTGGGCAAGTGCGGAGCGCCGCGGGCCCCAATAGCCTGCGGCCTTGACCGACGCGTGGCGACATATTGGACGTGGGCATCTCCGCTTCCCCATGTTGCCTCAGCAACTGCCCGACTTGACGAGTCCCTGCTGCATGCAAGGAAAAAACCATCATTACCTGTAATCATGGGGGGCGCTGGTTGTCCTTCTCCTTCTATAAATGGGAAGGGGGGCAGACCCTCCGTCGCCCATCTCTTCACATTCCGCTCGCTTCTCCCTCTTTGCTCCATTGCCAGTGGTGGCACTTATGGCGCCGATCCGAAGATTTTCTGCTGCGGAGAAAGGAGAGATTCCCCGCTACGAGCTAGGGCTGCTCCCGCCGAAGAAGAGGCCGGTCCACCGTAGTGACGTGGTGATGATGCAGGAGGTGACAAGGCCTTGGTACGAGCAGCCTCCTCCTAAGTATCCATTGCCCCTGTACGCCCAAGCCCAGGGCTCAGGTGGAAGAGGCGTCGAGCAGCGTTGCACGCGCCGCGGCCATGGTCGCCGTACAACGGTGGCGCGCGTTGCTGCCCTTGGAATCCATGCCGCGGACTCCTCGCGTGAACTTGTGTTGTGGGCGGCGATGCCTCCAAGCACTTGGATCCGCTTCCCTTCCTTCTTCTCTGCCAAGATGCCACTGAGGGGGGCCCTCAAGCTTTGGCTGCAGCACGCCGACTGCGACGCGTCGGTGACTGTGGCGGAAGTCGAGGTCGTCCCCTCGCGCAAGATCTTCATGACCCAAGGCTAGCGTGAGGTCACTCGAGTGTGCCATGCGGAGGGCGCCCTCGTGATCCACTTCAAGTACGATGGCACCTCCACGCTGTCCTTCAAGGTCTTCGATGCAGAAGACCGCCGTCTTGAGTGATGCTCCGAAAGGGGTCATCAGGACGGCGTCGCGGCAGGAGCAGGGCCTGCCGTCCACGTCGCCAGCGGCTCCTTTGGAAGTAGCAGCGACGCCTGGGAGTCCAGCGATTCTCCCGAGCTCTACGAGACTCCGGAGACGAGCGATGACAGCTACGTGCCCCCAAGCTCTCGCCGTGCCCGGAGCAAGGCTGCAGCGGCTGGCCGCCGCCGCCGGCGACCTGGATGAGGTTGGCGCCAGCCTCTCGTGGCCCACTATTGATGATGGCATTGGCCATCGGTGCGTTTGTAGATAGGGATCCTAGAAGTTCTTTCCTTTTGTTCCCTGTGAGGAATCGAGAAGTACCCCATGGGGGCATGTAAAGGGTCTGCAATGTCCTTTGTTGAAAGTATCCTTATTATGAAGTTGTGCATGTGCGTGCTCCGTTTCGGCTCGGTTTCCCCTTTCCAACCTCGCGACGGCTTGGTGCTCTACGCCGACAGGTCCCAGTCCCTAGGTAGGCTTCAGCCGTCGAAGGTATGCCAGGTCGTGATGCCGTGGTCAAGGCCAGGAGGTGAGCGGCCTGAGGTCCAGTATGAGCCCTTGAGACGCGATGCCGAGAGGTATGAAAGGGAGACTACGTGGCTGCTGCGGGGCAACACAAATGAGAACTCTAGGCCATAGTGATTGGTTAAACCGAGCGTGAAACTTATCTTGCCAGTCCAGGTTCGGTCATTCGCGAGATGCCGGGCTCGTGCGTTGGCGGTCATAGCTTAGCCAGGTCAGGCCCGTACGAGCCTCCTCCTCTTCCCACGCTCTCCTTCGTGCACTACGTCCTCAGGTCCCGGCCCTCGACTGAGCTCAGCCGCCGCTGGTATACCAGGTCGCGATGCCGTGGTCAAGGCCAGGGGGTGAGGGCTGGAGAGCCAGTAAGAGCTCCTGATTCGCGATGCTCAGGAGCCCCCCTTTTAACGTGCAAGTGGATGACATGGGGGGAGAGGGAGCCCGCGATGCTGCCTGCGGAGGTCCTTACGAGGTTCCTGCAAGTCAGCACGAGGGAGGGCACAGGTTGCCGTTATGATAGCCGGGCAGCCAACGATTGCTTCACCAGAGAATGGAGGCACTGAGGACCTGGTGAGGTGGCGCGCGCGGCCAGAGCTCGACTACTCAGATTTGTTGACGTTGCAGGGATGGACCCAAGCACAAGCGTCGTGCCAGCGTGAGTAGCTCCCGTGGTAGGTGACAATCAAGCAGGTGATTGCCATCGATAGGTTAAGCATGGAAAGAAAACATGCCACTGGGTCAGGCCCGAGCGGCTTGGGGATGATGCAGCCCGAGGGGCACCCCCAGCAAGGTAAGCTAAATACATAAACAATAAGGGATAGATGCCACAGGGACGGACCCACGCGGCCTAGGAATGATGCAGCCTTGAGGGCGCTCCTAGCTAAATGAACTTGGAAAATGTCACCTGATTCTGTTGATGGAGGAATGTTGGGGCAGCTGCAGGTACGCGGCGAAGGGGTTGCTCCTCACGAGCCACCGAGGCCCTGAGCCTCGGGAGGCTCTGGGGGTCCAGGCAGTTCCTTGAGGACCGTCGCCATCTCCGCCAGGACTGCATTATGCCTGGCCTCCTGAGCCGCCAGGACGCGCCACAAGTTGCGTTGGTAGGAGGACGCCATGCTCGGCAGGCCAAATGGCATGCGAACGTAGCTATGCGGTGGGCCCTTGCAGCGTCCCACACGCGAAGGCCAGAAGAGCTCCTGAGACACGGCCCTATTGAGCCCTGGGACGTCGATGCGGATGCGCAGTCCGACATCCTCGCCTGGATGGGGGGCTGCGCCAGGTGAGCGGAGATCGACGCGCATGGCCCTCGCATCCTGCAGTTCCTGAGTGGTCTTGGTGATGAACTCCTAAGCGCTAGGCCCTCCTCGCCCTGTGTCCTCCTGAGGGAAACGTGCCACGAAGCACGCCTCCAAATGGTGCCCGAGCGCCTCCCTCGTAATGTTGGCAAGGTCTGAGGCCCTTCAGAAGAGAGCCCCCGAGCCCTGCCCGAGGAGGGCGTCCGGCGCGCCTTCCTATGCGACAGAGGGAGGCGCCCCAGGTGCAGGCGCTGATCCTAACATGGCGCCACTTGCAAAGCTGCTCTCCTGAGGCCCAGTACGGAGTAGCTGCTTCTTCTTGGGGATGGCCTCAAGAGGGTCCTCCCCCATGCTGTCGGGGTCGTTGATTGCTGCAACTTGGAAGGCACGCTCGAGGGAGCACACCGCGTCTCTTTCTTCGCAGGGGGACGTGATGATTCCGCCGCTTCCTGGCATCTTGAGGACGTTGTAGCCGTGGTGGGTCACCGTCATGAACTTAGCTAGGGCCGGATACCCGAGGATGGCATCGTACGGCAGATGGATGTGGGTGACATTGAAGTCTATGAGCTCGGTGCGGTTGTTGTCGTGCTGTCCGAAGGTGACTGGGAGGCGGACCTGACCTATCGGGGTGGTGGAGCCGTTGGTCACTCCTAGGAAAGGCTTGGTAGGCTGAAGCTGATCGTAGGGCACTTCAAGGTTGTCGAACATCTCGACAAACAGGACATTATGGCCTGCGCTGCCATCGGTGAGAGTCTTGGTGACTTGCACATTGGTGATGACGGGTGAATAGAGCATCGGGAGAGCACCAGCGGTGGCCGCGCACTTGAGTTGGTCTGCCGAGCTGAAGGTAATAGTGCACTTGGACCACCTGAGCGGGCGAGTAGCGTCGATCTTGAGGATGACTGCGTTCACCTCGTGAGCAAACTACTTGAAGATACATTGTGAGGCTGGAGCTTGAGCTCCGCCCAAGATGCAGGCGATAGCACACGGCTCCTGGAAGCCCCCAGCCCCCTCGTCTTGGTGGTGAAGGAAATATGCCCTAGAGGCAATAATAAAGTTATTATTTATTTCCTTATTTCATGATAAATGTTTATTATTCATGCTATAATTGTATTAACCGGAAACATAATACATGTGTGAATACATAGACAAACAGAGTGTCACTAGTATGCCTCTACTTGACTAGCTCGTTAATCAAAGATGGTTATGTTTCCTAACCATGGACAAAGAGTTGTTATTTGATTAATGGGATCATATCATTGGGTGAATGATCTGATTGACATGACCCATTCCATTAGCTTAGCACCCGATCGTTTAGTATGTTGCTATTGCTTTCTTCATCACTTATACATGTTCCTATGACTATGAGATTATGCAACTCCCGTGTGCCGGAGGAACACTTTGTGTGCTACCAAACGTCACAACGTAACTGGGTGATTATAAAGGTGCTCTACAGGTGTCTCCAAAGGTACATGTTGGGTTGGTGTATTTCGAGATTAGGATTTGTCACTCCGATCGTCGGAGAGGTATCTCTGGGCCCTCTCGGTAATGCACATCACTTAAGCCTTGCAAGCATTGCAACTAATGAGTTAGTTGCGGTATGATGTATTACGGAACGAGTAAAGAGACTTGCCGATAACGAGATTGAACTAGGTATTAGATACCGACGATCGAATCTCGGGCAAGTAACATACCGATGACAAAGGAAACAAAGTATGTTGTTATGCGGTCTGACCGATAAAGATCTTCGTAGAATATGTAGGAGCCAATATGGGTATCCAGGTCCCGCTATTGGTTATTGACCGGAGACGTGTCTCGGTCATGTCTACATTGTTCTCGAACCCGTAGGGTCCGCACGCTTAAGGTTTCGATGACAGTTATATTATGAGTTTATGAGTTTTGATGTACCGAAGGAGTTCGGAGTCCCGGATGAGATCGGGGACATGACGAGGAGTCTCGAAATGGTCGAGACGTAAAGATCGATATATTGGATGACTATATTCGGACATCGGAAAGGTTCCGAGTGATTCGGGTATTTTTTGGAGTACCGGAGAGTTACGGGAATTCGCCGGGAGAAGTATTGGGCCTTATTGGGCCATACGAGAAAGAGAGAGGGGCTGCCTAGGGCAGGCCGCGCGCCCCCCCAAGGCCTAGTCTGAATTGGACTAGGGGGAGGGGCTGCGCCCCTTCCTTGTTTCCTACTCCTACTACATGGAAGGACTCCTAGTTGGACTAGGAAAGGGGGAATCCTACTCCCGGTGGGAGTAGGACTCCCCTAGGGCGCGCCATAGAGAGGGCCGGCCCTCCCCTCCTCCACTCCTTTATATACGGGGGCAGGGGGCACCTCTAGATACACAAGTTGATCCACGTGATCTTATTCTTAGCCGTGTGCGGCGCCCCCTGCCACCATAGTCCTCGATAATATTGTAGCGGTGCTTAGGCGAAGCCCTGCGACAGTAGTACATCAAGATCGTTACCATGCCGTCATGCTGACGGAACTCTTCCCCGACACTTTGCTGGATCGGAGTCCGGAGATCGTCATCGAGCTGAACGTGTGCTAAAACTCGGAGGTGCCGTAGTTTCGGTGCTGGATCGGTCAGGCCGTGAAGACGTACGACTACATTAACCAAACGCTTCTGTTGTCGATCTACTAGGGTACGTAGATCACACTCTCCCCTCGTTGCTATGCATCACCATGATCTTGCGTGTGTAGGAAATTTTTGATATTGCTATGTTCCCCAACAGTGGTATCAGAGCCTAGGTTTTATGGTTTGACGTTATATGCACGAGTAGAACACAAGTGAGTTGTGGGCGATATAAGTCATACTGCCTACCAGCACGTCATACTTTGGTTCGGCGGTATTGTTGGATGAAGCGGCCCGGACCGACATTACGCGTACGCTTACGCGAGACCGGTTCTCCCGACGTGCTTTGCACAAAGGTGGCTTGCGGGTGACTGTTTCTCAAACTTTAGTTGAACCAAGTGTGGCTACGCCTGGTCCTTGCGAAGGTTAAAACGGAGTCCAATTGACAAACTATCGTTGTGGTTTTGATGCGTAGGTGAGATTGGTTCTTACTTAAGCCCGTAGTAGCCACGTAAAACTTGCAACAACAAAGTAGAGGACATCTAACTTGTTTTTGCAGGGTATGTTGTGATGTGATATGGCCTAGACATGATGCTAAATTTTATTGTATGAGATGATCATGTTTTGTAACCGAGTTATCGGCAACTGGCAGGAGCCATATGGTTGTCGCTTTATTGTATGCAATGCACTCGCGCTGTAATGCTTTACTTTATCACTAAACGGTAGCGATAGTCGTGGAAGCATAAGATTGGCGAGACGACAACGATGCTATGATGGAGATCAAGGTGTCGCGCCGGTGACGATGGTGATCATGACGGTGCTTCGGAGATGGAGATCACAAGCACAAGATGATGATGGCCATATCATATCACTTATATTGATTGCATGTGATGTTTATCTTTTATGCATCTTATCTTGCTTTGATTGACGGTAGCATTATAAGATGATCTCTCACTAAATTATCAAGAAGTGTCCTCCCTGAGTATGCACCGTTGCGGAAGTTCTTCGTGCTGAGACACCACGTGATGATCGGGTGTGATAGGCTCTACGTTCAAATACAACGGGTGCAAAACAGTTGCACACGCGGAATACTCAGGTTATACTTGACGAGCCAAGCATATACAGATATGGCCTCGGAACACGGAGACCGAAAGGTCGAGCGTGAATCATATAGTAGATATGATCAACATAGTGATGTTCACCAATGAAACTACTCCATCTCACGTGATGATCGAACATGGTTTAGTTGATTTGGATCACATGATCACTTAGAGGATTAGAGGGATGTCTATCTAAGTGGGAGTTCTTAAGTAATATGATTAATTGAACTTAAATTAATCATGAACTTAGTCCTGGTAGTATTAGCATATCTATGTTGTAGATCAATAACTCGCGTTGTTGCTTCCCTATGTTTATTTTGATATGTTCCTAGAGAAAATTGTGTTGAAAAATGTTAGTAGCAATGATGCGGATTAGATCCGTGATATGAGGTTTATCCTCATTGCTGCACAGAAAAATTATGTTCTTGATGCACCGCTAGGTGATAGACCTATTGCAGGAGCAGATGCAGACGTTATGAACGTTTGGCTAGCTCAAATGATGACTACTTGTTAGTTTAGTGCACCATGCTTAACGGCTTAGAATCGGGACTTCAAAGACGTTTTGAACATCATGGACCATATGAGATGTTCCAGGAGTTGAAGATAATATTTCAAGCAAATACCCGAGTTGAGAGATATAAAGTCTCCAACAAGTTCTATAGCTAAAAGATGGAGGAGAATCGCTCAACTAGTGAGCATGTGCTCAGATTGTCTGGGTACTACAATCGCTTGAATCAAGTGGGAGTTAATCTTCCAGATAAGATAGTGATTGACAGAATTCTCTAGTCACCATGACCAAGTTAGTAGAACTTCGTGATGAACTATAGTATGCAAGGGATGACGAAAACGACTCCCGAGCTTTTCATGAAGATGAAATCGATGAAGGTAGAAATCAAGAAAGAACATCAAGTGTTGATGGTTGACAAGATCACTAGTTTCAAGAAAAGGGCAAAGGGAAGAAGGGGAACTTCAAGAAGAACGGCAAGCAAGTTGCTGCTCAAGTGAAGAAGCCCAAGTCTGATCCTAAGCATGAGACTAGGTGCTTCTACTGCAAAGGGACTGGTCACTGGAAGTGGAACTGCCCCAAAGTATTTGGCGGATAAGAAGGATGGCAAGGTGAACAAAGGTATATGTGATATACATGTTATTGATGTGTACCTTACTAATGCTCGCAGTAGCACCTGGGTATTTGATACTGGTTCTGTTGCTAATATTTGCAACTCGAAACAGGGACTACGGATTAAGCGAAGATTGGCTAAGGACGAGGTAATGATGTGCGTGGGAAACGGTTCCAAAGTCGATGTGATCGCGGTCGGCACACTACCTCTACATCTACCTTCGGGATTAATATTAGACCTAAATAATTGTTATTTGGTGCCAGCGTTGAGCATGAACATTATATCTGGATCTTGTTTAATGCGAGACGGTTATTCATTTAAATCAGAGAATAATGGTTGTTCTATTTATATGAGTAATATCTTTTATGGTCATGCACCCTTGAAGAGTGGTCTATTCTTGTTGAATCTCGATAGTAGTGATACACATATTCATAATGTGGAAGCCAAAAGATGCAGAGTTGGTAATGATAGTGCAACTTATTTGTGGCACTGCCGTTTAGGTCATATCGGTGTAAAGTGCATGAAGAAACTCCATACTGATGGACTTTTGGAACCACTTGATTATGAATCACTTGGTACTTGCGAACCGTGCCTCATGGGTAAGATGACTAAAACACCGTTCTCCGGTACTATGGAGAGAGCAACAGATTTGTTGGAAATCATACATACAGATGTATGTGGTCCGATGAATATTGAGGCTCGTGGCGGATATCGTTATTTTCTCACCTTCACAGATGATTTAAGCAGATATGGGTATATCTACTTAATGAAACATAAGTCTGAAACATTTGAAAAGTTCAAAGAATTTCAGAGTGAAGTGGAAAATCATCGTAACAAGAAAATAAAGTTTCTACGATCTGATCGTGGAGGAGAATATTTGAGTTATGAGTTTGGTGTACATTTGAAAAATTGTGGAATAGTTTCGCAACTCACGCCACCCGGAACACCACAGCGTAATGGTGTGTCCGAACGTCGTAATCGTACTTTACTAGATATGGTGCAATCTATGATGTCTCTTACTGATTTACCGCTATCATTTTGGGGATACGCTCTAGAGACGGCCGCATTCACGTTAAATAGGGCACCATCAAAATCCGTTGAGACGACGCCTTATGAACTATGGTTTGGCAAGAAACCAAAGTTGTCGTTTCTAAAAGTTTGGGGCTGCGATGCTTATGTGAAAAAGCTTCAACCTGATAAGCTCGAACCCAAATCGGAGAAATGTGTTTTCATAGCATATCCAAAGGAAACTATTGGATACACCTTCTATCACAGATCCGAAGGCAAGACTTTTGTTGCTAAATTTGGAAACTTTCTTGAGAAGGAGTTTCTCTCGAAAGAAGTGAGTGGGAGGAAAGTAGAACTTGATAAGGTAATTGTACCTTCTCCCTTATTGGAAAGTAGTTCATCACAGAAATCTGTTCCTGTGACTACTACACCAATTAGTGAGGAAGCTAATGATGATGATCATAAAACTTCAGATCAAGTTACTACCGAACCTCGTAGGTAAACCAGAGTGAGATCCGCACCAGAGTGGTACAGTAATCATGTTCTGGAAGTCATGTTACTAGACCATGACGAACTTGCGAAATATGAGGAAGCGATGATGAGCCCAGATTCCGCAAAATGGCTTGAGGCCAAGAAATCTGAGATGGGATTCATGTATGAAAACAAAGTATGGACTTTGGTTGACTTGCCCGATGATCGGCAAGCCATAGAAAATAAATGGATCTTTAAGAGGAAGATGGACGTTGATAGTAGTGTTACTATCTACAAAGCTAGAATTGTCGCATAAGGTTTTCGACAAGTTCAAAGTGTTGACTACGATGAGAGTTTCTCACTCGTATCTATGCTTAAGTCTGTCCGAATCATGTTAGCAATTGCCGTATTTTATGAAATCTGGCAAATGGATATACAAAACTGCATTCCTTAATGGATTTCTTAAAGAAGAGTTGTATATGATGCAACCAGTAGGTTTTGTCAATCCTAAAGGTGCTAACAAAATATGCAAGCTCCAGCGATTCATCTATGGACCGGTGCAAGCATCTCAGAGTTGGAATACATGCTTTGATAAGTTGATCAAAGCATATATTTTATACAGACTTGCGGTGAAGCCTGTATTTACAAGAAAGTGAGTGGGAGCACTACAGCATTTCTGATAAGTATATGTGAATGACATATTGTTGATCGGAAATAATGTAGAATTATTCTGTAAAGCATAAAGGAGTGTTTGAAAGGAGTTTTTCAAAGAAAGACTTCGGTGAAGCTGCTTACATATTGAGCATCAAGATCTATAGAGATAGATCAAGACGCTTGATAAGTTTTTTCAATAAATACATACCTTGACAAGATTTTGAAGTAGTTCAAAATGGAACAGTCAAAGAAAGAGTTTCTTGCCTATGTTACAAGGTGTGAAATTGAGTAAGACTCAAGGCCCGACCACGGCAGAAGATAGAAAGAGAATGAATGTCATTCCCTATGCCTTGGTCATAGGTTCTATAAAGTATACCATGCTGTGTACCAGATCTATTGTATACCCTACCACTGAGTTTGGCAAGGGAGTACAATAGTGATCTAGGAGTAGATCACTGGACAGCGGTCAAAATTATCCTTAGTGGAATAAGGATATGTTTCTCGATTATGGAAGTGAAAAAAGGTTCGTCGTAAAGGGTTACGCCGATGCAAGTTTTGACACTAATCTAGATGACTCTAAGTCTCGGTCTAGATACATATTGAAAGTGGGAGCAATTAGCTAGAGTAGCTCCATGCAGAGCATTGTTGACATAGAAATTTGCAAAATACATGAGGATCTAAATGTGGTAGACCCGTTGACTAAGATTCTCTCACAAGCAAAACATGATCACACCTTAGTACTCTTTGGGTGTTAATCACATAGCGATGTGAACTAGATTACTAAATCCAGTAAACCCTTTGGGTGTTGGTCACATGGCGATGTGAACTATGGGTGTTAATCACATGGTGATGTGAACTATTGCTGTTAAATCACATGACGATGTGAACTAGATTATTGACTCCAGTGCAAGTGGGAGACTGAAGGAAATATGCCCTACAGGCAATAATAAAGTTATTATTTATTTCCTTATTTCATGATAAATGTTTATTATTCATGCTAGAATTGTATTAACCGGAAACATAATACATGTGTGAATACATAGACAAACAGAGTGTCACTAGTATGCCTCCACTTGACTAGCTCGTTAATCAAAGATGGTTATGTTTCCTAACCATGGACAAAGAGTTGTTATTTGATTAACTGGATCACATCATTGGGTGAATGATCTGATTGACATGACCCATTCCATTAGCTTAGCACCCGATCGTTTAGTATGTTGCTATTGCTTTCTTCATGACTTATACATGTTCCTATGACTATGAGATTATGCAACTCCCGTGTGCCGGAGGAACACTTTGTGTGCTACCAAATGTCACAACGTAACTGGGTGATTATAAAGGTGCTCTATAGGTGTCTCCAAAGGTACATGTTGGGTTGGCGTATTTCGAGATTAGGATTTGTCACTCCGATCATCGGAGAGGTATCTCTGGGCCCTCTCGGTAATGTACATCACTTAAGCCTTGCAAGCATTGCAACTAATGAGTTAGTTGCGGTATGATGTATTACAGAACGAGTAAAGAGACTTGCCGGTAACGAGATTGAACTAGGTATTAGATACCGATGATCGAATCTCGGGCAAGTAACATACCGATGACAAAGGGAACAAAGTATGTTGTTATGCGGTCTGACCGATAAAGATCTTCGTACAATATGTAGGAGCCTATATGGGCATCCAGGTCCCGCTATTGGTTATTGACCGGAGACGTGTCTCGGTCATGTCTACATTGTTCTCGAACCCGTAGGGTCCGCACGCTTAAGGTTTCGATGACAGTTATATTATGAGTTTATGAGTTTTGATGTACCGAAGGAGTTCGGAGTCCCGGATGATATCGGGGACATGACGAGGAGTCTCGAAATGGTCGAGACGTAAAGATCGATATATTGGACGACTATATTCGGACATCGGAAAGGTTCCGAGTGATTCGGGTATTTTTTGGAGTACCGGAGAGTTACGGGAATTCGCCGGGAGAAGTATTGGGCCTTATTGGGCCATACGAGAAAGAGAGAGGGGCTGCCTAGGGCAGGCCGCACGCCCCCCCAAGGCCTAGTCCGAATTGGACTAGGGGGAGGGGCTGCGCCCCTTCCTTGTTTCCTACTCCTACTACATGGAAGGACTCCTAGTTGGACTAGGAAAGGGGGAATCCTACTCCCGGTGGGAGTAGGACTCCCCTAGGGCACGCCATAGAGAGGGCCGGCCCTCCCCTCCTCCACTCCTTTATATACGGGGGCAGGGGGCACCTCTAGATACACAAGTTGATCCACGTGATCTTATTCTTAGCCGTGTGCGGCGCCCCCTGCCACCATAGTCCTCGATAATATTGTAGCGGTATTTACGCGAAGCCCTGCGACAGTAGTACATCAAGATCGTCACCACCCCGTCGTGCTGACGGAACTCTTCCTCGACACTTTGCTAGATCGGAGTCCGGGGATCGTCATCGAGCTGAACGTGTGCTAAAACTCGGAGGTGCCGTAGTTTCGGTGCTTGATCGGTCGGGCCATGAAGACGTACGACTACATCAACCAAATGCTTCCGTTGTCGATCTACTAGGGTACGTAGATCACACTCTCCCCTCGTTGCTATGCATCACCATGATCTTGCGTGTGCGTAGGAAATTTTTGAAATTACTACGTTCCCCAACAGTTGGTAGTCATCGTTCCTTCTTTGTGGTGGCGACAGTGGAGGAAGCCCAGTGTTGCCCTGAGGACGGTCCTCGCGAGGCTGATCCCTCCTGGCACCCTCGCGAGGCTGATCCTGCCATTGGTCCTCACGAGGCCGGTCGCGCCACTCCTGGCGTGGGCCCCGGTTGTCTCAGCGTCCTCCACCGCATCCTCCTCCTCGACCGTAGCCTCGGTCGTTGCGCTCGGGGCATCGACCGAAGCGTCCGTTGTGCACGGCTTTGAGCTCTTGACAATCGTTGGTGTTGTGGTTGTGTACGTTGTGGAAGGCGCGGAACGGTCGGCTGCTCTTGGATGACATGGGCTGGTCCCTGCCGCGCTTCGTGTCCGGCTCTGCCGTGAGTACGGCCGCTCCCTTGTGCTTCACGTCCTTGGCTTCTTATCCTCTGGGTCGGCAGCCGAGAGCTCGAGAAGGGAAAGGCACCCTTCCTCAGCCCTCGCGCACTTGGTCGCCAGGTTGAACAGCTCCAGGGATGTGCACAACTCCTCGTGGATGGCGAGCTCCTCCTTCATCTTTGACGTCACGGACGCCATCGGAGAATGCAGAGATGATGGCTTCGTCCGTCACCTTGGGGATCTTGAGATGAACGTTGTTGAAGCGCTGGATGTACTTCTGGAGGGTCTCCCCTGGTTGTTGCTTGACGCAGCGCAGGTCACCCGCAGCCGGAGGGCGGTCGCGAGTGCCCTGGAAGTCGGCGACGAAGCGGTCGCACATCTCATTCCAGGAAGAGATGGAGCCTGGAGGCAGGTTCGGGAGCCACGAGCGTGCGCCATCCTTGAGAGCCATGGGGAACCAGTTCACCATGACTTTCTCGTCGCCGTTGGCCGCCTCGATGCTCAGCTCATAGAGCTGCAGGAACTCCGCGGGGTCGGGGGTGCCGTCATAGCGTGGAGGCAGGTCTGGCTTGAACTTGCCTGGCCAGGCGACACTACACAACTTGGGGGTGAAAGCACGGCAACCCGCGGTGGCCACTGGGACCTTTGCTGATGCAAAGCCTGGCCTTGACGCCCTCGCACCGCCATCACAGGCGGCGCACGGTCTTGTCGTAGCGGCGCCGGGAGCGTGGGAGCATTTTCTTGTGGACGAGGGACTTCTTGGCAGCTTCCTTCTTCGCGTACATGCGCCCGACGCTGTGGGTCACGCCGGGGGGCCGCACGCCTTGGCACCAGGGCGCTGTCTTGGGGCAGAGGTGGCGGAGGCGCTCCATGAGCCACGTTGCCCGCAGCTGACGGAGGGCGAGGCAGCGAGAGGGACGACACAGGGGAGCCCCCTGCGGTGCTGACAAGCTCGGTGATGCGGTCGAGCCAGTCCTCGTAGAGCTCGTTGATGGGCGGTAGCACAGGAGTTCGTGTGCCATGCATAGCGCGGCCTGCGCGGCCGTGGGAGAGCGACGGGCGTGAGACGATGAGCCGGCCGGGGTCAGCGATGGAGTGGCGGTGCGGCTATCCCGCTGCACCGAAGGGTGCAGCGAGGAGGCTTGCTGCTCGTTCCCCGCCGGGTTGGTGACGGTGTTGGCGGCAGGCGACGGAGAACGATAGGGTGGCCTACCGACGGGAGCCATCTGAACAACGCGGGCGGCGAGGGCGGCCCGGCGCTCAGCGCGAGCTCGGCGAGCATCCGCCATGGAGGTGACGAAGCGTCGGGATGCGGAGCGACGGAAAGAAAGCTTCGGTGCACCGCTACCAGACGCGCCAAATGTCGGATCTCGGGTTCTGGCAAAACCCTCAAGGTTCGAACACTGGGGTGCGCACGAAGATCTCCCCTACCAACTCACACCCTCAACCTCGCCACAATCTCTAAGCTTAGCTCGGCGAACTCGCAACACAAGAGACACAATATTTATAATGGTTCGAGCCACCGTTGTGGTGTAATACCCTGCTCTAGTGTGGTGTGGTGGATTGCCTCTCGAGATGAGGATGAACAGGACAACGGGAAGAACAGCCTCCTGAGGTGAGGTGTTCTTCTGCTAGGTGGGTGTGAGGATGGGTTGGATCTAGTCCGAGTTGAGATGGCTGAAGATCTGTTTCTTCCCCCTCCTACTGAGGTGGCTAATCCTATTAATAGAGGCCCTGGTCCTCTCCCCAAATATTGAGTGGGAAGGGAGCCAACAACGGCCAATTTGAAAGTGGACAACTAGTACAAGTTATCCTGACAAAAGCAGTCTTCGCCTGCCAAAGGCTCTGGTGGTGACGCTGCCTTGGGCTCCATGGTGACCTCCGTCTTGCCGTCCTGCTGGTCTTGGTCTCGTTGCACCGATATGGAAACCTTTGCTTGACACCTCTGTACCCTTCTCCTGCGCTTGCCTTCTTAGCACCAAAGAGGAAACAAGGACACTGTGCGCGCTGGCGCCTGCCTGGTCTCGATTGTCATGGCTCACGTCATTGGAACCTCGCGAGGTTTGCCTTGCCTTGATCTCTCCGCCCCTTGCAAGCCAGTCTGGTGAGGCCGCTCCCGAGGAGGTCTTGTGTCATCCGCCTCGCGAGGCTTGGCCCCTCGCGAGGCTCTTGAATGCTTGTTGGTGAAGATGGGACGTACGGGCCCGCTTGCAGAGCCACACCGTGGGCCGCAGCAGGCAAGTCTGGGGACCCCCGTTCCCATAACGCCGGCACACGTGATCCACTTGATGTATGTTTTGGTGATCAACTTGCGAGTTCCATGACCTCATGAACTTATGCATAGGGTTTGGCACATGTTTTCGTCTTGACTCTCCGATAGAAACTTTGGGGCACTCTTTGAAGTTCTTTGTGTTGGTTGAATAGATGAATCTGAGATTGTGTGATGCATATCGTATAATCATACCCATAGATACTTGAGGTGACATTGGAGTATCTAGGTGACAATAGGGTTTTGGTTGATTTGTGTCTCAAGGTGTTATTCTAGTACAAACTCTAGGATATATTGAACGGAAAGAATAGCTTCGTGTTATTTTACTACGGACTCTTGAATAGATCGATCAGAAAGGATAACTTTGAGGTGGTTTCATACCCTACAATAATCTCTTCGTTTGTTCTCTGCTATTAGTGACTTTAGAGTGATTCTTTGTTGCACGTTGAGGGATAGTTATATGATCCAAGATGTTATTATTGTTGAGAGAACTTGCACTAGTGAAAGTATGAACCTTAGGCCTTGTTTCAACGCATTGCAATACCATTTTCGCTCACTTTGATCATTAGTTACCTTGCTGTTTTTATATTTTCAGATTACAAAAACATATATCTACCATCCATATTGCACTTGTATCACCATCTCTTCGCTGAACTAGGGAACCTATACAATTTACCATTGTATTGGGATTGTTGGGGACACAAGAGACTCTTTGTTATTTGGTTGCAGGGTTGTTTGAGAGATACCACCTTCATCCTACGCCTCCCACGAATTGATAAACCTTAGGTCACCCACTTGAGGGAAATTTGCTACTGTCCTACAAACCTCTGCACTTGGAGACCCAACAACGTCTACAAGAAGAAGGTTGTGTAGTAGACATCAGGGTTCATACATCAAACACTTTGCTAGGCTAAATTCAAATTAGAGATAGAGAGAGCAGAGAGCAAAGAGAGAGAGAGGGGGGGGCAGAGGAGAGGAGAGGGAGAGGCTTACGGGGCAGTGGAGAGGGCGGCGGTGTCGAGGTCAAGGGTGGCAACGGCTAGGTCGAGGGCGGGCGCAGGAGCGACGGTCGGCGAGGTCGAGGGTGGGCGCAGGGGAGATGGCCGGCGAGGTCGTGGGCGGGTGTAGGGGTGATAGCGAGGTCGAGGGCGTCGACGTCGGGCGCAGGGGCTAGGTGGAGATGGGGGGGCAATGTGACTTGGTGAAATTTTGAGCCCGCGCAGCGGGGGGGGGGGGGTAACTCAAAATAGTGGTAGCGCTCGGTTGGAAACAACTGCTATAGCTAACTTAGCTATAGCGCTTGTCCTAAACAAGCACTACTGCTAACAGTTCCGATTTCTATTTTTTAATTCTAAAATACTTAGCTATAGCGCTGGGTAGTAAAGCAGTGCTACTGCTATTGGCACATAGTAGTAGCGCTGTTTCAGGATCCAGCGCTATAGTTAGCTATAGCGCTTATTCGAGATCCACCGCTACTGCTAACAGTTCCAATTTTTATTTTTTATTATTATTTTCCTTTTCTAGTTTTTAGTTTTCTTTTCTTTTATTATTTTCCTTTTCTTTCTCTTTTGTACTGCTTTCTGCCAATTCTTTTTAGTTTTCTTTTCTTTTATTATTTTCCTTTTCTTTTTCTTTTCCCACTGCACGAATATCACCGGAACCATGCATGTGGTGGTAACATATCAGTTGACCGATAACAGTTACTTAAGTGCGTACACAAAATAGATACATACATATAAATGTAGGTTTCTGATCAGCTGCGTCGACGACGTTTCACATTGAGCTTCTTCCCTTTCTTGATCGTTGCCGAGTAATTGAGCCCCTCCTTCTGACTTTTCCGGAGCCATGGAGTACGATCTTTCTTAGGTAATGTAGTATTGATTCTTCTTTTCACGTATGCTTCATCGTCATCGTCATCTTCCCTCATCGGGTTGCCGTATTGGTCGTAGTCTTCCTCGTTGGCGACTCCATCACCAGTGGCCATCTTCATCATCCCAACGCTCTCCATGATGAGGAGGGAGTAGTTCACCCTCGGGGCTGAGGGTATGTACCAGTAGCTATGTGTTTGATCTCTCTCTCTCTCTCTCTCTCTCCCGTGTTCTTGATTCGGCACAATCTTGATGTATCGCGAGCTTTGCTATTATAGTTGGATCTTATGATGTTTCTCCCCTTCTATTCTCTTGTAATGGATTGATTTTTCCCTTTGATGTTATCTTATCAGATTGAGTCTTTAAGGATTTGAGAACACTTGATGTATGTCTTGCATGTGCTTATCTGTGGTGACAATGGGATATTCACGTGATCGACTTGATGTATGTTTTGGTGATCAACTTGCGAGTTTCGTGACCTCGTGAACTTATGCATAGGGGTTGGTGATACGTCTCCAACGTATCTATAATTTTTGATTGTTCCATGCTATTATATTATCTGTTTTGGATGTTTAATGGGCTTTAATATACCTTTTTATATTATTTTTGGGACTAACCTATTAACCAAAGGCCCATTGCAAATTGCAGTTTTTTGCCTATTTCCGTGTTTTCTAGAAAAGGAATATCAAATAGAATCCAAATGGAATGAAATCTTCGAGAGAGTTATTTTTGGAACAAACGTGATCTAGGAGACTTGGAGTGGACGTCAAGAAAGAAGCGAGGAGGCCACGAGGCAGGAGGGCGCGCCCAGGGGGTAGGCACGCCCCCACCCTCGTGGGCCCCTCGCAGCTCCACCGACGTACTTCTTCCTCATATATATACCCATATACCCCGAAAACATCCAGGAGCACCACGAAACCCTATTTCCACTGCCGCAACCTTCTATACCTGTGAGATCCCATCTTGGGGCCTTTTTCGGCGCTTCATCGGAGGGGGAATCAATCACGGAGGGCTTCTACATCAACACCATAGCCTCTCCGATGATGTGTGAGTAGTTCACCACAGACCTTCGGGTCCATAGTTATTACCTAGATAGCTTATTCTCTCTCTTTGGATCTCAATACAAAGTTCTCCTCGATTCTCTTGGAGATCTATTCGATGTAAGTCTTTTTGCGGTGTGTTTGTCGAGATCTGATGAATTGTGAGTTTATGATCAAGATTATCTATGAACAATATTTGATTCTTCTCTAAAATCTTTTATGCATGATTTAATATCTTTGCAAGTCTCTTCGAAATATCAGTTTGGTTTGGCCTACTAATTGATCTTTCTTGCAATGGGAGAAGTGCTTAGCTTTGGGTTCAATCTTGCGGTGTCCTTTCCCAGTGACAGCAGGGGCAGCAAGGAACGTATTGTATTGTTGCCATTGAGGATAAAAAGATGGGGCTTATATCATATTGCTTGAGTTTATCCCTCTACATCATGTCATCTTGCCTAATGCGTTACTCTATTCTTATGAACTTAATACTCTAGATGCATGTTGGATAGTGGTCGATGTGTGGAGTAATAGTAGTAGATGCAGAATCGTTTCGGTCTACTTGTCGCTGATGTGATGCCTATATACATGATCATGCCTAGATATTCTCATAACTATGAGCTTTTCTATCAATTGCTCGACAGTAATTTGTTCACCCACCGTAGAATTTGCTATCTTGAGAGAAGCCACTAGTGAAACCTATGGCCCCCGGGTCTATCTTCCATCATATTATTCTCCTATCTATTTAATATTTTTATCATTGTTTATTTTGCAATCTTTATTCTCCAATCTATACACCAAAATACAAAAAATATTTATCTTATTATCTCTATCAGATCTCACTTTCGTAAGTGACCGTGAAGGGATTGATGACAACCCCTTTATCGCGTTGGTTGTGAGGTTCTTGTTTGTTTGTGCAGGTACTTGGTGACTTGCGTGTTATCTCCTACTGGATTGATACCTTGGTTCTCAAAAACTGAGGGAAATACTTATGCTACTTTTCTACATCACCCTTTCCTCTTCAAGGGAAAACCAACGCATGCTCAATAGGTAGCAACAAGGATTTCTGGCGCCGTTGCCGGGGAGGTTGCATCAAGTCAAGACATACCAAGTACCCATCACAAACTCTTATCCCTCACATTACATTATTTGCCATTTGCCTCATGTTTTCCTCTCCCCCCACTTCACCCTTGCCGTTTTATTCGCCCTCTTTTCCGTTCGCCTCTTTTCTGTCCGTCTCTTTTCGCTTGCTTCTTGTGTATCCGTGTGTTAGATCGTTGGTTTTGCTGTTATGGCTACTCTTTTTTCTGCTCCTTTGTCTCCCGAGTTTGGAGTTCTTCACTTCAAACAAAGACAAGGAGAAAACTTAAAAGATGCTTGGTATAGGATGATGGAATCTTACCGTAATTGCACCTTAGAGGTGAGCTTTAGAATTTTACTTTGAAATTTTTATGTTGGACTAAATATGTCCCATAGACAATTCTTGGATTGCGTTGCCAAAGGAAATTTTATCAAAATTGATCCCGGTATTGCTCATGAAAGCATAGAGGGAATAGTGGAACACTACCTCAACAAAAGGGGCCACATCATAACCAGGAAGAGACACATGTTTTTGAGAAGATCTATGAAGTAACGAAAATTTTAAAAAAATCTCTCGAACCTCTTAAGAGTGTTAGCGGAACCTTCACCGCATGAATATGTTGATTACCCTTTGCAATAAGCGGTTGGATTATTTAGATCTAAAACTTTCCGAATATGAAGGGAGACATAAAGAACCTCTCGGATTCGGGCATGACTCCACTAAAAAAATTAAAACCAAAGATGACAATACCTAGATGTATTCTTGTTTTTATGCCTAGCTAGGGGCGTTAAACGAAAGCGCTTATTGGGAGGCAACCCAATTTTATTTTTGTTTATTGCTTTTTGGTTATATTTAGTAATAAATAATTCATCTAGCTTTTGTTTAGATGTGGTTTTATGTTTTTAATTAGTGTTTGTGCCAAGTAGAACCTTTGGGAAGACTTGGGGGGAGTTTTGGCGATATTGCTATAAAAAACAGAAACTTTTGCGCTCACGAGATTTGCTGCCATTTTTTACTAGAGTGCGATTAGGTTGATTATTTTTGCAGATGATTAATAGACAAATTACTCACGTCCACCAATTTATTTCAGAATTTTTGGGGATGTATTAGAAACCTACAGATTACTATAGACTGTTCTGTTTTTGACAGATTCTGTTTTTTGTGTGTTGTTTGCTTATTTTGATGAATCTATGGCTAGTATCGGGGGGTATGAACCATAGAGAAGATGGAATACAGTAGGTTTAACACCAATATAAATAAATAATGAGTTCATTACAGTAAGTACTGCTTGAAATGAAAATTAAGATCATAAATTAGATATATTGAAATAACAGAGCAAGATGCAAATATGGGAGTAACTGATATAACAGATCCATATATATATACATATATATATATATATAGGTTGGAGGGAAGGAGAGGCAGCCAAGGGGGCACCTCAAGTAGGAGGAATCCTACTTGGGGTCCTCCCAATCCCCCCCCCCCCCCGTTCCTATTCCTATTCGGAGTAGGAAGGGAAGAGGGGGAAGGGAGAATCCGATTCCCTTTTTCCTTTCCTCCTTCCCCTTTTCTACTCCAATTTGGCCAACCCATATGGGAGGGCGCACCAGCCCCTTAGGGCTGGTCTATCCCCCTCTTGGCCCATTAAGGCCCATGTAGTTGCCGGGGGGATGCCCGGAACCCTTTCCGGTGACATGATATGCATCCTGTACCCCTGGAACACTTCCGGTGTCCGAATATCATCGTCGAATATATGAATCTTTACCTCTCGACCATTTCGAGACTCCTCATCATGTCCGTGATCTCATCCGGGACTCCGAACAACATTCGGTCACCAAATCACATAACTCATTATAATACAAAATCGCCATCGAACGTTAAGCGTGCAGACCCTACGGATTCGAGAACTATGTAGACATGACCGAGACACCTCTCCGGTCAATAACCAACAGCGGAACCTAGATGCTCATATTGGTCCCCACATATTCTACGAAGATCTCATTAGTCACATTGCTTGCAAGGCTTATTATGATGTGCATCACCGAGAGGGCCTAGAGATACCTCTCCAATACTCGGAGTGACAAATCTTAATCTCGATCTATGCCAACCCAACAAACACCTTTGGAGAAACCTGTAGAGCATCTTCATAATCACCTTGTTACGTTGTGACGTTTGATAGCACACAAGGTATTCCTCTGGTATTTGGGAGTTGCATAATCTCATAGTCAAAGGAATATGTATAAGTCATGAAAAGGGCAATAGCAATAAAACTTAACGATCATTATGCCAAGCTAACGGATGGGTCTTGTCCATCACATCATTCTCCTAATGATGTGATACCCTTCATCAAATGACAACACATGTCTATGGTTAGGAAACTTAACCATCTTTGATTAACGAGATAGTCTAGTAGAGGCTTACTAGGGACACTGTGTTTTGTCTATGTATCCATACATGTATCAAGTTTCCGGTTAATACAATTCTAGCATGAATAATAAACATTTATCATGATATAAGGAAATATAAAATAACAACTTTATTATTGCCTCTAGGGCATATTTCCTTCACATCACGCACCCCCGGGGGCGCCCCCAGGCTTGTGGGCCCCTCATGGCACCTCTTGGCCTAATTTCGCCTCTATAAATTCTCAAATATTCTCCATACATCAGAGAGCCACCCGAATTACTTTTTCCGCCGCTGCAAGTTTATGTTCTCATGAGATCCCATCTAGAGGCCTTTTCCGGCACTCTGCCGGAGGGGGAATCGACCACGGAGGTGCTCTACATCAACCTTGCTGCCCTTACGATGATGTGTGAGTATTTTACCACAGACCTACGGGTCCATAGCTAGTATATAGATAGCTTATTCTCTCTCTTTGATCTTCAATACAATGTTCTTGGAGATATGTCGGCGTTCCGGGAACCAGTGTACCTAGACCTGCCTGCCTGCGGCCCGCGGCGTGGCTCCTTTAACGGCCTGGTATGTCCCACCTCCAAGATCATCAGGACAAGACCCTCGCGAGGGGCCAAGCCTCGTGAGGCGGACGACACCAAGACCTCACGTGGGGGCGGCCTTCCCAGATAGCCTCCCGAGGAGTGGAGATTACTATGCATGTACCTAGCCTCATGAGGCCACCATGACGCAAGCCATGATGACCAAGGCCAGGCGGGTGCCAGCGAGCGCAGAGGAGGCATTTCCCTCTTTGGTGCTAAGGAGGCAAGGACATGCGTGGGTTCCCGAGCAATTTGGCAAAGGTTTCCATTCCGGTGCAACGAGACGAAGACCACGGGCGCGGCAGGGCGGATGTCATCGCCAAGCCCACAGCCGTGTCACGACCTGAAGCTTTGCGGGAGAAGACCACCTTTCGTCAGGATAAGATGTACTACTGTCCCCTTTCAAATTGGCCACTGTGGCATCCCTTCCCGCCTGCGTTTTGGGGGAAGAGGACCTAGGCCAATATAAGTATTGGGTAGCCACCACCGAAGAAGGGGACGGACCCCGATCGGATCCTTTCCACTCTCACCACCATAGCCCTCGCGAGGTTGTTCATCCCCTGTACTAGTTCATCCTCAGCCCTCCTCGTGAGGCCAATCAACCACAAAGCAGGAGTAGGGTATTAAACCGCAAGGTGGCCCAAACCTGGGTAAACTATCGTGTTCATCTTCTTCCCCACTCACGCGAGTACGGCTAGGCTAGGACGTGGGGCGACGAGTAGGCAGGCTTGTGAGGTTGAGTTCTTTGCACACACCACTGAGTTCGAACCTTCTTGGGTCTGCGGAGCCCTTAATCCGACAAGATCTATTCTATGTAATCCTTTTTTGCGGTGTGTTTGTTGGGATCCGATGAATTGTGAGTTTATGACCAGATTATCCATGACTATTATTTGAGTCTTCTCCGAACTCTTTTATGCGTGATTATTATAGCTTTGTATTTCTCTCCGATCTATTGACTTGGTTTGACCAACTAGATTGATCTATCTTGCAATGGGAGAGGTGCTTTGTGATGGGTTCAATCTTGCGGTGATCTATATCCCAGTGACAGAAGATGACAAGACACATATTTGTATTATTGCCATTAAGGGTAAAACGATGGGGTTTATTCATATTGATTGAGTTTACTTTGTCTACATCATATCATCTTGCTTAGGGCGTTACTCCGTTCTTTATGAACTTAATACTCTAGATGCATGCTGGATAGCGGTGGATGTGTGGAGTAATAGTAGTAGATGCAGGCAAGAGTCGGTCTACTTGTCTCGAACGTGATGCCTATATACATGATCATTGTCTTGGATATCGTCACGATTATTCGCTTTTCTATCAATTGCCCAACAGTAATTTGTTCACCCACCGTATGCTATTTTCAAGAGAGAAGCCTCTAGTGAAAACTATGGCCCAGGGTCTATTTTAGTCATATATAAAAATCCAAAAAAATCTTGCTATAATTTTATTTACGTTGTTTTATTTTATGTTTTTGTTTATCCATCTATCACTACGAGATTTGATTCTTGCAATTAACCGCCAAGGGGTTGAAAACCCCTTGTTTGCGATGGCTGCAAGTATTTGTTATTTTGTGTGTAGGTGTTGTTAACGAGGTGTTGCGTGGTTCTCCTATTGGATTGATAACCTTGGATCATAACTGAGGGAAATACTTATCTCTAGTGTATTGCACCATCCTCTTCTCTTCGAGGAAATCCTAACGTAGCTCACAAGTGGCACCACGGCGATGACATGGTCGGCGGCGCGGAGCTCTCGTGCAGCTAGCTAGAGGATGGGTTAGACTGCAGGGAGGGAGAGGAAAGATGTGGGTGCTCATGGCGCGTCGAATGGAGGGGTCGGCTGCTTGGGGGAGGCTCTGGAGTCGTCGGGCTGGTGGTCGCGATCTCCGGCGCCCGAGCTTGAAGATGACGACAATGAGGACGTTTGGGGCGTCCAGCGGTGCGTGGCTCGACGTAGAGGACGAGGGCGTCGAGGCGAAGCTCATGGGCATGTCAAGGGGACGAGGGGGAGGCGGTGGGTGCAGCAACGACGATGTCACGTTTATGGTGGTCTCGGCCATGGCGGGGATCGAACGAGGAGGAGCCAGGGGGAGGGGTGGGGGACGTCTGCTCGATCCAGACGTCTTCCGCGAGCTTGTCCTGCTCACCAGCGCAGCAGGGAGGCAGGGAGGTGGTGTGGCATGCGGGCGGGCATGCACTGTCTCGCCTCTACCAGTAGGCAGAGGTTGAAGATGAGTGGCAAGTGGAGGTGGGCTGGGCCACGTAAGTTTCCTTTCCTTCTGTCTTTCTCTTTTATTTTACTGTTTTCTAATTTTTCCTCTTCTGTTTTGATTTAGTAGAAATACTAAATCATATTTCTTGCTTCCCAAAATTATTTTGTGGACTAGTGGAATAATTCCAAAGCCCCGTGGTAAATTTCATAATTATTGGAGCGTTTAAAATATTTATATAGCATTTAATTCCCCTATAATACAATATGAGTTACTTCAAAATTCCAGAAATGTTCTAGAAATGTGTGCACCAATTTTGGCAGAAGTTTTCACCCATTTAAAAAACGATGAACTGTGACAGCCTAATTTTTGCCCTCACTTATTTGCGTGATTTTCATTTGGATTTTTTTTTGAAAGTTGGGGTTTTTGAATCTTTTCATATGGACTTAAACACTTGGGTACCCTCGGCTTTCACCCAAGTGCATCATTCCCCTCTCTAATCATCATTCCCCTTCTGATCCACCTCAAAATAATCTTGGGAATATTTTTCTTAAATGAAAAATATTCATTTTTCCTCTCTAAAACCCTAGCTAGTTCAATGAGCTCCAAAGCAACCCTCATTTTTCTTTCCCACAAAAATCTGAGAAAATGCCCAAATATTCTTTGAACCCTAGGGCACCTTCCTGAGCAAAAATATTTCATCACTTTTTGGAAAAAATTTGCTACAGAAAATATTTTCTATTCTGGACAGAAATGGTGGTTTCTACAGCAACTACCATTTTACTTGCTCCATTGTGCCTGAATTTTCTTATGCGTCATCACCTTGGTAGACGATGGCTAGCCTCCAAAGCACATCCCACAACTCCCAGCCATTTGACCTCAGTAACATCTCAAAGTTACTGATCAAAAACTTACTTGGCATGTAAAATCTTCTCTACTGCATCTGGAGCCAAACCAAAGCGTGGTACTCCTCAAAACTACCACGAACATCAAGCCAGACATGATATTGGACATTGGTCGGCCTAAGGGAGGAGTTCACGTGGTGACCACGCGTGTCCATGATGCCAGCATGCTTGTCGACGCGCTCTGGGTGCCGCTGAGCGCTCTGTTCGCGCGTGCTCGCTTCCCTTGTCTGCCCGAGAGTGCCAAACTTTTCCACCATCCTCGTCTCAATGCCATTAACTCCCCCTGGTGCTCGCCGACGCCGGAGCTCGCTGCAGCGAGCACGGGCATGGTCCGGCCAACCCAACAGTGCGGTACGCACTGTGCTCGTCGCCTTCTCCTTGTTCCTATGCTCGTCCCCGTTCGCCAACAGTCGCCGCGTGAGTTGCGTCGCCTTCTCCCCCTCTCACTAACGCCGCTCATCGCCCGGCGCCGTGGACAGGTGTCCACCGGCAGAGCTCAAAACCCCCCTCTCCGCTCGCCTATAAATGGAGCCGCCCCTAGCCTCCTCGAGCACCATCCACCACTCCCACACCCCCTACAAGCGCGTAGCCCGGCCGGGCAGGCCGCGGGCCGCCGTCCTCGAGCTCGAGCTTGCCGGCGATCCCCTCTAGTCGTCGCGTTAGTTCCAGCCCCTCCCAGGCCAGGGCGATCCTTCCAGGGCCTCCGCCTCTCTCCGGTGAAGCCATCCTGCCCCCTGGAGCCCCTGAAGTTGCCTCTGCTCGCCGTCTTCCTCATCTCCGGTGACCACCGCCCTCTGCCTCTGCTTGCGAGGTCGATTCTGACGCCGTCCGACCACCCCTAGCTATGCTACGGGTACGGGCAGGTGCGCCTCCACCCCATCTCTCGATCCCTCCCTCTTGTTTTGGCCAGGGAGCCCTCGTCGTCGGCAAGAGCTCCGGTGAAGCCGCGACCCCCCTCTGTTTCCTTCTCCCCTCCTTCTCACCTGACTAGCGGGGCCCGCTAGTCAGCCACTCAGTACACGCGCGAAGTGGTATGAGTGGTGGTGCCCTGAGGCTTTACGCCTTCGACGTCACCCCCCCCCCCTAGTCTGTTTTATTTAAATTTATATTCAATCCATTTCCAGAGAGCTTCAGACATATATAACTCTTCAACCATAAGTCCAAATGAATTGATTCTTTTTGCATTATGTTCTTTGCAAAGAAATCTAGCAGCTCACCAAAAATGAGATTTTTCTGAGCTGTCTAGAATTTCTGGTGATTTTCATAAGAATTCTTGATAATTTCTTCTTGTGCTTAAATTTATTTTCAAAGGGTGAGGCTTGTCTTGAGGATCACCAGAAGGCTTGTGAACCTCATCTGCACTAAGGCAAGCCATAGCAACATTTTCATGGTGTCATTTCAATATTGATGATTTTTTTACTTGAATGAAATTATTAATCCATGCATTTAAATAACTATTATGTTATTTATATTCTATCAAGTATTTGTTAGTCATTATGCTTGATTTACAAAATGTTTGGAACTAGTTTAGTTGGTAAACAAAAGCTAAGGCCTACTTGTTGTAATGATAAAATGATTTTTTATGCATATGAGTAATTACTTAAAGTTATTTTCTTGCATAAATAAAATAGTTAAATTTTCTAGAAAATATTCTGTTAAGTGCTTGTTTAGCCATTTACAGAATGTTTGAACCTAACTTGGTTGGTAAAGAAATTAGGATTTGATTGTGGTAATGATAGTAAATTTTGCTATGCATATGAGAAATTAATCAAAGTTATTTCCTTGCATGAGAAAATAATAATACTTGCTATAGAATATATTGTTAAAGTGAGAGTTACCCTCTCGAGGAAAGTAATATAAGTTGTTGATGCTTATGCTTACTGTGAATATGGTTGGCATCACTCATTTTCGTTAATATGTGATGCATGTATAGTATTGCATTTCATGGCATGCTATGACACCGGTCATTTTTATTTTAAGTTGAACCTGAATATAACTCAACTTGAATATATCATTGACTGGGTCATGGTGCCGCTGAATCGAGATTTTCCCAGTGCAACCACATTTGCCTTTGTGGGAAGGCCTTGATTCGGTCCATTGACATGCCTCTGGTCGGTGCCTCCAACTAGGGAAGGTAATGGGCATGCTTACCCTGGCCCGGTGAGCAGGCATAACCTTGTGTGCCCGTTGTTGAGATTATGGTACCGGGTCCCCGAGTGGGATCGTTTTGGCCACGACGGTGGTCATTGTGTCTTTGGTAGACATGGGGCCACCCAGGACTAGCCCGTTGGGGATTGGGTCGGAGTGGCCAAGAGAGTGTCATGGCAATGGAAGGGTTTCGTCGGAATGCCGTTGGTCCACCCGAATGGGAGTGTGAGGCCATGGGTTCCGTGGTGTGGGTACAGTCTGCTACCTCTGCAGAGTGTATAATCTATCGATAGCCGAGTCCACGGTCATGGACGCCTCGTAGTAGGTCCCACCATGAGTCAACATTTGATAAACTTGCACACTAAGTCATGAACTTTGCACTGTTAATGATGGCGGAAAGGCCATCGAGATGTTCGAGACCAAATATTGGTCGTGGTTGTGATCGCCATAAGGGTCACGAGTTACTCTGGTCGAGACCATGATGGTGGTCGGTTTGTGATTCGAGAACGATCACGGTTGGTAAGTCGGTCCCGAGGGACGTTTATCACAAGAGCATGATCACAGCATGTTGGAACATTATTGCATTAATAACTGGTTCATTATCATGATACTGTTTGTCATTATGATTATGCCTGTTGTGAGCTTGCAAGTACGTTCAATGTACTGACATGGCGTGTCATGCCAGATTTCAGGAAAGTCGCGCTGGAAAGGAGCGTTGCTCGAGTCTAGATCGTGTCCACATCGGTGTCCCTGTGCTATGGAGTTTCCACTAAATAATGTACATATTGTTCAGCCGCACCGTGCGTGCTGCTTGGCCTCGACATCTGTTATAATATAAACTATGATCCGCTAGCATCAATAAAGCGGTTGTTTTTCTGTACCAAGATGTTGTGTGTTGCCAGAAGACATGGTCTCTGGGCTGGCAATGCAGGGTAAATCGGCCGCTCTGAGCCGGGGTGCCACAACGCTTTGTATCAGAGCCGCGCTGACTGTAGGCCATGCTAGACTACGACGTGTTAACTGGACGTTAGATATGAGTTTAAGTTGAGTGCCGGTAGCAATTGTAGCTGGTTGTTGCATTGCATGCACTTGATTTATATTTTTATGCTAACCTCCTAATGGTTGTGAGTGTAGATGGCTCCGGTGCCGTATCCGTGGCAGTTGCAGCTGATGCCGTACACGTCACTGCACCTCCTTCGCAACGTGTGGTGTCGGCTGTGCCCCCCCCCCCCCCCGAAGATGATCCAGTCTATCGTGTGTACCGGGAGCGTCTAGCTGATTCAGTGCATGAGTATCACGAAGTGGTTACTCTGCGCACTAGTTCCGATTCCGGCTCTTACACCCGTACTTCTCGAAGCGGTTACGCCTCTACCGCTTCTTAGGCTGTCCAGTTTGCTGCATTCGAGGTCCTTATCGAGCTTCGCTACAACAAGGTCCGAATGTAGAACCACCCAGGTTTCTTTTACTACCCTTCTCTGCACGACACTGGTCGTGTCCGTTTCCAGATCATTGATCCAGAGTCTGATAGTGTTGCTAGCCACCTTGCTCGTTATGTCACTGCTAGCTATTTATTGATCCACGAGCTGGCTCGAGAGCTGGCTCGTGCTTGTACTGCTTTAGCCGCTGCCTTGGTCACTACTAGATCTTCCACTACTCCATCTTCTCTGGGATTTACTCCTTATATTCTAGCCAGTTCTAGTTCCCTTGTTTCCCCGGTTACTCCCTCGAGTAGCTCGGGCACCTCGGCGGTGAACCCTCTCAGTACTCCTGCCGAGTGGGTTTCACTTATCACTACTCCTGTAGCCTCGATGCTTCATCCTACCCCTGCCCCTAAGGGAGAGCCCTCGAGGCAGCGTTGTCGTGTTACCTTTAACCCAGAGGTTTCCGTTAACATAGTCAGTTCAGGATCTGTGTCCGCTTCAGGAGAGGACACCGCAGCACCAGTAGAGCAGTAGTACCTCTGAGTATTCGCAGTCGTCCGGATGATGTACGGATGTAGCCGTACGAGTCATGATGTTTGGTTGCATGTATGAGAGTAGTTGAACATGTCATGTTGTTTATCTTTCATGTATGAGTCTATGTATAATTATGTTGGGACTTTATTCGCCGTATTTTCTTCGCTCTTTTGTTTTCTTCCGGGATTTGTTGCTGGCTTTCCCCCAAATTTGTTCTTGGATGTTTCTCATCTCGATTGCGTTGTCTTGGGAGAAATCCACAATAGGATGATGCGGGGAGGCAGCAGTAGAAACGTTCGTGAGGGAACTCCTGTTCGTCGATCCGCACGACAGGCAGGACATTCTCCCGAGCCGTACGTTCCGCCACCGCCTCCACCGCTAAATCCGCCCTCCACCGAGCAAATTATGCATATGTTTGAGGAAAGAAGGAACAATGATCTGCTTGAAATATTAAGAAGTGTGCAAGCTATGGAAATCGGAACGGCCATTACTCAAAGCTGTCAGATTTTCAAAGGACCAAGCCACCCAGTTTCAGTCAGATTGTTGACCCATTGGATGCAGACGATTGGTTGCGTACCATTGAGAAAAATATTGAGATTGCTCGTACTAAAGAAAATGATAAAGTTCCATTTGCAACTCATTACCTTGAAGGCGCTGCTGCCATATGGTGGGAAAATGCAAAATCCATGTGGCCGACTGATGAAGAAATCACCTGGGAAAAATTTAAGGATCAGTTCCAGAAATATCATATCCCTACTGGAGTTATGAAGATCAAGCAGCATGAATTTCTTGCACTCATCCAAGGAAGTCAGTCGATGGGTGAGTATTTGCAAAAGTTTAATCATCTGGCTCGTTACTCCCTTTATGACGTGGCCACCGAGAAAGGAAGATTGACAGATTTCTTGTAGGCTTAAATCCGCAACTCCAGTGTACTCTTAGTATGTTTGATTTCCCGGATTTCCAAACTCTGGTGAACAAGGCTTTCATTGCGTAACGGGAGCGCAAGCTTGTATCAGATAGTAGGCCTGTTAACAACAACAACAAGCGTAAGTTTGAGCCAAAGAAGGATGGGCAACCTGTGCAAAAGGCTCGTACCTGGCAGCAGACTCAGGTGGAATACAAGCCCAATTGGCAACAAAATGTTAACAAGACCACCACTCAAGTCAAGAATGTCGTGACCAGCCCAGTGCACGAGGAGCGTCAGTGCAATAATTCTTGCTTCAGTTGTGGGCAGAATGGACATTATGCCAGACAGTGCCCCAAGAACAACAAGGCGAATGCCCCATTCAGGCCACAAGTCAACTTTATAGAGTCATGCCCGACCCAACAAAACTTTACTGAGCACGTGCATCATCTCTCAGCCGATGAAGCCCAAGAGAACCCCGAAGTCGTCATTGGTATGTTTTCTGTTAATGACATACCTGCCGTAATTTTATTTGACTCTGGGGCTTCCCATTCTTTTATTTCTCGGAGTTTTGCTGCCCAAAACAAATTCCCTTGTATGCTTTTGGGCAAAAATATGCTGGTACAAACCCCGGGATCTCTAATCAAGAGCAATATGGTCTGCCGTGACTGAAAATCAATATCAACGGAGTCTACTTTCCAACCTCTCTGATAATTATTGAGTCTGAAAAGTTGGATATTATATTGGGTATGAATTGGTTGACCCAATATCAAGTCTGCATAAACTGCGCAACACGAGAAGTCACTTTGACCAGTCTGAATGGGTAGACTACCAAATTCTATGCTCGCAAGAATATACCCAAACAAGAATTGGTTTTCACCGTTGTGGTTGAGTTGGAATTAATTCCTGTGATCAGCGAGTACCCTGATGTATTTCCAGAAGAACTGCCAGGCATGCCACCAGATCAAGAGCTGGAATTTGCAATAGACCTTGTGCCCAGAACTACACCATTATACAAGAAGTATTACCGGATGCCCTCATTAGAATTAGTGGAGCTAAAGAAACAACTTGATGAACTGCTCCAAAAAGGATATATTCGTCCCAGCTCTTCACCATGGGGATCACCTGCTATTTTCGTGGACAAAAAGGATGGCATCCTTCGCATGTGCGTAGATTACAGCCAGCTGAATGAGGTCACTATCAAAAATAAATATCCGCTGCCAAGGATTGATGATCTGTTTGATCAGCTCAGTGGGGCTAAGGTATTATCTAAGATCGATTTACGGACCGGATATCATCAGCTCAAGATTAAAAAGGAAGATATTCCTAAGACCGCATTCACTACTTGGTGCGGTCTTTATGAATATACAGTGATGTCCTTTGGTCTCACCAATGCCCCTGCTTTCTTCATGCATATGATGAACAAGTATTCATGGACTTCCTCGACAAATTCATGGTAGTCTTCATCGATGACATCCTCATTTACTCCAAGGGCGAAGAAGAGCACAAGGATCACCTCCGAGTAGTGCTACAACGACTCCGCGACCATCAGCTATACGCCAAATTTAGTAAATGCGAATTTTGGCTCAAGCAAGTTGGGTTTCTCGGACATGTACTATCCGCCGAAGGTATAGTCGTGGACTCGAGCAAAGTAAAGGATGTGCTCGATTGGTTGCCGCCCACAACCGTGACGCAGATCCGGAGTTTTCTCGGATTAGCTGGATATTACCGTCGTTTCATTGAAGGGTTTTCCAAGATTGCTAAACCCATGACGTAGCTGCTCAAAAAGGATAAGAAGTTTGAATGGACATAGGACTGTGAGAAAAGTTTCAATGAGCTAAAGATACGGCTGACAACCGCACCTGTATTGACTCTCCCAGACATTTATCGCAGCTTTGATGTGTATTGTGATGCCTCCAAGCAAGGCCTTGGTTGCATACTTATGCAAGACAACAAGGTAGTAGCATATGCATCACGACAGCTACGACCCCATGAGGTAAATTATCCTACTCATGATTTGGAATTGGCTGCGGTGGTTCATGCGCTAAAAATTTGGAGACACTACCTCATTGGAAAAAGGTGCCAAATTTTTACCGATCACAAAAGTCTTAAATAGATATTTACTCAGCTAGATTTAAATCTCCGTCAACGAAGATGGCTAGAGTTGGTCAAGGATTATGATCTTGGAATAAATTATAACCCGGGTAAGGCCAACGTGGTTGACGATGCACTCAGTCGAAAGCCTGTCAGCTTAAATGTGATATCGAAATCCTTGCCTCCCAAACTCCAAGAGGAGACCGTTCAGCTCAACCTGGTCATAGTGGATGCTGGCCTCGCTAATATTTTGGAAGTTACCACCACACTTGAGGAAGAGATCCGCAAAGCCCAGCAAGCTGACATCAAGCTGCAAAAACGTGCCAAGAGCCTGATGGCCGAGCAGACCCCAGATTTCTCCAAGGACAAATTTGGTACCCTCCGATTCCGTGGACGGATTTGTGTACCCAACCAGCTGGACTTCTCCAGCCTCTACCAGTTTCGCAATGGAAATGGGATGACGTTTGTATGGATTTCATTACGGGATTGCCTAAGACTCAGCGAGGCAATGATGCAATCTGGGTCATAGTGGACACCTGTTGGGGATCGTAGCAGAATTTTAAAATTTTCTATGCATCACCAAGATCAATCTATGGAGTAATCTAGCAACGAGGGGAAGGAGAGTGCATCTACATACCCTTGTAGATCGCTAAGCGGAAGCGTTCAAGTGAACGGGGTTGATGGAGTCGTACTCGTCGTGATCCAAATCACCGATGATCCTAGTGCCGAACGGACGGCACCTCCGCGTTCAACACACGTACGGTTGGGAGACGTCTCCTCCTTCTTGATCCAGCAAGGTGAGAGGAGAAGTTGAGGGAAAACTCCGACAGCACGACGGCGTGGTGGTGATGGGGCTCGTGGTTCTCCGGCAGGGCTTCGCCAAGCACTACGGAGAAGGATGAGGTGTTGGAGGAGGAAGAGGGCTGCGCCAGGGGAAGGGTTGGGCTGCCGTCTCTCTCCCTCACTATATATATAGGGGGAACGGAGGAGGGCGAGGCGCCCTAGGGTTCCCTAGGGGAGGGGCGGCGGCCACAGGGGAAACCCTAGATGGGTTTGGGCGCCCCCACCCCTAGGAAACGTGCCCCCCAAGCCGGGAGGGGCGGCTACCCTAGGGGTGGCGCCCCCACCTCTCCTGGTTACGTGAGATGGGGTGGGAGGGGTGCTCAGCCCCTTAGTGGGCTGATGTGCCCTCTCCCCTTGGCCCATAAGGCCCCCCAACGCTTGTCGGGGCCTCCGAAACCCCTTTCGGACACGCTGGTCATCACCTAGTACCCCTGGAACAATTCCGGACTCCAATACCCTTCGTCCAATATACCGATCTTCACCTCCGGACCATTCCGGAGCTCCTCGTCATGTCCGGGATCTCATCCGGGACTCCGAACAACCTTCGGTAACCACATACTATTTCCCATAACAACTCTAGCGTCACCGAACCTTAAGTGTGTAGACCCTACGGGTTCGGGAACCATGCAGACATGACCGAGAAAACTCTCCGGCCAATAACCAACAGCGGGATCTGGATACCCATGTTGGCTCCCACATGTTCCATGATGATCTCATCGGATGAACCACGATGTCGAGGAATCAATCCCGTATACAATTCCCTTTGTCCAGCGGTATTGTACTTGCCCGAGATTCGATCGTCGGTATCCGATACCTTGTTCAATCTCGTTACCGGCAAGTCTCTTTACTCGTTCTGTAACACATCATCCCGTGATCAACTCCTTGGTCACATTGTGCACATTATGATGATGTCCTACCGAGTGGGCCTAGAGATACCTCTCCGTTTACACGGAGTGACAAATCCCAGTCTCGATTCGTGCCAACCCAACAGACACTTTCGGAGATACCTGTAGTGTACCTTTATAGCCACCCAGTTATGTTGTGACGTTTGGCACACCCAAAGCACTCCTATGGTATCCGGGAGTTGCACAATATCATGGTCTAAGGAAATGATACTTGACATTAGAAAAGCTTTAGCATACGAACTACACGATCTTTGTGCTAGGCTTAGGATTGGGTCTTATCCATCACATCATTCTCCTAATGATGTGATCCTGTTATCAACGACATCCAATGTCCATGGTCAGGAAACCGTAACCATCTATTGATCAACGAGCTAGTCAACTAGAGGCTTACTAGGGACATGGTGTTGTTTATGTATCCACACATGTATTTGAGTTTCCTATCAATACAATTCTAGCATGGATAATAAACGATTATCATGAACAATGAAATATAATATAATAATAACTAATTTATTATTGCCTCTAGGGCATATTTCTAATAGTCTCCCACTTGCACTAGAGTCAATAATCTAGTTCACATCGCCATGTGATTAACACTCACAGGTCACATCGCCATGTGACCAACATCCAAGAGTCTACTAGACTCAATGATCTAGTTCACATCACTATGTGATAAACACTCAAAGAGTTCTGGGTTTGATAATGTTATGCTTGTGAGAGAGGTTGTAGTCAACGGGTCTTGCCATATTCAGATCCATATGTATTTCACAAAACTTTATGTCATATCGTAGATGCTATTACCACGTTCCACTTGGAGCTATTCCAAATTGTTGCTCCATAATACGTATCCGGTATCTCTACTCAGAGCTATCCGGATAGGTGGTAAGCTTGCATCGACATAACTCTTTACGTCGAACTCTTTATCACCTCCATAACCGAGAAACATTTCCTTATTCCTCTAAGGGTAATTTTGAACACTATCTGGTGATCTACTCCTAGATCACCTTTGTACCCTCTTGCCAGACATGTGGCAAGGCACACATCAGGTGCGGTACTTCAGCATGGCATACCGTATAGAGCCTATGACAAAAGCATAGGGGACGACCTTCGTCCTTCCTCTTTCTTCTGCCGTGGTCAAGCTTTGAGTCTTACTCAACTTCACACCTTACAACTCAGGTAAGAACCCCTTCTTTGACTGATCTATTTTGAACTCCTTCAGAAACATGTCAAGGTGTGCGTTCTTTGAAAGCACCATCAGGCGTGTTGATCTATCTCTATAGATCTTGATGCCCAATATGTAAGCATCTTTATCCAGGTCTTCCTTTGAAAAACACTCTTCAAACAACCGTTTATGCTTTCCAGAAATTCTACATTATTTCGGATCAACAATATGTCATCCACATATACTTATCAGAAATGTTGTAGTGCTCCCACTCACTTTCTTGTAAATACAAGTTTCTAACAAACATTGTATAAACCTAAAAGATTTGATCACTCCATCAAAACATATATTCCGATTCCGAGATGCTTGCTCTAGTCCATAGAAGGATTGCTGGAGCCAGCATACCTTTTAGGATCCTTAGGATCGACAAAACCTTTTGTTGTATCACATACAACTTTTTCTTACGAAAACTGGTAAGAAAACTTGTTTTGACATCCATCTGTCAGATTTCATAATCGAAAAATACAGCTAATGCTAACATGATTCCGACAGACTTAAGCATCGCTACGGGTGAGAAATTCTCATCGTAGTCAACTCCTTGAACTTGTGAGAAGACTCTTTCCCACAAGTCGAGCTTCATAGACGGTAACATTACCGCTCATGTCCGTCTTCTTCTTAAAGATCCATTTATCTCAATGGCTTGCCGATCAACGGGCAAGTCCACCAAAGTCCATACTTTGTTCTGATACATGGATCCTATCCCGGATTTCATGGCTTCTAACCATTTGTCGGAATAGGGGCCCACAATCGCTTCTCCATAGCTCGTAGGTTCATTGTTGTCTAACAACATGATATCTAAGACAGGATTACCGTACCACTCAGGAGTCGTACATATCCTTGTCGACTTACGAGGTTCGATAGCAACTTGATCTAAAGCTTCATGATCACTATCATTAACTTCCTATTCAACAGACGTAGCCGCCACATAAAACATCTTTCTATGTTGCATCACTCTCTGGTTGAAGTAAAGGTTCGACAACCTCATCAAGTTCTATCTTCCTCCCACTCAATTCTTTCGAGAGAAACTCCTTCTCGAGAAAGGACCTGTTCTTAGAGACAAACAATTTACCCTCGGATCTGAGATAGAAGGTATACCCAACTGTCACCCTTGGGTATCCTATGAAGATGTGTTTGTCCGCTTTGGGTTTGAGCTTTTCCGGCTGAAGCCTTAAGCATCGCATCCCCAAACATTAAGAAACGACAACTTTGGTTTCTTGCCAAACCATATTCTTACGACGCCGTCTCAACGGACTTAGATGGTGTCCTATCTAAAGTGAATGCAGCTGTCTCTAACGCATAACCTCAAAACGAAAACGGTAGATCGGTAAGAGACATCCTAGATCGCACCATATCTCATAAGGTTCGTTTATGATGTCCGGACACACCATTACCCTGTGGTGTTCTAGGTGGCTTCAACTGTGAAACAATTCCACAATGTCTTAAGTGTTTGCCAAACTCATAACTCGGAAATTCTCATTGATCAGATCGTAGGAATTTGATCTTCTTGTTATGATGATTCTTAACTTCACTCTGAAATCGCTTGAACTTTTCAAACGTTTCAGACTTATGCTTCATTAAGTAAATATACCTATATCTACTCAAATCGTCAGTGAAGATGAGAAAATAGCGATATCCACCGCATGCTTCAATTCTCATTGGATCACACACATCTGCATGTATGATTTCCAACAAGTCACTTGCCCGTTTCATTGTACCTGAAAATGGGGTCCTAGTCATCATGCCCATGAGGCATGGCTCGCATGTGTCAAGCGATTCAAAATCAAGTGACTCCAAACATCCATCGATATGGAGTTTCTTCATGCATCTTACGCCAATATGACCTAAGCGGCAGTGCCACAAGAAAGTGGTGCTATCATTATTAACTCTACATCTTTTGGCGTGAACATGTGTATCACCACGACCGAGATTCAATGAACCATTCACATAGGGTGCATGACCATGAAAGGTATCATTCATGTAAACAGAATAACCATTATTCTCTAACTTAAATGAATGACCGTATTGCAATGAACATGATCTAATCATATTCATGCTCAACGTAGACACCTGATAACATTTATGTAGGTTCAATACTAATCCCGAAGGCAGATGGAGAGTGCGATGGTGATCTCACACATCGTCACCTTGCCCTCAGCCAGTCTCCGTTTAGTCCGTAGCTTTTGCTTCAAGTCACCAATAATAGTAACTGAACCGGTATCCAATACCCAGGTGCTACCAGGAGTACTAGTGAGGTACACATTAATAACACGTATAAATTTTGTTGAAGTTGCCAGCCTTCTTATCTACCATGCATTTGAGGTAATTCCGCTACCAGTGACCGTTCCTTTTACAATAGAAGCACTTAGTCTCGGGTTTGGGTTCAACCTTGGGTTTCTTCACTGGAGCGGCAACTGGTTTGCCATCCATGAAGTTTCCCTTCTAGCCCTTGCCCTTCTTGAAACCAGTGGTCTTGTTAAACCATCAACACTTGATGCTCCTTCTTGATTTCTACCTTTTGCGGTCTTAAGCACCGCGAACAGCTCCGGGATCAACTCCATCCCTTGCATGTCATAGTTCATCACGAAGATCTAGTAGCTTAGTGATAGTGGCTAGAGAACTCTATCAATCACTATCTTATCCAGAAGTTTAACTCCCACTTGATTTAAGTGATTGTAGCACCCAGACATTCTGAGAACATGCTCACTAGCTGAGCTATTCTCCTCCATCTTGTTGGCAAAAGAACTTGTCAGAGGTCTCACACCTCTCAACACGGGCATGAGCCTGAAATCCCAATTTCAGCTCTTGGAACATCTCATATGTTCTATGGCATTCAAAACGTCATTGGAATCCCGATTCTAAGCCGTAAAGTATGGGGCACCAAACTATCAAGTAGTCATCGGGATGTGTCTGTCAGGTGTTCACAACATCCACAAACGACGTTGTAGGGGTTTGTACATCGAGCGGTGCATCAAAGACGTAAGCCTTCTATGTAGCAGTGAGGACACTCCTCGGACTACGGACCTAGTCCGCATCATTGCTTACAATATCTTTCAACTTAATCTTTCTCTAGGAACGTATTGAAACAGGGAGCTACAACGTGAGCTATTTATCTACAACATATTTGCCAAGACAATTTAGACTATGTTCATGATAATTGAGTTCATCTAATCAAATTATTTAATGAACTCCCACTCAGATAGACATCCCTCTAGTCATCTAAGTGAAACATGATCCGAATCGACTAGGCCGTGTCCGATCATCACGTGAGACGGACTAGTCATCAACGGTGAACATCTCATGTTGATCGTATCTTCTATACGACTCATGTTCGACCTTTCGGTCTTCCGTGTTCCGAGGCCATGTCTGTACATGCTAGGCTCGTCAAGTCAACCTAAGTGTTCCGCATGTGTCCTGAGGCCATGTCTGTACATGCTAGGCTCGTCAACACCCATTGTATTCGAACGTTAGAATCTATCACACCCGATCATCGCGTGGTGCTTCGAAACAACGAACCTTCGCAACGGTGCACAGTTAGGGGGAACACCTTTCTTGAAATTTTAGTGAGGGATCATCTTATTTAAGCTACCGTCGTTCTAAGAAAATAAGATGTAAAACATGATAAACATCATATGCAATCAAATAGTGACATGATATGGCCAATATCATTTTGCTCCTTTTGATTTCCATCTTCGGGGCTCCATGATCATCGTTGTCACCGGCATGACACCATGATCTCCATCCTCATGATCTCCATCATCGTGTCTTCTTGAAGTTGTCTCGTCATCTATTACTTCTACTACTATGGCTAACTCTTTAGCAATAAAGTAAAGTAATTACATGACGTTTATGTTGACACGCAGGTCATAAATAAATTAAGACAACTCCTATGGCTCCTGCTGGTTGTCATACTCATCGACATGCAAGTCGTGATTCCTATTACAAGAACATGATCAATCTCATACATCACATATATCATTCATCACATCCTTTTGGCCATATCACATCACAAGGCATATGCTGCAAAAACAAGTTAGACGTCCTCTAATTGTTGTTGCAAGTTTTTATGTGGCTGCTATAGGTTTCTAGCAAGAACGTTTCTTACCTACGCGAAAACCACAATGTGATATGCCAATTTCTATTTACCCTTCATAAGGACCCTTTTCATCGAATCCGATCTGACTAAAGTGGGAGAGACAGACACCCGCTAGCCACCTTATGCAACTAGTGCATGTCAGTCGGTGGAACCAGTCTCACGTAAGAGTACGTGTAAGGTCGGTCCGGGCCGCTTCATCCCATGATGCCGCCGAATCAAGATAAGACTAGTAACGGCAAGTAAATTGACAATATCGATGCCCACAACTACTTTGTGTTCTACTCGTGCATAGAAACTACGCATAGACCTAGCTCATGATGCCACTGTTGGGGATCGTAGCAGAATTTTAAAATTTTCTACGCATCACCAAGATCAATCTATGGAGTAATCTAGCAACGAGGGGAAGGAGAGTGCATCTACATACCCTTGTAGATCGCTAAGCGGAAGCGTTCAAGTGAACGGGGTTGATGGAGTCGTACTCGTCGTGATCCAAATCACCGATGATCCTAGCGCCGAACGGACGGCACCTCCGCGTTCAACACACGTACGGTTGGGAGACGTCTCCTCCTTCTTGATCCAGCAAGGTGAGAGGAGAAGTTGAGGGAAAACTCCGACAGCACGACGGCGTGGTGGTGATGGAGCTCGTGGTTCTCCAGCAGGGCTTCGCCAAGCACTACGGAGGAGGATGAGGTGTTGGAGGAGGAAGAGGGCTGCGCCAGGGGAAGGGTTGGGCTGCCGTCTCTCTCCCTCACTATATATATAGGGGGAAGGGAGGAGGGGGATGCGCCCTAGGGTTCCCTAGGGGAGGGGCGGCGGCCACAGGGGAAACCCTAGATGTGTTTGGGCGCCCCCACCCCCTAGGAAACGTGCCCCCCAAGCCGGGAGGGGCGGCTGCCCTAGGGGTGGCGCCCCCACCTCTCCTGGTTATGTGAGATGGGGTGGGAGGGGCGCTCAGCCCCTTAGTGGGCTGATGTGCCCTCTCCCCTTGGCCCATAAGCCCCCCAACGCTTGGCGGGGCCTCCGAAACCCCTTTCGGACATGCTGGTCATCACCTAGTACCCTCAGAACAATTCCGGACTCCAATACCCTTCGTCCAATATACTGATCTTCACCTCCGGACCATTCTGGAGCTCCTCGTCATGTCCGGGATCTCATCCGGGACTCCGAACAAGCTTTGGTAACCACATACTATTTCCCATAACAACTCTAGCGTCACCGAACCTTAAGTGTGTAGACCCTACGGGTTCGGGAACCATGCAGACATGACCGAGACAACTCTCCGGCCAATAACCAACAGAGGGATCTGGATACCCATGTTGGCTCCCACATGTTCCACGATGATCTCATCGGATGAACCACGATGTCGAGGAATCAATCTCGTATACAATTCCCTTTGTCTAGCGGTATTGTACTTGCCCGAGATTCGATCGTCGATATCCGATACCTTGTTCAATCTCGTTACCGGCAAGTCTCTTTACTCGTTCTGTAACACATCATCCCGTGATCAACTCCTTGGTCACATTGTGCACATTATGATGATGTCCTACCGAGTGGGCCCAGAGATACCTCTCCGTTTACACGGAGTGACAAATCCCAGTCTCGATTCGTGCCAACCCAACAGACACTTTTGGAGATACCTGTAGTGTACCTTTATAGCCACCCAGTTACGTTGTGACGTTTGGCACACCCAAAGCACTCCTACGGTATCTGGGAGTTGCACAATCTCATGGTCTAAGGAAATGATACTTGACATTAGAACAACTTTAGCATACGAACTACACGATCTTTGTGCTAGGCTTAGGATTGGGTCTTGTCCATCACATCATTCTCCTAATGATGTGATCCTATTATCAACGACATCCAATGTCCATGGTCAGGAAACCGTAACCATCTATTGATCAACGAGCTGGTCAACTAGAGGCTTACTAGGGACATGGTGTTGTGTATGTATCCACACATGTATCTGAGTTTCCTATCAATACAATTCTAGCATGGATAATAAACGATTATCATGAACAATGAAATATAATATAATAATAACTAATTTATTATTGCCTCTAGGGCATATTTCCAATAACACCTTAACCAAGGTTGCTCACTTCATTCTGATCAGCACCAGACATCGAGAAGATCAACTTGCACAGATGTATGTGTCCAGAATAGTCAGTCTGCATGGAGTACCCCGAACTATCACTTCCGACCGAGGTTCCCTGTTTACCTCCGCTTTTTGGTCACGTCTCCATCAAGCCTTGGGGACAGTACTGAAATATAGTACTGCTTATCATCCTCAGACGGATGGACAGACAGAGGGGGTAACCAAATACTCGAGGATATGTTGCGAGCCTGTGCTTTAGCCCAAGGACCTAAATGGGAAGATTGCTTGCCATATGCTGAGTTTTCTTATAACAACAGTTTCCAGACCAGTCTAAAGATGTCACCGTATGAAGCTTTGTATGGCCGTAAGTGCCGCACTCCTTTAAATTGGTCTCAAACTGGAGATAGTCGTATCTTCGGAACAGATCTCATGATGGAAGCTGAGAAACAAGTTAAGGAAATCAGAGACAGATTGCAATTGGCCAAATCTCGATAGAAAAGTTATTATGATGCAAAGCACCGACAGATCAATTTTGAACCCGGAGAACACGTATACCTCCGAGTCACTCCTATGAAAGGAGTCAAGAGATTTCAGACCCGTGGAAAATTGGCACCCACATTTATTGGTCCATTTCCAGTCATGTCCCGAGTAGGTACTGTTGCATATCAGTTGGAACTACCCGCCGAATTGGCAGACGTGCATAACGTGTTTCATGTTTCACAACTAAGACGTTGCATATCCCCGCCTGAGAAAAGGACTGCTATGGCTGAGGTAGAATTGACAAATGATTTTACCTATGAAGAAAGACCGTTTAGAATTTTGGATCAGATGGAAAGGGTCACTCGCAGTAAAGTAAGAAAATTTTACAAAGTTCAGTGGGAACATCACACAGAGTCAGAATCAACTTGGGAGCGGGAAGAATTCCTAAGGGCTCATTATCCAGAGTGTTTTTCCCAAGCAACCGAATCTCGAGGACGATATTCATTCTAAGTGGGGGAGGTTTGTGACGGCCTGATTTTTGCCCTCTCTTATTTGCCTGATTTTCATTTGTATTTATTTTGAAAGTTGGGGTTTTTAAATATTTTCATATGGACGTAAACACTTGGGTACCCTTGGCTTTCACCCAAGTGCATCATTCCCCTCTCTAATCATCATTCCCCTTCTGGTCCACCTCAAAATAATCTTGGGAAAAGAAAAATATTCATTTTTCCTCTCTAAAACCCTAGCTACTTCAATGAGCTCCAAAGCAACCCTCATTTTTCTTGCCCATAAAAATCTGAGAAAATTTCCAAATATTCTTTGAACCCTAGGGCACCTTCCTGAGCAAAAATATTTCATCACTTTTTGGAATATTTTTTCTACAAAAATTATTTTCTATTCTGGACAGAAATGGTGGTTTCTACAGCAACTACCATTTTACTTGCTCCATTGTGCCTGAATTTCTTGTGCATCATCACCTTGGTAGATGATGGCTAGCCTCCAAAGCACAGCTCCCAACTCCCAGCCATTTGACCTCAGTAACATCTCAAAGTTACTAATCAGAAACTTACCTAGCGTGTAAAATCTTCTCTACTGCATCTGGAGCCAAACCAAAGCGTGGTAATCCTCAAAACTACCACGAACATCAAGCCAGACATGATCTTTGGACGTTGGTCAGCCTAAGGGAGGAGTTCACGTGGTGACCACGCGTGTCCACGATGCCAGCATGCTTGTCGGCGCGCTCTGGGTGCCGCCGAGCGCTCTGTTCGCGCATGCTCGCTTCCCTCGTCTGCCCGAGCATGCCAAACTTCGCCACCATCCTCGTCTCAATGCCATTAACTCCCCCTGGCCCTCGCCGACGCCGGAGCTTGCCGCAGCGAGCACGGGCATGGTCCGGCCAACCCAACAGTGCGGTGTGCACTGTGCTCGTCGCCTTCTTCTCGTTCATGTGCTCATCCCCGCTCGCCAACAGTCGTCGCGTGAGCTGCGTCGCCTTCTCCCCCTCTCACTGACGCCGCTCGTCGCCGGGCGCCGTGGACAGATGTCCACCGGCGGAGCCCGAAACCCCCCTCTCCACTCGCCTATAAATAGAGCCGCCCCCAGCCTCCTCGAGCACCATCCACCACTCCCACACACCCTACAAGCACGTAGGAAACCGTAGCCCAGTCGGGCAAGCCGCGGGCCGCCGTCCTCGAGCTTGAGCTCGCTGGCGATCCCCTCTGGTCGTCGCGGTAGCTCCAACCCCTCCCAGGCCAGGGCGATCCTTCCAGGGCCTCCGCCTCTCTCCGGTGAAGCCATCCTGTCCCCCTGGAGCCCCTGAAGTTGCCTCTGCTCGCCGTCTTCCTCATCTCCGGTGACTAGCGCCCTCTGCCTCCGCTTGCGAGGTTGATTCCGACGCCGTCCGACCACCCCTAGCTACGCTACGGGTACGGGCAGGTGCGCCTCCACCCCATCTCTCGATCCCTCCCTCTCGTTTTGGCCAAGGAGCCCTCGTCGCCGGCAAGAGCTCCGGTGAAGCCGCGACCCCCCTCTGTTTCCTTCTCCCCTCCTTCTCACCTTACTAGCGGGGCCCGCTAGTCAGCCACCCAGTACGCGCGCGAAGCGGTACGAGTGGTGGCGCCCTGAGGCTTTACGCCTTCGACATCACCCCCCCTAGTTTGTTTTATTTAAATTTATATTCAATCCATTTCCAGAGAGCTTCAAACAGCTATAACTCTTCAACCATAAGTCCAAATGAATTGATTCTTTTTGCATTATGTTCTTTGCAAAGAAATCTAGCAGCTCACCAAAAATGAGATATTTCTGAGCTGTCTAGAATTTTTGGTGATTTTCAGAAGAGTTCTTGATATTTTCTTCTTGTGCTTAAATTTATTTTCAAAGGGTGAGGCTTGTCTCGAGGATCACTAGAAGGCTTGTGAACCTCATCTGCACTAAGGCAAGCCACAGCAACATTTTCATGGTGTCATTTCAATATTGATGATTTTCTTACTTGAATGAAATGATTAATCCATGCATTTAAATAACTATTATGTTATTTATATTCTGTCAAGTATTTGTTAGTCATTATGCTTGATTTACAGAATGTTTGGAACTAGTTTAGTTGGTAAACAAAAGCTAAGGCCTACTTGTGGTAATGATAAAATGATTTTTTATGCATATGAGTAATTACTTAAAGTTATTTTCTTGCATAAATAAAATAGTTAAATTTTCTAGAAAATATTGTGTTTAGTGCTTGTTTAGCCATTTGCAGAATGTTTGAACCTAACTTGGTTGGTAAAGAAATTAGGATTTGATTGTGGTAATGATAGTAAATTTTGCTATGCATATGAGAAATTAATCGAAGTTATTTCCTTGCATGAGAAAATAATAATACTTGCTGCAAAATATATTGTTAAAGTGAGAGTTACCCTGTCCAGGAAAGTAATATAAATTGTTGATGCTTATGCTTACTGTGAATATGGTTGGCATCGGTCATTTTCGTTAATATGTGATGCATGTGTAGTATTGCATTTCATGGCATGCTATGACACTGGTCATTTTCATTTTAAGTTGAACCTGAATATAACTCAACTTGAATATATCGTTGACTGGGTTATGGTGCCGCTGAATCGAGATTTTCCCAGTGCAACCACATTTTCCTTTGTGAGAATGCCTTGATTCGGTCCATTGACATGCCTCTGGTCGGTGCCTCCAACTAGGGAAGGTTATGGGCATGCTTACCCTGGCCTGGTGAGCAGGCATAACCTTGTGTGCCCGTTGTTGAGATTATGGTACCGGGTCCCCAAGTGGGATCGTTTTGGCCACGACGTGGTCGTTTTGTCTTTGGTAGACACGGGGCCACCTAGGACTAGCCCGTTGGGGATTGGGTCGGAGTGGCCGGGAGAGTGTCATGGCAATGGAAGGGTTTCGTCGGAATGCCGTTGGTCCACCTGAATGGGAGTGTGAGGCCATGGGTTCCGTGGTGTGGGTACAGTGTGCTACATCTGCAGAGTGTATAATCTATCGATAGCCGAGTCCACGGTCACGGACGCCTCGTAGTAGGTCCCACCATGAGTCAACGTTTAATAAACTTGCACACTAAGTCATGAACTTTGCACTGTTAATGATGGCGGAAAGGCCATCGACATGTTCGAGACCAAATATTGGTCGTGGTTGTGATCGCCGTAAGGGTCACGAGTTACTCTGGTCAAGACCACGATGGTGGTCGGTTTGTGATTCGAGAACGATCACGGTTCGTAAGTCGGTCCCGAGGGACGTTTATCACAAGAGCATGATCACAGCATGTTGGAACATTATTGCATTAATAACTGGTTAATTATCATGATATTGTTTGTCATTATGATTATGCCTGTTGTGAGCTTGCAAGTACATTCAATGTACTGACCTGGCGTGTCATGCCAGATTTCAGGAAAGTTGCGTTGGAAAGGAGCGCTGCTCGAGTCTAGATCGTGTCCACATCGGTGTCCCTATGCTATGGAGTTTTCGCTACGACGTTGTTCCGCTGCCGCGTGGTTGTTATGATCGAGGCACATTTATGTTCACTAAATAATGTACATTATTGTTCAGCCGCACCGTGCGTGCTGCTTGGCCTCGACATATGTTGTAATATAAACTATGATCCACTAGCATCAATAAAGCGGGTTTTTTTCTGTACCAAGATGTTGTGTGTTGTCAGAAGACATGGTCTCTGGACTGGCAATGCAGGGTAAACCGGACGCTCTGAGCCGGGTTGCCACATAAACTTTTCTGAAGGGCATTTTGGGTTCATTCAATTGAACCTAGTTGGAAAATTATCTGCTAAGGTTTTGATCATCCCCATTTCAACATTCATTTGAATTTGAACATGATGCATGCATGATTATGCAATGACAAGCGATGACTAAGCTAGGACGATAGGTTAGTGCTCAGCTGTATTTGGTGCTGATTTGGATCGTTAGATGTCATGTTTTGACGGCTGAGATGTTTTGTTACTGCACCGTGTGGTGCTGCTTTTATATAGGTAGAAGTTCCACTGTTTTCTATGTTTAGCGATTTTCATCAGTGAAGCTGCTCAGGTTTGACTCGAGCTAAAGAATAACCCCTGGTGCAAACGATGATGTGAAGTTATTACAAGTTGTGCAGACATAAAAAGGGCATAAAAAGTACCATAAGTACCAAGCATGCCAACAATACGAATGACAATCATGCTATTCAGGATGAAACATGTTCTTATGGATGCAGTCATATAATAGATCTTGTTTACAGATGGCAAATGATAACTGGGGCCCATTTTTCAAGACATCTACAGGGGAAACAACAACGCAGTCACTGTCGAAATGCCTCTTGTTGCTTCAATCAACGGACCCTGTCAGAACAACGAAAAAAGCTGTGTAAGTATCGATTTTAAAACACTTGCTCTATAAATTACTATTCCCTCTGTCCCAAAATATAAAAACGTTTTTAACACTATGCTAGTGTAAAAAACGTTCTTATATTTCGGGACGGAGGGAGTAGGTGTGACTACTCTGGATTAAACGAATTGGCATTTCTTTGCACCAGGAAGAAGACATTTGATTCATGGTAAATGGTAAAGAAAACAAGAACCAAGAACAATGACCACACTTGTTTTTTCATTTAAAATAACAGAGAAACCAACACTTTGATTGGGATTAGTCCTTTGACAATATAATATAAAATCCATGGTAAAGATTCAGCCATCATGTTCCACAAATTTCCTGATACAGGCCAAATACTAATAACAATTGGAAGATCCAAACTATGTAGCATTAGGACTTACCACAATGGCACTACCATATAGTTTTCCTACTGCAGTTTGGAAAGGCAGAGTAACTAAACCAGTTTTTGTCAATGTATTTTAACCACACGTCCGCACCAACAGGTAGAAAGGATAACCGTCAATGCATATAATAAATGAATAGATATATATTAAAGATTCTGGACCTCGCATTCTGCAACTTCTTTACTAAACCCTTCTACTACTAAGAGCAACTCTAGCAGACCCCGCAAAACACGCAGTCCCGCAAAATTCCGGTGAGTATGCGGGCTCGGCCTAATTTTCCGGCCAGAACAGAGCCCGCATACTCGCCCGGCCCGCAAAAAAATTGCCGCGGCCCGCAAACCGCACGCCCCGACCGCTATATCTACGGTTCCGCGGCTGGTTTGCGGGTCGAAACCCTATCCCCCGCCGCCGCCGAGCCACGCGATTCCCCACCCTCCACATTTCTCGCCGCCGGCGACCACCACCGCGCCTCCAGCCGCAATGTGGGGCCGCATGTGGAGCTCCGGACGCAGCTCTGGCAGCAGATCCGGGGGCCGACGCGACCCGAAGCGCGAGCGGCGCGTCCGGTCGGACGGCGCGAGGAAGCGCGAGGCCCGGAAGTGGACCAACCGCGGCCTCTCGCCGCCGGCGAGCTTCCGGCGGAGCCAAACGGAGTACGACCGCCGGCTCGCGTCCTTCTCCTCCGCGAGATCTTCGTACGCCGGGAGCTCGTTCTCCTCCGGCGCGGGCCTTCTCCCCATGAAGCGGGAATGGTCGGAGGACGAGGAGGAGCCGGAGGAGTTCGACTTCCTCCCCGTCAAGGAGGAGCCCGAGGAGCCCGCTCCGCTCGGCCGCCGCAGAGTCGTCGGGCTGAAAGACTACGTTGCGGACATCGACGCCGTTGTGGCCGCCATCGCCGAGCGAAGCGTGCGCGAGGATGAGGAGCGCCGGCGCCGCGCCGAGGAGCTCGAAGACCTCTAGTGGCAGCAGGCGGTCGCCGCCAACCTCGCCACCAAGGAGAAGGCCTAGGAGTGGTGCCGCATCCGCAAGGAGCAGAGGGCGAAGTACGTCGACCACTGCAGCTCCAGCAAGGAGGATTGAGCGTCCCTCTCTTCCACGGCGTCGTCCATTTGCCGCGACCTCGCCGCCGTCAAATTCGACCCCATCTAGTACTAGTTAACGTAGTACTATGTTTGTAGTGTGTTGATCATGAAATCTATGTAGTATGTGATGAACTACTCGCGCTGCAACAAGGTGCAATTTCTCCCGCGAAAGCGTTTTTTTTTTCAAATTATGCAGTTTTAGATACGGTTTTTGTTCGCCGCACTAGTTTTCGACCCGCAAACGCGATCTTCGTGAAACCGCAAACGCGTTTTGCGGGTCAAGTTTTTGCGGGGTCTGCTAGAGTTGCTCTAAGTCTACTATTATATGTTCGAGTAAACCATGCTCAATGAATAAGCATCACTTGTCATCGCTCAGATAGCTTACAACATCACACTTGGAATTATGGTACGAAGTTAACTCCTTTTCTGAAAAATGAAATTGTGATTCAATATAATAGGTTCGCATAATCGGTGAGCTTACAATCGGACAGAGTTATCTCCATATAGCATCTCAGGGATCGAAACTATCACCATACTACACATTGGACTTCAAGCATGATAACTGAGGCCCATAAAAACTAGAGAACCAGATTAAGCTTCTAGCATGAAAGCTACATGTATGGGCTCAAAACTATCACCATACTACACATTGGACTTTGCTGATGTTGTTTCAATAAACTACACTAAGTCTAGCTATTCTATAACAAGACATCACTTTTAAGGTCCTCTTGTAGTACGCAACATAACCTAACTGCTTTGTCCTAGGTGAGGGTGATGAATATGATGTGCAGCATTAACGCAATTGAGAAGTGAATGTTCAACTGAATCTATGCAACAAAAGTATTAGAGAGATATCAACTGTTTACTGTTGGTATGCAAGATCAAACTTTTTTTTCCAGCATGATGCAAGATCAAACTCTAAAATCACTAGTTTGGAGAACGTAATTAGATCTGGAAGAAACAAGGTTACCACAACAATGAACAAGAGCTTACACATAAATCATTACTGACTAAACGTCAGCCTCAGCCTGGCACCCAAAGCCTTCTGCTAGTCTTGGCTTCTTGCGTTCTCGTTCGCCTTCATAAGGGACTTGAAACTGTCCATCAGTAGCAGGCTTATTGTGATCAACCATCAACTTAATCAGAAGAAGTAAGTATAACAACCGAGCAAATCAAATGCAATCTAATAAGTTCTGCCAGGACTAAATCAGTATTTTTCAACATATGAAATTTCAAAAAACTTTAATTACCGTCAGTACCTCATCATCTTCATCTTCACGGTCCTCCTCATCTTCATCCACCACGCCCTCCTCATCTTCATCCACCTCATCATCCTCTTCCTCGTCCTTTGGCCTTGCCTTCGTTGGGGAATGTCCAATGGCACCAGAATACTTGGACTGTTCCAGTGCCTGAATACGTATTACAGGGTTGTATGTTAATATTTTTTATTCCAGAGTCCAGACTCTGAATAAACAAGTGACCAACTAAAGGTAAAACAAGGATTAGGGTTGGATTCTGAATGCAGTTCAAATGACTGATAACAACAGACATTTCAGACACCGGCCTCCACCACATGATTGCCTTCTGTCCTCAACACGGCGCCATCTGGTCATCCCCTCCAACAGAAACCTCTCCCTCGGCTCACAGCCGAGGTCACCATCTTATCCAGCGGCTACCTCTGCCGCATACACGCCGATGTTGGAACGGCCCACTACCTCAGTCTACCACCACCAGAACTTTAAGACTAGGCATCCGGTTAACCGCTAACACTAATCACTACCCTAGCCACCGACTGGTCACTGATTTCCCCAAACAGACTCGTCGACCGAAGGATCAAATCGGATGAACCAAATCTTACCCCAAACAGGAAGAGCAGAAATTGGACGCACCTTAGTGAAGGCTTCCATCTGTACCTCGTACGAGCAATTGACAACTTCGGCCAACGCGGCCGCGACGCCCTCGAGGTCGTAGTCGCGGAACAGGCTAATAGCGTACGCAGGAAACGGCTTCATCTATCCGGCAACGGTAAGGATGGAATCCGTGGCACCGCCGTTGCTTTCGCCTGGTTGGCTGCCTGCCATGCTTGCCTTGGATCGGCGGCGGCGGATGATTCGGCGGCGGAGAGGAAGGGATGAGGCGTGGCTAGGGTTTGCTAATTTTTTTTAAGGGTCTTACCAAGTTTTATTAGGGCATATCTTTACCTACTAATAAAGCACCTATTGCTTCTGGTGGTACGTCATTTCATTTACCCCATAAGTTGACAAAATTTACCCACCAATGCCACCCGTAAGTTAAAAAACGATTCGGTTTCACCAAATTCGCCGCCGTGCTCAGTTATTTAAGATGATGATGCTGAATATATATTAGATGCATCAAGACAGCGCAGTTGCTAAAGCCTCTCTTTTCTACCTTGGACACCGGGGTTCGATCCCCAATTGCCGCATAATTCCCCAACACTTTTTTGTCAGGCACCTCCCTACCCACCCAGTGCGCGTTAAGTGGGCCGGCCCGCAGGGCGTGACACCTTTTTTTTTGCATTTCGTCTTCTGCTTTTTTTCCTATTTCTTTTTTTGTTTTTTCCTTCTTTAAATTAATTTGAGATTTCCAAAATTCAAAAGATTGCAAATTTTTAAAAACATGTTCGAGAAATCATAAAATGTTTGTGATTTCAAAAATGTGTGAGAAATCATAAATTTTTTGCAATTGCAAGTTTGTGGTCATCAAGACAGCGCAGTGGCTAAAGCCTCTCTTTTCTACCTTGGACACCGGGGTTCGATCCCCAATTGCCGCATATTTCCCCAACACTTTTTTGTCAGGCACCTCCCTACCCACCCAGTGCGCGTTAAGTGGGCCGGCCCGCAGGGCGTGACACCTTTTTTTTTGCATTTCATCTTCTGCTTTTTTTCCTATTTCTTTTTTTTTGTTTTTTCCTTCTTTAAATTAATTTGAGATTTCCAAAATTCAAAAGATTGCAAATTTTTAAAAACATGTTCGAGAAATCATAAAATGTTTGTGATTTCAAAAATGTGTGGGAAATCATAATTTTTTTGCAATTGCAAGTTTGTGGTCGATTAGATTTGTTTTTAAAGTGTGTCGTGCAGTGGCAAGCTCATTGCCTTGGGATTTACCAAGTCGACTATATTGCGATCACGTGGACATCGCATCCATCATCACCGAGGGTGGGAAGAAAGATAAGTGGCAACATGGCGAGTCACTGTGTCAAAGTAGAGGACGCAAAAAAAAGAAGACGCTCATATGTCAAGGTATTTTTTTTTGAACACTCATATGTCAAGATATTGGGTCATACTTATTTGGCTAGAGTGTAATTTTTTATCCCCAGGTTCTGCAGATTTTCCCCCTCTTTTTGCGATGCACCTCTCCCTTCCCCCCCCCCCCCCCCCAGTGCGCGTTCACGGGCCGGCCCGCAGGGCATGACTTCCCTATTTTTTTCATTTCGTCTTTTGTCTTTTCTTTTCTCATTTCTTTTTTTCTTCTTTAAATTAATTCGAGATTTTCAAATTTCAAAACATTGCGAGTTTTGAAAAACATGTTTGAGAAATCATAAAATGTTTGTGAATTCAAAATGGTGTCGGAAATCATAAAATTTTCGCAGTTTTAAAATATATTAGTGATTTTAATGTCAAGAGAGGTCGGGATAGACCAAATTTAACATGAGAGGAGTCCGTTAAGAGAGACCTGAAGGATTAGAGTATTACCAAAGAACTAGCTATGGACAGGGTGTGTGAAAGTTTGCTATTCATGTGCCAGAGTCATGAGTTGGTCGCGAGATTTTATAGGTTTCACCTCTAGCCTATTGTTGTTGTTGTTTAAAAAATATTAGTAATTTTATAATTGTTCGCAAATTATAAAACATGTTCGCAACATGGCGAGTCATTGTGTTAAAATAGATGACGCTCGTATGTCAGGGTATTGATTCAAACTTATTTGGATAGCGTATACATTTTTTATCTCCCGTTGCCATGCACGGACATATTTGCTAGTATATTAGTTTAGACGACTACCGTCTATACCAACCTACAGACATTAGTAAAAACGGCCTCTACAATGGATCGTCCTTTTGCTGTCTATAGCCCTCTAAAATTACGACATTAGAGTGAAATTTATTCTAATGTGTTGACTATATGTGTTATGTGCATATTGTGTATTGGACTGTCTCCTAGTTTCTTATATAGTTGAGATCCACAACCCACCTTTATATATTATATATACGTGTTTATGCACGAAGAGCAATATATCATACAATTACAAACATCATACATGATGTCAGTTTTTAAATTTTCTTCCTCGCTTTCGCTCCGCCGCCGCCGCTTCCGGTTGCCGCCGCTTGCGCCCCTGTCGCGACTCGCCGCATTTTGCCCATCTCCACGCGCTTCCACGCGCATCGCGCGAGTCCGTCTTCACGCGCTGCTGCCGCTTTTCCATCGCGTCAGCCGCTCTCGCCAAAGCTGCCTCGTGCCTCCATGGCCTATGCCTTCCAATCAGCTGAACTACAGGTCGTGGCTGCTTCGTCTCTCGTCAATGATGGATTTGCTAGCCTGCAAATAGCTCAAGCCATCGATGGATTTGCTAGTCTGCCAACCGCACAAGAAGCCCGGCCGCCAGATGGATTTCGTCCGCGGCCCCCGCACGTATACGACGCCCAGCAATTATACGATGCCCTGCAGCTAGCTGGTGCTCCGTCCGCGGTCAACCCCTGGTGGTACGCCTCTGCCGACCCGCGGCCAGCGCCATACGGGGCGGCCGCCACCTACGACACGTCCGTTCTCACGTACGGATCTCCGTCTGCATACGGGGCTTCACCCGCGTACGAATTTTCCGGGTACTGGTGAGGATCATTAGCGAGTCAGTACTCGCCCGCTGGGCAGCAGCCAGACGGCGTCCAGTATCTGCCCACGGCGTCTCCGCTCCCCTCGCCAGTCCTGTCGCCGGCGCCTTGGGACCCGGTGCTCCTTACCAAGCTGCATGCCGCTTCTACGCCAAACAATTACATTGGAGGTGGTAATTGGTACATGGACACCGGTGCTACGGCTTATATGTTTGCTCATCCTGATAACCTTGCCTCCTTCACACTTGTTTTCACCGACCGCCACATCATTGTCGGCGACGGTTCCACACTTCCTATCACACATGTTGGGCACACTTCTTTTCCTTCTACTTCTACTCCATTATCTTTGTCTAACATGCTTGTGTCACCTCATCTTATTAAGAATCTTATTTTCGTTCGTTGTTTCACTCGTGAAAATCCTGTTACCGTTGAATTTGACGAGCTTGATTTTTGTGTCAAAAACGCTCAAACCAGGATGGTACTTCATCGATGTGACAGCCCCGATGAGCTCTATTCGGTGCACTCGCCTTCATCCACCACCACCGCACCGGTTGCTTTCTCCGCTGGCGTCGATCTCTGGCACGCTCGCTTGGGTCATCACAACCCCGTCACACTTCGTCATATTCTTAGAAGTTTCAGTTTCAGCTGCAATAAGATCGATGATCACACTTGTCATGTCTGTCGAGTCGGCAAACATGTTCGCCTGCCATTTAATAATTCCACTACCATTGCTTATTTTCCTTTTCAGTTGGCGATGTGTGGACTTCTCTGGTTCCCAGTAACTCGGACTATTTATATTATCTAGTCATTCTTCATGATTATTCTCATTATGTGTGGACTTTTTCTTTGCGCAAAAAATCGGATGCACTCTCTACCTTGATGGCTTTTTACTTCTATGCCCGCACGCAGTTTGGGCGTCCCATCCTTGCGCTTCAGACGGACAATGAAAAAGAGTTCGACAACCTCGCTTTCCGCAGCTTATTGTCGCATCACGGCACAGTTTTTCGCCTCACATGCCCGTACACTTCACAGCAGAACGGTCGAGCCGAACGCGTCCTTCGCACTCTGAATGACTGCGTTCGCACGCTCCTGTTTCATGCCAACGTGCCGCCTTGTTTCTGGCCGGACGCACTCGCCACTGCATCACTTTTCCTTAACATTAGACCCTGCCGCCCACAGTGGAACTACGCACCTCACCATCTTCTCTTTGGTACGCCCCCATCTTATGACGACTTGCGTATTTTTGGGTGCCTTTGCTATCTTAGCACTACCGACACTGCTTCTCACAAGCTTGCACCTTGATCTATCGCTTGTATCTTCATCGGCTATCCCTCCAACTCCAAGGGATATCGGTGTACGATCCCATCTCCCACCGTGTGTTCACTTCCCGGCATGTTTACTTTGATGAGCATATGTTTCCGTTTCATCAGGTACCCCCGGCTGTTCCTCCCGTCATTGGTGACGTGGGCTCCTCGACGCCTCTCCCAGGGCGCTGGCGCGCCTCTCTTGGCGCGCCCCCTGGCTTTGAGGCCCCCCCGCATGCGGCGCCTCCTACAGCCGCGGTGCTGGCGCCCACGATGTTGGCGCCCGCGGGCCCCGCGGCTCCTCCGGCGCCCCCGACGTTGGCGCCCGCGCCCCCCCTGGCGCCCCCGACGTTGGCCCCCGCGGCTCCTCCGGCGCCCCCGGTGCCCGCCCCCCCCCCCCCCGGCGCCCCCCCGGCGCCCCCGACGTTGGCTCCCGCGGCCCCCGTGGCCCCCTTGGCACCCCCTGTACCACCGGCGCCCCGGTGCCCGCGGCCCCCGTGGCACCCCTTGCACTACCGGCGCCCCCGGCCCCCACGGCGGCCGCGGCCACCCCAGTGCCTGTGGACGGTTCGGTCACCCGCGCCCGTACGGGCGTTTTTCGCCCGATCTCGCGCTACGCCTCGGGTGACTACGTCCATGCGGCGTCCACCTTTGAGCCATCGCCGTTGTCGTCCTTCATTCGAGCAGCTCTTCGTGACCCGCTCTGGATGGCTGCGATGCAAGAGGAGTTTGACGCCCTGTTGCGCAACCGGACGTGGCAGCTTGTTCCCCGTCCCCGGCACATCAACGTGATTACCGGGAAGTGGGTCTTGAAACACAAGCTCCGTCCTGATGGTACCCTTGATTGCTACAAAGCGCGTTGGGTCGTTCGTGGCTTCCGACAGCGTGCTGGCATCAACTTCACCGACACCTTCGCTCCAGTCGTCAAGCCCGACATGATACGCACGGTTCTCCACCTTGCGGTCTCCCGTGCTTGGTCGGTGCACCAGATGGACGTCTCCAACGCCTTCCTCCATGGTCACCTCGAGGAGCAGGTCTTCTGCCAGCAGTCCACCGGGTTTGTTGAACCGGCGCTTCCCGACCATGTGTGCCTGCTTTCGCGGTCCTTGTAAGGACTCAAGCAGGCTTCGCGTGCTTGGTACCAATGCATCGCGGCGTTTCTCCACCAGCTTGGGTTCCGCTCTACCCGCTCGGACGCCTCGCTCTTCGTCTATCATCAGGGCTCTGACACGGCCTACTTGCTGCTCTATGTCGACGACATCATCCTGACGGCATGTACAACTGGTCTCCTCAGTTAGCTCACGGCTCGTCTTCGCGCTGAGTTTGCCATCAAGGACTTGGGTCCTTTACACTACTTCCTCGGTGTCGAGGTGGTGCGCCGTCCGGATGGCTTCTTCCTTCATCAGCGGAAATACGCTCACGAGCTCCTCGAGCGCGCCGGCATGCTTAACTGTAAGCCCGCCGCTACGCCCGTTGATACGAAGGCCAAGCTTTCTGCCACAGATGGTTCTCCTGCTTCGGATGCTGCTTTCTATCGGTCTATCGTTGGTGCTCTCCAGTACCTCACTCTGACTCGACCGGAGATCCAGTATGCCGTGCAGCAGGTGTGTCTTCATATGCATGCTCCTCGAGACGTTCACTAGGCTGCCGTCAAGCGGATTCTCCGCTATATCTGTGGCACTATGGATCTTAGCGTCACGCTTCACGCCTCCGCCGACACCGCCCTCACCGCCTACTCTGATGCAGACTGGGCAGGCTGCCCTGACACTCGTCGATCCACTTCGGGCTATTGTGTCTATCTTGGACACTCACTCATCTCGTGGTCGTCCAAGCGGCAGCCTACGGTTTCTCGTTCCAGTGCTGAGGCTGAGTATCGTGCGGTGGCCAACACCGTCGCCGAGTGTTCGTGGCTTCGCCAGCTGCTTCAGGAGCTCTCTTGCCCTGTTGACCGTGGCACGGTGGTCTACCTCTCCGCTAACCTGGTGCATCATCGATGGACCAAGCATATTGAGTGGGATATTCATTTCGTTTGGGAACAGGTTGCCCTTGGCCATATTTGTGTTTTGCACGTCCCTACTTCCCAACAATTTGCCTATATCATGACCAAGGGCTTGCCTACGGCGTCATTTGAGGAGTTCCGGTCCAGTCTTTGCGTCAGTCGCGGTGCCGCTTCGACTACGGGGGGGGGGGGGGTGTTGAGTATATGTGTTATGTGCATATTGTGTATTGGGCCCGCCTCCTAGTTCCTTGTATAGTTGAGGTCTGTGGCCCACCTTTGTACATCATATATACGTGCCTCATGCCTATGCACGAAGAGCAATACATCGTGCAATTACAACATCATACACAATGATCCACCTCCATCAGCCACCGCTTCAGAACATGAAGAGACTGGCGACGACGTTGGCGTGGTGATGCATCCCAGGAAGAAGGTGTGTATTGGGGAATAACATCTCTCAAAGCCGGACCGCCGCTGTCGCTGAAGATGGAGGAGCACGTACACACATGTACGTCTAATCAGTTCCTCCCTGGACCTGTGCATAGACGTTTAGCTAGCTGATCCTTGATTGATTTTTTTGGTCGCTGCAGCTCATTCGTTCATGACGTCTATCGATCCCAGCAGTCCGGCGGCCCCCAACCCTGTAGGTCTCGTCGGGGTATGTAGCGACGGAGAAAAGCAAAACATGTTCCGTGGATTGCATTTGTCGAGACGGGATTCGACGATTTATGCTAGGAAAAGAGAAACTACAGACGCTCAGCCGTACAACGGTAAAGTGCCCGTCGATAACTAGCGAAATTTCAGGACCATCGACCGTCTGCCGAATTGCAGACGCCCTTTTTCCCTCTCCTCGTTCTCTCCCCTCCACCTAGATAAATATCCTACATGGCATGTGTTACAGACAGCTGACTGGACACCGTTGTACATGCCTGTGACGCCCCAAGACCGTTGCGCCAGGTGTCTTCCAGTTATTCGCTGTCGTTGCCATGTCATTCTGCTTGCGTGTTGCATTTCATCATGTCATCATCCGCTTTGCATCATCATGTTTTCGAAACTTGCATTCGTCCCGGTCTCCTCATTCCGTCCGTTGTCCGTTCTGAGCCCAGACACACTTGCACGCGCCCGCGGCATGTCCGAAATAGTATTTTTATAAGTGGCCGGAAAATGTTCTCAGAATGGGTTGAAAGTTGGCATGCGGTCTTATTATAGTGTAGATAGACCGCCTGTCAAGTTTCTTCGCATTTGGAGCCCGTTTGATGCCCCAACGGATAACTATAGCGGCAGTATAGCCAGTCTTTTCATGGGATGTTTTCGGTCTCCGGAAACCATGCCGGGCTGCATGTCTCCCCTCTTCTCTCAGACCAACCCGCTCTCCATAGTCCACCTAGGCCCATGCCTACCCCTCTATGCACAGTGCATCGACCCCCTCGCCCGCGCCCGAAAGCTGTCCCGGACCCGACCCTGGCAGTCATCACCGTTGGATCCAGATCATCCCCAAACGTCTACCAAACATCACCGTTTTCTTATTTGGACTCCCTAACTATTTTATTCGCGACCGTCTGTTTGCGATCATAGAGACGTGATAGCCCCTACCCTAAATCCCTTTGCAATATAAATAATGGGCAACACTAAAACCTAGGGATCTGTCCCATCCATCCCGTGTCCGCCGCCGCCACCCACTCGAATCCCCTTGGGATCATCCCGATCCAGTTCGACCCGAGACGATTCGTAGCCTCTACCTTCTCCTCGTTTTCCCCTCCCGTCCAACCACCTCCGTCGCCCGAATCCTACAGGAGCCAGAGCTCCTCTGCCCGTGCACCTACCTCTCCCGTAGCATCGCTAGCTCCCCGTTCTCTTCGTTCCGCGCGCCTTCCTCCTGCTCCGAGGAGCCCCTCATGCTCGATCTCCACTACAGCCGGTGGTCAAGCCCCACGCCGGCCTCCTCCTACTCGACATTGCCGCCCTCCGTAGCTGCCTTGCGCGTCTAGTCGGTTTCCTTGACGAAGACCAGGTTGTGCCACCCCTCGCCGTCTCTCTCCCTTTGGTTGCCTCCCTCTCTCACGATCACCCACTCTCTCTGTCCAGGTTGCGCAGGTACCCCATGGCCGCCATGCTAAGCTCTGCATCGACCCCATCGTCTAGCCGCCAGTTCTGGCTGGGAAAGGGCTCCCCGCGCCCAGATCCGCCACTGCCGCGTCATCCTCGAGCTCCTCGAACCATTCCCGCCTACCTCGTCGCCGGTGAGTTGCCGCCGTTCAGCAAGGTCCCCTCGTGACCTCCCCGTTCCCTTCCCCGATTCGCTTCTCTCTCTGAAACTCCCTCTGTTTCTCTTTGGGCAGCAGCAACGTCAGAGCTCCTTCGTCTTCGCTGCCTCGAGTCCCTGCCTCGGCTCCTCGTGCGTGGATCCGTTCGCCCTCGCTCCGTTCCCGCGTGATCCGGCCGCAAGGAGCCCTGCCGCGGCGACCCCCTTCTTCCTGTCACCATGGCGCCGCTGTAGTTCTTCTGCAGCGAGATGCAGTAGCGCTGCATCGAGCACACACCTGCCACGTGTGTGGGCCTCTCCTTCGCCTGTTGACCAAGGCCCAGTCGCGCCAGATCCGGCCCAAGGTCTATAGTGAGCCTCAGCCCAGCCTCTGTTTGCCCCTGAGCACTGTTGGGCCGTGTTCAGTTTTGGCCCATATAGTGTTTTTTTCCTCAGGACAAATTTAGCTATTATCCAGGGATTTACAGTTTTGCAGTTTAACCCTTGCACTTCATGCATATAAAAACTCATCAATCGTGCATCATATTAAAATGTTTTATATATGAAAAATGCTTAGTTTTTTCTTCTAGTTTCATAATATGCTACTTTCATCCATGTTTAAAATACTTAAAATGTTGTTTGTTTAAATTTGCTTAAATAACACGCTAAAATGCTTTATTTCGTAACTAATTAACCATAGCTCAGATTTAAACAAACTTTATATGTAAATGGGGCAGAAAAATGCCTAGTTTAACTTGGTGACCTTACTTTGCATGTTTAACAACTCTAAAATTTGGTTTAGGGCAGAACAGTACCATAACCAAAATATGCACATGGGGTTTTTTCTAGATTTGTTGTTTGTTGTTCTGGCCTCATTTAAATTTGCCTAGATAGGTAGTTTTCTTTTGCTCAACCTCTTGCCATGTTTAAAAACATTTAATATTGTTGAGTACATAAACGAGATTGAACTAAATAATCAAATGTGGTGTCCGGTAATATGCAACTCGTTGCATATTGAGGTCCACTTAACTTGTAGTGTTTCTTGTGCATTTTGCCATGCCATGCCTCATTAAACCGGACATGCATCATACTTGTTTGCGCATTGTGCCATGATTATGTGATGTTTGTTTACTATGTTGTTTGCTTTCTTTTTGGTGTACTTCTTCTCGGTAATCCGGTAACGTTGCGTTTGTGAGGATCCGTTGGCTATGTCCGTTTGTCTTCTTCATGGACTCGTTCTTCTTCCTTGCGGGATCTCAGGCAAGATGACCATACCCTCGAAATCACTTCTATCTTTGCTTGCTAGATGCTCGCTCTTTTGCTATGCCTAGGCTGCGATACCTACCACTTGCTTATCATGCCTCCAATATTGTTAAGCCAAGACTCTCACCCACCTTGTCCTAGCAAACTGTTGTTTGGCTATGTTACCGCTTTGCTCAGCCCCTCTTATAGCGTTGTTAGTTGCAGGTGAAGATTGGAGTTTGTTCCTTGTTGGAACATGGATATTTTGTTGGGATATCACAATATCTATTATTTAATTAATGCATCTATATACTTGGTAAAGGGTGGAAGGATCGGCCTTATGCCTGGTGTTTTGTTCCACTCTTGCCGCCCTAGTTTCCGTCATATCGGTGTTATGTTCCCGGATTTTGTGTTCCTTACACGGTTGGGTTATAATGGGACCCCCTTGACAGTTTGCTTTGAATAAAACTCCTCCAGCAAGGCCCAACCTTGGTTTTACCATTTGCACTAACAACCTAGCCTTTTCCCTTGGGTTTTGCGGACTCAGGGGTTATCTTTATTTTAACCCCCCCGGGCCAGTGCTTCTCTAAGTGTTGGTCCGAAACGGGCAGCCTGCGGGGCCACCTCGGGGAAACTTGAGGGTTGGTTTTACTCGTAGCTTGACCTATCCTGTGTTGCTCTGAGAACGAGATATGTGCAGCTCCTATCGGGATTGTCGGCGCATCGGGTGGCTTTGCTGGACTTGTTTTACCATTGTCAAGGATGTCTTGTATCCGGGATGCCGAGTCTGATCGGATTGTCCTGGGAGAAGGAATATCCTTCGTTGACCGTGAGAGCTTGTGATGGGCTAAGTTGGGACACCCCTGCAGGGATTTGAACTTTCGAAAGTCGTGCCCAAGATTATGGGCAGATGGGAATTTGTTAATGTCTGGTTGTAGAAAACCTGAAGATGACCTTAATTAAAATACATCTACCGCGTGTGTTACCGTGATGGTCTCTTTCCGGCGGTGTCCGGGAAGTGAACACGGTGTTGTAGTTATGGTTGACGTAGGTTGTTCTAGGATCACTTCTTGATCATAGTTGTTCGACCGTGCTTTTGCCTTTTCTTCTCGCTCTCATTTGCGTATGTTAGCCACCATATATGCTAGTCGCTTGCTGCAGCTCCACCTTATACCTTTTACCCTACCTATAAGCTTAAATAGTCTTGATCGTGAGGGTGTGAGATTGCTGAGTCCCCGTGACTCACAGATACTTCCAAAACCAGCTTGCAGGTGCCGTTGAACCATGCAGATGAAGCAACCAAGCTCAAGGAGGAGCTCTATGAAGATTGTGTTTGTTATGTTGTTCCGTTTCCAGTTGATCAGTAGAGGAGCCCAGTCGGGACGATCGGGGATCTGTGTAGCATTTGGGGTAGTCTTCTTTATTTTTGTTCCATAGTCGGACCTTGAGTGTATTTGGATGAATGTAATGCTTTATTCATGCATTTGTGTGAAGTGGCGATTGTAAGCCAACTATGTATCTTTTCCCTTATTGTATTACATGGGTTGTTTGCGAAGATTACCTCACTTGCGACATTGCTTTCAATGCGGTTATGCCTCTAAGTTGTGCTTCGACACGTGGGAGATATAGCCGCATCGAGGCGTTACAAGTTGGTAATCAGAGCCTTCCCCGACTTAGGAGCCCCCTGCTTGATCGAATCGCTGGCGTTGTTGAGTCTAGAAAAATGTTTTGAGTCATTTATGATCATATATATCGGAGAGTAGGACTTCTTTTTACTCCTCAGTCCCATCGTCGCTCTAGAGAGGTATCCTGACGCAAAGTTTTGACTCTTCTCCTCTCAAATTTCACTAAAAAAAATTTAGGATCATGCGGGTATCTTGGAATCGTTCCGATGGTTTTTTGACGAGAACATTGTTCTTGGTGCCTCCTGACATTTAGGGGTTGTGGCAGTGTCCTGGGGAGTTCAGCTCCGAGCTGTTGTCGTCACAATTTTATCATTGCAGTTCTGGAATACCTGAGTTTCGCCGACATCGAAAATCTCTTTTATGCAGTTGTTGGTGAGATAACCTCGACGCCACCTAGTACTGGGGCGGGAGTTCGGGAGTATTGCCATAACTCGTATAACGGATGCTTTTCGAAGGTTGAGGTAAACGATTTCCGAAGGTTTCTTGGTTATGTGTTGAAGGATGGATACAACTGGATGTAGGATTTGTTAGTTTTGGGTGATATATTATGCTTCCCCTGTATCCCCAACACCTGATTGCATAACCGGAAAGTTTCTGGAGTTTATAAGTGGGAATTCAAGTAGCTCTTAGGATATCTTTTCGACAGATGTATGATATGAAATTGGGGTTCGACGTTTAGTGGTCCGCCTATCCACGGTTGGTTTTACAGTGGTCTCGTTGTGTCTTAAAGAGTCCTTGGCTATGCCGACTTGGGGACGCTTCGTATGCCATGTGCACTGCCTTGTACATGATGGTGCTGTACGATCGAGCCCGTGTAGGTCCCACCACGAAAACTTTGGACGAAATCTCTATCATATGTTTGTTCCGGCTTATTCTGCAAGCCAATCCTTTGTTTTTGTTTTCAGTTGTGGTATTCGAGTTGCTTCGAAGTCAAATGTTGATTCCATACCTTCCCTAAGCGGTGTTCTCATACTCCGATGTGAATATTAATCCTTCTTCATCATTGAGATTGTCATGTCAATCCTTTTCAACCGGCGTGTGTTTCTTCAAGTGGATCCAATCTTTTTCAACATCCGCAAGATTCAATCTCAGCTTTCTCAACGGTGTTCGTTCCATCCATCCCAAGTTGTCTTTGTTTTCCCACCCTCCCACTCTTTTTCCTCAAGGACTCGAATGTCTTAATCAAGTATCCTTTTATTGATGGGAAGTCTCTCCATTCTTTTCCGTCTATGTTCTTACCCGGTGATTCTCAAGAAGATTCTAACGGAGCTTCAAGTTATCATTATTTGTTTTCTTTCTTTTCCGGTGGATTCAAATCAAGCTTTTGGTCTTGATCATATCCCTTTTCCTCATTTCTAATACCTTCTCATGCCGGTGCAATTCTTAATCATCCGTTATTCAATTGTTCCGGAGTGTTCAAGATATCTCGAAGACTCGTGTTTTCCATTCTGCTTTCGTTCAAGCTCTTTCGAGGATGTTATCTCATTCAAGCCATTTAATTCAACCGGTGCAATCTCTCTTTTCAAGTAATCGTTCAACGGTGTATCTTTTCAGTGGGCCCTAACCCACAGGTTTTTTCCCAGGATCTTACCTGACTCTTCTAATTTTACTGGAGCTATTCTCTAATCTTTTAAAGTTTGGCGTAAGAATGAATTATCATCAGTCAAATGTCTTTCACCAAGATCTTTCTAATTCTTTTCATCGATGGTTCAACCTTTCCAATTTTAATTCCGGAGTGCCTCAACAATTCTTGGTGGTGTTTCCCGTCGTCATTCTCGGATTTTGAAGACCGAAGAAGAGTTTTCCCTCCATATTTTCCTCCCTTCTCTCAAGATTCATGGTTCTACCTTCATGCCATCCTCTCATAATTGTTTTCGATTGTGTGATATTCTATTCACCCATCCGGAGTAATTTAGAGTATTTTCAGTTTGATTCTTCGAAATCCATCATCTCAGAATTTATTCATTCTCAGCTTTCAGCTCTCGTTCTCCAAATCTTACCGGTGCATCGCTCAAGTATTCGTTAAGTAGTTCAAGATCTCTTCATTATCTTGTTTATAAATTCCCTCAAGCATCTTCGTTCATTCGCTAATTCTTCCCGGTGTGTCTTTATCTTTTCTTCAATTGTTTTCAATTCTTACGGTGGTTTGTTCAAGAGTTCTCTTCATTCGTTATCATATCAATTCATTCATTCTTTCCAAGCCTACCGGTGGTTCGTTGAAGACCTTCCCAAGTTGACGCTATATCTATCTTAATCCTTTCTACGAGAATAAGTAGTATGCCATATCCATTGCTTGTCATCAATTTGAATTGGTGAAGGATAAGCATAATGTAATTCTTATTTTTGTTTCATCAAGTTTATTCAATTTCTTTTTCCGGAGTGGTTCATCATATCACATTCTCAGTTCGAGATGCTTTATCTTTTCTTTTCCCGGAGTTCCAAGCTCTCATCATCACGGAGATCCATCTAAATCATTACAAGGTTTCACTTCATTTTTTCAACTTCTCTTTATTTTCATTATCCTTTTTGTTACCGGAGTTCTTCATCAAGGTTCTACATGATGGTTCATCAAGGATTTAATTTCCTTCTCAAAGTGTTCATCAAGATTCTTTTCACAGGAGCTCAAGCATTCTTCATCTTGCATAACGAAGTCCAATTCGTCCTATCTTATCTTTGAGGTGGTGTTATGCCATTCGTGATAATTTCCCGTCGTGCTCCGTGATTCACAAGTTATCAAGAATGACATATTTTAAATCCATCAATCTTGTCATTTGAGTTATCTTGGGTAATATTTTCACCTAAAGCCTTCCCTAAGGATTGTTGCTATTATGGTGCTTATAAGTGACCCAAGTTCTTCATTTATCCTCCCGGTGAAATAAGTTTCTCGTCTCCTTGTTGATATCAATCCAATCTATTGGTTCCATTACTGGCAGAATTTCACCTCATAGTTTTGAGATGTTTTCCATAAGCCCACTACAACCTTGTTCTTTTCGTTGTTGGTTTTCCAACAACCCCATTCAATCCTTCTTTCTAAGGACGCTTTCAAATTCTTTCAACGTGGAAGATGTTGTTTTCTTCTTTGTTTACTTTCATTCCGTTCTATCTTTTGTTCCAGAGGCATTGTGATGCTGCTCTCTTCACTCATCATCTCGTATTGTGAAGATCATGTTCTTTCCTTTTTTCTTATCCATTCAACCGGAGTGTCGTGTTTTCATTCAAGCTCTCTCATCTTATCAAAATTTGCCTCCCTTCTCAATTGGAGTGCCGTCTGAAATTGTTCTTACCCTTTGTGCCATTCTTCCAATAGTTCCGGAGGCAGCGTGTTGTTAATTTCATCAAGTATCCTCTCATCTTATCCAGATCATATTCAATTACTTTTCTTTTCAGTTGCTGTGCTGTCCAAATTATATCATTCTTAATCATTCTCTATCTTGTTTTAACAGGAGCGGTTTCAATATATATCTTGCCCTTCAACCTCAAGGTTTTTCGCAATGTTCTTTGTCCCTCTTTTCTAACAGAGTGTTTTCAACTTCGTTCATATCCGTTGTATTCTTTTCTCGAAATGGCTTAACCTTTTCAAGGTTCTTTGGTTTCACTCATTGGTCAAAGAAGCAACTTAGTTTTACCTCTTCTCTTTCTCTTCCGTTTTCCCTCCAGTGCCATCCTCGATCTCGGGACGAGATCCTCTCGTAGTGGTGGAGTGTTGTGACGCCCCGAGACCGTTGCGCCAGGTGTCTTCTAGTTACTCGCTGTCGTTGCCATGCCATTTTGCTTGCGTATTGCATTTCATCACGTCATCATCCAATTTGCATCATCATGTTTTTGAAACTTGCATCCATCCCGGTTTCCTTGTTCCATCCGTTGTCCGTTCATCCAGCCCGGTTTTTGAAACTTGCATCCATCCCGGTTTCCTTGTTCCATCCGTTGCGCATCGTGCCATGATTATGTGATGTTTGTTTACTATGTTGTTTGCTTTCTTTCTGGTGTACTTCTTCTCGGTAATCCGGTAACTTTGCGTTTGTGAGGATCCGTTGGCTACGTCCGTTTGTCTTCTTCATGGACTCGTTCTTCTTCCTTGCAGGATCTCAGGCAAGATGACCATACCCTCGAAATCACTTCTATCTTTGCTTGCTAGATGCTCGCTCTTTTGCTATGCCTAGGCTGCGATACCTACCACTTGCTTATCATGCCTCCCATATTGTTAAGCCAAGCCTCTAACCCACCTTGTCCTAGCAAACCGTTGTTTGGCTATGTTACCGCTTTGCTCAGCCCCTCTTATAGCGTTGTTAGTTGCAGGTGAAGATTGGAGTTTGTTCCTTGTTGGAATATGGATATTTTGTTGGGATATCATAATATCTCTTATTTAATTAATGCATCTATATACTTGGTAAAGGGTGGAAGGCTCGGCCTTATGCCTGGTGTTTTGTTCCACTCTTGCCGTCCTAGTTTCCGTCATATCGGTGCTATGTTCCCGGATTTTGCGTTCCTTACACGGTTGGGTTATAATGGGAACCCCTTGACAGTTCGCTTTGAATCAAACTCCTCCAGCAAGGCCCAACCTTGGTTTTACAATTTGCACTAACAACCTAGCCTTTTCCCTTGGGTTTTGCGGACTCAAGGGTCATCTTTATTTTAACCCCCCCGGGCCAGTGCTTCTCTAAGTGTTGGTCCGAAACGGGCAGCCTGCGGGGCCACCTTAGGGAAACTTGAGGGAGAAGGAATATGTGCAGCTCCTATCCGGTGTTACTCTAAGTGTTGGTTTTATTCGTAGCTTGACCTATCCGGTGTTGCCCTGAGAACAAGATATGTGCAGCTCCTATCGGGATTGTCGGCGCATCGGGCGGCTTTGCTGGACTTGTTTTACCATTGTCGATGATGTCTTGTAACCGGGATGCCGACTCTGATCGGATTGTCCTGGGAGAAGGAATATCCTTCGTTGACACCCCTGCAGGGATTTGAACTTTCGAAAGCCGTGCCCGCGGTTATGGGCAGATGGGAATTTGTTAATGTCCGGTTGTAGAAAACCTGAAGATGACCTTAATTAAAATACATCTACCGCGTGTGTTACCGTGATGGTCTCTTTCCGGCGGTGTCCGGGAAGTGAACACGGTGTTGGAGTTATGCTTGACGTAGGTTGTTCTAGGATCACTTCTTGATCATAGTTGTTCGACTGTGCTTTTGCCTGCTCTTCTCGCTCTCATTTGCGTATGTTAGCCACCATATATGCTAGTCGCTTGCTGCAGCTCCACCTCATACCTTTTACCCTACCTATAAGCTTAAATAGTCTTGATCGTGAGGGTGTGAGATTGCTGAGTCCCCGTGACTCACAGATACTTCCAAAACTAGCTTGCAGGTGCCGTTGAACCGTGCAGATGAAGGAACCAAGCTCAAGGAGGAGCTCTATGAAGATCGTGTTCGTTATGTTGTTCCGTTTCCAGTTGATCAGTAGAGGAGCCCAGTCGGGACGATCGGGGATGTGTGTACCATGTGGGGTAGTCTTCTTTATTTTGGTTCCGTAGTCGAACCTTGAGTGTATTTGGATGAATGTAATGCTTTATTCATGTATTTGTGTGAAGTGGCGATTGTAAGCCAACTTTGTATCTTTTCCCTTATTGTATTACCTGGGTTGTTTGCAAAGATTACCTCACTTGCGACATTGCTTTCAATGCGGTTATGCCTCTAAGTCGTGCTTCGACACGTGGGAGATATGGCCGCATAGAGGGCATTACAATGCCCTTACTCAAACTCCAGATGGAGAGGGATACAAAAGGGATCATGTGGGCTCAACAACCACACATGTCTTTCTTGAACAAGAGGGTTCAAAAACTTGGCTAACCTATCATCGTCTAAATTTGAGGAACGCCCTTCAAAAGTAAAAGAACAATTAAAATATAAAGCTCTTGTCTTAATCTCTCTAATGATAGTACTGTAGCCACCCTTCATACCTCTTTCAATATCACTAATAACTTGCTTCGAGTCCGAGGCAACTATGAAACTGTTTATCTGCAGATCCTCCGCCAATGCCAGTGCTTCACGACATGCTATAGCTTCAAGAGTAGGCACATCAGCAACGCCATGGATTGCTAGTGAGGAGCTTCCATATACGTCCCTTGTTCATCTCTACAGACAGCAGCGGCATCTCCTGTACTTTGGTTCCTTGACGGACTAGCGTCAACATGAATTTTGGTGTACCCAGCAGGAAGCGCCTTTGGCCTAGTAGCCCTTACTTCTCGCTGAGCCGGTGTTCTGGCAATCTTCTTTGGCAGCAACTCCAGGTCCTCAATGAACCTGAGTATGAATTGATGTGTAGCAGCCAGGATTTGAAATATCTCCTCGTGTATAGCTTTCCTCCTAGCCCACCAAATCGCCCACAAGGTCACAACAAGCATAACAAAGCCAGTATGAGATAATGTATCAATCATCGAGAATATCCATTGTTTGGCGCTGGGCTCCGTGGTCGCACGAAGATGTTCTGCCAGTTCGCCATCCACCAGGGCCCAAATGCACCCAGCCATGGAGCACTCAAGTAAAGAATGCCGCTATGAATCCTTACGTCCATTTTGCATCATGCTTTTATATCGATATTTATTGCATTATGGGCTGTTATTACACATTATGTCATAATACTTATGCCCATTCTCTCTTTTTTTACAAGGTTTACATGAAGAGTAAGAATGCCGGTAGCTGGAATTCTGGGCTGGAAAAGGAGCAAATATTAGAGACCTATTCTGCACAACTCCAAAAGTCCTGAAACTCCACGAAAGTAAGTTTTAGAATATATGAAAAATATTTGGCGAAGAAAGTACCATAGGGGGGCTACCCACCATCCACGACGGTGGGGGCGCGCCCTACCACCCTGGGCGTGCCCCCTGCCTTGTGGGCCCCCTGGCGGGCCTTCGGTGCCCATCTTTGGCTATATGAAATCTTTCGCCCTAGAAAAAATCAGAAGCAAGCTTTTGGGACGAAACTTCGCCGCCACGAGGCGGAACCTTGGCGGAACCAATCTGGGGCTCCGGTGGAGCTGTTCTGCCGGGGAAACATCCCTTCGGGAGGGGGAAATCATCACCATCGTCATCACCATCGATCCTCTCATCGGGAGGGGGCCAATCTCCATCTCATCTCAAACCCTAGATCATATCTTGTATCCAATCTTTGTCTCCAAACCTCAGGTTGGTACCTGTGGGTTGCTAGTAGTGTTGATTACTCCTTGTAGTTGATGCTAGTTCGTTTATTTGGTGCAAGATCATATGTTCAGATCCTTTATGCATATTAATACCCCTCTGATTATGAAGATGAATATGATTTGTGAGTAGTTACGTTTGTTCCTGAGGACATGGGAGAAGTCTTGCTATAAGTAGTCATGTGAATTTGGTATTCGTTCGATATTTTGATGAGATGTATGTTGTCTCTCCTCTAGTGGTGTCATGTGAACGTCGACTACATGACACTTTACAATTGTTTGGGCCTAGAGGAAGGCATTGGGAAGTAACAAGTAGATGATGGGTTGCTAGAGTGACAGAAGCTTAAACCATAGTTTATGCGTTGCTTCGTAAGGGGCTGATTTGGATCCATATGTTTCATGCTATGGTTAGGTTTACCTTAATACTTCTTTTGTAGTTGTGGATGCTTGCTATAGGGGTTAATCATAAGTGGGATGCTTGTCCAAGGAAGGGCAGTACCCAAGCACCGTTCCACCCACATATCAAATTATCAAAGTAACAAACACGAATCATATGAGCGTGATGAAAACTAGCTAGACGATAATTCCCATGTGTCCTCGGGAGCATTTTCCTTTATATAAGAGTTTGTCCAGGCTTGTCCTTTGCTACAAAAAGGATTGGGCCATCTTGCTACACCTTATTTACTTTTATTACTTGTTACCCGTTACAAATTGAGAAAATTCCTTATTTGACACTATCTTAAAAGCTGCTTCCTTATTTGACACTGGGAAAAAAATTCTTCCCTATTTGACACAAGTTCTAAATTTTATTCCCTATATGACATTTCCGTTCATTTTGAGCCTAAATGACACCTGAAAAGACTCTTTTGCCCCTCATGTGGTATGTGTGTGGGGGCAATAGCGCACACACGCGGCACCAGTGCGAGGGCAGGAGCACACACGTAGCAACACATACACATGCACCAACACACACACACGCGCGCACACACGCAACAACACGCATGTGCACGTGTGCACACACACGCAGCAACACACATGCACGCACACACACATGCAGCAACACACATGCACGCAGCACACACACACATACACACACATGCAGCAGCAGCACACACGCAGGCAACACATAGGCATGCAACAACATGCACACACACACACACGCGCACGTACACACGCAGCAGCAAACACACACGCAGCAGCACACATGCACACACACATGCAGCAGCAGCACACATGTGCGCATGCACCCACTCACGCAACAGCACACATGCGCGCACACACATACCGCATGAGGGGCAAAATCGTCTTTTCAGATGTTATTTAGGCTCAAAATGGACGGAAGTGTCGTATAGGGAATAAAATTTAGGACTAGTGTCAAATAGGGAAGAAAAAAATTTCCAGTGTCAAATAAGGAACCAGATTTTAAGACAGTGTCAAATAAGGAATTTTCTCTTACAAATTACCTTATCACAAAACTATCTGTTACCGATAATTTCAGTGCTTGCAGAGAATACCTTATTGAAAACCGCTTGTCATTTCCTTCTGCTCCTCGTTGGGTTTGACACTCTTACTTATCGAAAGGACTACGATAGATCCCCTATACTTGTGGGTCATCAAGACTATTTTTTGGCGCCGTTGCCGGGGAGTTAAGCGCCTTTGGTAAGTGGAATTTCGTAAGGAAAAATTTATATAGTGTGCTGAAATTTACTATCACTTGTTACTATGAAACATAATACTTTGAGGGGCTTGTTCGGGGTATCTTCACCCCGACCAGTAGAGCAAAGAGTTGCTCCTTAGCCCACTGAACCTACTAAAAATGTTTACTTTTAAATTCCTTCGGGTATGATAGAGAAACTGCTAGCTAACCCTTTTACAGGAGATGGAACATTACATCCCGATATGCACCTAATCTATGTGGATGAAGTTTGTGGATTATTTAAGCTTGCAGGCATGCCCGAGGATGTTATCAAGAAGAAGGTCTTCCCTTTATCTTTGAAGGGAAAGGAATTGACATGGTTTAGGCTATGCGATGATATTGGATCATGGAACTACAATCGATTGAAATTGGAATTTCGTCAGAAGTTTTATCCTATGCATCTGGTTCATTGTGATCGTAATTATATATATAATTTTTGGCCTCGCGAAGGAGAAAGCATCGCTCAAGCTTGGGGGAGGCTTAAGTCAATGTTATATTCATTCCCCAATCATGAGCTCTCAAGAGAAATTATTATTCAAAAAATCTATGCTCAGCTTTCTCTCAATAATCGCTCCATGCTCGATACTTCTTGTACTGCAAAGTATGATGAAGACTATTGAATTCAAATGGGATTTATTGGAAAGAATTAAACGCAACTCTGAATATTGGGAACTCGACGAAGGTAAGGAGTCAGGTATAACACCTAAGTTTGATTGTGTTAAATCTTTTATGGATACTGATACTTTTCGTGAATTTAGCACTAAATATGGACTTGACTCTGAGATAGTAGCTTCTTTTTGTGAATCCTTTGCTACTCATCTTGATCCCCCTAAGGATAAGTGGTTTAAATATCATCCTCCCATTGAATTGAAAGTAGTTGAACCTATTAAAGTTGAAGAAAAGACTATCACTTATAATGTTGATCCTATTGTCCCTACCACTTATATTGAGAAACCACCTTTCCCTACTAGAATAAAGGATCATGCTAAAGCTTCAACTGTGGTTCGTAAGAGTAATGCTAGAACACCTACACCCCCTGAGCAAATTAAAGTTGAACCTAGTATTGCTATGGTTAAAGATCTCTTGGTTGATAATATTTATGGGCATGTTATTTACTTCTGTGATGAAGCTGCTAGAATTGTTAAACCTGATACTAAAGATAAACATAGACCTGTTGTTTCTGTTAAAATAGGAGATCATTGCTATCATGGCTTATGTGATATGGGTGCTAGTGCAAGTGCAATACCTCATTCTTTATACAAAGAAATTATGCATGATATTGCACCTGCTGAGATAGAAGAGATAGATGTTACAATTAAGCTTGCCAATAGAGAAACTATTTCACCTGTTGGGATTGTTAGAGATGTTGAAGTCTTGTGTGGGAAAATTAAATATCCTACTGATTTTCTTGTTCTTGGTTCCCCACAAGATGACTTTTGTCCCATTATATTTGGTAGACCCTTCTTGAATACTGTTAATGCTAAGATAGATTGCAAAAAGGATGTTGTTACTATTAGTTTAGGGGATATGTCTCATGATTTTAATTTTGCTAAATTTCGTAGACAACCCCATGATAAAGAATTACCTAGTAAAGATGAAATTATTGGTCTTGCTTCTATTGCCGTGCCTCCAAATGATCCTTTAGAACAATATTTGTTAGACCATGAAAATGATATGTTTATGAATGAAAGAAGGGAAATAGATAAAGTATTCTTTAAACAAGGACCTATTTTGAAACACAACTTGCCTGTTGAAATTTTAGGGGATCCTCCTCCACCCAAGGGTGATCCCGTGTTTGAGCTTAAACCATTACCTGATACTCTTAAATATGCTTATCTTGATGAAAAGAAGATATATCATGTTATTATTAGTGCTAACCTTTCAAAGAAAGAAGAAGAGAGATTATTGAAAACTCTGAAGAAGCACCATGCTGCTATTGGATATACTCTTGATGATCTTAAAGGCATTAGTCCCACTCTATGTCAGCACAAAATAAAATTGGAGAAAGACGCTAAACCGGTTGTTGATCACCAACGACGGTTAAATCCTAAGATGAAAGAAGTGGTAAGAAATGAAATACTAAAGCTTCTGGAGGCAGGTATAATTTATCCTGTTGCTGATAGTTAGTGGGTAAGTCCTGTCCATTGTGTCCCTAAGAAGGGAGGTATTACTGTTGTTCCTAATGATAAAGTTGAATTGATCCCACAAAGAATTGTTACAGGTGAATGGTAATTGATTTCCGCAAATTGAATAAAGCTACTAGAAAAGATTGTTACCCTTTACCTTTTATCGATCAAATGCTAGAAAGATTATCCAAACAAACACATTTTTTCTTTCGAGATGGTTATTCTGATTTCTCTCAAATACCTGTGTCAAAAGAGGATCAGGAAAAGACCACTTTTACTTGCCGTTTCGGTACTTTTGCTTAGAGACGTATGCCTTTTGGTTTATGTAATGCACCTGCTACCTTTCAAAGATGTATGACTGCTATATTCTCTGAGTTTTGTGAAAAGATTGTTGAGGTTTTCATGGATGATTTCTCCGTGTATGGGACTTCTTTTGATGATTGCTTAAGCAACCTTGATCGAGTTTTGCAGAGATGTGAAGAAACTAATCTTGTCTTGAATTGGGAGAAGTGCCACTTTATGGTGAATGAAGGTATAGTCTTGGGGCATAAAGTTTCTGAAAGAGGTATTGAAGTTGATAAAGCTAAAGTTGATGTTATTGAAAAGATGACATGTCCCAAGGACATTAAAGGTATAAGAAGTTTCCTTGGTCATGCCGATTTCTATAGGAGGTTCATTAAAGACTTCTCTAAAATTTCCAGGCCTCTGACTAATCTCTTACAAAAACATGTTCCTTTTGTCTTTGCTGATGATTGTGTAGAAGCATTTGAAATACTTAAGAAAGCCTTAATTTCTACACCTATTGTTTAGCCACCTGATTGGAATTTACCCATTGAAATTATGTGTGATGCTAGTGATTATGCTGTAGGTGTTGTTCTAGGACAAAGAGTTGATAAAAAATTAAATGTTATCCAATATGCTAGTAAAACTCTAGACAGTGCCCAGAGAAATTATACTACTACTGAAAAAGAATTTTTAGCAGTTGTATTTGCTTGTGATAAGTTCAGACCTTATATTGTTGATTCTAAAGTAATTGTTCACACTGATCATGCTGCTATTAAATATCTTATGGAAAAGAAAGATGCTAAACCTAGACTTATTAGATGGGTTCTCTTGCTACAAGAATTTGATTTGCATATTATTGATAGAAAGGGAGCTGAGAACCCTGTTGCAGACAACTTGTCTAGGTTAGAGAATGTTCTTGATGACCCACTACCTATTGATGATAGATTTCTTGATGAACAATTAGCTGTCCTAAATGCTTCTCGTACTGCTCCATGGTATGCTGATTATGCTAATTACATTGTTGCTAAATTTATACCACCTAGTTTCACCTACCAGCAAAAGAAAAAGTTCTTCTATGATTTAAGACATTACTTTTGGGATGACCCACACCTTTATAAAGAAGGAGTGGATGGTGTTATTAGACGTTGTGTACCTGAGCATGAACAGGAACATATCCTATGCAAGTGTCACTCTGAAGCATATGGAGGACACCACGCTGGAGATAGAACTGCACATAAGGTATTGCAATCCGGTTTTTATTGGCCTATTCTCTTCAAGGATGCCCGTAAGTTTGTTTTGTCTTGTGATGAATGCCAAAGAATTGGTAATATTAGTAGACATCAAGAAATGCCTATGAATTATTCACTTGTTGTTGAGCCATTTGATGTTTGGGGCTTTGATTATATGGGTCCATTTCCTTCCTCTAATGGGTATACAGATATTTTAGTTGCTGTTGATTGCGTTACTAAGTGGGTAGAAGCTATTCCAACTAGTAGTGTTGATCATAACACCTCTATTAAGATGCTTAAATAAGTTATTTTTCCGAGGTTTGGAGTCCCTTGATACTTAATGACTGATGGTGGTTCACATTTTATTCATGGTACTTTTCGTAAGATGCTTACTAAGTATGATGTTAATCATAGAATTGCATCTCATTATCACCCACAGTCTAGTGGTCAAGTAGAACTGGGCAATAGTGAGCTTAAATTAATTTTGCAAAAGACTGTTAATAGATCTAGAAAGAATTGGTCCAAGAAACTTGATGATCCATTATGGGCCTATAGAACTGCATATAAGAATCCTATGGGTATGTCTCCGTATAAAATGGTTTATGGAAAAGCATGTCACTTACCTCTCGAACTAGAACATAAGGCATATTGGTGGAGGAAATATGCCCTAGAGGCAATAATAAAGTTATTATTTATTTCCTTATTTCATGATAAATGTTTATTATTCATGCTAGAATTGTATTAACAGGAAACATAATACATGTGTGAATACATAGACAAACAGAGTGTCACTAGTATGCCTCTACTTGACTAGCTCGTTAATCAAAGATGGTTATGTTTCCCAACCATGGACAAAGAGTTGTTATTTGATTAACGGGATCACATCATTAGGGGAATGATGTGATTGACATGACCCATTCCGTTAGCTTAGCACTTGATCGTTTAGTATGTTGCTATTGCTTTCTTCATGACTTATACATGTTCCTATAACTATGAGATTATGCAACTCCCGTTTACCGGAGGAACACTTTGTGTGCTACCAAACTTCACAACGTAACTGGGTGATTATAAAGGAGCTCTACAGGTGTCTCTGAAGGTACATGTTGGGTTGGCGTATTTCGAGATTAGGATTTGTCACTCCGATTGTCGGAGAGGTATCTCTGGGCCACTCGGTAATGCACATCACTATAAGCCTTGCAAGCATTGCAACTAATGAGTTAGTTGCGGGATGATGTATTACGGAACGAGTAAAGAGACTTGTCGGTAACGAGATTGAACTAGGTATTGAGATACCGACGATCGAATCTCGGGCAAGTAACATACCGATGACAAAGGGAATAACGTATGTTGTTATGCGGTCTGACCGATAAAGATCTTTGTAGAATATGTAGGAGCCAATATGGGCATCCAGGTCCCGCTATTGGTTATTGACAAGAGAGGTGTCTCGGTCATGTCTACATAGTTCTCGAACCCGTAGGGTCCGCACGCTTAACGTTCGTTGACGATATAGTACTATGAGTTATGTATGTTGGTGACCGAATGTTGTTCGGAGTCCCGGATGAGATCACAGACATGACGAGGAGCTCCGGAATGGTCCGGAGGTAAAGATTCATATATTGGATGATATGGTTAGGCCAAGGGGTCAAGCCCACAGGGCTATAAGTCGGTGCAAAAGGAGTTTTGCGGAGGTCAGGGGGCCAAACGCCGGAGACCCTGGCGTCTGGCCCTGGGCCAGAAGCCGAGGCCCATGGCGTCTGGGCCAGACGCCAAGGTTTGTGGCGTTTGGTCCTGGAGTCCGGGTGGGACTCTTGCCTTTCGGGCAAAACCGACTTTGAGGAGGCTTTTGCTCCAAGTTTCGACCCTAGGGCTCAACATATAAGTAGAGGGGCAGGGCTAGCACCAAAGACACATCAAGAAACACCAAGTCGTGTACCGGCAACCCTGTCTCCTCTAGTTTATCCTCCATCATAGTTTTCGTAGTGCTTAGGCGAAGCCCTGCGAAGATTGTTCTTCACCAACTCCGTCACCACGCCGTCGTGCTGCCGGAACTCATCTACTACTTCGCCCCTCTTGCTGGATTGAGAAGGCGAGGACGTCACCGAGCCGTACGTGTGCAGAACTCGGAGGTGCCATGCTTTCGATGCTTGGATCGGTCGGATCGTGAAGACGTACGACTACATCAACCGCGTTGATATAACGCTTCCGCTTTTGGTCTACGAGGGTACGTAGACAATACTCTCCCCTCTCATTGCTATGCATCACCATGATCTTGCGTGTGCGTAGGAAAATTTTGAAATTACTACGTTCCCCAACAATTGGGCCATTAAAGAGGTCAATTATGATTTCAAACTTGCTGGCGAGAAGAGGCTATTTGACATTAGCTCTCTTGATGAATGGAGAACCCAGGACTATGAAAATGCCAAACTGTTTAAAGAAAAAGTTAAAAGATGGCATGACAAAAGTATACAAAAGCGTGAGTTTAATGTAGGTGATTATGTTTTGCTATACAACTCTTGTTGAAGATTTTTTGTAGGAAAACTTCCCTCTAAATGGGAAGGTCCTTAAGTTATCGAGGAGGTCTATCATTCCGGAGCCATAAAAGTAAACAACTTCGAAGGCACAAATCTGAAGGTGGTGAACGGTCAAAGAATCAAACATTATATCTCAGGTACTCCCATAAATGTTGAAACCAATGTTATTGAAACCGTTACCCCGGAGGAATACATAAGGGACACTTTCCAGAACGTTTCAAACTCCGAAAAGGAATAGGTATGTGGTACGGTAAGTAAACCGACTCCAAAACAGTTCTAATAGCAATTTTTCTGCATTTTGGAATATTTAAGAAAATAGGAAAATAAGAAGCAGTCCGAGAAGGACACGAAGCGTCCACGAGGGTGGAGGACGCGCCCATTGCCTCGTGGGCACCTCGTGTGCTCTCCGGACTCCGTTTTCTTCCATGATACTTCTTTTGGTCGGTAAAAATTCATTATATAATCTCCCAGAGGTTTTGACCACCGTACCACGCAAATATCCTCTGTTTTTGTTTCGAGCTGTTTTTTGACAGATCTAGATTGCCATGACGTCTTCAAGTGCCCCCAAGGACAAGTTCTTCGAGAAGGTCATCAACCCCTACCTCACAAAGGTGCTGCAACACACTCAACCCATTGAGATGCGTGAGGGGTTGCTGCACATCCACAATGTTGAGGGACCAAGGAGGACCGGAAGCGTGGTAACAAGACTCGAAGCAATGGAGCAACAAGTTTTCAAGTGCCAGGAGATGGTGGAACGTGGACTCGATGCCAACCACATAATGATCATGGAGTTCACCAACAACCATAAGCTAGATGCCACGTAAAACTTGCAACAACAAAGTAGAGGACGTCTAACTTGTTTTTGCAGGGCATGTTGTGATGTGATATGGTCAAGACATGATGCTAAATTTTATTGTATGAGATGATCATGTTTTATAACCGGGTTATCGGCAACTGGCAGGAGCCATATGGTTGTCGCTTTATTGTATGCAATGCAATCGCGCTGTAATGCTTTACTTTATCACTAAGCGGTAGCGATAGTCGTGGAAGCATAAGATTGGCGAGACGACAACGATGCTACGATGGAGATCAAGGCGTCGCGCCGGTGACGATGGTGATCATGAAGATGCTTCGGAGATGGAGATCACAAGCACAAGATGATGATGGCCATATCATATCACTTATATTGATTGCATGTGATGTTTATCTTTTATGCATCTTATCTTCCTTTGATTGACGGTAGCATTATAAGATGATCTCTCATTGAATTATCAAGAAGTGTTCTCCCTGAGTATGCACCGTTGCCAAAGTTCGTCGTGCCCAGACACCACATGATGATCGGGTGTGATAAGCTCTACGTCCATCTACAACGGGTGCAAGCCAGTTTTGCACACGCAGAATACTTAGGTTAAACTTGACGAGCCTAGCATATGCAGATATGGCCTCGGAACACGGAGACCGAAAGGTCGAGCGTGAATCATATAGTAGATATGATCAACATAATGATGTTCACCATTGAAAACTAATCCATTTCACGTGATGATCGGTTATGGTTTAGTTGATTTGGATCACGTGATCACTTAGAGGATTAGAGAGATGTCTATCTAAGTGGGAGTTCTTAAGTAATATGATTAATTGAACTTAAATTTATCATGAACTTAGTCCTGGTAGTATTAGGATATCTATGTTGTAGATCAATAGCTCGCGTTGTTGCTTCCCTATGTTTGTTTTGATATGTTCCTAAAGAAACTATGTTGAAAGATGTTAGTAGCAATGATGCGGATTGGATCCGTGATATGAGGTTTATCCTCATTGCTGCACAGAAAAATTATGTCCTTGATGCACCGCTAGGTGACAGACCTATTGCAGGAGCAGATGCAGACGTTATGAACGTTTGGCTAGCTCAATATGATGACTACTTGATAGTTTAGTGCACCATGCTTAACGGCTTAGAATCGGGACTTCAAAGACGTTTTGAACGTCATGGACCATATGAGATGTTCCAGGAGTTGAAGTTAATATTTCAAGCAAATACCCGAGTTGAGAGATATGAAGTCTCCAACAAGTTCTATAGCTAAAAGATGGAGGAGAATCGCTCAACTAGTGAGCATGTGCTCAGATTGTCTGGGTACTACAATCGCTTGAATCAAGTGGGAGTTAATCTTACAGATAAGATAGTGATTGACAGAATTCTCTAGTCACCATCACCAAGTTAGTAGAACTTCGTGATGAACTATAATATGCAAGGGATAACGGAAACAATTCCCAAGCTCTTCGTGATGCTAAAATCGACGAAGGTAGAAATCAAGAAAAACATCAAAGTGTTGATGGTAGACAAGATCACTAGTTTCAAGAAAAGGGCAAAGGGAAGAAAGGGAACTTCAAGAAGAACGGCAAGCAAGTTGCTGCTCAAGTAAAGAAGCCCAAATCTGGTCCTAAGCCTGAGACTAAGTGCTTCTACTGCAAAGGGACTGGTCACTGGAAACGGAACTACCCCAAGTGTTTGGTGGATAAGAAGGATGGCAAAGTGAACAAAAGTATATTTGATATACATGTTATTGATGTGTACTTTACTAGTGTTTATAGCAACCCCTCAGTATTTGATACTAGTTCAGTTGCTAGGATTAGTAACTCGAAACGGGAGTTGCAGAATAAATAGAGACTAGTTAAGGGTGAAGTGACGATGTGTGTTGGAAATAGTTCCAAGATTGATATGATCATCATCGCACACTCCCTATACTTTCGGGATTAGTGTTGAGCCTAAATAAATGTTATTTGGTGTTTGCGTTGAGTATGAATATGATTTGATCATGTTTATTGTAATACGGTTATTCATTTAAGTAAGAGAATAAATTGTTGTTCTGTTTACATGAATAAAACCTTATATGGTTACACACCCAATGAAAATAGTTCGTTGGATCTCGATCATAGTGATACACATAATCATAATATTGAAACCAAAAGATGCAAAGTTAATAATGATAGTGCAACTTATTTGTAGCACTGCCGTTTAGGTCATATTGGTGTAAAGCTCATGAAGAAACTCCATGCTGATGGGCTTTTGGAATCACTTGATTATGAATCAGTTGATGCTTGCGAACCATGCCTCATGGGCAAGATGACTAAGACTCCATTCTCCGGAACAATAGAGCAAGCAACTGACTTATTGGAAATAATACATACTGATGTATGCGATCCGATGAGTGTTGAAGCTCGCGGCAAGTATCATTATTTTCTGACCTTCACAGATGATTTGAGCATATATGGGTATATCTACTTGATGAAACACAAGTCTGAAACATTTGAAAAGTTCAAAGAATTTCAGAGTGAAGTGGAGAATCATCGTAACAAGAAAATAAAAGTTTCTACGATATGATCGCAGAGGTAAAATATTTGAGTTACGAGTTTGGCCTTCAGTTAAAACAATGTGAAAAAGTTTCACTACTCACGCCACCTGGAACACCACAGTGTAATGGTGTGTCCGAACATCGTAACCGTACTTTATTAGATATGGTGCAATCTATGATGTTTCTTACCGATTTACCACTATCGTTTTGGGGTTATGCATTAGAGACAGCTGCATTCACGTTAAATAGGGCACCATCTAAGTCCGTTGAGACGACACAATCTGAACTGTGGTTTAGCAAGAAACCAAAGTTGTCGTTTCTTAAAGTTTGGGGTTGTGATGCTTATGTGAAAAAGTTTCATCCTGATAAGCTCAAAACCAAATCGGAGAAATATGTCTTCATAGGATACCGAAAAGGACACTATTGGGTACACCTTCTATAACAGATCCGAAGGCAAGACATTCGTTGCTAAGAATGGATCCTTTCCAGAGAAGGAGTTTCTCTCGAAAGAAGTGAGTGGGAGGAAAGTAGAACTTGATAAGGTAATTGTACCTTCTCCCTTATTGGAAAGTAGTTCATCATAGAAATCTGTTCCTGTGACTACTACAGCAATTAGTGAGGAAGCTAATGATGATGATCATAAAACTTCAGATCAAGTTACTACCGAATCTCGTAGGTAAACCAGAGTGAGATCCGCACCAGAGTGGTACGGTAATCCTGTTCTGTAAGTCACGTTACTAGACCATGACGAACTTGCGAACTATGAGGAAGCGATGATGAGCCCAGATTCCGCAAAATGGTTTGAGGCCATGAAATCTGAGATATGATCCATGTATGAGAACAAAGTATGGACTTTGATGGATTTGCCCGATGATTGGCAAGCCATAGAAAATAAATGGACCTTCAAGAGGAAGACGGACGTTGATAGTAGTGTTACTATCTACAAAGCTAGAAGTGTCGCAAAAGGTTTTCGACAAGTTCAAGATGTTGACTACGATGAGAGTTTCTCACTCGTATCGATGCTTAAGACTGTCCGAATCATGTTAGCAATTGTCGCATTTTATAATCATGAAATTTGGCAAATGGATGTTAAAACTACATTCCTGAATGGTTTTCTGGAAGAAGAGTTGTATATGATGCAGCCAGAAGGTTTTGTCGATCCAAAAGGAGCTAACAAAGTGTGCAAGCTCCAGCGTTCCATTTATGGACAGGTGCAAGCCTCTCGGAGTTGGAATATACGCTTTGATAAGTTGATCAAAGCATATAGTTTTATACAGACTTGCGGTGAAGCCTGTACTTACAAGAAAGTGAGTGGGAATTATTGTTGATCGGAAATAATGTAGAATTATTCTGCAAAGCAGAAAGGAGTGTTTGAAAGGAGTTTTTCAAAGAAAGACTTCGGTGAAGCTGCTTACATATTGAGCATCAAGATCTATAGAGATAGATCAAGACGCTTGATACGTTTTTTCAATAAATACATACCTTGACAAGATTTTGAAGTAGTTCAAAATGGAACAGTCAAAGAAAGAGTTTCTTGCCTATGTTACAAGGTGTGAAATTGAGTAAGACTCAAAGTCTGACCACGGCAGAAGATAGAAAGAGAATGAATGTCATTCCCTATGCCTTGGTCATAGGTTCTATAAAGTATGCCATGCTGTGTACCAGATCTATTGTATACCCTACCACTGAGTTTGGCAAGGGAGTACAATAGTGATCTAGGAGTAGATCACTGGACAACGGTCAAAATTATCCTTAGTGGAATAAGGATATGTTTCTCGATTATGGAAGTGAAAAAAGGTTCGTCATAAAGGGTTACGCCGATGCAAGTTTTGACACTAATCTAGATGACTCTAAGTCTTGGTCTAGATACATATTGAAAGTGGGAGCAATTAGCTAGAGTAGCTCCGTGCAGAGCATTGTTGACATAAATATTTGCAAAATACTTACGGATCTGAATATAACAGACCCGATGACTAAAATTATCTCACAAGCAAACCATGACCACACCTTAGTACTCTTTGGGTGTTAATCACATAGCGATGTGAACTAGATTACTGAATCCAGTAAACCCTTTGGGTGTTGGTCACATGGCGATGTGAACTATGCGTGTTAATCACATGGTGATGTGAACTATTGCTGTTAAATCACTTGACGATGTGAACTAGATTATTGACTCTAGTGCAAGTGGGAGACTGAAGGAAATATGCCCTAGAGGCAATAATAAAGTTATTATTTATTTCCTTATTTCATGATAAATGTTTATTATTCATGCTAGAATTGTATTAACCGGAAACATAATACATGTGTGAATACATAGACAAACAGAGTGTCACTAGTATGCCTCTACTTGACTAGCTCGTTAATCAAAGATGGTTATGTTTCCCAAACATGGACAAAGAGTTGTTATTTGATTAACAGGTTCACATCATTAGGAGAATGATGTGATTGACATGACCCATTCCGTTAGCTTAGCACTTGATCGTTTAGTATGTTGCTATTGCTTTCTTCATGACTTATACATGTTCCTATGACTATGAGATTATGCAACTCCCGTTTACCGGAGGAACACTTTGTGTGCTACCAAACTTCACAACGTAACTGGGTGATTATAAAGGAGCTCTACAGGTGTCTCCGAAGGTACATGTTGGGTTGGCGTATTTCGAGATTAGGATTTGTCACTCCGATTGCCGGAGAGGTATCTCTGGGCCCACTCGATAATGCACATCACTATAAGCCTTGCAAGCATTGCAACTAATGAGTTAGTTGCGGGATGATGTATTACGGAACGAGTAAAGAGACTTGCCGGTAACGAGATTGAACTAGGTATTGAGATACTGACGATCGAATCTCGGGCAAGTAACATACCGATGACAAAGGGAACAACGTATGTTGTTATGCGGTCTGACCGATAAAGATCTTCGTAGAATATGTAGGAGCCAATATGGGCATCCAGGTCCCGCTATTGGTTATTGACAAGAGAGGTGTCTCGGTCATGTCTACATAGTTCTCGAACCCGTAGGGTCCGCACGCTTAACGTTCGTTGATGATATAGTACTATGAGTTATGTATGTTGGTGACCGAATGTTGTTCGGAGTCCCGGATGAGATCACGGACATGACGAGGAGCTCCGGAATGGTCCGGAGGTAAAGATTCATATATTGGATGATATGGTGAGGCCAAGGGGTCAAGCCCACAGGGCTATAAGTCGGTGCAAAAGGAGTTTTGCGGAGGCCAGGGGGCCAAACGCCGGAGACCCTGGCGTCTGGGCCAGACGCCGAAGCCCATGGCGTCTGGGCCAGACGCCAAGGTTTGTGGCGTTTGGTCCTGGAGTCCGAGTGGGACTCTTGCCTTTCGGGCAAAACCGACTTTGAGGAGGCTTTTGCTCCAAGTTTCGACCCCAGGGCTCAACATATAAATAGAGGGGCAGGGCTAGCACCAAAGACACATCAAGAAACTCCAAGCCGTGTGCCGGCAACCCTGTCTCCTTTAGTTTATCCTCCGTCATAGTTTTCGTAGTGCTTAGGCGAAGCCCTGCAAAGATTGTTCTTCACCAACTCCGTCACCACGCCGTCGTGCTGCCGGAACTCATCTACTACTTCGCCCCTCTTGCTGGATCGAGAAGGCGAGGACGTCACCGAGCCGTACGTGTGCAAAACTCGGAGGTGCCGTGCTTTCGGTGCTTGGATCGGTCGAATCGTGAAGACGTACGACTACATCAACCGCGTTGATATAACGCTTCCGCTTTCGGTCTACGAGGGTACGTAGACAATACTCTCCCCTCTCATTGCTATGCATCACCATGATCTTGCGTGTGCGTAGGAAAATTTTGAAATTACTATGTTCCCCAACAATTGGGCCATTAAAGAGGTCAATTATGATTTCAAACTTGCTGGCGAGAAGAGGCTATTTGACATTAGCTCTCTTGATGAATGGAGAACCCAGGACTATGAAAATGCCAAACTGTTTAAAGAAAAAGTTAAAAGATGGCATGACAAAAGTATACAAAAGCGTGAGTTTAATGTAGGTGATTATGTTTTGCTATACAACTCTTGTTTAAGATTTTTTGTAGGAAAACTTCCCTCTAACTGGGAAGGTCCTTACGTTATCGAGGAGGTCTATCATTCCGGAGCCATAAAAGTCAACAACTTCGAAGGCACAAATCTGAAGGTGGTGAACGGTCAAAGAATCAAACATTATATCTCAGGTACTCCCATAAATGTTGAAACCAATGTTATTGAAACGGTTACCCCGGAGGAATACATAAGGGACAATTTCCAGAACGTTTCAGACTCCGAAAAGGAATAGGTATGTGGTACGGTAAGTAAACCGACTCCAAAACAGTTCTAATAGCAGTTTTTCGGCATTTTGGAATATTTAAGAAAATAGGAAAATAAGAAGCAGCCCGGGATGGACACGAGGCGTCCACGAGGGTGGAGGGCGCGCCCCCTGCCTCGTGGGCACCTCGTGTGCTCTCTGGACTCCGTTTTCTTCCATGATACTTCTTTTGGTCGGTAAAAATTCATTATATAATCTCCCGGAGGTTTTGACCACCGTACCACGCAAATATCCTCTGTTTTTGTTTCGAGCTATTTTTTGACAGATCTAGATTGCCATGACGTCTTCAAGTGCCCCAAGGACAAGTTCTTCGAGAAGGTCATCAACCCCTACCTCACAGAGGTGCTGCAACACACTCAAACCATTGAGATGCGTGAGGGGTTGCTGCACATCCACGATGTTGAGGGACCAAGGAGGACCGGAAGCGTGGTAACAAGACTCGAAGCAATGGAGCAACAAGTTTTCAAGTGCCAGGAGATGGTGGAACATGGACTCGATGCCAACCACATAATGATCACGGAGTTCACCAACAACCACAGGCTAGATGCCAGGAACATTGGGGAGACAATCTTCAAGCTTCAAAAGAAAATCAAGCACCTCCAAGCCCAGATCTATGACCCGCAAAACCAAAACTATGAGTATGAATATAGATTCAAAAGGATGAGTTTGGCTGCAGATTCGAGGATCCCAGAGACTCGATCATTTTTCTATGATGGTGATCCTATGCCCTGGAAGATGGACGACAAGCTTACATCATCAACAACCCCGTCATCACCACCTCCGAGGAAAGAGGCTAAATACATGGGTATGGGCACTCCCCTTTGATACGTCTCCAACGTATCTATAATTTTTGATTGCTCCATGCTATATTATCTACTATTTTGGACATTATTGGGCTTTATTATCCACTTTTATATTATTTTTGGGACTAACCTATTAACCGGAGGCCCAACCCAGATGTCGGTGTACTAGAGTAGGGGTACCCTAGTATCCCGAACTTGTGCACGAGCAGTCGCAGCGTCCCGCGGCAAGGCTTGCCGGGTGACCGCCAAGGTCCTCCGTGGTTCCTTTGGAGCCATTCAAGAACAAAGTATCCAAGACCCCGGCAAGAGGAGCTTGCCGGGAAGGAGACAAGACCCCGGCAAGAGGAGCTTGCCGGGAAGGCCAACCAAGGCATCTCAAGGAACTTGCCGCAACGCACCACGCGTCCCGGCAAGGCTCGGTGAGTGACAAGCTCCCGGGCGCGACAAGACAACAACCGCGGCAAGGCGCTTGCCGCGGCAAGCCCCCACTCTGTACCTGTGCTCCAGCACATCCACCAACGTGTCCCTCTGGGACCCTTCCAGGCGTACGTGGCGGGAAGCTGTGCAGCTAGCGGTACACGGTGGCAAGCTGCGCTGACAAGATTGCCATCGTGCAAGCGAAGGCGTCCCTGGCGGTCCCTTTTGCACTTTTTAGGCGACACAGACGGGCATTTAATGCCCTTGTCCCCTGCCGTCAGGGTTAGGTATGATGCACTATAGTAGGCGGCAGTGCCAACCACCATGCCTTTTCCATTTTTACCCTTGTCTACGTTGCCATCTGTCGGTGACCCCTTGAGCATATAAAAGGAGGCCCATGCGCAACATAGAAGGGGTCGGCCAACAGAACTCTCACGCTCGGTCTCGTTAACTGCTAGAGTGTACTGTAGCACACAGCGCTGCCGAGCAAGAATTCAATACAACCACAAAGCAGGAGTAGGGTTTTACGCATCCGTGCGGCCCGAACCTGGGTAAACTGATCGTGTGCTCGCGCGCTCCGCCTCGATATGCTCTTCGTGCTCTCTCCGCCCCCTGCCGAACCAAAAGGGGCTCGGTCCGCCGGTCCCATAGGTGTCCGTGGGATTAGCACCCCCGACATCTTTGGCGCGCCAGGTAGGTGAGCGTCGAGGTTGTGTGAACCTGATCCGGCGTCCGCACGAGCTAGATCTTCATCATCTTCGTCGACATGCCGCCGAAGAAAAAGGCTTCGGAGGCGGCTACTCCGTCCGCGCCGAACCCACCATCGTCGAAGAAAACGGCTGGTGGGGTAGACGCCGGCGGAAGAACGGGCGTCGACGGGGGAGCTCACGGTGCTGCCAGGTCCAAGGACAAGGCTGCGCTACCTATCAGCGGCACAGTCGGCTCCCACAACGACCGGGTGCACTCCAAGACCTCGGCGTCCGTACACGCACCGCGCCCGTCCCAGGAGGCGTGGGACCAGCAGCGTCATGGTACTCACGGTACCATACGCTTGCTGAACCAAGATCGAGCTGGTGGATCTCGGAGTGCTCAAGACCAGCATGCACGCCAACATGCTGGCGCGAGCGGGGCACGGTCGCCTGGACGAGATACTGCTCCTTCTAACATAGTTAGAAGTCCGAGCATATCCCGCTCCTCGCACCGTTCGCCGCCGTCGCCCACCACTTCAGCAGAAGCTTTGGCGCGAGCTCAACTGCTCCTAGACTACCCTCCAGCGGCGGACAAGATCGACGACTGGAGGGCCACCATTCAGAGTCTCATCGGCTTCGCCAACGGCGACAATCCACGGCAGCCGAGTACATCGCAGCCGCGGCAAGTCAGCCAGGCACGAGCCGGTGGCGACAAGACCGGTGAGGGTGCAACCACCGTGCACTCTCCGCCCCGAAGGCCAAGATTGCCGACTCGCTGGATCCTCCCCGACAGCGACTCCACCGCGTCGTCGGATCCGCGAGCTCGTCGCGATCAGCGCCAAGTTCTTCATGAATGACAGCAAGAAGACGCTCGTACTCGCATCGAGCATCGAAGAGAAGCGCGGTGTCAATCAGACCAGCGCGCTGGGCCCTCTGTTGACATGCATGCGCCAGGGGAACCAGGTGACTTGCCGTACGCAGTAGGTTGCCCTGCGTTTACTCGTGAGCTGTGGCAAGTCCAGTGGCCCGGCAAGAAGAATTTCAAGCCAGACGTACCGGAGAAGTACGACGGCAAGTCGCATCCGTCGGAGTTCCTCAGCATCTACACCATCGCGGTGCAAGCTGCCGGGGGGCGAGACGACAAAATCCTTGCCAACTACTTCCCGCTGGTGCTCAAGCCCAACGTCAGGTCCTGGCTCATGCACTTGCCGGAAAACTCCATATCCTCCTGGGCAGACCTGTGCCATCAGTTTGTCGGCGCCTTTACAGGCGGCTACAAACCTCATGGCCAAGAGAGTGACCTTCACCTGCTCGCCCAGAAGGAAGGAGAGCCTCTGCGCAAGTACATTCAGAGATTCAGCCGTGTACAACACAACATCCCAGATGTCCACCCTGCCGCGGTCATCAGCGCGTTCCATCAGAACATGCGTAACCGCAGGATGTGGGAGGAGATGGCGATGTGCAAGATCAGAGACGTCAGTGAGCTGTATGCCCTGGCCGACAAGTGTGCACGTGCCGAGGAAGGGAGGAAACTCCCCGGAGAGACTACAGGAGCAGGAGGATCTGACAGCGAAGATGCTGCCCCGGCAAAGAAAAACCGGCGGCAGAATAACAGGAAGAAGAAAGGCAAAGATGTGCTAGTCGTTGAGCAGTCCGGCAACGACGATGGCGCCAAGAAAGCCAAAGTTGGTAGCTCCGGCAAGGAGATTGCCGCATGCACCAACTGCCAGGCTGTGGCGGTCGCTGACAAGCAGGACGGCACCGACAAGCAGTACTACAAGATCCACCGCACCAAGGGCCATGACCTCCAGAGCTGCAAGAAGGTCGAGAAGCTTGTCCAGTAGCAGAAAGCTGAGTACGAGCGGCGCGACAAGGAGAGGGCCCAAGGAGGCGCTGGAGAATCCGGCAAGAAGCGTGCCGGCCGGGGAGGACGCCACGGCAAGGCCAAGCAGCGGCAAGGAGACAGACCTTCCCGCGGCCGCGACAAGGATGAAGACGACGACGACGACGAAGACATGGAGGATGTCGAGACCAGTGAGCAGGAGTTTCAGAAAGCCACAGAGGTCTTGTGCGTTGACGGTGGTGCTTCTCTGCATACTTCGCACCGCCAACTCAAACAGTGGGTGCGGGAAGTTAATGCGGCGGAACCACGTGTCGAATCGCGCAAGCTTATGAAATGGTCCAGCACGCCTATCATCTTTGATATTGAGGACCACCCTAATCGCACAACTGCGGTCGGGTGCTTGCCAATGTTGGTTTCGCCAACTATCCGCAACCTCAAGGTCACTAAGATGCTAGTTGACGGCGGGGCTGGCTTGAACTTGATCTCCTCCGCTGTACTCCAGAAACTCCAGATCCCTGACAGCGAGCTCGAAGAGACCGGCACATTCCAAGGAATTAACCCGGGAAGGAGCAAGCCGAAGGGGAAGGTCACATTGCCGGTAACATTTGGCAGCGAGTTGAACTTCAGGACTGAGAGGGTCACTTTTGACGTTGCCGATTTTCCATTACCTTAAAATGGGATACTCGGCCGTCCAGCACTCGCCAAGTTCATGGCAGCCTCTCACTACGCATACAACATGCTCAAGATGCCAGGCCCGATAAGCGTCATCTCTGTCCCTGGCGACAAGAAGGATGCCCTTATCTACGCCGACAAGATCTACCGGGAAGCAGTAGCCGGAACAGATCGCAAGACACTTGCCGCTGAAGCTCCCGGGGGGAAGAAGAAGACCAAGTCCGGCAAGAGTTCTGATGCCCACTCCGGCAAGCGCACCTCTTTAGAGTGCTGTGCTGCCGTCGAGGACGCACCATCGAGCTCCACCGGCAAGTGTAAAAAGGCAATGGCAGCTCCGCCAGAGACCAAGAAAGTGTCCGCCAAGGAGGACGGCACTGGTGGTATCTTCACCATCAATGCCACTCTCGACCCTAAATAGGAAAGCGCGCTCATTGCTTTCCCGCGGGCGAACATCGACGTGTTTGCGTGGCAACCGTCTGACATCCCTGGTGTTCCCAGGAAAGTAATTGAGCACCACCTTGCCGTTTGTCCTCATGCGTGGCCCGTCAAGCAGAAGGTCAGGAAGCAAGCAGTGGAGCGCCAAGAATTCATTGCAGAAGAGATCAAGAAATTGGAAGTAGCGGGCCTTGTCAGAGGAGTTCTCCATCCTACGTGGTTGGCCAATCCTGTAGTCGTCCGCAAGGCAAACGGGAAATGGAGGCTTTGTATCAACTTTAGTGATGTTAATAAAGCTTGTCCCAAAGACCCATTTCCCTTGCCGCGCATTGACCAGATTGTCGACTCCACGGCCGGATGTGACTTGCTTTCATTTCTTGACGCATACTCAGGATACCATCAAATCTTCATGGCAGAAGAGGATGAGGAGAAAACCGCATTCATTACTCCATGTGGCACGTACTGTTTCATACGGATGCCTTTCGGTTTAAAGAATGCTGGTTCAACATTTGCAAGAGTAGTCCATGTCGCTCTTGAGCCACAAATGCACAGAAATGTGGAAGCCTACATGGACGACATAGTGGTCAAGAGCAAGGACAGGGCAACTCTGATTCAAGATTTAGATGAGACCTTTGCAAATCTGAGCAAGATCAACCTCAAGCTCAACCCCGAGAAGTGTGTGTTTGGAGCTCCCTCCGGCAAGCTTCTCGGGTTCTTCGTGTCTCAGCGGGGAATTGAAGCCAATCCCGACAAGATCAGGGCCATTGAGCAGATCGAAGCACCAAAGCGCGTCAAGGATGTACGAAGACTTGCCGGTTGCGTGGATACTCTCAGCAGGTTTATTTCTCGGTCTGCTGAGCGCGCCCTGCCGTTTTTCAAACTTTTGAAAAAGGCAGGTGCAATGAAATGGACTCCGGAAGCGGAAGCTGCGCTGCAGGACTTGAAGAAATACCTGTCCTCCACTCCAACACTTGTCGCACCTAAGCCACAAGAGAAGTTGCTGCTGTATATAGCGGCAACCAATCAAGTGGTTAGTGCTGCGTTAGTGGCAGAGAGGGAGGCAGATGACGAGCCAGCAACCGCGGCAAGCACATCCAGCGACAAGCAGGGGGCTTCCCCGACAAGCTCTGGTCCCGACAAAGATGGATCTGCGCAGGTGCGCGAGGAGATACAGAAGAGAATGGTGCAGCGCCCAGTTTACTTTGTCAGTTCCCTTCTGCAGGGGGCTAGGTCAAGGTACTCTGGTGTGCAGAAATTGCTTTTCGGCCTTCTCATGGCCTCGAGAAAGCTGCGCCATTACTTCCAAGCACATGAGATCACAGTTGTCACTCGCTTTCCGCTGAAGAGGATACTGTAGAATCCAGAAGCGACAGGCAGGATTGTTGAGTGGGCACTGGAACTGTCAAGCTTTGGCCTCAAGTTTGAGAGCACTTCAACTATCCAAAGCAGAGCATTGGCAGAATTCATAGCAGAGTGGATCCCAACACTAGATGAAGAAATTCCAGAAACGAGCATCCCCGTCAAGGAGGCAAGCAAAGAATGGCTCATGTACTTTGACGGTGCCTTCTCGCTGCAAGGCGCCGGCGCTGGCGTGCTGCTTGTCGCACCCACGGGAGAGCACCTCAAGTACGTAGTCTAGATGCACTTTCCCAAGGAGCAAGCGACAAACAATACTGTAGAGTATGAAGGCTTGCTTGCCGGTCTCAGGATTGCGGCAGACCTTGGGATCAGGAAGCTCATTGTCAGGGGTGACTCGCAGCTTGTCGTCTGCCAAGTGAACAAGAGTTATCAGAGTCCGTTGATGGAAGCCTATGTTGACGAAGTGAGAAAGCTAGAAGAGCACTTTGACGGCCTGCAGATGGAGCATATTCCAAGAGCTCAGAACGACATTGCCGATGGCCTGTCAAAGTGCGCTGCACTTAAGTTACCTGTGGAACCAGGGATCTTTGTGCTCAAGCTGACTCAACCGTCCGTAACACCATTGACTGGACAGAGCAAGAAGAGGAAGTTGGTTTCTAGTGACTATTTTTCGGCAGAGCTTCCCGAAGCTACCGCCAAGAAGGTCCCCAAGATCAACACCAAGAGTGCTGAGGAGCAGTCTGCTCCGGCAAGCCCTAGGGTTTGTTCCGTTGAAGCAGACGCTCCCGACAAGTTCTGCTCCGGCAAGCTTGCCGGGGAACGTCAAGCTCCGGCAGAACCACAGGTTCTCGCCGTAGAAGCGGATGTTCCCGCAGCAGCAGATGTGCCTTTAGTCCTTGTCGTCGAGCCGCAAGCTCCGGCATGGGCACAGCAAATCGTCCGTTTCCTTCGGACAGGAGAACTTCCCGAAGAGCAAGAAGAAGTGGAAAGAGTAGCCCGGTAGTCAAGTATGTACCAGTTTGTCGACAGCACACTGTACAGAAGAAGACTCAACGGTGTGAAATTGAAGTGTATTCACCGGGAAGATGGACAAAAGTTGTTGGCAGAGATACATGGAGGCATATGTGGTCACCACATTGGCGTAAGAGCACTTGCCGGCAAAGCATTCCGGCAAGGTTTCTTCTGGCCGACAGCCCTCCAGGATGCAACTGCACAAGTAACCAAGTGTGAAGCGTGCCAGTTCCATTCCAAGCAGATACACCAGCCAGCTCAAGCTCTCCAGACGATCCCTTTATCCTGGCCATTTTCAGTCTGGGGGCTCGATATCCTCGGCCCCTTTCCCCGAGCAGTCGGGGGCTTTGAGTACTTTTACGTTGCAATCGACAAGTTCACAAAGTGGCCGGAAGTGGAACCAGTGAGGAAGGTGACAGCACAGTCAGCAGTCAAGTTCTTCAGGTCGATTGTTTGCCGTTTTGGGATCCCTAACAGGATAATCACCGACAACGGTACGCAATTCACAAGCCGCACCTTCATGCAGTACGTCCAAGATCTTGGCACCAAGGTCTGCTTCACTTCTGTTGCTCACCCGAGAAGCAACGGTCAAGCGGAGAGGGCAAATGCTAAAGTGCTGCGTGGGCTCAAGACCAGAACTTTCGACAGGCTGCACAAGTGCGGAAGAAACTGGATCGAGGAGCTGCCGGTGGTTCTTTGGTCGATCAGGACGACGCCAAATCGAGCCACTGGCCAGACACCTTTCGCTCTAGTCTATGGAGCAGAGGCAGTTCTACCCATGGAACTCATATACGGGTCACCTCAAGTGCTCGCTTACGATGAGCTTGAGCAAGAGCAGCTGTGACAAGATGACGCGCTGCTCCTTGAGGAAGACCGTCTTCAGGCTGCTGTGCGAGCTGCTCGCTACCAGCAAGCTTTGCGCCACTACCATAGCCGCAAAGTTAACGCCAGAAGTCTCGAGGAAGGCGACCTTGTTCTTCGGCGCGTTCAGTCCGCCAAGAATTCCAACAAGTTGACACCAAAGTGGGAAGGCCCTTACCGGGTGAAATGAGTCACTAGGCCTGGCGTTGTCCGCCTTGAGACCGAAGATGGCATCCCAGTGAGCAACTCCTGGAATATTGACCATCTTCGTAAGTTTTACCCGTAGGGCGCGGTTGCCGAAACCCGTTCCGGCAACCACCTTTTGTACAAGTCTTGCCGCTGTTGCATGTAATCCTTTGTACAAAGCCGGGCGCAGACCCCGTGCATAAAGATCATGTGCTCCGCACATCTTGTCGATTTCATGCTTTTTATTTTTTGCATGTGTTATCTGACACTTTGTGCAGTGCATACCCCCGGTAAGCAACAACGAGCCATAAGGCTCCATATCTTTTTCTCTTTCTTCTTTTTGTCTCTCAAGGAAAGGAAGGTTCCCTCGCGCACAAGTTTGCCGGGGGGGGGGGGGGGGGGCAGGAGAAGATACGGTATGGACCAGGCGTCGTTCAAGAAAGTTTCGCCTTGCCGGGAAGCAAACAACAGAAAAGATAAGTTGCCAAAGTTTGAGCAATCAGATTTTTTTAAAAATTTTAAGTTATCTTCCTTGAACGACCGTACTTTGTATGGAAAACCTGTGCGCGGAGGAACCAACTCGTAGCTAGTTGCGCCCTTATTTTGTTTCGAGTCCGCTCAACAACTTAAGTGAGCTGCGACTAGCTGCGACAAGGTTTCTTGTCGGCAGCGGCACCGCCAGCAGGCTGCTGACGTCCCACACTCAGCGATCGCGGCAAAGGTGCCTGCACCGGCAAGTTCCCTAAAAGTGTAGGGTAAAAACATACAAAGGAAGGAGTCAAGTAAAGGAAATAACACTGCAATCATTACCCGAAACAGAGTTATATTACAAGATAGCTTGTCGCAGCTCTAATAGATTGTTTTCATAACATGACCAACAGCGACAAGAAAAGAAGAAAACATGCGGCCTAGTCTACGCGGTCGCCCTCGACCCTCTTGATCCCGCTCACCTTGTCCACAATGGGTGCGACAAGGGTCTTGAGTGCCTCCAGATCAGCATCCGGCGGCAAGGACCTGAGGACGTTGGTGAGGTTGAGGCCCGGGTTGCAGAATGCCAGCTTCACCAGCACCTTCTGAAGAGCTCCCGCGCAGATCTTGCACGACTCGTCGGCCAGCTGCTTCGGAATCTTCTCCCGGAGTCGCCGGAGTGCCGTCACCACGCCCTTGAAGAACGAAGTGAGCTTGGCGCTGGGTTGGAGGTTCTCGTCGGAGGGATACCCGAGATCCTCCATTCCCAGCTGCGCCAGCTCCCTGTCGATGTCTGCGGCAACATCCACAAGACCCTCCGTCCAGTGCTCCACGTTCTCCCGGAAAGTGCTCTGGGCGGCAGCGGCACTCGCCAGCAGTGCCTTGCCGGCCTTGACCTCCTCCTTCAGGGCCGTCTCTGAAGGAAATATGCCCTAGAGGCAATAATAAAGTTATTATTTATTTCCTTATATCATGATAAATGTTTATTATTCATGCTAGAATTGTATTAACCGGAAACATAATACATGTGTGAATACATAGACAAATAGAGTGTCACTAGTATGCCTCTACTTGACTAGCTCATTAATCAAAGATGGTTATGTTTCCTAACCATGGACAAAGGAGTTGTTATTTGATTAACGAGGTCACATCATTAGATGAATGATCTGATTGACATGACCCATTCCATTAGCTTAGCACCCGATCGTTTAGTATGTTGCTATTGCTTTCTTCATGACTTATACATGTTCCTATGACTATGAGATTATGCAACTCCCGTTTACCGGAGGAACACTTTGGGTACTACCAAACGTCACAACGTAACTGGGTGATTATAAAGGAGTACTACAGGTGTCTCCAAAGGTAGATGTTGGGTTGGCGTATTTCGAGATTAGGATTTGTCACTCAGAATGTCGGAGAGGTATCTCTGGGCCCTCTCGGTAATGCACATCACATAAGCCTTGCAAGCACTGCAACTAATATGTTAGTTGTGAGATGATGTATTACTGAACGAGTAAAGAGACTTGCCGGTAACGAGATTGAACTAGGTATTGGATACCGACGATCGAATCTCGGGCAAGTAACATACCGATGACAAAGGGAACAACGTATGTTGTTATGCGGTCTGACCGATAAAGATCTTCGTAGAATATGTAGGAGCCAATATGGGCATCCAGGTCCCGCTATTGGTTATTGACCGGAGACGTGTCTCGGTCATGTCTACATTGTTCTCGAACCGTAGGGTCCGCACGCTTAAGGTTTCGATGACAGTTATATTATGAGTTTATGAGTATTGATGTACCGAAGGAGTTCGGAGTCCCGGATGATATCGGGGACATGACAAGGAGTCTCGAAATGGTCGAGACGTAAAGATCGATATATTGGACGACTATATTCGGACATCGGAAAGGTTCCGAGTGATTCGGGTATTTTTCGGAGTACCGGGTAGTTACGGGAGAAGTAATGGGCCTTGATGGGCTTTAGTGGGAAGAGGAAAAGGCTGGTGCACCCCCCCTCCCCTTTGGTCCGAATTGGACTAGGGAAAAGGGGGCCTGCCACCTCTCCTTCTCCTCCTATTCCTTCTCCCTTCCTCCCCTTTTGGTGGACTCCTACTAGGACTTGGAGTCCTAGTAGGACTCCCTATCCTGGCCGCACCTTTGCCTTGGCCGGCCTCCTCCTCCTCCATCCTTTATATACAGGGGCAGGGGGCACCCCATAGACACACAAGTTGATCCTTGAGATCGTTCCTTAGCCGTGTGCGGTGCCCCCTGCCACCAAATTCCACCTCGATCATACCGTTGTAGTGCTTAGGCAAAGCCCTACGTCGGCAGTACATCAAGATCGTCACCACGCCGTCGTGATGACAGAACTCCTCCCCGAAGCTTTGCTGGATCGGAGCCCGGGGATCGTCATCGATCTGAACATGTGCTAAGAACTCGGAGGTGCCGGAGTAACGGTGCTTGGATCGGTCGGATCGGGAAGACGTACGACTACTTCCTCTACGTTGTGTGATCGCTTCCGCAGTCGGTCTGCGTTGGTACGTAGACAACACTCTCCCCTCTCGTTGCTATGCATCACCATGATCTTGCGTGTGCGTAGGAAATTTTTGAAATTACTACGTTCCCCAACAGTGGCATCCGAGCCTAGGTTTTATGGTTTGATGTTATTTGCACGAGTAGAACACAAGTGAGTTGTGGGCGATACAAGTCATACTGCCTACCAGCATGTGATACTTTGGTTCGGCGGTATTGTTGGACGAGACGACCCGGACCAACCTTACGCGTACGCTTACGCGAGACCGGTTCCCTCGACGTGCTTTGCACATAGATGGCTTGCGGGCGACTGTCTCTCCAACTTTAGTTGAACCGAGTGTGGCTACGCCCGGTCTTTGAGAAGGTTAAAACGGAGTCTATTTGACAAACTATCGTTGTGGTTTTGATGCGTAGGTGAGATGAGTTCTTGCTTAAGCCCGTAGCAGCCACGTAAAACTTGCAACAACAAAGTAGAGGACGTCTAACTTGTTTTTGTAGGGCATGTTGTGATGTGATATGGTCAAGGCATGATGCTAAATTTTATTGTATGAGATGATCATGTTTTGTAACCAAGTTATCCGCAACTGGCAGGAGCCATATGGTTGTTGCTTTATTGTATGCAATGCAATCGCGATGTAATGCTTTACTTTATTACTAAGCGGTAGTGATAGTCATGGAAGCATAAGATTGGCGAGACGACAACGATGCTACGATGGAGATCAAGGTGTCGCGCCGGTGACGATGGTGATCATGAAGGTGCTTTGGAGATGGAGATCACAAGCACAAGATGATGATGGCCATATCATATCACTTATATTGATTGCATGTGATTTTATCTTTTTATGCATCTTATCTTGCTTTGATTGACGGTAGCATTATAAGATGATCTCTCACTAAATTATCAAGAAGTGTTCTCCCTGAGTATGCACCGTTGCCAAAGTTCGTCGTGCCCAGACACCACGTGATGATCGGGTGTGATAAGCTCTACGTCCATCTACAGCGGGTGCAAGCCAGTTTTGCACATGCAGAATACTCAGGTTAAACTTGACGAGCCTAGCATATGCAGATATGGCCTCGGAACACGGAGACCGAAAGGTCGAGCGTGAATCATATAGTGGATATGATCAACATAACGATGTTCACCATTGAAAACTACTCCATCTCACGTGATGATCGGTTATGGTTTAGTTGATTTGGATCACGTGATCACTTAGAGGATTAGAGGGATGTCTATCTAAGTGGGAGTTCTTAAGTAATATGATTAAATTGAACTTAAATTTATCATGAACTTAGTCCTGGTAGTATTTTGCAAATCATGTTGTAGATCAATAGCTCGCGTTGTTGCTTCCCTGTGTTTATTTTGATATGTTCCTAGAGAAAATTGTGTTGAAAGATGTTAGTAGCAATGATGCGGATTGGATCCGTGATCTGAGGTTTATCCTCATTGCTGCACAGAAGAATTATGTCCTTGATGCACCGCTAGGTGACAGACCTATTGCAGGAGCAGATGCAGACGTTATGAACGTTTGGCTAGCTCAATATGATGACTACTTGATAGTTTAGTGCACCATACTTAACAGCTTAGAATCGGGACTTCAAAGACGTTTTGAACGTCATGGACCATATGAGATGTTCCAGGAGTTGAAGTTAATATTTCAAGAAAATACCCGAGTTGAGAGTTATGAAGTCTCCAACAAGTTCTATAGCTGAAAGATGGAGGAGAATCGCTCAACTAGTGAGCATGTGCTCAGATTGTCTGGGTACTACAATCGCTTGAATCAAGTGGGAGTTAATCTTCCAGATAAGATAGTGATTGACAGAATTCTCTAGTCACCATGACCAAGTTAGTAGAACTTCGTGATGAACTATAGTATGCAAGGGATGACGAAAACGACTCCCGAGCTTTTCATGATGATGAAATCGATGAAGGTAGAAATCAAGAAAAACATCAAGTGTTGATGGTAGACAAGACCACTAGTTTCAAGAAAAGGGCAAAGGGAAGAAGGGGAACTTCAAGAAGAACGGCAAGCAAGTTGCTACTCAAGTGAAGAAGCCCAAGTCTGGACCTAAGCCTGAGACTGAGTGCTTCTACTGCAAAGGGACTGGTCACTGGAAGCGGAACTACCCCAAGTGATTGGCGGATAAGAAGGATGGCAAAGTGAACATAAGTATATTTGATATACATGTTATTGATGTGTACTTTACTAGTGTTTATAGCAAACCCTCAGTATTTGATACTAGTTCAGTTGCTAAGATTAGTAACTCGAAACGGGAATTGCAGAATAAACAGAGACTAGTTAAGGGTGAAGTGACAATGTGTGTTGGAAGTGGTTCCAAGATTGATATGATCATCATCGCACACTCCCCATAATTTTGGGATTAGTGTTGAACCTAAATAAGTGTTATTTGGTGTTTGCGTCGAGCATGAATATGATTTGATCATGTTTATTGTAATACGGTTATTCATTTAAGTAAGAGAATAAATTGTTGTTCTGTTTACATGAATAAAACCTTATATGGTTACACACCCAATGAAAATAGTTCGTTGGATCTCGATTGTAGTGATACACATAATCATAATATTGAAACCAAAAGATGCAAAGTTAATAATGATAGTGCAACTTATTTGTAGCACTGCCGTTTAGGTCATATTGGTGTAAAGCGCATGAAGAAACTCCATGCTGATGGGCTTTTGGAATCACTTGATTATGAATCAGTTGATGCTTGCGAACCATGCCTCATGGGCAAGATGACTAAGACTCTGTTCTTCGGAACAATGGAGCGAGCAACAGATTTGTTGGAAATCATACATACTGATATATGTGGTCCGATGAATATTGAGGCTCGCGACAGGTATCATTATTTTCTGATCTTCACAGATGATTTGAGCAGATATGAGTATATCTACTTGATGAAACATAAGTCTGAAACATTTGAAAAGTTCAAAGAATTTCAGAGTGAAGTGAAAAATCATCGTAACAAGAAAATAAAGTTTCTATGATCTGATCGTAGAGAAAAGTATTTGAGTTACGAGTTTGGCCTTCAGTTAAAAACAATGTGAAATAGTTTCACTACTCACGCCACCTGGAACACCACAGCATAATGGTGCGTCCGAACGTCATAACCTTACTTTATTGGATATAGTGCAATCTGTGATGTTTCTTACCGATTTACCACTATCGTTTTGGGGTTATGCATTAGAGACAGCTGCATTCACCTTAAATAGGGCACCATATAAATCCGTTGAGACGACACCGTGTGAACTATGGTTTGGCAAGAAACCTAAGCTGTCATTTCTTAAAGTTTGGGGTTGCGATGCTTATATGAAAAAGTTTCATCCTGATAAGCTCAAACTCAAATCGGGGAAGTGCGTCTTCATAGGATATCCAAAGGAAACTATTGGATACACCTTCTATCACAGATCCGAAGGCAAGACTTTTGTTGCTAAAATTCGGAAACTTTCTGGAGAAGGAGTTTCTCTCGAAAGAAGTGAGTGGGAGGAAAGTAGAACTTGACGAGGTAACTGTACCTGCTCCCTTGTTGGAAAGTAGCACATCACAGAAAACTGTTTCTGTGACACCTACACCAGTTAGTGAGGAAGCTAATGATGATGATCATGAAACTTCAGAACAAGATACTACTGAACCTCATAGATCAACCAGAGTAAGATCCGCGCCAGAGTGGTACGGTAATCCTTTTCTGGAAGTCATGCTACTAGATCATGATGAACCTACGAACTATGAGGAAGCGATGATGAGCCCAGATTCCGCGGAATGGTTTGAGGCCATGAAATCTGAGATATGATCCATGTATGAGAACAAAGTATGGACTTTGATGGATTTGCCCGATGATCGGCAAACCATAGAAAATAAATGGATCTTCAAGACGAAGACGGACGCTGATAGTAGTGTTACTATCTACAAAGCTAGAATTGTCGAAAAAGTTTTTCGACAAGTTCAAGGTGTTGACTACGATGAGTTTTTCTCACTCGTATCTATGCTTAAGTCTATCCGAATCATGTTAGCAATTGCCGCATTTTATGAAATCTGGCAAATGGATAAACAAAACTGCATTCTTTAATGGATTTATTAAAGAAGAGTTATATGTGATGCAACTAGAAGGTTTTGTCAATCCGAAAGGTGCTGACAAAATGTGCAAGCTCCAGCGATCCATCTGTGGACTGGTGCAAGCATCTCGGAGTTGGAATATACGCTTTGATAAGTTGATCAAAGCATATAGTTTTATACAGACTTGCAGTGAAGCCTGTATTTACAAGAAAGTGAGTGGGAGCACTACAACATTTCTGATAAGTATATGTGAATGACATATTGTTGATCAGAAATAATGTAGAATTATTCTGTAAAGCATAAAAGGAGTGTTTGAAAGGAGTTTTTCAAAGAAAGACTTCGGTAAAGCTGCTTACATATTGAGCTTCAAGATCTATAGAGATAGATCAAGACGCTTGATAAGTTTTTTCAATGAGTACATACCTTGACAAGATTTTGAAGTAGTTCAAAATGGAGCAGTCAAAGAAAGAGTTCTTGCCTGTATTACAAGGTGTGAAGTTGAGTAAGACTCAAAGCCCGACCATGGCAGAAGATAGAAAGAGAATGAAAGTCATTCCCTATGCCTTGGCCATAGGCTCTATAAAGTATGTCATGCTATGTACCAGATCTATTGTATACCCTGCACTGATTTGGCAAGGGAGTACAATAGTGATCTAGGAGTAGATCACTAGACAGCGGTCAGAATTATCCTTAGTGAAATAAGGATATGTTTCTCGATTATGGACGTGACAAAAGGTTCATCGTAAAGGGTTACGCCGATGCAAGTTTTGACACTGATCCAGATAAATCTAAAGTCTCAATCTGGATACATATTGAAAGTGGGAGCAATTAGCTAGAGTAGCTCCGTGTAGAGCATTGTAGACATAGAACTTGCAAAATACTTACGGATCTGAATGTGACAGACCCGTTGACTAAAATTATCTCACAAGCAAACCATAATCACACCGTAGTACTCTTTGGGTGTTAATCACATAGCGATTTGAACTAGATTACTGAATCTAGTAAACCCTTTGGGTATTGGTCACATGGCGATGTGAACTATGGGTGTTAATCACATGATGATGTGAACTATCGATGTTAAATCACATGGCGATGTGAACTAGATTATTGACTCTAGTGCAAGTGGGAGACTGAAGGAAATATGCCCTAGAGGCAATAATAAAGTTATTATTTATTTCCTTATATCATGATAAATGTTTATTATTCAGGCTAGAATTGTATTAACCGGAAACATAATACATGTGTGAATACATAGACAAATAGAGTGTCACTAGTATGCCTCTACTTGACTAGCTCATTAATCAAAGATGGTTATGTTTCCTAACCATGGACAAAGGAGTTGTTATTTGATTAACGAGGTAACATCATTAGATGAATGATCTGATTGACATGACCCATTCCATTAGCTTAGCACCCGATCGTTTAGTATGTTGCTATTGCTTTCTTCATGACTTATACATGTTCCTATGACTATGAGATTATGCAACTCCCGTTTACCGGAGGAACACTTTGGGTACTACCAAACATCACAACGTAACTGGGTGATTATAAAGGAGTACTACAGGTGTCTCCAAAGGTAGATGTTGGGTTGGCGTATTTCGAGATTAGGATTTGTCACTCAGAATGTCGGAGAGGTATCTCTGGGCCCTCTCGGTAATGCACATCACATAAGCCTTGCAAGCACTGCAACTAATATGTTAGTTGTGAGATGATGTATTACGGAACGAGTAAAGAGACTTGCCGGTAACGAGATTGAACTAGGTATTGGATACCGACGATCGAATCTCGGGCAAGTAACATACCGATGACAAAGGGAACAACGTATGTTGTTATGCGGTCTGACCGATAAAGATCTTCGTAGAATATGTAGGAGCCAATATGGGCATCCAGGTCCCGCTATTGGTTATTGACCGGAGACGTGTCTCGGTCATGTCTACATTGTTCTCGAACCGTAGGGTCCGCACGCTTAAGGTTTCGATGACAGTTATATTATGAGTTTATGAGTATTGATGTACCGAAGGAGTTCGGAGTCCCGGATGAGATCGGGGACATGACAAGGAGTCTCGAAATGGTCGAGACGTAAAGATCGATATATTGGATGACTATATTCGGACATCGGAAAGGTTCCGAGTGATTCGGGTATTTTTCGGAGTACCGGGTAGTTACGGGAGAAGTAATGGGCCTTGATGGGCTTTAGTGGGAAGAGGAAAAGGCTGCTGCGCCCCCCCTCCCCTTTGGTCCGAATTGGACTAGGGAAAAGGGGGCCGGCCACCTCTCCTTGTCCTCCTATTCCTTCTCCCTTCCTCCCCTTTTGGTGGACTCCTACTAGGACTTGGAGTCCTAGTAGGACTCCCTATCCTGGCCGCACCTTTGCCTTGGCCGGCCTCCTCCTCCTCCATCCTTTATATACAGGGGCAGGGGGCACCCCATAGACACACAAGTTGATCCTTGAGATCGTTCCTTAGCCGTGTGCGGTGCCCCCTGCCACCAAATTCCACCTCGATCATACCGTTGTAGTGCTTAGGCGAAGCCCTACGTTGGCAGTACATCAAGTTCGTCACCACGCCGTCGTGATGACAGAACTCCTCCCCGAAGCTTTGCTGGATCGGAGCCCGGGGATCGTCATCGAGCTGAACGTGTGCTAAGAACTCGGAGGTGCCGGAGTAACGGTGCTTGGATCGGTCGGATTGGGAAGACGTATGACTACTTCCTCTATGTTGTGTGATCGCTTCCGCAGTCGGTCTGCGTTGGTACGTAGACAACACTCTCCCCTCTCGTTGCTATGCATCACCATGATCTTGCGTGTGCGTAGGAAATTTTTTGAAATTACTACATTCCCCAACAGTCTCCTGCTCCTTGGCGCCGTCCAGCGTCTTGGTCAAAGCGATCAGCTTCGACTCAAGATCTGCATTGGAATCCTTGGCGGCGTCAAGCTCCTTGCCCTTCTCGGCGAGGCGGGTCTGCAGCTCCGAATGGCTGTGGGCGTCCTTCTCCCGCTCAATCTTGAGCGCGGCAAGATCTTCGCCGCTCGCCTTGAGATCGGCCTCCAGCTGCACCGTCTTCGTCTCCAGCTCCTTCTTGGCGGCCTCGGCAGCTGCGGCAGCGTCTTCTGCTTGTTTGAGGGCTCCGCCAAACGTTCGCTCGCGCGCGGCAAGCTCCTTGTCGTGGCTGTCAAGATGGACCTTCCGCTGCACCAGCTCGCCTTCCTACACCGACAACTTCTCAGCGGCAAGCCGCTGTTGCTCTTCGGCTTCGGCCTTCTCGAGGAGGAAGGCCTCCCGCTCCTTGGCAAGTCGCGCCTGCTCCACTGCCAGAGACCAGAGAGCTTCTTGATTGTGACCCCGGAGCTCCTCCGTGCGCTTCTCGATGTTGACTCCCGCCTTCGCGACAAGCGCCTCACAGGATTCCAGCTTGGCATGCCGGGCGCGGTAGAGTGACACCAGTTTCCGCAGCAGCCGCTCCTCCTCAGGCTCGCCGCTGCTGCTGCTTGGCGCGTCAACCAGCGCAAGCCCGGCAGAGGCGAGCACCTCTTCGTCGAAGCTCTCTCCTTCGATCGGCGCCCTGGAGCTTGACGCCCAGGGGAGGTTGATGAAGATGTCGCCGCCGGCCTTCAAGTAGACGCCAGGCTGGGGCTCTTCGGAGCCTGGCGCTGCGGCAGCGGCGGAGGGATCGGTGGTCGGTGCAGCGCCTGGCGCTCCTGCGGCCTCAGGGTCGTCAGTGCGATCGCCAGATCCCCCGCCTGCTTCTGCAGCGGTAGCCCTGGCGGCCTCTTCACCGGCGGGCTCGTCAGCGCCGGCTGCTTCCTCAGCGGCAACGGCGTCGTCGGCGGCAACCTCGGTCTCCATCGGCTCCGCAGCAGATGGATCTGACAGCTGGAAAGGGGAGAAGAATCAAGCAAATATCCAACAAATAAGATCAAAAGAAGAAGAACCCAAGGGAAGTTTTGAAGCAAGGAGAGTACCTGTGCCAGGATCTGCTGCCGTGTTCTCCGCCGCCAGGGGGCCGCTAGTCCTCTCCCTTGCCGGAGACTCCTCCCTTGTCGGAGAGCTCTCCCTTGCCGGGGACCTCTCCCTTGCCGGAGGACTCTCCCTTGGCGTTTCAGGGGCGGCCTCCGGGCGCTCTTGGTGGGGCTGCTCTGCTCCTGCACAAGTCAACAATCAGATATCAACAAAGCAAGGATCTCCATGCGCACCCAACAGCGGAAAGCAAACCATATACTTACGCTGGGGGCTGCTCTGGGGAACAGTTTCCGGGTCCGGCAGGGTTGTCTCGGGCGCATCCCCTGCTGACGCGGTGGGTTCGTCCTCGATGACAATCGCCGGGGCCTTGGCTCTCTTCGCCGCTCTCTGGGCCAGAGTCCTAAGAAAGAAAAGGTTCATAGTGAAGCAGATGAGATACAAGACAAAACAGCAAGGATTGAAGAACTACAAGTACAGCAAGAGAATCTTACTCTTCTTCTTCTTCCTCGTCAGTGCTGAACGCGGAGAAGTCAAAATCCGGCTCACGCCCGGCGCGAGAAGGTGGAGGAGTAGGTTCCCTTGGCCGCTTGGCGGGAGCAGAAGCAGTGGTCCGGGAGGACCCCGCTCCAGTTGCCGCAGCAGCGTGAGGCGCTCCCGCGGCAACAGTGCTTGCCGCGGTGGAGCGTGTCGCGCGGCGCGGCGACTGTCGACTCGCCTGCCGCCTCGCTACGTCCCCGGCCTTGCGGAGACGTCTTCTTGGTGGAGATAGAGGCTCTGCTTGCGGCGAGCTGTCTGAGGATGAGGAGGAAGAGGAGTTGATCTCCAACGAGCCGCTCGTATCCTCGGCAGGCTCGCTCGGCTCGGCGTCACGCCTGGCAAGATCTTTCTTGCCGGCAAGATCCTCTCGCTCAGCACGGTTTGCCGCCTCTGCTGCCTCTGCCTCCTCCAAGGTAAATCCAAACTCGCCCGTAGCTGCGGCTGTCGCCGCCTCTTCCAGCCTGGTGGCGATGCGCTTCAACTCCGCATCGGTGGTGTCGCGAGTGAGGCCATTCTTCTCGTCGGGGCGGATCGGCACTTCTACCAGGTTGTCGAAGAATTCCTGCACGACCTCGTCTACAGGCTCTTGCCAAGTTGGCACAAGTCCATGCGAGTCGCACAGCGGCATCATTGCCCGGATGCGGTCAAGTGCGGAATTGTTGCACAATGGAACGACACCCTGCGGCAACCTAAATACTTCAGGATGATCAGGATCATACTTGAAGAGCTCCTGAAGCATTGCGTTGAGCTCCAAGACAGTGAAGTTGTAGTTGAGGCCCGGACGCAGCCTCATGATATCCGCCGCATTCTTGAACTCCCACGCAGGCCTCCTCCGTTCCTGCAGGGGGGCGATGCGGCGGCGAAGAAAATCTGCGCCAACGGCGCCTACAGTGAGTCCGGCAAGCCTGAGGCGTTGGATCCTGGTGATAGCAATCTTCAGCCTATCATCTTCCGGGGCCACGTCGCTCCAATCACTGCCGTGTGTCTCTGGGGCTTGGCGCCGGGCGGTAAATGGCTGCGGGTTCTCCTCGACAATCCAGCACCAATCTGCTCTCCACTCCTCCCACTTGCCGCGGAACTCGCCCTCCAGATAAGAGTCCTTCTTGCCGGTCCTTGAGACCCAGGCGATTCCGCCGGATAAAGGCTCTCCTCTCTCTACTCAGGGCATGAAGAAGTGGCGGAAAAGGGCTACGTTGGGATGGACTCCGACAAAGTTTTCGCAGAGATGCGCGAAAACTGCCATGGTCAGAACGGCATTGGGGGTGAAATCAAGGAGGCAGAGCCCGTAGGTGTTCATGATGTCGCAGAAAAATTCAGAGAAGGGCGGGCAGAGCCCGCAGTAGAAGAACACGGCAAAGAAGGGATATCCATTTGGAGCCATTTTATGAGCGGCAGTTGGGAGTACCTTCGTGCTCGGATGCGCCCGTGTCTCCGTCGACCAGAAGAGGTAGTAGTACTGCCTCAGCTCCTTTGCGGCAAGCTTGGGGGGAAGATGGCCCGCTCCTTCCGCAGCGCCACAAGCCGCTGCGCCTCGGTCGACTTCACAGCCTTCCCCTTGTCGGCTTTCGGAGCCATGGCGGAGGTGGTGGAGGAGATCGACGGCGTTGGTGGTGCTGGTGGCGATGGGGGGGGGGCAGGGCGCAGCTCTCTTTTCAGCTTTGGGAAGACGGAGGCGGGGCGGAGGCTTCTGAGATTGGGATGGAAAGGGGGCGAGTGGGCGCACTACCCCTGCTTCCCCTTGCTTATAAAGGGGGAGGGGGCGGACGTTCCGCCTTTCCTAATAAAGAAACCACCCACGATCTCTCCCACGACGCCGCGTTCGACGCGTGCCGTTCGGGGAGGGCGCGGTGGATGCGGAGTGAGATACGGCATAACCCAGGCTGCGCGTGCCCGTGCCCTGTTTTGGGCCTGGCCCAACAGCACTCGGCACCGTGTATGGCCCAGGCCCGGGGGCTCCTGTCGGTGTACTAGAGTAGGGGTACCCCAGTATCCCGAACTTGTGCACGGGCAGTCGCAGCGTCCCGCGGCAAGGCTTGCCGGGTGACCGCCAAGGTCCTCCATGGTTCCTTTGGAGCCATTCAAGAACAAAGTATCCAAGACCCCGGCAAGAGGAACTTGCCGGGAAGGAGACAAGACCCCGGCAAGAGGAGCTTGCCGAGAAGGCCAACCAAGGCATCTCAAGGAACTTGCCGCAACGCACCACGCGTCCCGGCAAGGCTCGGTGAGCGACAAGCTCCCGGGCACGACAAGACAACAACCGCGGCAAGGCGCTTGCCGCGACAAGCCCCCACTCTGTACCTGTGCTCCAGCACATCCACCAACGTGTCGCTCTGGGACCCTTCCAGGCGTACGTGGCGGGAAGCTGTGCAGCTAGCGATACACGGTGGCAAGCAGCGCTGACAAGATTGCCATCGTGGCAAGCGGAGGCGTCCCTGGTGGTCCCTTTTGCACTGTTTAGGCGACACAGACGGGCATTTAATGCCCTTGTCCCCTGCCGTCAGGGTTAGGTATGATGCACTGTAGTAGGCGGCGATGCCAACCACCACGCCTTTTCCATTTTTACCCTCGTCTACGTTGCCACCTGTCGGTGACCCCTTGAGCATATAAAAGGAGGCCCATGCGCAACGTAGAAGGGGTCGGCCAACAGAACTCTCACGCTCGGTCTCGTTAACTGCTAGAGTGTACTGTAGCACACAGCGCTCCCGAGCAAGAATTCAATACAACCACAAAGCAGGAGTAGGGTTTTACGCATCCGTGCGGCCCGTACCTAGGTAAACTGATCGTGTGCTCGTGCGCTCCACCTCGATCTGCTCTTCGTGCTCTCTCCGCCCCCCTGCCGAACCAAAAGGGGCTCGGTCCGCCGGTCCCATAGGTGTCCGTGGGATTAGCACCCCCGACACCAGAATTGTTGTTTTTTTGCCTATTTTAGGGTTTCGAAGGAAAGGAATATCAAACGGAGTCCAAACGGAATGAAACCTTCGGGAACGTGATTTTTGGAACGAACAAGACCCAGGAGACTTGGACCCTACGTAAAGCAACCAACAGGGAGGCCACGAGGTAGGGGGGCGCGCCTACCCCCCAAGCGCGCCCTCCACCCTCGTGGGCCCCCTATTGCTCCACCGACATACTTCTTCCTCCTATATATACCTATGTATCTGATGTCTACTACACAACCTTCTTCTTGTAGATGTTGTTGGGCCTCCAAGTGCAGAGGTTTGTAGGACAGTAGCAAATTTCCCTCAAGTGGATGACCTAAGGTTTATCAATCCGTAGGAGGTGTAGGATGAAGATGCTCTCTCTCAAGCAACCCTGCAACCAAATAACAAAGAGTCTCTTGTGTCCCCAACACACCCAATACAATGGTAAATTGTATAGGTGCACTAGTTCGGCGAAGAGATGGTGATACAAGTGGTATATGGATAGCAGATAAAGGTATTTGTAATCTGAAATTATAAAAAACAACAAGGTAGCAAGTGATAAAAGTGAGCGTAAACGATACTGCAATGCTAGGAAACAAGGCCTAGGGTTCATACTTTCACTAGTGTAAGTTCCCTCAACAATACTAACATAATTGGATCACATAACTATCCCTCAACATGCAATAAAGAGTCACTCCAAAGTCAATAATAGCGGAGAACGAATGAAGAGATTATGGTAGGGTACGAAACCACGTCAAAGTTATTCTTTCCAATCAATCTGTTGGGCTATTCCTATAAGTGTCACAAACAGCCCTAGAGTTCGTACTAGAATAACACCTTAAGACACAAATCAACCAAAACCCTAATGTCACCTAGATACTCCAATGTCACCTCAAGTATCCGTGGGTATGATTATACGATAAGCGTCACACAATCTCAAATTCATCTATTCAACCAACACAAAGGACCTCAAAGACTGCCCAAAAGTTCTACCAGAGAATCACGACGAAAACGTGTGCCAATCCCTATGCATAGGTTCATGGGCGGAACCCGCAAGTTGGTCACCAAAACATACATCAAGTGAATCACGTGATATCCCATTGTCACCACAGATATGCATGGCAAGACATACATCAAGTGTTCTCAAATCTTTAAAGACTCAATCCGATAAGATTACTTCAAAGGGGAAACTCAATTCATTACAAAAGAGAAGAGGGGGAGGAGAAACATAAGATCCAACTATAATAGCAAAGCTCGCGATACATCAAGATCGTGCCAAATCAAGAACACGAGAGGGAGAGAGAGATCAAACACATAGCTACTGGTACATACCCTCAGCCCCGAGGGAGAACTACTCCCTCCTCGTCATGGAGAGCACCGGGATGATGAAGATGGCCACCGGAGAAGGACTGCCCCCTCCGGCAGGGTGCCGGAACGGGTCTAGATTGGCTTTCGGTGGCTACGGAGGATTTTGGCGGCGGAACTCCCAATCTATTGTGTTCACGGATGTTTTTAGGGTATATGGAGATATATAGGCGGAAGAAGTACGTCAGGGGGGCACGAGGGGCTCACGAGGGTGGAGGGCACGCCCAGGGGGGGTGGGCGCGCCCCCCTGCCTCGTGACCTCCTCGTAGGTGCCCCGACATGCACTCCAAGTCTTCTGGGCTTCTTTCCTTCCAAAAATGAGTTCCGTGAAGTTTCAAGTCAATTGGACTCCGTTTGATTTTCCTTTTCTTCAAAACCCTAAAATAGGCTAAAAACAGAAACTGGCACTGGGCTCGGGGTTAATAGGTTAGTCCCAAAAGTGATATAAAAGTGTATAATAAAGCCCACAAACATTCAAAACAGTAAATAATATAGCATGGTGCAATCAAAAATTATAGATACATTGGAGACGTATCAGCATCCCCAAGCTTAATTCCAGCTCATCCTCGAGTAGGTAAATGATAAAAACAGAATTTTTGATTCTTCTTAATTGTGGCATGAATATTCAGATCCATAAGATTCAAGACAAAAGTTCATATTGACATAGAAATAATAATACTTCAAGTATACTAACTAAGCAATTATGTCTTCTCAAAATAACATGGCCAAATAAAGCTATCCCTACAAAATCATATAGTCTGGCTATGCTCTATCTTCACCACACAAAATATTTAAATCATGCACAACCCCGATGACAAGCCAAGCAATTGTTTCATACTTTTGATGTTCTCAAACTTTTTCAATCTTCACGCAATACATGAGTGTGAGCCATGGACATAGCACTATAGGTGGAATAGAATGGCGGTTGTGGAGAAGACAAAAAGGAGAAGATGGTCTCACATCAACTAGGCGTATCAACGGGCTATGGAGATGCCCATCAATAGATATCAATGTGAGTGAGTAGGGATTGCCATGCAATGGATGCACTAGAGCTATAAGTGTATGAAAGCTCAAAACGAAACTAAGTGGGTGTGCATCCAACTTGCTTGCTCACGAAGACCTAGGGCATTTTTAGTAAGCCCATCAGTGGAATATACAAGCCAAGTTCTATAATGAAAGATTCCCACTAGTATATGAAAGTGACAATATAGGAGACTCTCTATCATGAAGATCATGGTGCTACTTTGAAGCACAAGTGTGGTAAAAGGATAGTAGCATTGCCCCTTCTCTCTTTTTTTGGGCCTTCTCTTTTTTATGGCCTCTTTTCTCTTTTTTTATTTGGGCTTATTTGGCCTCTTCTATTTATTTATTTTCGCCCGGAGTCTCATCCCAACTTGTGGGGGAATCATAGTCTCCATCATCCTTTCCTCACTGGGACAATGCTCTAATAATGATGATCATCACACTTTTATTTACTTACAACTCAAGAATTACAACTCGATACTTAGAACAAGATATGACTCTATATGAATGCCTTCGGCGGTGTACCAGGATGTGCAATGATGCATGAGTGACATGTATGAAAGAATTATGAACGGTGGCTTTGCCACAAATACGATGTCGACTACATGATCACGCAAAGCAATATGACAATGATGAAGCGTGTCATAGTAAATGGAACGGTGGAAAATTGCATGGCAACATATCTCGGAATGGCTATGGAAATGCTATAATAGGTAGATATGGTGGCTGTTTTGAGGAAGGTATATGGTGGGTTTATGGTACCGACGAAAATTGCGCGGTACTAGAGAGGCTAGCAATGGTGGAAGGGTGAGAGTGCGTATAATCCATGGACTCAACATTTGTAACATCCCAAATTTTCAATTTGGAATGTTATACACTAGATCATCATGCATATCATATTTTCTTGCATTTTTGTCGATCCTAGAAATTTCACGCAACTCAAGGACCCTTGGGGAGAGTTGGAGATTTCGTCTTTTTCATATTTGAGTTCTTCTCAAATATCGGAAAGAGGATCATTGGTTTTGTTGGAGTTTATTTGCCTTTTATTTGGATAGGAAAAAATGCGCGTTTTCAAAATTTGCATTCTAGGTCCCGAGAAAAGTTCATTTTGTTCGACTCAATTTTAGGAGTCGAGGAAACTTTGCATTAGAAGTTTTGGAGTTCGTTTAGGTTTCTTTTTCTTTGTTTTTCTACGCGTGAAACCGTTTTAAAAAAAATTTCCAGCGCGCCTGGGCCATGGCCCAAGCCACCGGCTGGGCCTCTCCCTCCCCATCGCCGCACGCGCGCCAGCGCAGGAGGCAGCCGCCGCCGCCCTGGAGTCCAAGTTGGACTCCGTTTGCCTTTTTTTAGGATTCCCTCTCCTACTCTTATTTCTTGCCCCCTCCCCCAAGTTTCCTCTCCTCTCCCCTCTTTATATACCCCCACACCCCCCCTCTAAACATGAAATCAAAACCCAAGCCCCTCACCCCGCGCCCCCAAGCCGCGCCGCACCTAGAGCCACCGCCGCCCGCGCCCTACGTCACCGCACCGCCGCCCTGCGTCACCGCCGCCGCCGCCCTTGTGCATCGCCGCCGCCGCCCAACGCCGGAGCCCTCGCCGGAGGTACCGCGCCACATCTTTTTCTTTTCCTCGGATCGATTTTCTTCTAAATCGTTCCGATTCTTTTCTTTTCTAAACCGTTCCGGTTTTCCAGATCGGTTTTTCGTTCGGTTTTCTTTTCTCGAAACCCTAGATCGGTTCCGTTCTCTTTTCCGATTTAGTTGCCTAGAGACTGTTCGCCGGACCGTTCGTCCTAACGAACGTGATCACCGGATTCTTCTAGGTTAACGAACGTCCGCTCGTTTATTGGAATCAGGTGATTCTAGCGCCTGGAGTTTCGTTTCGAAACCGCCGTTCCGACTAATCAACTTTAACTAAGTTTTAGCTACGGTAAAATTTGACCTAGTTTCAACTTGCTAGAACCGAGTTGTTTTCCGCCGTTTGTTTTCGGTTTCTTTGTTCGGTTCGTTCTTTCTTTGCAACCGGAGTTCTTAAGTTGAACTATCTGGTTCGATCTCTTGTTCGAGTTTTACCTGTGCATTAGATGAGTACTTATTGTATGCTTGTTGTTTGTCTGCGATAGATTACCTGGATTGCGCCGGTTGTTACTTCGAATCTCTAGGACTCGCGGATCATCAGCAAGGCAAGTAACACTTTGATCATACCTTTTCAACAACCCAGTTTTATTGCATTAGATCCATCCTCACACATTGCATGATTAGGATCTAATTAAATTGTGGGATGGGAAGTAGATGAGGTAGTACCTATTACCTGTTTATTATGAAACCTTTGGGAGTTACTTCTACGTTTGCTTATTATGCCATGCTATGCTAGTAGACGTGGATTGGGTGAGTGATATCCATGACAGATGTGAGATTGATAATTTTAATGGTTTATCTAAGGTGGCAACTTAAACACACATCTGCGTGGATTGAGGCACCCGATGTCTATCAGGACTTGCATGTTTTATTTTGGACCGCCACCCAGGCTCAAAGGGATCATAAGATCTTTCATACTAAATACTTACGTGTGCAGCCACAAGCCAATATGGGCTCTGGCATAGTTGACTAAGTCGTGCGAACTCTTATAGGGGTAGACTAGCAGATGTAGGGGATGTAGGTGGTACGGTCTACTCCATCGTAAGGTGCTAGCGCTTCTGAAAGACTATGTCTCGGTCATCCGTTTCTCAAACACCAGTAGTGCGAGAAAACCAATGGAGGCGATCGAGTCTTGTGGGGAAAAGTGCGCAAACCTCTGCAGAGTGTAATAAACTAATCATGATTAGCCGTGTCCCCGGTTATGGACAATCTTGAGTATCTAGTATTTGAATATCATGTGAATCTCAACATGTTACTTCTAATTAATATTGTTGGGTTTTAATTATTTTTAATTGGGATTGAGAATGCTGTCAACCATTGTCAATGTTTAACAACCACCATGATAGTTAAATAAATTTATTCCTTTGCAGTAGGGAAAAATTGGCTTTACGCAAAACAGTAACCATAGAGCTTTCCACCAGCCAAATATGCATATAGTATAGCTGTTTCATTCCATCATTCTCTATGTGTTACTTTCCCAGCATATTACATGTGCTGACCCGTTTCGGGCTGCAACGTTAATGTTGCAGACTTTTCAGACGATGATTGAGGTGCTTTTAGGTCGTGGTTCTATACTCAGTGATGCCGTTGGAGTTGATGGACCCATTTATCTTCCGAGTCTTCCGCTGTTATCGTTATTAGATGGCCTTAAGCCATATTATTTTAATAACTTCTCTTTTGAGACATCGATGTATTAAGTGTGTGATTGCTACTCTGCTATAAATCCTTCGAAGTACTGTGTGGTGTCAGCATTACTGATCCAGGGATGACACTGGAGCACAGTCGACTTGATCCATTCGGGTCGGGTCGCTACAGAGATGGTATTAGAGCACACACTGACTATAGGACACGACCACTAAGTTAAAGCCATAGATCACTATTCTCTCCTCATTTTCTAACTCCTCATCTTTTCTACTCTTTAGGATGAAGGACGCGAAGATTAAGTACGCTCAACCGGATGAAGGCACACCTTTTCGATTTCACTTGAAGCAAGCCACCAAGTACCTAAACATTGGATTACCAAGCTTCACGGGAACCTTCAACGCCACTTTGGCTGAAGAGGAACGCTGGAAGATTCAAGCTCACGTTCCGGGAATGACATTCGCGCCAATCACGAAGCCCATAGATAGTGTTTTCAATGCACCAACTTGGAGTCTAGGAAGGAGCATGGCAGCCCATATCACCATAGGACGCATTGGAGAAGTTTATCAAGAAGACCTCAAGGACACTATCTACCAGATTTGCGGACGCCGAGATGAACAATGGGAGTTAAGCATCACCAAGAAGGATAGATCCATTGCAGCTTTTATCCAGGAGTTAAACCAACACATTCGACGCCACGAGAACCAGATGTGCAACGATATGATAGAGTTGAAGAATGCAAAAACAAGGATCATCGAGCTAGAAGGAGAACTGAAGGCTACACGCAAGGACTACATGGACGAGATCGTAGCTCTAGCAAGGCACAACATCGATCTTAACCAGGAGATTGAAGAACTCAAGAGGAAGTTAGCATCCAAGGAGGAAGACGAGTACGTCGCATGTCCGGATAATTACATCATCATCGACGACACCGATTCGGATCCAAGTGAACCCGGATTTGAAGACGAAGCTGGAGCGGACATCATGGAGTCTTCCACCAGTTCAAATTTCTAGATGACCACCAAATATTAGTAGTATTCCCCCCATGTAAACACTATAGTTTGAGCACTTTTGCGATAGCTAGATCGATTGTAAGCCCTTGTTTGATTGAATGAAGTGTTTTTGTGTGATTTTGCTCATGTGCATTGGGGTAGTGTTTTCTCTTTAGACCTCATTCTATTCTTGTTTCTTGTCTTTTCTAAAACCCTTAGATGCCTCCGAGACATGACAATGGATTTCCACCGGAGCTCACTCAGTTGATCCAGCAGGAGAATCAGTTGATGCAGATGTTAGTCCAGAACCAGCAGAACAACAACAACAACAACAACCCACCACCACCACCACCCCCTGTTGACCACTTAGCCCGTTTCCTTAGGCTAAATCCGCCGGTGTTTTCTAGTAGCACCGAGACGATAGTAGCAGACGATTGGCTCCGCAAGATAGGAAGGGAGTTGACCACTGCAGGATGCACGGATGGTGAGAAAGTGAAGTTTGCCGCACATCAGCTTGACGGACCCGCGGCAGCATGGTGGGAGAATTTCACAGCCACCTTCCCAGTTGACACTGTCACATGGGATCAGTTCCAGCAAGCTTTTCGCACTGCACATGTTTCAGCAGGAGCTATGGCCATGAAGAAGCGTGAGTGTCACAACTTACGCCAAGGAGGAAGGACAGTTGGCCAGTACGTTGACGACTTCAGCAAGTTAGCACGTTATGCCCCAGACGACGTTGCTATGGATGCAACCAAGCAGGAGAAGTTTCTGGAAGGACTGAATGATGAGTTGAGTATGCAGCTGATGGTAGCAAGTTTCAACAACTACCAGGAGTTGGTAGATCGTGCCATCATGATTGAAGGGAAGCAACAACAGATTGAGAACCGCAAGAGGAAGTATGGACAGGGGAAGTATAACTCTGGAGCCCAGCAGAAGCCCCGTTTTACCCCTAAATCGGGATTTCAGTTTTAGCATACCCATGGAGGAGGTAATTCGCACAACCACAATGGCCACAAGAATGGTAATGGGAATGGAGGAAGCAACGGCCAGAACCGGACCACCCCATCAACCCCATCCAAGAGAGACCTGAGCCAAGTCACCTGTTTCAAGTGTTCCAAGACCGGACATTATGCCAATGAATGTCCTGAAGGCCAGAATGGAAATGGCAATGGAAGCTCAGGGAAGAAGCCGAACCCTTTCAATAGGGGACAGGTGAACCATGTTAACGTGGAGGAGGTTGAAGATCAGCCGGATGTAGTAATCGATAAGTTTTTGGTTAAGTCATTTACCGCACTCGTTCTTTTCGATACTGGTGCATCACATTCATACATATCAAGGGGATTTGTGGATAAATATAACCTGCCAACCCAAGCCCTTAGGTCACCCATGTTAGTAAGCTCACCAGGAGCGGAGTTTATGGCTAGACGATGGTGTGATCGGTTACCATTAAGGATTGGTAACTATGTTTTTCCCTCAGACCTAATAGTACTGGAATCTCAAGGATTGGATGTGATATTAGGCATGGATTGGTTATCAAAGTATGAAGGGAATATTGAATGCGCTAGTAAGTCAATTTTGCTTACCACACCAGAAGGAAGACGGATCAAGTATGTATCACGACATGGATCAAATAAGAATCAAGTGAATTCTTTATCAGGAGTGGTGCAGGAAGAAGTACCAGTGGTAAAGGATTTTCCTGATGTATTTCCGGAAGAGTTGCCAGGCATGCCGCCGGATAGAGACATTGAGTTTTTGATTGAGTTATTGCCAGGTACAGGCCCAATATCAAAGAGACCGTACAGGATGCCAGCAAAGGATTTGGTAGAAATTAAGAATCAGATTAAGGAGTTACTGGAGAAAGGTTACATTTGCCCAAGTTCTTCGCCTTGGGGATCACCCGTACTTCTAGTGGAGAAGAAGGATGGATCATTAAGGATGGTTGTCGATTACCGTGGATTAAATGAAGTAACCATCAAGAAAAAGTACCCATTGCCAATGATTAATGATCTGTTTGATCGTTTGCAAGGAGCTAAGGTGTTTTCCAAGATCGATTTGCGATCAGGGTACCACCAGTTGAAGATTCGAGAGCAGGACATACCTAAGACAGCATTCACCACAAGATATGGATTGTATGAGTATACCGTTATGTCATTTGGATTGACTAACGCACCTGCCTATTTTATGAACCTGATGAACAAAGTGTTTATGGAGTTTCTGGACAAGTTCGTCGTAGTGTTCATTGATGATATCCTGGTTTATTTGAAGAATGAAGAAGATCATAAGGAACATTTGCGTTTGGTTTTGGAGAAACTAAGGGAACATCAGTTATATGCCAAATTTAGCAAATGTGAGTTTTGGTTGAAGGAAGTAGGATTCCTCGGACACGTTATATCCGGAGAAGGGATAGCAGTTGACCCCGCAAAGGTTGAGACCGTAACCGAATGGGAAGCACCAATGATAGTTGGAGAGATCCGGAGTTTTCTTGGACTCGCAGGATACTACCAGAGATTCATTGAGAACTTTTCAAAGATTGCAAAGCCAATGACGGAGTTGTTGAAGAAGGATACCAAGTTCAAATGGACTGAGGAATGTGAGGCTAGTTTCCAGGAATTGAAGAAACGATTGGTTACCTCACCAGTATTGATTTTGCCAGATCAGACCAAGGATTATGAGGTGTATTGTGATGCTTCATGACGAGGACTTGGAGCAGTGCTTATGCAGGAAGGAAGAGTTGTTTCGTATGCTTCACGACAACTGAAGCCTCATGAGTTGAATTATGCTACGCATGATTTGGAGTTAGCAGCCGTAGTGCATGCATTGAAGACATGGAGACATTTCCTCATTGGAAATCATTGTGAGGTGTACACGGATCACAAGAGTTTGAAGTACATTTTCACGCAGAAGGAGTTGAATCTCAGACAGAGGAGATGGTTGGAGCTCATCAAGGATTATGATAAAAGATTGCATTACCATCCCGGTAAAGCTAATGTAGTAGCTGACACATTGAGCCGTAAGAGCCACGTCAATACGTTAATGACGGAAGAAATACCCAAGGAGTTAGCAGAAAACCTTCGTGAACTAAGTTTAGAGATAGTTCCGAAAGGCTATGTAGCAGCATTGGAGATTCAGTCAACATTGATGGATAAAATCAGAGAGGCTCAGAAATCTGAGAAGGAGATTGCTGCTATAAAGGAGAAACTAAGCAAAGGAAAAGCAAAGGGATTTCGTGAGGATGAGCACGATACCCTATGGTTTGAGGACCGTGTTTATGTGCAAAATGACCCAGAGATCAGGAAGTTGATTTTGCAAGAGGCACATGATTCACCGTATTCGATTCACCCAGGAAATACCAAGATGTACTTGGATTTGAAGGAGACATTCTGGTGGACCAGAATGAAGAAGGTATTGCAGCCTATGTAGTAGTTTGTGACGTATGTCATAGAGTAAAGGCAGAACATCAGAAGCCAGCCGGATTGTTGCAACCATTGCCGATACCCGAATGGAAGTGGGATAAGATAGGCATGGATTATATCACGGGACTACCCAGGACGAAAGCAGCTTATGACTCGATATGGGTAGTAGTTGATTGTTTGACGAAGGTAGCACATTTCATTCCAGTTAAGACCACTTACACCAGTGCTAAGTTGGCAAAGATATACATGACTAGGATCATTTGTTTGCATGGAGTTCCAAGGAGTATTGTATCAGACAGAGGAACCCAATTTACCTCAAAGTTTTCGAATCAGTTGCATGAAACTTTGGGTACCAGGCTAGAGTTCAGCACCGCTTTTCATCCGCAGACAGATGGACAGACCGAGAGAGTCAATCAGATTTTGGAAGATATGATGAGAGCTTGTGCACTAGATTATGGATCTAGTTGGGATGATAACTTGCCGTATGCGGAATTTTCTTATAACAACAGCTACCAAACCAGTTTGAAGATGGCACCTTTCGAAGCTTTATACGGAAGGAGGTGCAGTACACCGTTGTCATGGGATGAAGTTGGAGACCGTCAGTTCTTTGGACCAAATTTGATTAAGGAGTCTGAACGGAAAGTTAAGTTGATTCGCGATAGGCTCAAGGTAGCCCAGTCCAGGTAGAAGAGCTATGCAGATTCTAAACGCAAGGAGACAGTTTACGAAACCGGAGACAGAGTGTATCTCCGAGTATCCCCACTACGAGGAGTTAAGCGTTTTGGAGTTAACGGAAAATTAGCACTGCGTTTCGTTGGACCATATAAGATCTTGCAACGTATGGGAGAAGTCGCGTATAAGTTGGAATTACCAGAGGTCTGTCAGGAGTTCATGACGTATTCCATGTTTCTCAGCTGAAGAAATGTCACGCCGAGATGGCAGAGGTACCGCTAAGAGATACAGTGCCGCTTGAATCGATTCAGTTGAAGGACGACCTAACGTATGAAGAGAAACCAGTCAAGATTCTCGAGTTTGCTAGGAGAGATACCCGCAGCAAGGTTATCAAGTTTTGCAAAGTTCAGTGGAACCACCACTCAGAGGATGAAGCCACCTGGGAGAGAGAAGAAGATTTGCTCAAGGACCACCCTCACCTATTTTCTAGCCAACCCGAATCTCGAGGGCGAGATTCATCTTAAGGGGGGTAGGTTTGTAACATCCCAAATTTTCAATTTGGAATGTTATACACTAGATCATCATGCATATCATATTTTCTTCCATTTTTGTCGATCCTAGAAATTTCACGCAACTCAAGGACCCTCGGGGAGAGTTGGAGATTTCGTCTTTTTCATATTTGAGTTCTTCTCAAATATCGGAAAGAGGATCATTGGTCTTCTCAAATGCGCGTTTTCAAAATTTGCATTCTAGGTCCCGAGAAAAGTTCATTTTGTTCGACTCAATTTTAGGAGTCGAGGAAAATTAGCTTTAGAAGTTTTGGAGTTCGTTTAGGTTTCTTTTTCTTTTTTTTCTGCGCGCGAAACCGTTTAAAAAAAATTCCAGCGCGCCTGGGCCAAGGCCCAAGCCACCGGCCGGGCCTCTCCCTCCCCATCGCCGCGCGCGCGCCAGCGCAAGAGGCAGCCGCCGCTGCCCTGGAGTCCTAGTTGGACTCCGTTTGCCTTTTTTTAGGATTCCCTCTCCTACTCTTATTCCTTGCCCCCTCCCCCAAGTTTCCTCTCCTCTCCCCTCTTTATATTCCCCCACACCCCCCCTCTAAACATAAAATCAAAACCCAAGCCCCTCACCCCGCGCCCCCAAGCCGCGTCGCGCCTAAAGCCGCCGCCGCCCGCGCCCTACGTCACCGCGCCGCCGCCCTGCGTCACCGCCGCCGCTGCCCTTGTGCATCGCCACCGCCGCCCAACGCCGGAGCCCTCGCCGGAGACCTCGCCGGAGGTACCGCGCCGCATCTTTTTCTTTTCCTCGGATCGGTTTTCTTCTAAATCGTTCCGATTCTTTTCTTTTCTAAACCGTTCCAGTTTTCCAGATCGGTTTTCTTTTCTCGAAACCCTAGATCGGTTCCGTTCTCTTTTCCGATTTAGTTGCCTAGAGACCGTTCGCCGGACCGTTCGTCCTAATGAACGTGATCACCGGATTCTTCTATGTTAACGAACGTCCGTTTGTTTAACCGTTCTTCTTTTCTTTTCGCCGGATTTATTCCGCGATCGCGATCTCAGATCCGATCTTCTTTCTAGTCTATCTTCTCACTCGTTTATCGGAATCAGGTGATTCTAGCGCCTGGAGTTTCGTTTCGAAACCGCCGTTCCGACTAATCAACTTTAACTAAGTTTTTGCTATGGTAAAATTTGACCTAGTTTCAACTTGCTAGAACCGAGTTGTTTTCCGTCGTTTGTTTTCGGTTTCTTTGTTCGGTTCGTTCTTTCTTTGCAACCGGAGTTCTTAAGTTGAACTATCTGGTTCGATCTCTTGTTCGAGTTTTACCTGTGCATTAGATGAGTACTTATTGTATGCTTGTTGTTTGTCTGTGATAGATTACCCGGATTGCGCCGCTTGTTACTTCAGATCTCTAGGACTCGCGGATCATCAGCAAGGCAAGTAACACTTTGATCATACCTTTTCTACAACCCAGTTTTATTGCATTAGATCCATCCTCACACATTGCATGATTAGGATCTAATTAAATTGTGGGATGGGAAGTAGATAAGGTAGTACCTATTACCTGTTTATTATGAAACCTTTGGGAGTTACTTCTATGTTTGCTTATTATGCCATGCTATGCTAGTAGACGTGGATTGGGTGAGTGATATCCATGACAGATGTGAGATTGATAATTTTAATGGTTTATCTAAGGTGGCAACTTAAACACACATCTGCGTGGATTGAGGCACCTGATGTCTATCAGGACTTGCCTGTTTTATTTTGGACCGCCACCCAGGCTCAAAGGGATCATAAGATCTTTCATACTAAATACTTACGTGTGCAGCCACAAGCCAATATGGGCTCTGGCATAGTTGACTAAGTCGTGCGAACTCTTATAGGGGTAGACTAGCAGATGTAGGGGATGTAGGTGGTACGGTCTAGTCCATCGTAAGGTGCTAGTGCTTCTGAAAGACTATGTCTCGGTCATCCGTTTCTCAAACACCAGTAGTGCGAGAAAACCAACGGAGGCGGTCGAGTCTTGTGGGGAAAAGTGCGCAAACCTCTGCAGAGTGTAATAAACTAATCATGATTAGCCGTGTCCCCGGTTATGGACAATCTTGAGTATCTAGTATTTGAATATCATGTGAATCTCAACATGTTACTTCTAATTAATATTGTTGGGTTTTAATTATTTTTAATTGGGATTGAGAATGTTGTCAACCATTGTCAATGTTTAACAACCACCATGATAGTTAAATAAATTTATTCCTTTGCAGTAGGGAAAAATTGGCTTTACGGAAAACAGTAACCATAGAGCTTTCCACCAGCCAAATATGCATATAGTATAGCTGTTTCATTCCATCATTCTCTATGTGTTACTTTCCCAGCATATTACATGTGCTGACCCGTTTCGGGCTGCAACGTTAATGTTGCAGACTTTTCAGATGACGATTGAGGTGCTTTTAGGTCGTGGTTCTATACTCAGTGATGCCGTTGGAGTTGATGGACCCATTTATCTTCCGAGTCTTCCGCTGTTATCGTTATTAGATGGCCTTAAGACATATTATTGTAATAAGTTCTCTTTTGAGACATCGATGTATTAAGTGTGTGATTGCTACTCTGCTATAAATCCTTCGAAGTACTGTGTGGTGTCAGCATTACTGATCCAGGGATGACACCGGAGCACAGTAGACTTGATCCATTCGGGTCGGGTCGCTACAACATTAGTCATAAAGAACTCACATACTTATTGCAAAAATCTATTAGTTATCGAAACAAAGTACTACGCGCATGCTCCTAGGGGGATATATTGGTAGGAAAAGACCATCGCTCGTCCCCGACCGCCACACATAAGGAAGACAATCAATAAATAAATCATGCTCCGACTTCTTCACATAATGGTTCACCATACGTGCATGCTACGGGAATCACAAACTTCAACACAAGTATTTCTCAAATTCATAACCACTCAACTAGCATGACTCTAATATCACCATCCTCATATCTCAAAACAATTATCAAGCATCAAACTTCTCATAGTATTCAACACACTCATAAGAAAGTTTTATTATTCTTGAATACCTAGCATATTAGGATTTTAAGAAAATTACCATGCTATTTAATACTCTCATAATGATATAAGTGAAGCATGAGAGCTCATCTATTTCTTCAAAATAAAACTACCACCATGCTCTAAAAGATATAAGTGAAGCACTAGAGCATATGACAAACTACTCCGAAAGATATAAGTGAAGATCAATGAGTAGTAGAATAATTATGCAACTATGTGAAGACTCTCTAACATTTAATAATTTCAGATCTTGGTATTCTATTGAAATAGCAAGCAAAGCAAAATAAATTGACGCTCCAAGCAAAACACATATCATGTGGCGAATAAAAATATAGCTCCAAGTAAAGTTACCGATGAACGAAGACGAAGGAGGGGATGCCTTCCGGGGCATCCCCAAGCTCAGGCTCTTGGTTGTCCTTGAATATTACCTTGGGGTGCCTTGGGCATCCCCAAGCTTAGGCTCTTTCCACTCCTTATTCCATAATCCATTGAATCTTTACCCTAAACTTGAAAACTTCACAACACAAAACTTAACAGAAAACTCGTAAGCTCCGTTAGTATAAGAAAACAAAACACCACTTCAAGGTACTGTAATGAACTCATTATTTATTTATATTGGTGTTAAACCTTCTGTATTCCAACTTCTCTATGGTTTATAAACTCTTTTACTAGCCATAGATTCATGAAAATAAGTAAACAACACATGAAAAACAGAATCTGTCAAAAACAGAACAGTCTGTAGTAATCTGGATCAAACGTATACTTCTGGAACTCATAAAATTCTCAAATAAATTTCTGGACCTGAGTAATTTATCTATTAATCATCTGCAAAAATAATTAACTAAATATCACTCTCCAAATAAAAATGGCAGCAATTCTCGTGAGTGCTAAAGTTTCTGTTTTTTATAGCATGATCAACAAGACTTTCCCCAAGTCTTCCCAAAGGTTCTACTTGGCACAAACACTAATTAAAAGCATAAAACCACATATAAACAGAGGCTAGATGAATTATTTATTACTAAACAGGAGCAAAAATCAAGGAATAAAAATAAAATTTGGTTGCCTCCCAACAAGCGCTATCGTTTAACGCCCCTAGCTAGGCACGATGATTTCAATGATGCTCATATAAAAGATAAGAATCGTAACATAAAGAGAGCATCATGAAGAATATGACTAGAACATTTAAGTCTAACACACTTCCTATTCATAGGGATTTCATGAGCAAACAACTTATGGAAACAAGAATCAACTTGCATAGGAAGGTAAAACAAGCATAACTTCAAAACTTTACGCACACAGAGAGGAAACTTGATATTATTGCAATTCCTACAAGCATATGTTCCTCCCTCATAATAATTTTCAGTAGCATCATGAATGAATTCAACAATATAACCAGCACCTAAAGCATTCTTTTCATGATCTACAAGCATAGATTTTTTTACTACTCTCCACATAAGCAAATTTCTTCTCAGTCGGAATAGTGGGAGTATCATAAGAGACATGAATACTATAAATTGTTTCCACATTAAAAGAGTAATGTTCAGAGAAAGGGTACTCATAATCATGACAAGTTTTATAAATATAATCATCACTACTCTTTATAGCATAAGTTTCATCACAATAATCATCGTAAGTAGGAGGCATGCTATCATCATTATAAATTTGCATATCAAAACTTGGGAGACTAAAAATATCATTAGTAATAAACATAGCATCCCCAAGCTTGGGACAAACATTGATTGCAGTAAATATGTTCTCAAAAACATCAGCTTCATCAAACATAGCATCCCCAAGCTTGGGCCTTTTCATATCATAAGCATAATCACTCTCATCATTAATTGTATGAATAGCACCAATAGTATAGCAATTATCATATTCTTCCAAGCAAGTGCCAAAAAGATTTTCAAGATCATAAGAAGTATCGTTATCTTCCACAATTATATTTTCATGAGGCACAATAGTAATAGGAGCAGCATTATTTGGAAGAGATATCTTTTTATCTCTCTTCCTTTTTCTTTTCTTCTTCTTCACCACATCATGTGTGGGTTTAATCCTCTTTTTGGAGCTCCTTATTAATGAGATTGGTTGAAGAGGAGGCTCTTCCTCGTTACCTGATTCATCATAATAAATAATAGGAGGGTATTGGGAAGTCTCTTCCCTTTCATTAGTATTCTCTTCATCTTCTATTTGTTTTCTTTTCTTTATGTAGTTGGCAATATAAGGATTTTCAATACAATTCACCGCACAATACATATAAATTTCCTCTAGATCAAAATGAAGAACTCTATCGATATTAAATTTTGGAATACCCTCAGTTATACATTTCATTTCTTCATAACCCAAAAGAAGGATAAGCTCTTTATGATGCTCAAGGGTAATCAAATTATCACAATGTTTGGACATGACTTGATCATGAAACAAATAGCATTGGATCTTTAAATGGCCATGTTCATTGCAAAGTTCACAAGGGGCGCGAAAAATATTGAATTTTTCAGCACAGTCATCAAGACTTTCTTGCAACAATTTAGTGTCTAAGTACTTATGCCTCTTGCAATATCTATCTTCCCTATTTGGTGTGTACTTACAAACCCAGTCTACTCCACAAAAATGACATGTTTATAGGAGGCATTTTCATCATAACTAGTGCACTCATCATTAGCATCATGGATATTCAAAGAATTCGTACTAACAACATTGCAATCATGCTCATCATTCAAATATTTAGTGCCAAACATTTTATAGATTTCTTCTTCTAGCACTTGGGCACAATTATCCTTTCCATCATACTCACGAAAGATATTAAAAAGGTGAAGCGTATGAGGCAAACTTAATTCCATTTTTTATAGTTTCCTTTTATAAACTAAACTAGTGATAAAACAAGAAACTAAAAGACTCGATTGCAAGATCTAAAGATATACCTTCAAGCGCTAACCTCCCTGGCAACGGCGCCAGAAAAGATCTTGATGCCTACTAACAACCTTCTTGTAGATGTTGTTGGGCCTCCAAGTGCAGAGGCTTGTAGGACAGTAGCAAATTTCCCTCAAGTGGATGACCTAAGGTTTATCAATCCATAGCAGGAGTAGGATGAAGATGCTCTCTCTCAAGCAACCCTGCAACCAAATAACAAAGAGTCTCTTGTGTCCCCAACACACCCAATACAATGGTAAATTGTATAGGTGCACTAGTTCGGCGAAAAGATGGTGATACAAGTGGTATATGGATAGTAGATAAAGGTATTTGTAATATGAAATTATAAAAATAGCAAGGTAGCAAATGATAAAAGTGAGCGTAAACGGTACTACAATGCTAGGAAACAAGGCCTAGGGTTCATACTTTCACTAGTGTAAGTTCCCTCAACAATACTAACATAATTGGATCACATAACTATCCCTCAACATGCAACAAAGAGTCACTCCAAAGTCACTAATAGCGGAGAACGAACGAAGAGACTATGGTAGGGTACGAAACCACCTCAAAGTTATTCTTTCCAATCAATCCGTTGGGCTATTCCTATAAGTGTCACAAACAGCCCTAGAGTTCGTACTAGAATAACACCTTAAGACACAAATAAACCAAAACCCTAATGTCACCTAGATACTCCAATGTCACCTAAAGTATCCGTGGGTATGATTATATGATAAGCGTCACACAATCTCAAATTCATCTATTCAACCAATACAAAGGACCTCAAAGAGTGCCCCGAAGTTCTACCGGAGAATCACGACGAAAACGTGTGCCAACCCCTATGCATAGGTTCATGGGCGGAACTCGCAAGTTGGTCACCAAAACTTACATCAAGTGAATCACGTGATATCCCATTGTCACCACAGATATGCACGGCAAGACATACATCAAGTGTTCTCAAATATTTAAAGACTCAATCCGATAAGATTACTTCAAAGGGGAAACTCAATTCATTACAAGAGAGAAGAGGGGGGAGGAGAAACATAAGATCCAACTATAATAGCAAAGCTCGCGATACATCAAGATCGTGCCAAATCAAGAACACGAGAGAGAGAGAGATCAAACACATAGCTACTGGTACATACCCTCAGTCCCGAGGGAGAAATACTCCCTCCTCGTCATGGAGAGCACCAGGATGATGAAGATGGCCACCGGAAGTCCCGATCTATTGTGTTCACGGATGTTTTTAGGGCATATGGAGATATATAGGCGGAAGAAGTACGTCAGGGGGACCACGAGGGGCTCACGAGGGTGGAGGGCGCGCCCAAGGGGTGGGCGCGCCCCCTGCCTCGTGACCTCCTTGTAGGTTCCCCGACGTGCACTCCAAGTCTTCTGGGCTTCTTTCCTTCCAAAAAAGAGTTCCGTGAAGTTTCAGGTCAATTGGACTCCGTTTGATTTTCCTTTTCTTCAAAACCCTAAAACAGGGTAAAAACAGAAACTGGCACTGGGCTCTGGGTTAATAGGTTAGTCTGAAAAGTGATATAAAAGTGTATAGTAAAGCCCATAAACATTCAAAACAGTAAATAATATAGCATGGAGCAATAAAAAATTATAGATATGTTGGAGACGTATCAGTACCCCCAAACGATCAGATATAGAGCCAAAACACAAATTCCGCCACCGTAACTTTTGGTAACGATGAGATCCCATCTTGGGGCCTGTTCCGGAGCTCCGCCGGAGGGGGCATCGATCACGGAGGGCTTCTACACCAACACCATAGCCTCTCCGATGAAGTGTGAGTAGTTTAGCTCAGACCTATGGGTCCATAGTTATTAACTAGATGGCTTCCTCCCTCTTTTTGGATCTCAATACAAAGTTATCTCCCTCTCTTGTGGATATCCATTCGATGTAATCTTCTTTTGCGGCGTGTTTGTTGAGACCGATGAATTGTGGGTTTATGATCAAGTTTATCTATGAACAATATTTGAATCTTCTCTGAATTCCTTTATGTATGATCGGTTATCTCTACAAGTCTCTTCGAATTATCAGTTTGGTTTGGCCTACTAGATTGATCTTTCTTGCAATGGGAGAAGTGCTTAGCTTTGGGTTCAATCTTGCGGTGTCCTTTCCCAGTGATAGTAGGGGCAGAAAGGCACGTATTGTATTGTTGCCATCGAGGATAACAAGATGGGGGTTTTATCATATTGCATGAATTTATCCCTCTACATCATGTCATCTTGCTTAAAGCGTTACTCTGTTCTCTTGAACTTAATACTCTAGATGCATGCTGGATAGCGGTCGATGTGTGGAGTAATAGTAGTAGATGCAAGCAGGAGTCGGTCTACTTCTCTCGGACGTGATGCCTATATACATGATCATACCTAGATATTCTTATAACTATGCTCAATTCTGTCAATTGCTCAACAGTAATTTGTTCACCCACCGTAAAATACCTATGCTCTTGAGAGAAGCCACTAGTGAAACCTATGGCCCCTGGGTCTATCTTCATCATATTTAATCTTCCAATAATTAGTTATTTTCATTGCTTTTATTTTACTTTGCATCTTTATCATAAAAATATGATAACCCACAAGTATAGGGAATCACAACAGTTTTCGAGGGTAGAGTATTCAACCCAAATTTATTGATTCGACACAAGGGGAGCCAAAGAATATTCTCAAGTATTAGTAGCTGAGTTGTCAATTCAACCACACCTGGGAACTTAATATCTGCAGCAAGCTATTTAGTAGCAAAGTAATATGATAGTAGTGGTAACGGTAGCAAAAGGTAATGATAGCAAAAGTAATGTTTTTGGTATTTTGTAATGATGATAGCAATAGCAACGGAAAAGTAAATAAGCGAAGAGCAATATATGGAAAGCTCGTAGGCAATGGATCGGTGATGGAGAATTATGCCCGATGCGGTTCATCATGTAACAATCATAACCTAGGGTGACACAGAACTAGCTCCAGTTCATCAATGTAATGTAGGCATGTATCCCGAATATAGTCATACGTGCTTATGGAAAAGAACTTGCATGACATCTTCTGTCCCACCCTCCCGTGGCAGCGGGGTCCTAATGGAAACTAAGGGATATTAAGGCCTCCTTTTAATAAAATACCGGACCAAAGCATTAACACATAGTGAATACATGAACTCTTCAAACTACAGTCATCACCGGTAAGTATCTCGATTATTGTCACTTCAGGGTTAACAGATCATAACACATAATAGGTGACTATAGAGTTGCAAGATAGGATCAAGAACTCTCATATATTGATGAAAACATAATAGGTTCAGATCTGAAATCATGGCACTCGGGCCCTAGTGACAAGCATTAAGCATAGCAAAGTCATAGCAACATCAATCTCAGAACATAGTGGATACTAGGGATCAAACCCTAACAAAACTAACTCGATTACATGATAGATCCCATCCAACCCATCACCGTCCAGCAAGCCTACGATGGAATTACTCACGCACGGCGGTGAGCATAATGAAATTGGTGATGGAGGATGGTTGATGATGAAGATGGCGACAGATTCCCCTCTCCGGAGCCCCGAACGGACTCCAGATCAGCCCTCCTAAGAGGTTTTAGGGCTTGGCGGCGGCTCCGTATCGTAAAACGCGATGAATTCTTCTCTCTAATTTTTTTCTCCCCGAAACCAAATATATAGAGTTGGAGTTGAGGTCGGAGGAGCTCTAGGGTGCCCATGAGGTAGGGGGCGCGCCCCCACCCTCGTGGACACGTGGTGGGCCCCCTGGTCTTCATCTTTTGCAAGGATTTTTTTTCGAAAATTTGTTCCGTGAAGTTCCGGTCATTCCGAAAACTTTTGTTTCTGCACATAAATAACACCATGGTAATTCTACTGAAAACAACATCAGTCCAAGTTAGTTCCATTCAAATCATGCAAGTTAGAGTCCAAAACAAGGGAAAAAGTGTTTGGAAAAGTAGATACGGCGGAGACGTATCAACTCCCCCAAGCTTAAACCTTTGCTTGTCCTCAAGCAATTTAGTTGATAAACTGAAAGTGATAAAGAAAAACTTTTACAAACTCTGTTTGCTCTTGTTGTTGTAAATATGTAAAGCCAGCATTCAAGTTTTCAGCAAAGATTATGACTAACCACATTCACAATAATGCTTAGGTCTCAAGTTTACTCATATCAATGGCATAATCAACTAGCGGCCAATAATAATAAATCTCGGATGACAACACTTTCTCAGAACAATCATAATATGATATAACAAGATGGTATCTCGCTAGCCCTTTCTGAGACCGCAAAACATAAATGCAGAGCACCTTTAAAGATCAAGGACCGACTAGACATTGTAATTCATGGTAAAAGAGATCCAGTCAAGTCATACTCAATGTAAACTAACAGTAATGAATGCAAATGACAGCGGTGCTCTCCAACTGGTGCTTTTTAATAAGAGGAGGATGACTCATCATGAAAGTAAATAGATAGGCCCTTCGCAGAGGGAAGCAGGGATTTGTAGAGGTGCCAGAGCTAGGTTTTGATATAGAGGTGAATAATATTTTGAGGAGTATACTTTCATTGTCAACATAACAACCAAGAGATGGCGATATATTCCATGCTACACACATTATAGGCGGTTCCCAAATAGAATGGTAAAGTTTATACCCCCCCTTCCACCAACAAGCATCAATCCATGGCTTGCTCGAAACAACGAGTGCCTCCAACTAACAAGAGTCCTAGGGGAGTTTTGTTTGCAATTATTTTGATTTGATTTGCATAAAGCATGGGACTAGGCATCCCGGTGACCAGCCATTTTTCTCGTGAGTGAGGAGCGGAGTCCACTCCTCTTGAGAATAACCCGCCTAACATGGAAGATACGGACAGCCCTAGTTGATACATGAGCTATTCGAGCATACAAAACAGGATATTTATTTGAAGGTTTAGAGTTTGGCACATACAAATTTACTTGGAATGGTAGGTAGATACCGTATATAGGTAGGTATGGTGGACTCATACGGAATAACTTTGGGGTTTATGGAGTTGGATGCACAAGCAGTATTCCTGCTTAGTACAGGTGAAGGCTAGCAAAAGACTAGGAAGCGACCAGCTAGAGAGCGACAACAGTCATGAACATGCATTAAAATTAATCAACACCGAATGCAAGCATGAGTAGGATATAATGCACCATGAACATAAATATCATGAAGGCTATGTTGATTTTGTTTCAACTACATGCGTGAACATGCGCCAAGTCAAGTCACTTAAATCATTCAGAGGAGGATACCACCCTATCATACCACATCACAACCATTTTAATAGCATGTTGGCACGCAAGGTAAACCATGATAAGCTCCTAGCTAATCAAGCATGGCACAAGAACTATGATCTCTAGTTGTCATTGCAAACATGTTTATTCATCATAGGCTGAATCAGGAATGATGAACTAATCATATTGACAAAAACAAGAGAGGTCGACTTCATACCAGCTTTTCTCATCTCAATAAGTTCATCATATAATCATCATTATTGCCTTTCACTTGCACGACCGAACGATGTGGATAATAATAATAGTGCATGTGCATTGGACTAAGCTAGAATCTGCAAGCATTCAATAAACAGGAGAAGACAAGGCAATATGGGCTCTTTTGTCAGATCAACAATAATGCATATAAGAGCCACTTCAACAATTTAATTATGGTCTTCTCCTATCGACCCCCAAAGAAAAGAAATAAAACTATTTACACAGGAGAGCTCCCAACAAGTAAAAGAAGAACAGGAAATATTTTTGGGTTTTCCTTTTAGTTACTACTACAAGCATGGAAAGTAAACTAATTAAAAGCTACAACTAAATTTTTTTGGTTTTTCTTAAGGTTTATCAAACACACAAGAAGAAAGCATAAAAAAGGAAATAAACTAGCATGGATGATACAATGAAAAAGTATGAGCACCGACATCTGGCAATGAGTGTGTGAACATAAATGTAATGTCGGTGAGAAATACGTACTCCCCTAGCTTAGGCTTTTGGGCCTAAGTTGGTCTATGGCCACGGTTGGCCTGGCGGATATCCATAGTAAAATTTGGGGTCGTACTGAGATGCAGCGGCTATCGCCTCCTGAGCTGCGGCGTGGCAGCGAGCGGCCTCCGCCCTCCTCTCGTACTGATCTGCCTCCTCTCTGGTAATAACATATCTTCCTTTTGCCTAATAATGAAAGAAGACATGAATAGGGAGAGTAATATGGACAACACGGCGTCTATCAAAGATTAAATGATACTGGAGAGGTGATTCATTCCTCTCGACAAACTGGTGGTGAACCATAGCATTAAAGTCTAGGTAAGCAGGAGGCAACTGAATATCATCTTCGTGTACGGCTATACCAAGAAAATTAGCTATGCAGGTTGCATAAATTCCACCAAAGAAATCTCCATTAAATCTATTAAGATGCAACCTACGTGCAAGAATGGCTCCCAAATTATAAGATTTGTCTCCTAACACAGCACTCCTAAGAATATTGAGGTCAGGGACACACATGTGACATGCCTCATCTTTACCATTAATGCATCTACCTATGAAGAGAGCAAAATAATGTATAGCAGGAAAGTGAATGCTCCCTATGGTAGCTTGTGTTATATCTCTAGATTCTCCCACAGTTATACTAGCAAGAAAATCTCTAAATTCAGATTTGCGAGGATCCCTGATACTACCCCATTGTGGAAGTTTGCAAGCAGTGGTAAAATCCTCTAAGTCCATAGTGTAAGAATTTTCATAAAGATCAAACAGGACAGTTGGAGAATTACATGAAGATGAAAATTCAAACCTCCTCACAAAGGAACTAGTGAGATAGTGATACTGGCTGCACTTTTCTTCCTCGAAGCTCACAAGATCAGCGTTACGCAAATATGCGTTAAATTCTTCCTTAATTCCCGCTCGATCCATAAAGTTTTCAGAAGGCCACTCACAAGGACGCACTGGAGCGTCTTTTGGTGGCTCTTCATTAGCATCACACATTGCAAGCATGGGTCCTTGCTTCCTTGAAGAACCACCTTGGAACATTTTCCTAAGCATATTTCTTCCTCTGAAAAATTTCTGAAATTTTTAGTAACTTCAAAATAAAAGTAAACCAAACTCAATAATATTGATAGCAACTACTCCTACAAGTGCCTAGGGCCTATATCATGCATCAAAACTACTTTTGACCATATAAATTTAACATGCAAGCTCAAGAACATGGTCACCTAGGCAGCAAAAATTTGCAATGAATAAAGCAGTAGAACAAAAACTAATTCGACCAATGGAGGAGTCACATACCAAGGAACAATCTCCCCAAGCACTTTTGTGAGAGGTGCTTTGAGCAAGGAGATCGAAAATGGCAACAAAATGAGCTTGGACTCGGGTTTGAGCTGGATATTCGTGTTTGGGGGAGGAAGAAGGAGTGTGTGGGTGAAAGGATAAGTGGAGGAGGGTCACCATGGGCCCACGAGGCAGGGGGCATGCCCAGGGGGGTAGGGCGCGCCCTCCACCCTCGTGGCCAGGTGGATGACCCCCTGCTGTGTTCTTAGTGCCAAATATTCTCAAATATTCCAGAAAAAATCATATTTAAATTTCAGGGCATTTGGAGAACTTTTATTTTTGGGGTATGTTTATATTGCACGGATAATCAGATAACAGATAGAAAACACTATTTTTATTCTATTTAATATAAATAACAGAAAGTAAAAGGAGGGTATAGAAGGTTGTGCCTTCTAGTTTCATCCATCTCATGATCATCAAAAGGAATCCACTAACAAGGTTGATCAAGTCTTGTTAACGAACTCATTCCGAATAACATGGAACTGGAGAAATTTCAAATAACACTATGTTACCTCAACGAGGATATGCACATCCCCAATAATAAGAATATCATATTTCTTCTTGACAGTAGGAAGAAGAAATTCAAAACCTCCAAATATAATCGATGGGATTTTTCCAATAGAGTTGAGACTATGAACTTGAGGTTGTTTTCTCGGAAAGTGTACCGTATGCTCATTACCATTAACATGAAAAGTGACATTGCCTTTAGTGCAATCAATAACAGCCCCTGCAGTATTCAAAAAGGGTCTTCCAAGAATAATAGACATACTATCGTCCTCGGGAATATCAAGAATAACAAAGTCTGTTAAAATAGTAACGTTTGCAACTACAACAGGCACAACCTCACAAATACCGACAGGTATAGCAATTGATTAATCAGCCATTTGCAAAGATATTTCAGTAGGTGTCAACTTATTCAAATCAAGTCTACGATATAAAGAGAGAGGCATAACACTAACACCGGCTCCAAGATCACATAAAGCAGTTTTAACATAGTTTCTTTTAATGGAGCATGGTATAGAGGGTACTCCTGGATCTCCAAGTTTCTTTGGTATTCCACCCTTAAAAGTATAATTAGCAAGCATCGTGGAAATTTCAGCTTCCGGTATCTTTCTTTTATTTGTAACAATATCTTTCATATACTTAGCATAAGGATTCATTTTGAGCATATCAGTTAATCGCATACGCAAAAAGATAGGTCTAATCATTTTAGCAAAGCGCTCAAAATCCTCATCATCCTTTTTCTTGGATGGTTTGGGAGGAAAAGGCATAGGTTTCTGAACCCATGGTTCTCTTTCTTTACCATGTTTCCTAGAAACAAAGTCTTTCTTATCATAATGTTGATTCTTTGATCGTGGGTTATCAAGATCAACAACAGGTTCAATTTCTATATCATTATCATTACTAGGTTGAGCATCATCATGAACATTATCATTAGTTTCAGGTTCATTACCAGACTGTGTTTCGGCATCAGAAATAGAAATATCATTTGGATTCTCAGGTGTTTCAATAACAGGTTCACTAGAAGCATGCAAAGTCCTATCATTTTTCTTTTTCTTCCTATTAGAAGGACTAGGTGCATCCACATTATTTATTTGAGAATCTTTCTCAATTCTCTTAGGATGGCCTTCAGGATACAAAGGTTCCTGAGTCATTTTACCACCTCTAGTCATAACTCTAACAACGTTATCATTATTCTTACTATTCAATTCATTGAGCAAATCATTTTGAGCTTTAAGTACTTGTTCTACTTGAGTGGTAACCATAGAAGCATGTTTACTAATAAGTTTAAGTTCACCTTTGACATTAGCCATATAATCACCCAAGTGTTCAAGCATATTTGAATTGTATTTCAATTGTCTACCAAAATAAGCATTGAAGTTTTCTTGTTTAACAATGAAATTGTCAAACTCATCTAAGCATTGTCTAGCAGACTTATAACGAGGGATGTCACCTTCATCAAATCTATAGAGAGAATTTACCTTTACTACCTGTGTCGGGTTATCAAGACCATGTACTTCTTTAATAGGTAATGGATTAAGATCATATGTTTCTTCAACAGGCGGTAAATTAAGACCGTGTATTTCTTCAATAGGAGGTAAATTCTTAACATCTTCAGCTTTAATACCTTTTTCTTTCATAGATTTCTTTGCCTCTTGCATATCTTCAGGACTGAGAAATAGAATACCCCTTTTCTTTGAAGTTGGTTTAGGAATAGGCTCAGGAGCTGGCTCAGCAAGTGTCCAATTACTTTCATTTGTCAACATATTATCAATAGAATTTCAGCTTCATCTGGTGTTCTCTCCCTGAAAACAGAACCAGTACAACTATCCAGGTAATCTCTGGAGGCATCGGTTAGTCCATTATAAAAGATATCAAGTATTTCATTTTTCTTAAGAGGATGATCAGGCAAAGCATTAAGTAACTTGAGAAGCCTCCCCCAAACTTGTGGGATACTCTCTTCTTCAATTTGCACAAAATTATATATATCCCTTAAAGAAGCTTGTTTCTTATGAGCAGGGAAATATTTAGCAGAGAAGTAATAAATCATATCCTGGGGACTACACACACAAACAGGATCAAGAGAATTAAACCATATCTTAGCATCACCCTTTAATGAGAATGGAAATATTTTAAGGATATAAAAGTAACGAGTTCTCTCATCAGTAGTGAACAAGGTGGCTATATCATTTAATTCAGTAAGATGTGCCACAACATTTTCAGATTCATAGCCATGAAAAGGATCAGATTCAACCAAAGTAATTATATCAGGATCAACAGAGAATTCATAATCCTTATCAGTAACAAAGATAGGTGAAGTAGCAAAAGCAGGGTTAGGTTTCATTCTAGCATTAAGAGATTGCTGCTTCCATTTAGCTAATAACCTCTTGAGTTTGTATCTATCTTTGCAAGCTAAAATAGCTAAAGAAGCTTCTTTATCAAAAACATAACCCTCAGGAATAACAGGTGAGTCTTCATCATCACTTTCATCAATATTATCAGATTCAATACTTTCATTCTCTCTAACCCTAGCAAGTTGTTCATCAAGAAATTCACCAAGCGGCACAGTAGTATCAAGCATAGAAGTAGTTTCATCATAAGTATCATGTATAGCAGAAGTGGCATCATCAATAACATGCGACATATCAGAACGAATAGCAGAAGCAGGTTTAGGCGTCGCAAGCTTACTCAAAACAGAAGGTGAATCAAGTGCAGAGCTAGACGGCAGTTCCTTACCTCCCCTCGTAGTTGAGGGATAAATGTTGGTTCTTGGATCTTTCAAGATCTTCATAATGATAAGCAGATATAAATCCCAAGTGACTCAAAGAATAGAGCTATGCTCCCCAGCAAGTATAGGGGATCACAACAGTTTTCGAGGGTAGAGTATTCAACCCAAATTTATTGATTCGACACAAGGGGAGCCAAAGAATATTCTCAAGTATTAGCAGCTGAGTTGTCAATTCAACCACACCTGGGAACTTAATATCTGCAGCAAGGTATTTGTTAGCAAAGTAATATGATAGTAGTGGTAACGGTAGCAAAAGGTAATGATAGCAAAAGTAACATTTTTGGTATTTTGTAATGATGATAGCAATAGCAACGGAAAAGTAAATAAGCGAAGAGCAATATATGGAAAGCTCGTAGGAAATGGATCGGTGATGGAGAATTATGCCGGATGTGGTTCATCATGTAACAATCATAACCTAGGGTGACACAGAACTAGCTCCAGTTCATCAATGTAATGTAGGCATGTATTCCGAATATAGTCATACATGCTTATGGAAAAGAACTTGCATGACATCTTTTGTCCTACCCTCCCGTGGCAGCGGGATCCTAATGGAAACTAAGGGATATTAAGGCCTCCTTTTAATAGAGTACCGGACCAAAGCATTAACACATAGTGAATACATGAACTCCTCAAACTACGGTCATCACCGGTAAGTATCCCTATTATTGTCACTTCGGGGTTAACGGATCATAACACATAATAGGTGACTATAGACTTGCAAGATAGGATCAAGAACTCTCATATATTGATGAAAACATAATAGGTTCATATCTGAAATCATGGCACTCGGGCCCTAGTGACAAGCATTAAGCATAGCAAAGACATAGCAACATCAATCTCAGAACATAGTGGATACTAGGGATGAAACCCTAACAAAACTAACTCGATTACATGATAGATCCCATCCAACCCATCACCGTCCAGCAAGCCTATGATGGAATTACTCACGCACGACGGTGAGCATCATGAAATTGTTGATGGAGGATGGTTGATGATGACGATGGTGACGGATTCCCCTCTCCGCAGCCCCGAACAGACTCCAGATCAGCCCTCCCGAGAGGTTTTAGGGCTTGGCGGCGGCTCCGTATCGTAAAACGCGATGAATTCTTCTCTCTGATTGTTTTCTCCCCGAAACCAAATATATAGAGTTGGAGTTGAGGTCGAAGAAGCTCCAGGGGGCCCATGAGGTAGGGGGCGCGCCCTAGGGGGGCAAGCGCGCCCCCACCCTCGTGGACAGGTGGTGGCCCCCCTGGCCTTCATCTTTTGCAAGGATTTTTTATTATTTCCTAAAAGTTGTTCCGTGAAGTTTCAGGTCATTCCGAGAACTTTTGTTTCTGCACATAAATAACACCATGGTAATTCTGCTGAAAAACAATGTCAGTCCGGGTTAGTTCCATTCAAATCATGCAAGTTAGAGTCCAAAACAAGGGAAAAAGTGTTTGGAAAAGTAGATATGACGGAGACGTATAAAAATACCAAAAATATTATCTTATCATATCTATCAGATCTCACTCTCATAAGTGACCGTGTAGGGATTGACAACCCCTTATCACGTTGGTTGCGAGGATTTATTTGTTTTGTGCAGGTGCGAGGGACTCGCGCGTAGCCTCCTACTAGATTGATACCTTGGTTCTCAAAAACTGAGGGAAATACTTACACTACTTTGCTGCACCACCCTTTCCTCTTCAAGGGAAAACCAACGCAAGTGCTCAAGAGGTAGCAAGAAGGATTTCTGGCGCTGTTGCCGGTGAGGTCTACACAAAAGTCAAACATACAAAGTACCCATCACAAACCCTTATCTCCCGCATTACATTATTTGTTATTTACCTCTCGTTTTCCTCTCCCCCACTTCACCCTTGCCATTTTATTCGCCCTCTCTCTCTCTATCCTCCCTCTATCTCTCTATTTGCCTCTTTTTGCCAATTTCTTGTTTTCTTGTGTGTTGGATTGCTCGCTTGTCATGATGGCTCAAGATAACACTAAATTGTGTGACTTTACAATACCAACAACAATGATATTATTAGCACTCCGATTGCTCCTCTTACCGATGTTGAATCTTGTGAAATTAATGTTGCCTTGCTGAATCTTGTCAAGAAAGATCCGTTTTCTGGCCTTCCTAGTGAAGATGCCGCTACCCATCTAAATAGCTTCGTTGATTTGTGTGATATGCAAAAGAAGAAAGATGTTGATAATGATATTGTTAAATTGAAGCTATTTCCTTTTTCTCTTAAATATCGTGCTAAAGCTTGGTTTTCGTCTTTGCCTAAAAATAGTATTGATTCTTGGAATAAGTGCAAAGATTCTTTTATCTCTAAGTATTTTCCTCCCGTTAAGATCATCTCTCTTAGAAATGATATTATGAATTTTAAACAACTTGATCATGAACATGTTGCACAAGCTTGGGAGAGGATGAAATTAATGATACGTAATTACCCAACACATGGTTTCAATTTGTGGATGATTATACAAAAAATTTATGCCAGATTGAATTTTGCTTCTAGAAATCTTTTCGATTTGGCCACGGGAGGCACTTTTATGGAAATCACTTTAGGAGAAGCTACTAAACTCCTAGATAATATTATGGTTAATTATTCTCAATGGCACACTCAAAGATCTACTAATAAGAAAATGCATGCGATAGAAGAAATTAATGTTTTGAGTGGAAAGATGGATGAACTTATGAAATTATTTGCTAATAAAAGTGTTCCTTCTGATCCTAATGATATGCCTTTGTCTACTTTGATTGAGAATAATAATGAATCTATGGATATGAATTTTGTTGGTAGGAACAATTTTGGTAACAACGCGTATAGAGGAAATTTTAATCCTAGGCCTTATCATAGTAATCCCTCTAATAATTATGGTAATTCCTACAACAATTCTTATGGAAATGATAATAAGATGCCCTCTGATTTTGAATCTAATATTAAAGAATTTATTACTTCGCAAAATAATTTCAATGCTTTGATTGAAGAAAAATTTCTTAAGATTGATGAGTTGGCTAGGAACGTTGATAGAATTTCTCTTGATGTTGATTCTTTATAACTTAGATCTATTCCACCTAAGCATGATATCAATGAGTCTCTCAAAGCCATGAGAATTTACATTGATGAGTGCAAAGAAAGAACTGCTAGGATACGTGCTAAGAAAGATTCCTTTATAAGAGCGTGTTCTTCTAGTTTCCATGATAATAAAGATGAATATCTAAAAGTTATTGATGTGTCCCCTATTAAATCTTTGTTTTGCAATATGAATCTTGATAATAATGGGACTAAATATGATCCACTTTCACCTAGAAGGCATTCCAAAAATTCAGAGTTTTTAGATCTTGATGCTAAATATGATAAAAGTGGGATTGAAGAGATCAAAACTAGATGTTAATGAACCTAATATTTTGGATTTGAAGGAATTTAATTATAATAATTTCTCTTTGATATATTGTATTTCCTTGTTGCAATCTGTGCTAAATTCTCCCCATGCTTGTAGTCAAAATAAAGCTTTTACCAAACATATCGTTGATGCATTGATGCAATCTTATGAAGAAAAACTTGAGTTAGAAGTTTCTATCCCTATAAAACTTTATGATGAGTGGGAACGAACTATTTAAATTAAAATTAAAGATCATGAATGCTATGCTTTGTGTGATTTGGGTGCTAGTGTTTCCATGATACCAAAGACTTTGTGTGATTTGTTAGGTTTCCGTGATTTTGATGATTGCTCTCTAAACTTGCACCTTGCGGATTCCACTATTAAGAAACCTATGGAAGAATTAATGATGTTCTTATTGTTGCAAATAGGAATTATGCGCCCGTAGATTTTATCGTTCTTGACATAGATTGCAATCCTTCATGTCCTATTATTCTTGGTAGACCTTTCCTTAGAACGATTGGTGCAATTATTGATATGAAGGAAGGAAATATTAGATTCCAATTTCCGTTAAGGAAAGGCATGGAACACTTCCCTAGAAAGAAAATTAAATTACCTTATGAATCTATTATGAGAGCCACTTATGGATTGCCTACCAAAGATGGCAATACCTAGATCTATCCTTGCTTTTTATGCCTAGCTAGGGGCGTTAAACGATAGCGCTTGTTGGGAGGTGCTACCTCTTGAGCACTGCGTTGGTTTTCCCCGAAGAGGAAGGGATGATGCAGCAAAGTAGCGTAAGTATTTCCCTCAGTTTTTGAGAACCAAGGTATCAATCCAGTAGGAGGCTACGCGCGAGTCCCTCGCACCTGCACAAAACAAATAAATCCCCGCAACCAACGCGATAAGGGCTTGTCAATCCCTACACGGCCACTTACGAGAGTGAGATCTGATAGATATGATAAGATAATATTTTTTGGTATTTTTATGATAAAGATGCAAAGTAAAATAAAAGCAAAGTAAAAAAGCAAAGGAAATAACTAAGTATTGGAAAATTAATATGATGAAGATAGACCCGGGGGCCATAGGTTTCACTAGTGGCTTCTCTCAAGAGCATAGGTATTTTACGGCGGGTGAACGAATTACTGTTGAGCAATTGATAGAATTGAGCATAGTTATGAGAATATCTAGGTATGATCATGTATATAGGAATCACGTCCGAGACAACTAGACCGACTCCTACCTGCATCTACTACTATTACTCCACTGATCGACCGCTATCCGGCATGCATCTAGACTATTAAGTTCATGAAAACAGAGTAACGCCTTAAGCAAGATGACATGATGTAGAGGGATAAACTCATGCAATATGATGAAAACCCCATCTTGTTATCCTCGATGGAAACAATACAATACGTGCCTTGCTGCCCCTACTGTCACTGGGAAAGGACACCGCAAGATTAAACCCAAAGCTAAGCACTTCTCCCATTGCAAGACAGATCAATCTAGTAGGCCAAACCAAACTGATAATTCGAAGAGACTTGCAAAGATAACCAATCATACATAAAAGAATTCAGAGAAGATTCAAATATTGTTCATAGATAGACTTGATCATAAACCCACAATTCATCGGTCTCAACAAACACACCGCAAAAAGAAGATTACATCGAATAGATCTCCACAAGAGAGGGGAGAACATTGTATTGAGATCCAAAAAGAGAGAAGAAGCCATCTAGCTAATAACTATGGACCCGTAGGTCTGAGGTAAACTACTCACACTTCATCGAAGGGGCTATGGTGATGATGTAGAAGCCCTCCGTGATGGATACCCCCTCCGGCGGTGCTCAGGAACAGGCCCCAAGATGGGATCTCATGGATACAGAAAGTTGTGCCGGTGGAATTAGGGTTTTGGCTCCTTTTCCGATCGTTTGGGGGTACGTAGGTATATATAGGAGGAAGGAGTACGTCGGTGGAGCAACAGGGGGCCCACGAGGGTGGAGGGCGCGTGGGGGGTAGGCGCGCCCCCTACCTCGTGGCCTACTCCTTTGTTTCTTGACGTAGGGTCCAAGTCTCCTAGATCATGTTCGGTGAGAAAATCACGTTCCCAAAGGTTTCATTCCGTTTGGACTCTGTATGATATTCCTTTTCTTCGAAACCCTAAAATAGGCAAAAAAACAGCAATCCTGGGCTGGGCCTCCGGTTAATAGGTTAGTCCCAAAAATAATATAAAAGTGGATAATAAAGCCCAATAATGTCCAAAACAGTAGATAATATAGCATGTGGCGATCAAAAATTATAGATACGTTGGAGACGTATCAAGCATCATAAAAATACCAAAAATATTATCTGATCATATCTATCATATCTCACTCTCGTAAGTGACCGTGTAGGGATTGGCAACCCCTTATCGCGTTGGTTGCGAGGATTTATTTGTTTTGTGCAGGTGCGAGGGACTCGCGCGTAGCCTCCTACTGGATTGATACCTTGGTTCTCAAAAACTGAGGGAAATACTTACGCTACTTTGTTGCTCCAACCTTTCCTCTTCAAGGGAAACCCAACGCAAGTGCTCAAGAGGTAGCACCCTTGGCAACTCCCAAGCTTGGGCGAGTGCCCCGGTATCGTATCACCATCACACTTCTATCTTTACTGTTATTCTTAGTTCGATCCTTTTGGTAATATCCTGATCTAGTTGTTGAGTATGATGAATAAAAGTTGTTGAGAGTTGACAAACATAGTTTTGGTCATCATTGCAATTAATAGGAAGTAATAAAGAAAGAGAGGTTTTCACATATAAATATACTATCTTGGAATGTCCATATTTTATTTTATAGACACCTCTATCTCTAAACATGTGGACATATTTCGTTATCGGCTTCCCCTTGAGGACAAGCGAGGTCTAAGCTTGGGGGAGTTGACACGTCCATTTTGCATCATGCTTTTATATCGATATTTATTGCATTATGGGCTGTTATTACACATTATGTCCCACAATACTTATGCCTATTCTCTCTTCTTTTACAAGGTTTATATGAAGAGGAAGAATGCCGACAGCTGGAATTCTGGGCTGGAAAAGGAGCAAATATTAGAGACCTATTCTGCACAACTCCAAAAGTCCTGAAACTCCATGGAAGTCGGTTTTAGAATATATGAAAAATATTGGGCGAAGAAAGTACCAGAGGGCGGCCACCCACCATCCACGAGGGTGGGGGCGCGCCCGACCCCCCTGGGCGTGCCCCCTGCCTCCTGGGCCCCCTGGCAGGTCTCCAGTACCCATCTTTGGCTATATGAAGTCTTTCGCCCTAGAAAAAATCAGAAGCAAGCTTTCAGGATGAAACTCCGCCGCCATGAGGCGGAACCTTGGCGGAACCAATCTAGGGCTCCGACAGAGCTGTTCTGCCGGGGAAACATCCCTTCAGGAGGGGGAAATCATCACCATCGCCATCACCATCGATCCTCTCATCAGGAGGGGGTCAATATCCATCAACATCTTCACCAGCACCATCTCATCTCAAACCTTAGTTCATCTCTTGTATCCAATCTTTGTCTCCAAACCTCAGATTGGTACCTGTGGGTTGCCAGTAGTGTTGATTACTCCTTGTAGTTGATGCTAGTTGGTTTATTTGGTGGAAGATCATATGTTCAGATCCTTTATGCATATTAATACCCCTCTTATTATGAACATGAATATAATTTGTGAGTAGTTACGTTTGTTCCTGAGGACATGTGAGAAGTCTTGCTATAAGTAGTCATGTGAATTTGGTATTCATTCGATATGTTGATGAGATGTATGTTGTCTCTCCTCTAGTGGTGTCATGTGAACGTTGACTACATGACAGTTTACCATTGTTTGGTCCTAGAGGAAGGCATTGGGAAGTAATAAGTAGATGATAGGTTGCTAGAGTGACAGAAGCTTAAACCCTAGTTTATGTGTTGCTTCGTAAGGGGCTAATTTGGATCCATATGTTTCATGCTATGGTTAGGCTTACCTTAATACTTCTTTTGTAGTTGTGGATGCTTGCAATAGGGGTTAATCATAAGTGGGATGCTTGTCCAAGGAAGGGCAGTACCCAAGCACCGGTTGTGACACTCCAAAAATTTTTGATTTGGTTTTCATCAAAAACTATATTGGATTCTAAAGGAGGGCCTTTTTAAAAATTTCTCTTTCAGAAAATCCTTCTTCTTAAAAACTTCCTTTCACCTTTGGCAAGGATTTCCTTTCCTTTTTAATTTTGGTGTTAAAATTTTGGAAGCTTTTCTTCTGGTTATTTCCCTCTCAAACTTATTTATTTTCATAAAAAAGAAACCCTAGGAGTTTTGGGACTTCTTTCTTTTGAAAACACCCATGGTTTTACCATGTCTCCTATGGTAAAACTTCTCAAAATCCATCCTTTCATCTTTGAACAATCTAAATTCTCTGTCTCAACAAGTCCAAACAAGTTTTGGATTTTATTTAAATTATTCTCCCCCCCCCCAAAAAAACATTTCTGCCATTTATTTTGAGCTTAAGTGTTTTTCAAAGCAAGTGTCACTTTGCCTTTGAGTTTTTATCCCAAACCAACTTCCCTGGATTGTCTTTAGTACCCACAACCTAGAACCATCTTGATCCACTCTTCTTCTTTTCAAATATTTCAAATTTCACTCACTGCAAGTTTGGACCAGATTTGCCAAATTTGGTGAAATTCATATCTACACTTCTCCAAAAATTCCACCAAAATTCAGGCAGCCTACTGGAGCAATGAGAGGCCACTCCACCAAGTTTCAGCTCAAGGAAAAATCCCTAGATGCCAAAAACATTCTGTCGAACACCTGAGCTGCACTGTTCTTTGCATAGTTCAGTAAAATTCAGTTTTACAGTGTCGATTTCTTCAGAGTTACAGGCACATGCTCACAGTGCCTTTGGCTCGACGCTCGCAGCCCCTCCCCTCTTGTCCGCATGCTGCACACGCGTGCTTGGAGCCTTCTTGGCGTCAGTAGCGCGCTGGCCCGCCCTCACCGGCGTCTTCTACGGCGTCGGGACCTCCCGTGGCGGCCGACAGAAGGCACACCACGGCAGAACGCCGTTTTGGCGCCGCCCAAAGCTTCCTGGCCCTCCGCGTGTCCTCATGCATGCCAGCGCACGCCCGTGGCACCCTCACCGCGGCCCGGCAAGCACGGAACGTGCTCCCTGCCGCCGACGGGCCCGCGCCGCCCCATTCCGTCGAGCTCGCCCCTAACACCCCATCCAAGCTCGCTTAGCACCTAAATGGATCCAGTGGAACTCCGTGATGACGCCCAACTCCCTAAACCTTCCCGACCAAGCTCTGCGCCGCCGTAACCTTCACCGGAGATCCCCGTTCACGGCCACCGCCTTGGATCGCCTATAAAAAGGACCCCGAGCTCGCTCACGAGACCCACACCTTCACTACACCTCTCCAGAACCCTGCCAAACCACCAGGAGGACCTCGAGGAGGTCTCCTCCCCCAACTCCGGCCGCCTCGCCCCGCCTCGGCCTCCACCTCGATTCCCTTTGGTGAGGCCATCTCCGGTGCCCAAACCTCGTCCGTAGCCTTCTCTTGCACCCAGTACTCTAACCCCCACCTCAATTTGATCCTTGCAGCCCTCCTCGGCGAGATCCATCAACGCCCGAACCACCGTCCGCCGGAGTCAAGCCCGCCGTCGACGTGGTGCTCACCGGCGACCAACACCACCACCCACCGTTGCGGAAGGACACGGTGAGCACGTTGGTAATCCCCGATCACCCTGCCTCGCCGTGGATCGCCGCCGGCGACCACCGCGGCTCTCGGGCATCGGCGAAGTCTGCCGCCCCGTTTTGAAAATTTGAACCTGACAGGCGGGACCCGCTGTCAGCCTCTCTATTCTGTCTAAGCGAAGCATTTTCTGAAAACGTCTTCTGCCAAATGCGCCTTCCCTCTGGGCTGGCGTAGTTTCTGTCGAAGCGCTTTCTGTTTTTATAAACTAGCCCCTGGAAACTTTCTGTTTCATTACAGATAAGTCCTTGGATTAAAACCCTTATAGATTTTTAACAGAAACGAATTTTTGAGTGATTCTTTTTCTGTCCTCTTCAGATTTTTGTCTAGTTTTTTATCATATTTATTTGAAAAATATTTGGATTATTTTCTGTGCACCTCTTGGTATTTACGATAGCGCATATATTTTCTTTATACCGTAGATACCGAAGGAGGTGACGAAGCCGCGAACTTCACCGAGCTAGGCTCCGACTACTCTGAACCAGACAAGCATGTTTGAACTTTTGATATGATAAGTGTCTTGGCATGCTTTGCATCTAGTTAGTTTCATGGCATGTTGATGAGCATACCGATGAACGTTACTTTTATGAAATGTTGAAGTAAGTGAATTCGATGATCCATAAGTGGATGGAGGTGAGTATGAATGGCCATGTGTTGGCATGAGGATGGGTAAGATGGCAGTGTTGTAGCATGCCAGTCTTATGCCAGACTATGTGACTTCAGGGTCAAACCGTACCGGTCCAGTTCCTCCCATTTCCTTCCCTGTACTACCACATGTTTTCCGCAAGGAATATGGCTTAGTAAGTTGCAAACCGCTTTCCTGGTACACACCAAAAGGAGAGGCCGGGATGATGGTTCCATGGCCCTGGATTAAAGCCAGTCATCCGGTCAGGGGGCATGGGTGTTTCCGGTTGGGACCGAGAGGGGGGCACCCCTTAGAGCGCGCATATATAAATTTGATCCCATGCTATTCGAGATTGTGATCTCCCCGTCTCAAAATTTTTTCTTGGACGATGTCTAGGGTGAGTCCTGGCATCGAGAGGTAGGATGGGTGTGTACTGGTTAGCTGTGTTTTCTTCCAAAAAACCGTAAACGGAACTAGTCCCTCGTGACTACGAAAATCCGTTGGCTGTGGGAAATTTTTTGTACAAACTCTGCAGAGTCATATATTCCTTGAATCATCTATTCCATGTCCAATTTCGTATCATCTTGGACTAACAGTATCAGTTTGATGACAGAGACTCCGGTGAATCCCATGAGTACTAAGCCCGGCTAAATGTTATTCCTGTGGATGGACTAACCTGTTTATTATCATGAACTGAATATTTATTATGAGTATTGTTTATTTGTGACTAAAGCCCTTTCTGTGATGTCGCTCAGACGTCCGACTGTGGCATTTCTTTTAAAGCCCTTTCTGTGATGTCGCTCAGACGTCCGGCTGTGGCATTTCTTTTAAAGCCCTTTCTGTGATGTCGCTCAGACGTCCGACTGTGGCATTTCTTTTAAAGCCCTTTCTGTGATGTCGCTCAGACGTCCGGCTGTGGCATTTCTTTTAAAGCCCTTTTTGTGATGTCGCTCAGACGTCCGACTGTGGCATTTCTTTTAAAGCCCTTTCTGTGATGTCGCTCAGACGTCCGACTGTGGCATTTCTTTTAAAGCCCTTTCTGTGATGTCGCTCAGACGTCCGACTGTGGCATTTCTTTTAAAGCCATTTCTGTGATGTCGCTCAGACGTCCGACTGTGGCATGATTTTTCCTGTTATTATTTGTTCACCCTTCGTGGCGTCGCTTCAGACACACGATCGGTTCTCATTTATTTTCTATTGGGATTTCAGGCGGACTACCGCCGTTTCCCTCGTACTTACTTCGTTGTGCAAATATTATCAGTGTGCATTGGGAAGATTATTCATGACGCATCCATGCATGCATTTGTTATATCTTACGTCCGAACTGTCTTGCGAGTACTTTCAAAGTACTCACTGGCTAGTTGATTTGGCCAGATGCTGACGAAGGCGATCTCATGGATGAAGAGTTCGATAGCGAGTCCGACGCCTAGAGGAATCCCAGTCAGTCTCGTGCGACCCTGGTCTTGGTCTCAGTTTTATACCCGCTTCCGCAGCCCGAATAAATTTATCGAGCCTCACCTCGACGCTCGATGAGATGCCAGTTTGAGAGTCGTGTTACCACACTCCCCATTGTGTTATTCCACTACCACCATATCCTCGAGTCAGTAGTATGCCACCACACCATTGTGTTATATCCGCCATTATGTATAATTGATGGCGCGCTTGTAATAATTCGTTGAGCAGCCCTAGCTCAACCCTGTAATATATTCTATGCTACTGGCTTATTGTATCAAGTATTTGTCTACTAGTGAGGAGGATTTTCTCTCATACTGGACTCAAAGATTGGTTTCTCAGTAAATATTTTTATTGGAAAACCGGTCGTGACACCGGTCCACCCACATATCAAATTATCAAAGTAACGAACGCGAATCATATGAGCGTGACGAAAACTAGCTAGACGATAATTCCCATGTGTCCTTGGGAGTGCTTTATTTTGTATAAGAGTTTGTCCAGGCTTGTCCTTTGCTACAAAAGGATTGGGCCATCTTGTTGCACCTTATTTATTTTATTACTTGTTACCCGTTACAAATTACCTTATTACAAAGCTATCTGTTACCGATAAATTCAGTGCTTGCAGAGAATACCTTACTGAAAATCGCGTGTCATTTCCTTCTGCTCCTTGTAGGGTTAGACACTCTTACTTATCGGAAGGACTACGATAGATCCCCTATACTTGTGGGTCATCAAATCCTTAGCTCTGCATAGTTCACATGTCGCAGTTGCCGCCATCTTTTTGTGCGCTATAACATCCTCCGTCGGGAGACACTGTTTAGACAATCGCCATAGGAACATACGTATTTTCCTCGGGACCGAAGTATTCCATAGTGACTTCCATGAATCTTCCTCACGGTCCACACTTGATGATCCAGCCACCTCTTCAAGCCATGCGCCTTGCCTCAGTTTCGTGTCTACCATCATCCGATACACTGATCTCACCGTGAATAAACCACTTTTTTTGAAGCTCCACGCCCACGAGTCCGACGTATCAATTGTGCATAAAGGAATGCTTATGATTGCTGGAATGTCGATCGGTAGACATACTTCCTGTAGTTTCTCCATATTCCATGTGGCTGATGTATGATCCAGCATTTCTATTGTAACATCCCAAATTTTCAATTTGGAATGTTATACACTAGATCATCATGCATGTCATATTTTTCTTGCATTTTGGTCGATCCTAGAAATTTCACGCAACTCAAGGACCCTCGGAGAGAGTTGGAGATTTCGTTATTTTCATGTTTGAGTCTTCTCAAATTTTGAAAAAAGGATCATTGGATTTGTCGGAGTTTATTTGCCTTTTATTTGGATAGGGAAAAATGCGCGTTTTCAAATTTTGCATTCTAGGCCCCGAGAAAAGTTCGTTTTGTTCGACTCATTTTTAGGAGTCAGGGAAAATTTACTTTGGGAATTTTGGAGTCCGTTTAGATTTTCTTTTTTGTGTTTTTCTGCGCGCGTAACCGATTAAAAAAAATCGACGCGCACCTGGGCCAAGGCCCAGCCGTAGGCCAGGTCGGCCTCTCCCTCTCACGCGCGCGCCTCCGCGCCAAGCCGCCGCCGCCCCAAGTGGAGTCCTACTCGGACTCCATCTCCTCTCCTCCCCTTTTTTCTTGCCCCCTCCCCCAAGTCTCCTCCCCCCTCCTCCTCTTAAATACCCCCACACCCCCCTAAACCCCACACCAAGCCGCGCCCCACCCTGCGCCCCCAAGCCGCCGCCGCCGCGCCTTGTGCCGCCGCCGCCCCTAGCGCCGCCGCCGCGCCGCCTACGCCGCCGCCGCCATCGCCTTACGACGCCGCCACCGCCGCCCAATCCCGCCGCCGCCGGAGCCCCTCGCCGGAGCCTCGCCAGAGGTAGCCGCGCCGCGCCTCTTGTTTTCCCCTCGGTCCGGTTTTTCTTATAAACCGTTCTGGTTCTTTTCTTTTTCTTCCGATTCTTTTTCTTTTCCTCTCCGGTTTTTCGTTTCGGTTTTCTTTCCGAAACCCTAGATCGGTTTCGTTTTCTTTTCCGGTTTAGCTGCCTAGAGACCGTTCGCCGGACCGTTCGTCTTAACGAATGTGATCACCGGTTATTCTCGGTTAATGAACGTCCGTTCGTTTAACCATTCTTCCTTTTTCTTTTCGTCGGATTTAATCCGCGATCGCGATCTCAGATCCGATCTTCGTTCTAGTTTATCTTCTCGCTCGTTTATCGGAATCAGGTGATTCAAGAGCCTGGAGTTTCGTTTCAAAACCGCCGTTCCGACTAATCAACTTAAACAAGTTTTTGCTACTATAAAACTTGACCTAGTTTCAACTTGCTAGAACCGAGTTGTTTTCTTCCGCCGTTTGTTTTCGTTGCTTTGTTCGGTTCTTCCTTTCTTTGCAACCGGAGTTCTTAAGTTGAACTATCTGGTTCGATCTCTTGTTCGAGTTTTACCTGTGCATTAGATGAGTACTTATTGTATGCTTGTTGTTTGTCTGCGATAGATTACCCGAATTGCGCCGCCTGTTACTTCGAATCTCTGGGAATCACGGATCATCAGCAAGGCAAGTAATACTTTGATCATACCTTTTCTATAACCCAGTTTATTGCATTAGATCCATCCTCACACATTGCATGATTAGGATCTAATTAAATTGTGGGATGGGAAGTAGATGAGGTAGTACCTATTACCTGTTTATTATGAAACCTTTGGGAGTTACTTCTACGTTTGCTTATTATGCCATGCTATGCTAGTAGACGTGGATTGGGTGAGTGATATCCATGACAGATGTGAGATTGATAATTTTAATGGTTTATCTAAGGTGGCAACTTAAACACACATCTGGGTGGATTGAGGCACCTGATGTCTATCAGGACTTGCTTGTTTTCTTTTGGACTGCCACCCAGGCTCAAAGGGATCATAAGATCTTTCATACTAAATACTTACGTGTGCAGCCACAAGCCATTATGGGCTCTGGCATAGTTGACTAAGTCATGCGAACTCTTATAGGGTAGACTAGCAGATGTAGGGGAAAGTAGGTGTACTGGTCTATCCATCGTAAGGTGCTAGCGCTTCTGAAAGACTGTGCCTCGGTCATCAGTTTCTCAAACACCAGTAGTGCGAGAAATCCAACGGAGGCGATCGAGTCTTGTGGGGAAAAGTGCGCAAACCTCTGCAGAGTGTAATAAACTAATCATGATTAGCTGTGTCCCCGGTTATGGACATCTTGAGTATCTAGTACTTGAATATCATGTGAATCTCATCATGTTACTTCTAATTAATATTGTTGGGTTTTAATTGTTCACTTAATTGGGATCGGAATGCTGTCAACCATTCTCGATGTTCAACCACCATGATAGTTAAATAAAATTTATTCCTTTGCAGTAGGGAAAAACTGGCTTTACGCAAAACAGTAACCATAGAGCTTTCCACCAGCCAAATATGCATATAGTATAGGTGTTACATTCCATTACTCTCTATGTGTTACCTTGCCAGCATATTCCATGTGCTGACCCGTTTCGGGCTGCAACTTTCATGTTGCAGACATTTCAGACGACGAGTAAGGTCCTTTTAGGTCGTGGTTCTATACTCAGTGATGCCGTTGGAGTTGATGGACCCATTTATCTTCCAAGTCTTCCGCTGTTATCGATATTAGATGGCCTTAAGCCATATTTATTGTAATAAGTTCTCTATTGAGACACCGATGTAATAAGTGTGTGATTGCTACTCTGTTATAAATCCTTCGAAGTATTGTGTGGTGTCAGCATTACTGATCCAGGGATGACATCAGAGCACAAGGACTTGATCCATTCGGGTCGGGTCGCTACAGAGATGGTATCAGAGCACACGCTGACTGTAGGACACGACCACTAAGTTAAAGCCATAGATCAGTATTCTCTCCTCATTTTCTAACTCCTCATCTTTTCTACTCTTTAGGATGAAGGACGCGAAGATTAAGTACGCTCAACCGGATGAAGGCACACCTTTTGGATTTCACTTGAAGGAAGTCACCAAGTACCTAAACATTGGATTACCAAGTTTCACGGGAACCTTCAACGCCACTTTGCCTGAAGAGGAGCGCTGGAAGATTCAAGCTCATGTTCCGGGAAGGACATTCACGCCAATCACAAAGCCCATAGATAGTGTTTTCAATGCACCAACTTGGAGTCTAGGAAAGAGCATGGCAGCCCATATCACCATAGGACGCATTGGAGAAGTTTATCAAGAAGACCTCAAGGACACTATCTACCAGATTTGTGGACGCCGAGATGAACAATGGGAGATAGTCAGCACCAAGAAGGATAGATCCATTGCAGCATTCATCCAGGAGTTAAACCAGCACATTCGACGCCACGAGAACCAGATGTGCAATGATATGATGGAGCTGAAGAATGCGAAGACAAGGATCATCGAGCTAGAAGGAGAACTGAAGGCTACACGCAAGGACTACATGGACGAGATCGTAGCTCTAGCAAGGCACAACGTCGATCTTAAGCAGGAGATTGAAGAACTCAAGAGGAAGTTAGCATCCAAGGAGGAAGACGAGTACGTCGCATGCCCGGATAACTACATCATCATCGACGATACCGATTCGGATCCAAGTGAACCCGAATTTGAAGACGAAGCTGGAGCGGACATCATGGAGTCTTCCACCGGTTCAAATTTTTAGATGACCACCAAATATTAGTAGTATTTTCCCCATGTAAACACTATAGTTCGAGCACTTTTGCGATAGCTAGATCGATTGTAAGCCCTTGTTGATTGAATGAAGTGATTTTGTGTGAATTTGCTCATGTGCATTTGGGGTAGTGTTTTCTCTTTAGACCTCTCTCTATTCTTATTTCTCTTCTTTTCTAAACCCTCAGATGCCTCCGAGACATGACACTGGATTTCCACCAGAGCTCACTCAGTTGATCCAACAGCAGAATCAGTTGATGCAATTGTTAGTTCAGAACCAGCAGAACAACAACAAAAACCCACCACCACCACCCCCTATTGACCACTTAGCCCGTTTCCTTAGGCTAAATCCGCCGGTGTTTTCTAGTAGCATCGAGCCGATAGTAGGAGACGATTGGCTCCGCAAGATAGGAAGGGAGTTGACCACTGCAGGATGCACAGATGGTGAGAAAGTGAAGTTTGCCGCACATCAGTTAGAAGGACCCGCGGCAACATGGTGGGAGAATTTCACAGCCACCTTCCCAGTTGACACTGTCACATGGGATCAATTCCAGCAAGCTTTCCGCACTGCACATGTTTCAGCAGGAGCTATGGCCATGAAGAAGCGTGAGTTTCGCAACTTACGCCAAGGAGGAAGGACAGTTGGCCAGTATGTTGACGACTTCAGCAAGTTAGCACGTTATGCCCCAAATGACGTTGCTACGGATGCAGCTAAGCAGGAGAAGTTTCTGGAAGGATTGAATGATGAGTTAAGCATGCAGTTGATGGTAGCAAGTTTCAGAAACTACCAGGAGTTGGTTGATCGTGCCATCATGATTGAAGGGAAGCAGCAGCAGATTGAGAACCGCAAGAGGAAGTATGGACAGGGGAAGTATATCTCTGGAGCCCAGCAGTAGCCCCGTTTTACCCGTAAATCAGGATTTCAGTTTCAGCATACCCATGGAGGAAGTAGTTCGCACAACCACAATGGCCACAAGAATGGTAATGGGAATGGAGGAAGCAACGGCCAGAACCGGACCACCCCATCACCCCCATCCAAGAGAGACCTGAGTCAAGTCACCTGTTTCAAGTGTTCCAAGACCGGACATTATGCCAATGAATGTCCTGAAGGCCAGAATGGAAATGGCAATGGAAGCTCAGGGAAGAAGCCGAACCCTTTCAATAGGGGACAAGTGAACCACGTTAACGTGGAGGAGGTTGAAGATCAGCCGGATGCGGTGATAGGTAAGTTTTTGGTTCAGTCATTTACCGCACTCGTTCTTTTCGATACTGGTGCATCACATTCATACATATCAAGGGGATTTGTGGAAAAGTATAGCCTACCCACTAGGATTCTTAAAACACCTATGCAAGTAAGTTCGCCAGGAGCAAAGTACATGGCCAGTCAAGGATGTTTTCAAGTGCCATTAAGCATAGGAAGGCATGTTTTCCCAACAGATTTGATTATTCTGGAATCCCAAGGTTTGGATGTAATCCTCGGTATGGATTGGTTGTCGAAGTATGGAGGAAACATCGATTGTGCTAGTAGGTCAATTTTGCTTACAACGCCAGAAGGAAGAAGGATCAAGTATGTATCCCGACATGTGCCAAATAGGACACAAGTAAATTCTCTGACAGGAGTCATGCAGGAAGAAGTACCAGTGGTAAAGGATTTTCCTGATGTATTTCCTGAAGAGTTGCCAGGCATCCCACCGGATAGAGACACTGAGTTTTTGATTGAGTTGTTACCAGGCACAGGCCCAATATCAAAGAGACCATACCGGATGCCAGCAAAGGATTTGGTAGAAATTAAGAATCAGATTAAGGAGTTATTGGACAAAGGTTACATTCGCCCAAGTTCTTCGCCTTGGGGATCACCCGTACTTCTAGTGGAGAAGAAGGGTGGATCATCAAGGATGGTTGTTGATTATCGAGGATTGAATGAAGTAACCATCAAGAACAAGTACCCACTGCAAATGATAAATGATTTGTTCGATCGATTGCAAGGAGCTAAAGTGTTTTTCAAGATCGATTTGCGATCAGGGTACCACCAGTTGAAGATTCGAGAGCAGGATATTCCTAAGACAGCATTCACCACAAGATATGGACTGTATGAGTATACCGTTATGTCATTTGGATTGACTAACGCACCTGCCTATTTTATGAACATGATGAACAAGGTGTTTATGGAGTTTTTGGATAAGTTCGTCGTAGTGTTCATTGATGATATCCTGGTTTATTCGAAGAATGAAGAAGAGCATAAGGAACATTTGCGTTTGGTTTTGGAGAAGCTAAGGGAACATCAGTTGTATGCCAAATTTAGCAAATGTGAGTTTTGGTTGAAGGAAGTTGGATTCCTCGGACACGTTATATCCGGAGAAGGGATAGCAGTTGACCCCGCCAAGGTTGAGACCGTAACCAAATGGGAAGCACCAACGACAGTTGGAGAAATCCGGAGTTTTCTTGGACTCGCAGGATACTACCGGAGATTCATTGAGAACTTTTCAAAGATTGCGAAGCCTATGACGGAGTTGTTGAAGAAGGATACCAAGTTCAAATGGACTGAAGAGTGTGAGGCTAGTTTCCAGGAGTTGAAGAAACGTTTGGTTACCTCACCAGTATTGATTTTGCCAGATCAGACCAAGGATTATAAGGTGTATTGCAACGCTTCACGTCGAGGACTTGGAGCAGTGCTTATGTAGGAAGGTAGAGTTGTTTCGTATGCCTCATGACAACTGAAGCCTCATGAGTTGAATTATGCCACCCATGATTTGGAGTTAGCAGCCGTAGTGCATGCATTGAAGACATGGAGACATTTCCTCATTGGAAATCATTGTGAGGTGTACACGGATCACAAGAGTTTGAAGTACATTTTCACGTAGAAGGAGTTGAATCTCAGACAAAGGAGATGGTTGGAGCTCATCAAGGATTATGATATGAGATTGCATTACCATCCAGGTAAAGCTAATGTAGTAGCTGACGCATTGAGCCGCAAGAGCCATGTCAATACGTTAATGACGGGAGAAATACCCAAGGAGTTAGCAGAAAACCTTCGTGAGCTATGTTTGGAGATAGTTCCGAAAGGCTATGTAGCAGCTTTAGAGATTCAGTCCACATTGATGGATTAAATCAGAGAAGCTCAGAAATCTGACAAGGAGATTGCTTCTATAAAGGAGAAGTAAGCAAAGGAAAAGCAAAGGGATTTCGTGAGGATGAGCACGATACCCTATGGTTTGAGGACCGTGTTTATGTGCCAAATGACACGGAGATCAGGAAGTTGATTTTGCAAGAGGCACATGATTCACCATATTCGATTCACCCAGGAAATACCAAAATGTATTTGGATTTGAAGGAACCATTCTGGTGGACCGGAATGAAGAAGGATATTGCAGCCTATGTAGCAGTTTGTGACGTATGTCATAGAGTAAAGGCAGAACATCAGAAGCCAGCCGGATTGTTGCAACCATTGGCGATACCCGAATGGAAGTGGGATAAGATAGGCACGGATTTTATCACAGGACTACCCAGGACGAAAACAGGATATGACTCGATATGGGTAGTAGTTGACCGTTTGACGAAGGTAGCACATTTCATTCCAGTTAAGACCACTTACACCAGTGCTAAGTTGGCAAAGATATACATGACTAGAATCATTTGTTTGCATGGAGTTCCAAGGAGTATTGTATCAGACAGAGGAACCCAATTTACCTCAAAGTTTTGGAATCAGTTGCATGAAACTTTAGGAACCAGGCTAGAGTTCAGCACCGCTTTTCATCCGCAGACAGATGGACAGACTGAGAGAGTCAATCAGATTTTGGAGGATAAGCTGAGAGCTTGTGCACTAGATTATGGATCTAGTTGGGACGATAATTTGCCGTATGCGGAGTTTTCTTATAACAACAGTTACCAAACCAGTTTGAAGATGGCACCTTTGGAAGCTTTATACGGAAGGAGGTGCAGGACACCGTTGTCATGGGATGAAGTTGGAGACCGTAAGTTCTTTGGACCAGATTTGATTAAGGAGTCTGAACAGAAGGTGAAGTTGATTCGCGATAGGCTCAAGGTAGCCCAGTCTAGGCAGAAGAGCTACGCAGATTCTAAACGCAAGGAGACAGTTTACGAAACCGGAGACATGGTGTATCTCCGAGTATCCCCACTTCGAGTAGTTAAGCGCTTTGGAGTTAAGGGAAAATTAGCACCACGTTTCTTTGGACCATATAAGATCTTGCAACGTATGGGAGAAGTCGCGTATAAGTTGGAATTACCTGAGGGACTGTCAGGAGTTCATGACGTATTCCATGTTTCTTAGCTGAAGAAATGTCACGCCGAGATGGCGGAGGTACCGTTAAGAGATACAATGCCGCTTGAAGCGATTCAGTTGAAGGACGACCTAACGTATGAGGAGAAACCAGTCAGGATTCTCGAGATTGCCAGCAGAGTTACCCGCAGCAAGGTTATCAAGTTTTGCAAAGTTCAGTGGAACCACCACTCAGAGGATGAAGCCGCCTGGGAGAGAGAAGAAGATTTGCTCAAGGACCACCCTCACCTATTTTCTAGCCAACCCGAATCTCGAGGGCGAGATTCATCTTAAGGGGGGCAGGTTTGTAACATCCCAAATTTTCAATTTGGAATGTTATACATAGATCATCATGCATATCATATTTTCTTGCATTTTGGCGATCCTAGAAATTTCACACAACTCAAGGACCCTCGGAGAGAGTTGGAGATTTCGTCTTTTTCATATTTGAGTCTTCTCAAATTTTGAAGAAAGGATCATTGGTTTTATCGGAGTTTCATTTGCCTTTTATTTGGATAGGGAAAAATGCGCGTTTTAAAAGTTTGCATTTTAGGCCCAGAGAAAAGTTCATTTTGTTCGACTCATTTTTAGGAGTCGGGGAAAATTTACTTTATTAGATTTGGAGTTCGTTTAGATCTCTTTTTGTTTTTTTCCCGAGCGCGGAACCATTTTAAGAAAAAAGAGCTCCAGCGACTTGGGCCTAAGGCCCAAGCCACCGAGCCGCCGCTGGCCAGGAGGCCATCGCCCACGCGCGCGCCTGGCAAGCCAGGGAGACGCCACCGCCGTTCCTTCTCCTAGTAGGATTCATCTACTTTCGTTTTTTTCTAGATCTTTTTCCCTCTTTTCTTTTCCTATTCCTAGTCTAATTCCTTGACCCCTACACCAAGTTTTCTCCCCCTCCCCAATATAAATACTCCCACACCCACCCCCTCTAAACACATCAAATCCAAGGCCCCAAAGCCCCAAGCGCCCACGCCGCCGCGCCCTGCGTCACGTACCGCGCCGCCCTAGTGCCCCGCCGCCGCCGCACCACCCCACCACCCGCGCCGCGCCCCCACACCCGCGCCGCCGCCGCACCTTGCCATCGCCGCCCTACGCCCACGCTGCCGGAGTTCCTCGCCGGAGACTTCGCCGGATGTAGCCCCGCGCTACATCTTTTCTTCTCATCGGATCATTTTCTTCTAATCGTTCCAATTCTTCTTTTCCGATTCGTTTTTCTTCGCGAAACCGTTCCGGTTTTCTAGATCGGTTTTCCTCTCCGAAACCCTAGATCGGATCCATCTTCTTTTCCGATTTAGTTGCCCGAGATCGTTCGCCGGACCGTTCGTCCTAACGAACATGATCACCGGATTCTTCTAGGTTAATGAACGTTCGTTCGTTCAATCGTTCTTCTTTTTCTTCTCGCCGGATTTATTCCGCGATCGCGATCTCAGATCCGATCGTCTTTCTTGTTTATCTTCTCGCTCGTTTATCGAAATCAGGTGATTCAAGCGCCTGGAGTTTCGTTTCAAAACCACGGTTCCGAATAATCAACTTTAACTAAGTTTTTGCTACGGTAAAATTTGACCTAGTTTCAACTTGCTAGAACCGAGTTGTTTTCCGCCGTTTGTTTTCGGTTTCTTTGTTCGGTTCTTTTCTTTCTTCTCAACCGGAGTTCTTAAGTTGAACTTTCTGGTTCGATCTCTTGTTCGAGTTTTACCTGTGCATTAGATGAGTACTTATTGTATGCTTGTTGTTTGTCTGCGATAGATTACCCGGATTGCGCCGCCTGTTACTTCGAATCTTTAGGACTCACGGATCATCAGCAATGCAAGTAACACTTTGATCATACCTTTTCTACAACCCAGTTTTATTGCATTAGATCCATCCTCACACATTGCATGATTAGGATCTAATTAAATTGTGGGATGGGAAGTAGATGAGGTAGTACCTATTACCTGTTTATTTTGAAACCTTTGGGAGTTACTTCTACGTTTGCTTATTATGCCATGCTATGCTAGTAGACGTGGATTGGGTGAGTGATATCCATGACAGATGTGAGATTGATAATTTTAAGGGTTTATCTAAGGTGGCAACTTAAACACACATCTGGCTGGATTGAGGCACCTGATGTCTATCAGGACTTGCCTGTTTTATTTTGGACCGCCACCCAGGCTCAAAGGGATCATAAGATCTTTCATGCTAGAAACTTACGTGTGCAGCCACAAGCCATTATGGGCTCTGGCATAGTTGACTAAGTCGTGCGAACTCTTACAGGGTAGACTAGCAGATGTAGGGGAAAGTAGGTGTACCGGTCTATCCAAACGTAAGGTGCTAGCGCTTCTGAAAGACTGTGTCTCGGTCATCCGTTTCTCAAACACCATGTAGTGCGAGAAATCCAACGGAGGCGATCGAGTCTTGTGGGGAAAAGTGCGCAAACCTCTGCAGAGTGTAACAAACTAATCATGATTAGCCGTGTCCCCAGTTATGGACAATCTTGAGTATCTAGTACTTGTATATCATGTGAATCTCATCATGTTACTTCTAATTAATATTGTTGGGTTTTAATGACTATTTTTAATTGGGATTGAGAATGCTGTCAACCATTTTCAATGTTTAACAACCACCATGATAGTTAAATAAATTTATTCCTTTGCAGTAGGGAAAAATTGGCTTTACACAAAATAGTAACCATAGAGCTTTCCACCAGCCAAATATGCATATAGTATAGCTGTTTCATTCCATTACTCTCTATGTGTTACCTTGCCAGCATATTCCATGTGCTGACCCGTTTCGGGCTGCAACGTTAATGTTGCAGACTTTTCAGACGACGATTAAGGTGCTTTTAGGTCGTGGTTCCATACTCAGTGATTCCGTTGGAGTTGATGGACCCATTTATTCTTCCAAGTCTTCCGCTGTTATCGACACTAGATGGCCTTAAGCCATATTTATGTAATAAGTTCTCTTATGAGACATCGATGGAATAAGTGTGTGATTGCAACTCTGCTATAAATCCTTCGAAGTACTGTGTGGTGTCAGCATTACTGATCCAGGGATGACACCGGAGCACAGAGATCAGACGGGTTGAGGTTAGATGGCTACACCCAGTCCAGGCAGAAGAGCTACGCAGATTCTAAACGCAAGGAGATAGTTTACGAAACCGGAGACAGGGTGTATCTCCGCGTATCCCCACTACGAGGAGTTAAACGCTTTGGAGTTAACGGAAAATTAGCACCGCGTTTCGTTGGACCATATAAGATCTTGCAACGTATGGGAGAAGTCGCGTATAAGTTGGAATTACCAGAGGAAGTGTCAGGAGTACATGATGTATTCCATGTTTCTCAGCTGAAGAAATGTCACGCCGAGATGGCAGAGGTACCGCTAAGAGATACAGTGCTGCTTGAAGCAATTCAGTTGAAGGACGACTTAACATATGAAGAGAAACCAGTCAAGATTCTCGAGTATGCCAGCAGAGTTACCCGCAGCAAAGTTATCAAGTTTTGTAAAGTTCAGTGGAACCACCACTCAGAGGATGAAGCCACCTGGGAAAGAGAAGAAGATTTGCTCAAGGACCACCCTCACCTATTTTCTAGCCAACCCGAATCTCGAGGGCGAGATTCATCTTAAGGGGGGTAGGTTTGTAACATCCCAAATTTTCAATTTGGAATGTTATACACTAGATCATCATGCATGTCATATTTTTCTTGCATTTTGGTCGATCCTAGAAATTTCATGCAACTCAAGGACCCTCGGAGAGAATTGGAGATTTCGTTATTTTCATGTTTGAGTCTTCTCAAATTTTGAAAAAAGGATCGTTGGATTTGTCGGAGTTTATTTGCCTTTTATTTGGATAGGGAAAAATGCGCGTTTTCAAATTTTGCATTCTAGGCCCCGAGAAAAGTTCGTTTTGTTCGACTCATTTTTAGGAGTCGGGGAAAATTTACTTTGGGAATTTTGGAGTCCGTTTAGATTTTCTTTTCTGTGTTTTTCTGCGCGCGTAACCGATTTAAAAAAAATCGTCGCGCGCCTGGGCCAAGGCCCAGCCGCAGGCCAGGCCGGCCTCTCCCTCTCGCGCGCGCGCCTGCGCGCCAAGCCGCCGCCGCCCCAAGTGGAGTCCTACTCGGACTCCATCTCCACTCCTGCCCTTTTTTCTTGCCCCTCCCCCAAGTCTCCTCCTCCCCCTCCTCCTCTTAAATACCCCCACACCCCCCTAAACCCCACACCAAGCCGCGCCCCCAAGCCGCCGCCGCCGCGCCTTGTGCCGCCGCCGCCCCTAGCACCGCCGTCGCCGCCTACGCCGCCGCCGCCGCCGCCTTACGACGCCGCCGCTGCCGCCCAATCCCACCGCCGCCGGAGCCCCTCGCCGGAGCCTCGCCGGAGGTAGCCGCGCCGTGCATCTTCTTTTCCCCCCGGTCCGGTTTTTCTTATATACCGTTCCGGTTCTTTTCTTTTTCTTCCGATTCTTTTTCTTTTCCTCTCCGGTTTTTCGTTTCGGTTTTCTTTCCGAAACCATAGATCGGTTTCGTTTTCTTTTCCGGTTTAGCTGCCTAGAGACCGTTCGCCGGATCGTTCGTCTTAACGAATGTGATCACCGGTTATTCTCGGTTAACGAATGTCCGTTCGTTTAACCGTTCTTCCTTTTTCTTTTCGTCGGATTTATTCTGCGATCGCGATCTCAGATCCGATCTTCGTTCTAGTTTATCTTCTCGCTCGTTTATCGGAATCAGGTGATTCAAGTGCCTGGAGTTTCGTTTCGAAACCTCCGTTCCGACTAATCAACTTAAACAAGTTTTTGCTACTATAAAACTTGACCTAGTTTCAACTTGCTAGAACCGAGTTGTTTTCTTCCGCCGTTTGTTTTCGTTTCTTTGTTCGGTTCTTCCTTTCTTTGCAACCGGAGTTCTTAAGTTGAACTATCTGGTTCGATCACTTGTTCGAGTTTTACCTGTGCATTAGATGAGTACTTATTGTTTGCTTGTTGTTTGTCTACGATAGATTACCCGGATTGCGCCGCGTGTTACTTTGAATCTCTAGGACTCGCGGATCATCAGCAAGGCAAGTAACACTTTGATCATACCTTTTCTACAACCCAGTTTTGTTGCATTGGATCCATCCTCACACATTGCATGATTAGGATCTAATTAAATTGTGGGATGGGATGTAGATGAGGTAGTACCTATTACCTATTTATTATGAAACCTTTGGGAGTTACTTCTACGTTTGCTTATTATGCCATGCTATGTTAGTAGACGTGGATTGGGTGAGTGATATCTATGACAGATGTGAGATTGATAATTTTAATGGTTTATCTAAGGTGGCAACTTAAACACACATCTGGGTGGATTGAGGTACCTGATGTCTATCAGGACTTGCCTGTTTTCTTTTGGACCACCACCCAGGCTCAAAGGGATCATAAGATCTTTCATACTAAATACTTACGTGTGCAGCCACAAGCCATATGGGCTCTGGCATAGTTGACTAAGTCGTGCGAACTCTTACAGGGTAGACTAGCAGATGTAGGGGAAAGTAGGTGTACCGGTCTATCCATCGTAAGGTGCTAGCGCTTCTGAAAGACTGTGTCTCGGTCATCCGTTTCTCAAACACCAGTAGTGCGAGAAATCCAACGGAGGTGATCGAGTCTTGTGGGGAAAAGTGTGCAAAGCTCTGCAGAGTGTAATAAACTAATCATGATTAGCCGTGTCCCCGGTTATGGACATCTTGAGTATCTAGTACTTGAATATCTTGTGAATCTCATCATGTTACTTCTAATCAATATTGTTGGGTTTTAATTGTTCACTTAATTGGGATCGGAATGCTGTCAACCATTCTCGATGTTCAACCACCATGATAGTTAAATAAAATTTATTCCTCTGCAGTAGGGAAAAACTGGCTTTACGCAAAACAGTAACCATAGAGCTTTCCACCAGCCAAATATGCATATAGTATAGCTGTTACATTCCATTACTCTCTATGTGTTACCTTGCCAACATATTCCATGTGCTGACCCGTTTCGGGCTGCAACTTTCATGTTGTAGACATTTCAAACAACGAGTAAGGTGCTTTTAGGTCGTGGTTCTATACTCAGTGATGCCATTCGAGTTGATGGACCCATTTATCTTCCAAGTCTTCCGCTGTTATCAATATTAGATGGCCTTAAGCCATATTTCTTGTAATGAGTTCTCTATTGAGACACCGATGTAATAGGTGTGTGATTGCTACTCTGCTATAAATCCTTCGAAGTACTGTGTGGTGTCAGCATTACTGATCCAGGGTTGACACCGGAGCATAGAGACTTGATCCATTCGGGTCGGGTCGCTACATCTATAACTAGTTCTGCGTTAATATTACCACGCCTCCCATAGGACCTCATCATGTGTTTCCTAGGTATCTAATTATCAGCCCAGATGTTTGTTGTCACTCCATTGCCTATTCTTTTGATAAGGCAAAGCTTCAAAACATCTCATTCCTCTACAATTGCCCGCCATATCTGGCTATGATGGCTACCAAGAGCACCCTCCAGTATAGTTCCATTAGGAAAATAGATTCCTTTCAGAATTCTTGTGCTTACGGATTCAAGGTTTTGCATTATTCTCCATGCTTGTTTGGCTAGCAGGGCTAGATTAAATATCTCAAAATCTTTGAACCCCAATGTTGGAAATATGCTCTAGAGGCAATAATAAATTGATTATTATTATATTTCCTTGTTCATGATAATTGTTTATTATCCATGCTAGAATTGTATTGATAGGAAACTCAGATACATGTGTGGATACATAGACAACACCATGTCCCTAGTAAGCCTCTAGTTGACTAGCTCGTTGATCAATAGATGGTTACAGTTTCCTGACCATGGACATTGGATGTCATTGATAACGGGATCACATCATTAGGAGAATGATGTGATGGACAAGACCCAATCCAAAGCCTACCACAAAGATCGTGTAGTTTGTTCGCTAAAGCTTTTGTAATGTCAAGTATCATTTCCTTAGACCATGAGATTGTGCAACTCCCAGATACCATAGGAATACTTTGGGTGTGCCAAACGTCACAACGTAACTGGGTGGCTATAAAGGTGCACTACGGGTATCTCCGAAAGTGTCTGTTGGGTTGGCACGAATCGAGACTGGGATTTGTTACTCCGTGTGACGGAGAGGTATCTCTGGGCCCACTCGGTAGGACATCATCATAATGTGCACAATGTGACCAAGGAGTTGATCACGGGATGATGTGTTACGAAACGAGTAAAGAGACTTGCCGGTAACAAGATTGAACAAGGTATCGGGATACCGACGATCGAATCTCGGGCAAGTATCGTACCGATGGACAAAGGGAATTGTATACGGGATTGATTGAATCCTCGACATCGTGGTTCATCCGATGAGATCATCGTGGAACATGTGGGAGCCAACATGGGTATCCAGATCCCGCTGTTGGTTATTGACAGGAGAGTCGTCTCGGTCATGTCTACATGTCTCCCGAACCCGTAGGGTCTACACACTTAAGGTTCGGTGACGCTAGGTTTGTAGGGATATGTATATGCAGTAACCCGAATGTTGTTCGGAGTCCCGGATGAAATCCCGGACGTCACGAGGAGTTCCGGAATGGTCCGGAGGTAAAGAATTAAATATAGGAAGTGCTATTTCGGCCATCGGGACAAGTTTTGGGGTCACCGGTATTGTACCGGGACCACCGGAAGGGTCCCGGGGGTCCACCGGGTGGGCCACCTGCCCCGGGGGGCCACATGGGCTGTAGGGGGTGCGCCTTGGCCTACATGGGCCAAGGGCACCAGCCCCAAGAGGCCCATGTGCCTAGGGTTCAAGATGGGAAGAGTCCCAAAGGTGGAAGGCACCCCCTAGGTGCCTTGAGGGGGAGGGACTCCTCCCTTGGCCGCCGCCCCCCCTAGGATATTGGATCTCCTAGGGCCGGCGCCCCCCCCCTTGGCTCCCTATATATAGTGAGGGAAGGAGGGCCTCTCAGACCTACGCCTTTGGTGTCTCCCTCTCCCTCTCCAACACCTCCTCCTCCATAGAGCTTAGCGAAGCCCTGCCGGAGTACTGCAGCTCCATCACCACCACGCCGTCGTGCTGCTGCTGGAGCCATCTTCCTCAACCTCTCCTTCTCCCCTTGCTGGATCAAGGCATAGGATACGTCACCGGGCTGTACGTGTGTTGAACACGGAGGTGCCGTCCGTTCGGCACTAGGATCATCGGTGATTTGGATCACGACGAGTATGACTCCATCAACCCCGTTCACTTGAACGCTTCCGCTTAGCGATCTACAAGGGTATGTTGATGCACTCTTCTTCCCCTCGTTGCTGGTCTCTCCATAGATAGATCTTGGTGACACGTAGGAAAATTTTGAATTTCTGCTACGTTCCCCAACAGTGGTATCAGAGCCAGGTTTATTGCATAGATTCTATGCACGAGTAGAACACAAAGTAGTTGTGGGCGTTGATTTTGTTCAATATGCTTACCGTTACTAGTCCAATCTTGATTTGGCGGCATTGTGGGATGAAGCGTCCCGGACCGACCTTACACGTACTCTTACGTGAGACTGGTTCCACCGACTGACATGCACTAGTTGCATAAGGTGGCTAGCGGGTGTCTGTCTCTCCCACTTTAGTCAGATCGGATTCGATGAAAAGGGTCCTTATGAAGGGTAAATAGCAATTGACATATCACGTTGTGGTTTTGCGTAGGTAAGAACCGTTCTTGCTAGAAACCCATAGCAGCCATGTAAAACATGCAAACAACAATTAGAGGACGTCTAACTTGTTTTTGCAGGGTATGCTATGTGATGTGATATGGCCAAGAAGAATGTGATGAATGATATGTGATGTATGAGATTGATCATGTTCTTGTAATAGGAATCACGACTTGCATGTCGATGAGTATGACAACCGGCAGGAGCCATAGGAGTTGTCTTAATTTATTTATGACCTGCATGTCAACATAAACGCCATGTAATTACTTTACTTTATTGCTAACCGTTAGCTGTAGTAGTAGAAGTAATAGTTGGCGAGACAACTTCATGAAGGCACGATGATGGAGATCATGGTGTCATGCCGGTGACGATGATGATCATGGAGCCCCGAAGATGGAGATCAAAAGGAGCAAAGTGATGATGGCCATATCATGTCACTATTTGATTGCATGTGATGTTTATCATGTTTATACATCTTATTTGCTTAGAACGACGGTAGTAAATAAGATGATCCCTCATTAAAATTTCAAGAAAGTGTTCCCCCTAACTGTGCACCGTTGCGAAAGTTCGTCGTTTCGAAGCACCATGTGATGATCGGGTGTGATAGATTCTTATGTTCACATACAACGGGTGTAAGCCAGATTTACACACGCGAAACACTTAGGTTGACTTGACGAGCCTAGCATGTACAGACATGGCCTCGGAACACAAGAGACCGAAAGGTCAAGCATGAGTCGTATAGAAGATATGATCAACGTGAAGATGTTCACCGATGTTGACTAGTCCGTCTCACATGATGATCAGACACGGCCTTGTTGACTCAGATCATGTAATCACTTGGATGACTAGAGGGATGTCTATCTGAGTGGGAGTTCATAAGATGAACTTGTTTATCCTGAACATAGTCAAAAGGTCTTCGCAAATTATGTCGTAGCTCGCGCTTCAGTTCTACTATTTAGTTATGTTCCTAGAGAAAATTTAGTTGAAAGTTGATAGTAGCAATTATGCGGACTAGGTCCGTAAACTAAGGATTGTCCTCATTGCTTCATAGAAGGCTTATGTCCTTAATGCACCGCTCAGTGTGCTGAACCTCGAACGTCGTCTGTGGATGTTGCGAACATCTGACATACACATTTTGATAACTACGTGATAGTTCAGTTAAACGGTTTAGAGTTGAGGCACCGAAGACATTTTGAAACGTCGTGAAACATATGAGATGTTTCGAGGACTGAAATTGGGATTTCAGGCTCGTGCCCACGTCAAGAGGTATAAGACCTCCGACGATTTTTCTTAGCCTGCAAACTAAGGGAGAAAAGCTCAATTGTTGAGCTTGTGCTCAGATTGTCTGAGTACAACAATCGCTTGAATCAAGTGGGAGTTGATCTTCCAGATGAAATAGTGATAGTTTCTCCGAAGTCATTACCACCAAGCTGCTAGAGCTTCGTGATGAACTATAATGTATCAGGGACATATATGATGATCTTTGAGATATTCGCGATGTTTGACACCACAAAAGTAGAAATCAAGAAGGAGCATCAATTGTTGATGGTTAGTAAAACCACTAGTTTCAAGAAGGGCAAGGGCAAGAAGGGATACTTCATGAAACGGCTATTCAGCTGCGGCTCTAGTGAAGAAACCCAAGGTTGAACCCAAACCCGAGACTAAGTGCTTCTGTAATAAGGGGAACAGCCACTGGAGCAGAATTACCCAAGATACTTGGTAGATTAGAAGGCTGGCAAGGTCGATAGAAGTATAATGGATATACATTGTGTTGATGTGTACTTTACTAGTACTCCTAGTAGCACCATGGTATTAGATACCGGTTCGGTTGCTAAGTGTTAGTAACTCGAAATAAAAGCTGCGGAATAAACGGAGACTAGCTAAAGGTGAGCTGACGATATGTTGGAAGTGTTTCCAATGTTGATATAATCAAGCATCGCACGCTCCCTCTACCATCGAGATTGGTGTTAAACCTAAATAATTGTTATTTGGTGTTTGCGTTGAGCATAGACATGATTGGGTTATGTCTATCGCAATACGGTTATTCATTTAAGGAGAATAATGGTTACTCTGTTTATTAGAATAATACCTTCAATGGTTTATTGAATCTCGATCGTAGTGATACACATATTCATGCCAAAAGATATAAGATAGTAATGATAGTACCACCTACTTGTGGCACTGCCACGTAAGTCATATCGGTATAAAACGTATGAAGAAGCTCCATGTTGATGGATCTTTGGGCTCACTCGTTTTTGAAAGGATTGAGACATGCGAACCATGTTTGTTGGTAGATATGCATGAAGAAACTCTATACAGATGGATCATTTGGACTCACTTGATTTTGAATCACTTGAGACATGCAAATCATACCACACGGGCAAGATGACTGAAAGCCTCGTTTTCAGTAAAATGGAACTAGGAAGCAACTTGTTGGAAGTAATACATTTTGATGTGTGCAGTTGTAGCGACCCGACCCGAATGGATCAAGTCTACTGTGCTCCGGTGTCATCCCTGGATCAGTAATGCTGACACCACACAGTACTTCGAAGGATTTATAGCAGAGTGGCAATCACACACTTATTACATCGGTGTCTCAAAAGAGAACTTATTACAATAAATATGGCTTAAGGCCATCTAATATCGATAACAGCGGAAGACTTGGAAGGTAAATGGGTCCATCAACTCCAACGGCATCACTGAGTATAGAACCACGACCTAAAAGCACCTTAATCGTCGTCTGAAAAGTCTGCAACATTAACGTTGCAGCCCGAAATGGGTCAGCACATGGAATATGCTGGCAAAGTAACACATAGAGAGTAATGGAATGAAACAGCTATACTATATGCATATTTGGCTGGTGGAAAGCTCTATGGTTACTGTTTTGCGTAAAGCCAGTTTTTCCCTACTGCAAAGGAATAAATTTTATTTAACTATCATGGTGGTTGTTAAACATTGAGAATGGTTGACAGCATTCTCAATCCCAATTAAAAGTAGTCATCAATAACCCAACAATATTAATTAGAAGTAACATGTTGAGATTCACATGATATTCAAGTACTAGATACTCAAGATTGTCCATAACCGGGGACACGGCTAATCATGATTAGTTTATTACACTTTGCAGAGGTTTGCGCACTTTTCCCCACAAGACTCGATCGCCTCCGTTGGATTTCTCGCACTACTAGTGTTTGAGAAACGGATGACCGAGACACAGTCTTTCAGAAGCGCTAGCACCTTACGATGGATAGACCGGTACACCTACTTTCCCCAACATCTGCTAGTCTACCCTGTAAGAGTTCGCACGACTTAGTCAACTATGCCAGAGCCCATATTGGCTTGTGGCTGCACACGTAAGTATTTAGTATGAAAGATCTTATGATCCCTTTGAGCCTGGGTGGCGGTCCAAAGAAAAACAGGCAAGTCCTGATAGACATCAGGTACCTCAATCCACCAGATGTGTGTTTAAGTTGCCACCTTAGATAAACCCTTAAAATTATCACACTCACATCTATCATGGATATCACTCACCCAATCCACGTCTACTAGCATAGCATGGCATAATAAGCAAACGTAGAAGTAGCTCCCAAAGGTTTCATAATAAACAGGTAATAGGTACTACCTCATCTACTTCCCATCCCACAATTTAATTAGATCCTAATCATGCAATGTGTGAGGATTGATCTAATGCAATAAAACTGGGTTGTAGAAAAGGTATGATCAAAGTGTTACTTGCCTTGCTGATGATCCGCGAGTCCTAGAGATTCGAAGTAACAGGCGGCGCAATCCGGGTAATCTATCACAGACGAACAACAAGCATACAATAAGTACTCATCTAATGCACAGGTAAAACTTGAACAAGAGATCGAACCAGATAGTTCAACTTAAGAACTCCGGTTGCAAAGAGAGAAAGAACCGAACAAAGCAACGGAAAAACAAACGGCGGAAGAAAACAACTCGGTTCTAGCAAGTTGAAACTAGGTCAAATTTTACCGTAGCAAACACTTGTTTAAGTTGATTAGTCGGAACAGCGGTTTCGAAACGGAACTCCAGGCGCTTGAATCACCTGATTCTGATAAACGAGCGGGGAGAAAAACTAGAACCCAGATCGGATCTGAGATCGTGATCGCGGAATAAATCCGGCGAAAAGAAAAAGAAGAACGGTTAAACGAACGGACGTTCGTTAACCGGGAACAATCCGGTGATGACGTTCGTTAAGACGAACGGTTCGGCGAATGGTCTCTAGGAAACTAAACCGGAAAAGAAAACGAAACCGATCTAGGGTTTCGGAAGAAAATCGAAACGAAAAACCGATCTAGAAAACCGGAACGGTTTAGAGAAAAACCGGAAGGAAAACGAATCGGAAGAGAAGAAAAGAACCAGAACGGTTTACAAGAAAAACCGAACCGAGGGTATAAAGAGATGCGGCGCGGGGCTACCTCCGGCGAGGTCTCCCGCGAGGGGCTCCGGCGGCGGCGTAGGGCAGCGGCGGCGGTGGTGCAGGGCGGCGGCGGCGGGGCACTAGGGCGGCGGCGGCGGTGGCAAGGGGCGGGGCGGTGCGGGGTGAGGGGCTTGGGGCTTGGTTTGATGTGGGTTTAGAGGGAGGGGGTGTGGGGGTATTTATAGAGGTGAGGGGGAGGGTTTGCTTGGGGGAGGGGCAAGAAAAAGAGAAGGAGAGGGTGTCCTAAAAAAACAAACGGAGTCCTACTAGGACTCCTACCTAGTGGCGGCGGCGGCGGCGCTAGCAAGGGGAGCCTGGCCCGGCCGGCGGCTTGGGCCTTGGCCCAGGCGCTGCGGGATTTTTTTTAAATCGGTTTCGCGCACAAAAAAATAGGGAAAAGAAAATCTAAACGAACTCAAAACTTCCCAAAGTAAATTTTCCCCGACTCCTAAAAATGAGTCGAACAAAACGAACTTTTCTCGGGACCTAAAATGCAAATTTTGAAAACACGCATTTTTTCCCTATCCAAATAAAAGGCAAATGAAACTCCGACAAATCCAATGATCCTCTTTTCAAAATTTGAGAAACCTCAAATATGAAAATGACGAAATCTCCAACTCTCTCCGAGGGTCCTTGAGTTGCGTGAAATTTCTAGGATGGACAAAATGCAAGAAAATATTATATGCATGATGATCTAGTGTATAACATTCCAAATTGAAAATTTGGGATGTTACAAACCTACCCCCCTTAAGATGAATCTCGCCCTCGAGATTCGGGTTGGCAAGAAAATAGGTGAGGGTGGTCCTTGAGCAAATCTTCTTCTCTCTCCCAGGTGGCTTCATCCTCTGAGTGGTGGTTCCACTGAACTTTGCAAAACTTCATAACCTTGCTGCGGGTAACTCTGCTGGCATAATCGAGAATCTTGACTGGTTTCTCTTCGTACGTTTGGTCGTCCTTCACCTGAATCGCTTCAAGTGGCATGGTATCTCTTAACGGTACCTCCGCCATCTCGGCGTGACATTTCTTCAGCTGAGAAACATGGAATACGTCATGAACTCCTGACAGTCCCTCTGGTAATTCCAACTTATAAGCGACTTCTCCCATACGTTGCAAGATCTTATACGGTCCAACGAAACGCGGTGCTAATTTTCCCTTAACTCCAAAGCGCTTAACTCCTCGAAGTGGGGATACTCGGAGATACACTCTGTCTCCGGTTTCGTAAACTGTCTCCTTGCGTTTAGAATCTGCGTAGCTCTTCTGCCTGGATTGGGCTACCTTGAGCCTATCGCGAATCAACTTCACCTTCTATTCAGACTCTCTAATTAAATCGGGTCCAAACTACTGACGGTCTCCAACCTCGTCCCATGACAACGGTGTCCTACACCTCCTTCCGTACAAAGCTTCGAAAGGTGCCATCTTCAAACTGGTTTGGTAACTGTTGTTATAAGAAAACTCCGCAGATGGCAAGTTATCGTCCCAACTAGATCCATAATCTAGTGCACAAGCTCTCAGCATATCTTCCAAAATCTGATTGACTCTCTCGGTCTGTCCATCTGTCTGCGGATGAAAAGCGGTGCTGAACTCTAGCCTGGTTCCCAAAGTTTCATGCAACTGATTCCAAAACTTTGAGGTAAATTGGGTTCCTCTGTCTGATACAATACTCCTTGGAACTCCATGCAAACAAATGATCCTAGTCATGTATATCTTTGCCAACTTAGCACTGGTGTAAGTGGTCTTAACTGGAATGAAATGTGCTACCTTCGTCAAGCGATCAACTACTACCCATATCGAGTCATATCCTGCTTTCGTCCTAGGTAGTCCTGTGATAAAATCCATGCCTATCTTATCCCACTTCCATTCGGGTATCGGCAATGGTTGCAACAATCCGGCTGGCTTCTGGTGCTCTACCTTTACTCTATGACATACGTCGCAAACTACTACATAGGCTGCAATATCGTTCTTCATTCTGGTCCACTAGAATGTCTCCTTCAAACCCAAATACATCTTAGTATTTCCTGGGTGAATCGAATAGGGTGAATCATGTGCCTCTTGTAGAATCAACTTCCTGATCTCCGGCTCATTTGGCACATAAACACGGTCCTCAAACCATAGGGTATCGTGCTCATCCTCACGAAATCCCTTTGCTTTTCCTTCGCTCATTTTATTCTTTATAGAAGCAATCTCCTTGTCAGATTTCTGAGCTTCTCTGATTTTATCCATCAATGTTGACTGAATCTCCAATGCTGCTACATAGCCTTTCGGAACTATCTCCAAACTTAGTTCGCGAAGGTTTTCTGCTAACTCCTTGGGTATTTCTCCCGTTATTAATGTATTGACATGGCTCTTACGGCTCAATGCGTCAGCTACTACATTAGCTTTTCCGGGATGGTAATGCAATCTCATATCATAATCCTTGATGAGCTCCAACCATCTCCTTTGTCTGAGATTCAACTCCTTCTGCGTGAAAATGTACTTCAAACTCTTGTGATCCGTGTACACCTCACAATGATTTCCAATGAGAAAATGTCTCCATGTCTTCAATGCATGCACTACGGCTGCTAACTCCAAATCATGTGTGGCATAATTCAACTCATGAGGTTTCAGTTGTTGTGAAGCATACGAAACAACTCTCCCTTCCTGCATAAGCACTGCTCCAAGTCCTCGACGTGAAGCGTCGCAATATACCTCATAATCCTTGGTCTGATCTAGCAAAATCAATACTGGTGAGGTAACCAAACGTTTCTTCAACTCCTGGAAACTAGCCTCACACTCCTCAGTCCATTTGAACTTAGTATCCTTATTCAACAACTCCGTCATAGGCTTTGCAATCTTTGAAAAATCCTTTATGAATCTCCGGTAGTATCCTGCGAGTCCAAGAAAACTCCGGATCTCTCCAACTGTCGTTGGTGCTTCCCATTCGGTTACGGTCTCAACCTTTGCGGGGTCAACTGCTATCCCTTCTCCGGATATAACGTGTCCGAGGAATCCTACTTCCTTCAACCAAAACTCACATTTGCTAAATTTGGCATATAACTGATGTTCCCTTAGTTTCTCCAAAACCAAACGCAAATGTTCCTTATGCTCTTCTTCATTCTTCGAATAAACCAGGATATCATCAATGAACACTACGATGAACTTATCCAAAAACTCCATAAACACTTTGTTCATCAGGTTCATAAAATAGGCAGGCGCGTTAGTCAATCCAAATGACATAACGGTATACTCATACAGTCCATATCTCGTGGTGAATGCTGTCTTAGGTATGTCCTGCTCTCGAATCCTCAACTGGTGGTACCCTGATCGCAAGTCGATCTTGGAAAACACTTTAGCTCCTTGCAAACAATCAAACAGATCATTAATCATTGGCAGTGGGTACTTGTTCTTGATGGTTACTTCATTCAATCCACGATAATCAACAACCATCCGTAATGATCCATCCTTCTTCTCCACTAGAAGTACGGGTGATCCCCAAGGCGAAGAACTTGGGCGTATGTAACCTTTCTCCAATAACTCCTTAATCTGATTCTTAATTTCTACCAAATCCTTTGCAGGCATTCGGTACGGTCTCTTTGATATTGGGCCTGTACCTGGCAATAACTCAATCAAAAACTCAATGTCTCTATCCGGTGGCATGCCTGGCAACTCTTCCGGAAATACTTCAGGAAAATCCTTTACTACTGGTACTTCCTCCTGCACAACTCCTGTTAGGAAATTTACTTGTGTCCTATTTGGCACATGCCGGGATACATACTTGATCCTTCTTCCTTCTGGCGTTGTAAGCAAAATTGACTTACTAGCACAATCGATGTTTCCTCCATACATCGACAACCAATTCATACCGAGGATTACATCCAGACCTTGGGATTCCAGAATAATTAAATCCGTTGGGAAAACATGCCTTCCTATGCTTAATGGCACTTGAAAACATCCTTGACTGGCCATGTATTCTGCTCCTGGCGAACTTACTAGCATAGGTGTTTTAAGAATCCTAGTGGGCAGGCTATATTTTTCCACAAATCCCCTTGATATGTATGAATGTGATGCACCAGTATCGAAAAGAACGAGTGCGGTAAATGACTTAACCAAAAACTTACCGATTACTGCATCAGGCTGATCTTCAACCTCCTCCACGTTAACGTGGTTCACCTGTCCCCTATTGAAAGGGTTCGGCTTCTTCCCTGAGCTTCCATTGCCATTTCCATTCTGGCCTTCAGGACATTCATTGGCATAATGTCCGGTCTTGGAACACTTGAAACAGGTGACTTGACTCAGGTCTGTCTTGGACGGGTTGATGGGGTGGTCCGGTTCTGGCCGTTGCTTTCTCCATTCCCATTACCATTCTTGTGGCCATTATGGTTGTGCGAACTACCTCCTACATGGGTATGCTGAAACTAAAATCCCGATTTAGGGGTAAAACGGGGCTTCTGCTGGGCTCCAGAGTTATACTTCCCCTGTCCATACTTCCTCTTGCGGTTCTCAATCTGCTGTTGCTTCCCTTCAATCATGATGGCACGATCTACCAACTCCTGGTAGTTGTTGAAACTTGCTACCATCAACTGCATACTCAACTCATCATTCAATCCTTCCAGAAACTTCTCCTGCTTGGTTGCATCCGTAGCAACGTCATCTGGGGCATAACGTGCTAATTTGCTGAAGTCGTCAACGTACTGGCCAACTGTCCTTCCTCCTCGGCGTAAGTTGCGAAACTCATGCTTCTTCATGGCCATAGCTCCTGCTGAAACATGTGCAGTGCGGAAAGCTTGCTGAAACTGAGCCCATGTGACAATGTCAACTGGGAAGGTGGCTGTGAAATTCTCCCACCATGCTGCCGCGGGTCCTTCTAATTGATGTGCGGCAAACTTCACTTTCTCACCATCCGTGCATCCTGCAGTGGTCAACTCCCTTCCTATCTTGCGGAGCCAATCATCTGCTACTATCGGCTCGGTGCTACTAGAAAACACCGGCGGATTCAGCCTAAGGAAACGGGCTAAGTGGTCAACAGGTGGAGGTGGTGGTGGTGGGTTGTTGTTGTTGTTGTTGTTGTTCTGCTGGTTCTGAACTAACATCTGCATCAATTGATTCTGCTGCTGGATCAACTGAGTGAGCTCCGGTGGAAATCCATTGTCACGTCTCGGAGGCATCTAAGGGTTTAGAAAAGACGAGAAATAAGAATAGAGTGAGGTCTAAAGAGAAAACACTACCCCAATGCACATGAGCAAATTCACACAAAATCACTCCATTCAATTCAAACAAGGGCTTACAATCGATCTAGCTATCGCAAAAGTGCTCGAACTATAGTGTTTACATGGGGGAAATACTACTAATATTTGGTGGTCATCTAGAAATTTGAACCGGTGGAAGACTCCATGATGTCCACTCTAGCTTCGTCTTCAAAGTCGGGTTCACTTGGATCCGAATCGGTGTCATCGATGATGATGTAGTTGTCTGGGCATGCGACGTACATGTCTTCCTTCCTGGATGCTAACTCCATCTTGAGTTCTTCAATCTCTTGCTTAAGATCGCAGTTGTGTCTTGCTAGAGCTACGATCTCGTCCATGTAGTCCTTGCGTGTAGCCTTCAGTTCTCCTTCTAGCTCGATGATCCTAGCCTTTGCATTCTTCAATTCTATCATATCATTGCACATCTGGTTCTCATGGCGTCGAATGTGCTGGTTTAACTCCTGGATGAATGCTGCAATGGATGTATCCTTCCTGGTGGTAACTAACTCCCATTGTTCATCTCGGCGTCCGCAAATCTGGTAGATAGTGTCCTTGAGGTCTTCTTGATAAACTTCTCCAATGCGTCCTATGGTGATATGGGCTGCCATGCTCCTTCCTAGACTCCAAGTTGGTGCATTGAAAACACTATCTATGGGCTTCGTGATTGGCGCGAATGTCCTTCCCGGAACGTGAGCTTGAATCTTCCAGCGCTCCTCTTCAGGCAAAGTGGCGTTGAAAGTTCCCGTGAAACTTGGTAATCCAATGTTTAGGTACTTGGTGACTTCCTTCAAGTGAAATCCAAAAGGTGTGCTTTCATCCGGTTGAGCGTACTTAATCTTCACGTCCTTCATCCTAAAAGAGTGGAAAAGATGAGGAGTTAGAAAATGAGGAGAGAGTAGTGATCTATGGCTTTAACTTAGTGGTCGTGTCCTACAGTCAGCGTGTGCTCTGATACCATCTCTGTAGCGACCCGAGCCGAATGGATCAAGTCTATTGTGCTCCCGTGTCATCCCTGGATCAGTAATGCTGACACCACACAGTACTTCGAAGGATTTATAGCATAGTGGCAATCACACACTTATTACATCGGTGTCTCAAAAGAGAACTTATTACAATAAATATGGCTTAAGGCCATCTAATATCGATAACAGTGGAAGACTTGGAAGGTAAATGGGTCCATTAACTCCAACGGCATCACTGAGTATAGAACCACGACCTAAAAGCACCTTAATTGTCATCTGAAAAGTCTACAACATTAACGTTGCAGCCCGAAACGGGTCAGCACATGGAATATGCTGGCAAAGTAACACATAGAGAGTAATGGAATGAAACAGCTATACTATATGCATATTTGGCTGGTGGAAAGCTCTATGGTTACTGTTTTGCGTAAAGCCAGTTTTTCCCTACTGCAAAGGAATAAATTTTATTTAACTATCATGGTGGTTGTTAAACATTGAGAATGGTTGACAGCATTCTCAATCCCAATTAAAAGTAGTCATCAATAACCCAACAATATTAATTAGAAGTAACATGTTGAGATTCACATGATATTCAAGTACAAGATACTCAAGATTGTCCATAACCGGGGACACGGCTAATCATGATTAGTTTATTACACTCTGCAGAGGTTTGCGCACTTTTCCCCACAAGACTCGATCGCCTCCGTTGGATTTCTCGCACTACTAGTGTTTGAGAAACGGATGACCGAGACACAGTCTTTTAGAAGCGCTAGCACCTTACGATGGATAGACCGGTACACCTACTTTCCCCTACATCTGCTAGTCTACCCTGTAAGAGTTCGCACGACTTAGTCAACTATGCCAGAGCCCATATGGCTTGTGGCTGCACACGTAAGTATTTAGTATGAAAGATCTTATGATCCCTTTGAGCCTGGGTGGTGGTCCAAAAGAAAACAGGCAAGTCCTGATAGACATCAGGTACCTCAATCCACCCAGAAGTGTGTTTAAGTTGCCACCTTAGATAAACCATTAAAATTATCAATCTCACATCTGTCATGGATATCACTCACCCAATCCACGTCTACTAGCATAGCAGGGCATAATAAGCAAACATAGAAGTAACTCCCAAAGGTTTCATAATAAACAGGTAATAGGTACTACCTCATCTACATCCCATCCCACAATTTAATTAGATCCTAATCATGCAATGTGTGAGGATGGATCTAATGCAACAAAACTGGGTTGTAGAAAAGGTATGATCAAAGTGTTACTTGCCTTGCTGATGATCCGCGAGTCCTAGAGATTCGAAGTAACACGCGGCGCAATCCGGGTAATCTATCGCAGACAAACAACAAGCATACAATAAGTACTCATCTAATGCACAGGTAAAACTCGAACAAATGATCAAACCAGATAGTTCAACTTAAGAACTCCGGTTGCAAACAGAGAAAGAACCGAACAAAGCAACGGAAAACAAACGGCGGAAGAAAACAACTCGGTTGTAGCAAGTTGAAATTAGGTCAAATTTTACCGTAGCAAACACTTGTTTAAGTTGATTAGTCGGAACGGCGGTTTCGAAACGAAACTCCAGGCGCTTGAATCACCTGATTCCGATAAACGAGTGGGGAGAAAAACTAGAACGCAGATCGGATCTGAGATCACAATCGCGGAATAAATCCGGCGAAAAGAAAAAGAAGAACGGTTAAACAAACAGACGTTCGTTAACCGGGAACAATCCGGTGATCACGTTCGTTAAGACGAACGGTCCGGCGAACGGTCTCTAGGCAACTAAATAGGAAAAGAAAATGAAACCGATCTAGGGTTTCGGAAGAAAATCGAAACGAAAAACCGATCTAGAAAACAGGAACGGTTTAGAGAAAAACCGGAAAGAAAATGAATCGGAAGAGAAGAAAAGAACCAGAATGGTTTATAAGAAAAACCGAACCGAGGGGATAAACAGATGCGGCGCGGGGCTACCTCCGGCGAGGTCTCCGGCGAGGGGCTCCGGCGCCAGCGTAGGGCGGCGGCGGCGGTGGTGTAGGGCGGCGGCGGCGGGGCACTAGGGCGGTGGCGGCGGTGGCAAGGGGCGGCGGCGGCGCTAGCAAGGGGCGGCGCGGCGCGGGGTGAGGGGCTTGGTTTGATGTGGGTTTAGAGGGGGGGTGTGGGGCTATTTATATAGGTGAGGGGGAGGGTTTGCTTGGGGGAGGGGCAAGAAAAAGAGAAGGAGAGGGAGTCCTAAAAAAACCAAACGGAGTCCTACTAGGACTCCTACCTAGTGGCGGCGGCGGCGCTAGCAAGGGGAGCCTGGCCCGCCCGGCGGCTTGGGCCTTGGCCCAGGAGCTGCGGGATTTTTTTTAAATCGGTTTCGCGCGCAGAAAAACAGGGAATAGAAAATCTAAACAAACTCAAAACTTCCCAATGTAAATTTTCCCCGACTCCTAAAAATGAGTCGAACAAAACGAACTTTCTCGGGACCTAAAATGCAAATTTTGAAAACACGCATTTTTCCCTATCCAAATAAAAGGCAAATGAAACTCCGAAAAATCCAATGATCCTCTTTTCAAAATTTGAGAAAGCTCAAATATGAAAATGATGAAATCTCCAACTCTCTCCGAGGGTCCTTGAGTTGCGTGAAATTTCTAGGATCGACAAAATGCAAGAAAATATGATATGCATGATGATCTAGTGTATAACATTCCAAATTGAAAATTTGGGATGTTACAGCAGTCCAATGAGTGCTGAGGCATGTAGTGGATATCGTTATGTTCTTACTTCACAGATGATTTCAGTAGATGCTGAGTATATTTACTTGATGAATCACGAGTCTGAATTATTGAAAGGTTCAAGTAATTTCAGGGTGAAGTTGAAAGATCGTCGTGACAAGAGGATAAAATATCTATGATATGATCATAGAGATGAATATCTGAATTATGAGTTTGGCACAGAATTAAGACATTGTGGAAATTGTTTCACAACTAATACAGCCTGGAACACCATAGTGTGATGGTGTGTTCGAACATCATAACTGCACCCTATTGGATATGATGCATACCATGATGTCTCTTATCGAATTACCATGATAGTTTATGGGTTAGGCATTAGAGACAACCACATTCACTTTAAATAGGGCACCACGTAATTCCGATGAGATGACACCGTATGAACTATGGTTTAGAGAAACCTAAGCTGTCATTTCTTAAAAGTTTGGGGCTGCGGCGCTTATATGAAAAAGGTTTCAGGCTAATAAGCTCGAACCCAAAGCGGATAAATGCATCTTCATGGGACACCCAAAACAGTTGGGTATACCTCCTGTCTCAGATCCGAAAGCAATAAGGGATTGTTTCTAGAATCAGGTCCTTTCTCGAGGAAAAGTTTCTCTCGAAAGAATTGAGTGGGAGGATGGTGGAGACTTGATGAGGTTATTGAACCGTCTCTTCAACTAGTGTGTGGCAGGGCACAGGGAGTTGTTCGTGTGGCACCTACACCAATTGAAGTGGAAGCTTATGATAGTGATCATGAAACTTCAGATCAAGTCACTACCAAACCTCGTGGGATGACAAGGAAGCGTACTACTTCAGAGTGGTACGTAATCCTGTCTTGGAAGTCATGTTGCTAGACAACAATGAACCTACGAGCTGTGGAGAAGCGATGGTGGGCCCGGATTCCGATAAATGGCTCGAGGCCATAAAATCCGAGAGAGGATCCATGTATGAAAACAAAGTGTAGACTTTGGCAGAACAACTTGATGGTCGTAAGGCTGTTAGGTACATATGGATTTTAAAAGGAAGACAGACAATGATGGTAAGTATCACCATTAAGAAAGCTCGACTTGTCGTTAAGAAGTTTCCCGACAAGTTCAAGGAGTTGACTACGGTGAGACTTTCTCACTCATAGCGATGCTAAGAGTCTGTTGGAATTATATTAGCGATTACTGCATTATTTATGAAATCTTGCAGATAGGATATCAAAACATTGTTTCCTCGACGATTTTCTTGAGGAAAGGTTGTATATGATACAACCGGAAGGTTTTGTCGATCCTGAAAGATGCTAATAAGTATGCAAAGCTCCAGCAATCCTTCTGAGGACTGGAGTAAGCATCTCGGAGTTGGAATGTATGCATTGATGATGATCAAAGATTTTGGGTTTATACAAAGTTTATGAGAAACTTGTATTTCCAAAGAAGTGAGTGGGAGCACTATGACATTTCTGATAAGTATATGTGGATGACATATTGTTGATCCAAAATGACGTAGAATTTCTGGAAAGCATGTAGGGTTATTTGGAAAGTGTTTTCAATGGAAAGCCTGGATTAAGCTACTTGAACATTGAGCATCAAGATCTATAAGGATAGATCAAAATGCTTAATGGTACTTTCAAATGAGCACATACCTTGACATGATCTAGAAGGAGTTCAAGATGGATCAGTCAAAGAAGGAGTTCTTGCCTGAGTTGTAAGGTATGAAGTTAAGACTTAAAGCTTGACCGCGGCAGAATAGAGAGAAAGGACGAAGGTCGTCCCCTATGCTTAAGACATAGGCTCTACAGTATGCTATGCTGTGTACCGCACCTGAAATGTGCCTTGCCATGAGTCGGTCAAGGGGTACAAGAGTGATCCAAGAATGGATCACAGGACAGCGGTCAAAGTTATCCTTAGTAACTAGTGGACTAAGGAATTTTCTCGATTATGGAGGTGGTAAAAGAGTTCGTCGTAAAGGGTTACGCCGATGCAAACTTTGACACTAATCCAGATTATTCTGAGTAGTAAAATGGATTCGTATAGTAGAACAGTTATTTGGAATAGCTCCAAATGTAGCGTAGTAGTTGCATCTACAAGATGACATAGAAATTTGCGAAGTACATACGGATCTGAAAGTTGCAGACCCGTTGACTGAAACCTCTCTCACAAGCATAACATGATCAAACCCGAAACTCTTTGGGTGTTAGTCACATGGGGATGTGACCTTGAGTGTTAATCACATATCGATGTGAGCTGGATTATTGACTCTAGTGCAAGTGGGAGACTGTTGGAAATATGCTCTAGAGGCAATAATAAATTGATTATTATTATATTTCCTTGTTCATGATAATCGTTTATTATCCATGCTAGAATTGTATTGATAGGAAACTCAGATACATGTGTGGATACATAGACAACACCATGTCCCTAGTAAGCCTCTAGTTGACTAGCTCGTTGATCAATAGATAGTTACGGTTTCCTGACCATGGCCATTGGATGTCGTTGATAATGGGATCACATCATTAGGAGAATGATGTGATCGACAAGACCCAATCCTAAGCCTAGCACAAAGATCGTGTAGTTCGTTCGCTAAAGCTTTTCTAATGTCAAGTATCATTTCCTTAGACCATGAGATTGTGCAACTCCCAGATACCGTAGGAATACTTTGGGTGTGCCAAACGTCACAACGTAACTGGGTAGCTATAAAGGTGCACTACGGGTATCTCCGAAACTGTCTGTTGGGTTGGCATGAATCGAGACTGGGATTTGTCACTCCGTGTGACGGAGAGGTATCTCTGGGCCCACTCGGTAGGACATCATCATAATGTGCACAATGTGACCAAGGAGTTGATCATGGGATGATGTGTTACGGAACGAGTAAAGAGACTTTCCGGTAACGAGATTGAACAAGGTATCGGGATACCGACGATCGAATCTCGCGCAAGTATCGTACCAATGGACAAAGGGAATTGTATACAGGATTGATTGAATCCTCAACATCGTGGTTCATCCAATGAGATCATCGTGGAACATGTGGGAGCCAACATGGGTATCCAGATCCCGTTGTTGGTTATTGACAGGTGAGTCGTCTCGGTCATGTCTACATGTCTCCCGAACCCGTAGGGTCTACACACTTAAGGTTCGGTGACGCTAGGGTTATAGGGATATGTATATGCAGTAACCCGAATGTTGTTCGGAGTCCCGGATGAGATCCCGGACGTCACCAGGAGTTCCAGAATGGTCCGGAGGTAAAGAATTATATATAGGAAGTGCTATTTCGGCCATCGGGACAAGTTTTGGGGTCATCGGTATTGTACCGGGACCACCGGAAGGGTCCCGGGGGTCCACCGGGTGGGCTCCCCTTCCCTGGGGGGCCACATGGGCTGTAGGGGCTGCGCCTTAGCCTACATGGGCCAAGGGCACCAGCCCCAAGAGGCCCATGCGCCTAGGGTTCAAGATGGGAAGAGTCCCAAAGGTGGAAGGCACCCCCTAGGTGCCTTGAGGGGGAGGGACTCCTCCCTTGGCCGCCGCCCCCCTAGGAGATTGGATCTCCTAGGGCCGGCGCCCCCCCCCCTTGGATCCCTATATATAGTGAGGGAAGGAGGGCCTCTCAGACCTACGCCTTTGGTGCCTCCCTCTCCCTCTCCAACACCTCCTCCTCCTCCATAGAGCTTAGCGAAGCCCTGCCGGAGTACTGCAGCTCCATCACCACCACGCCGTCGTGCTGCTGCCGGAGCCATCTTCCTCAACCTCTCCTTCTCCCCTTGCTGGATCAAAGCGTAGGAGACGTCACCGGGCTGCACGTGTGTTGAACACGGAGGTGCCGTCCGTTCGGCACTAGGATCATCGGTGATTTGGATCACGACGAGTACGACTCCATCAACCCCGTTCACTTGAACGCTTCCGCTTAGCGATCTACAAGGGTATGTAGATGCACTCTTCTTCCCCTCATTGGTAGTCTCTCCATAGATAGATCTTGGTGACACGTAGGAAAATTTTGAATTTCTTCTACGTTCCCCAACACCCAAAGCCCCTACACTTTTTGGCTACATCATTGCTTCCCACGCTACCCAAGCAGGCTTCCTCTTACCATCTTTACTACCCCACCAAAACTTCCTTATCAACATGTTAAGGTGCTCGCATAAACCTCTTGGAAGTTTAAAACATGACATACAAAAATGGGGATTGCTTGTGCAACTACCTTAACCAAAACCTCCTTCCCAGCTGTTGAGATTGTATGCTCAATTCATCCTTGTACTTTGCTCCAGAGATAGTCTTTGAGGTACTTAAAAGAGCCATTTTTTGAGGATCCGACATCAGTAGGCAATCCCAAGTATTTAACGCTCAATGACTCATTATGTACCTGCACTCCATCCTTTACCTCCTGCCTCACATTTGCTAGACATTTTTTGCTGAAAAAGATTGAAGACTTCTCATTGTTTATATGCTGCCTAGATGCCTGGAAATATGTTTCCAACAACTGGCTCACCTCATTTGCCCCCTCTGCACTAGCCTTAAAAAATAGCAGGTTGTCATCAGCAAATAATAAATGGTTAACTGGTGGCGCCGCAGGTGCCACCTGAATGCCATTCAAGTTGGATGACTCATCAATTGATTTTAGTAGGCACGAAAGGCCCTCTACTGCAATCAAGAATAGGTAAGGGGAGATGGGGTCTCCCTGTCAAATTCCACGAGATGGAGTGAACTCTTGTAGCTTCTTTCCATTAAATAAAACTGAAAATTTGACAGTTCTTACCAAACTCATCACAATTTCCACCCACTTCTTTGTAAAACCCAATTTCAACATTATTGCTTCAAGGTAATCCCATTCAACTCTATCATATGCCTTCATCATATGCAACTTCATAGTACAATACCAATTCCTTCTCGTTGTGTTTCTCTTCATGAAGTGAAGACATTCATAGGCAGTAATAATGTTATCTGTAATTAGCCTACCTGGGACAAAAGCAGATTGCTCCTCTGAAATAATATCAGGAAAAACTACCTTCAACCTGTTTGATATGACTTTGGAGGCAATCTTGTAGAGAACATTACATAAGGATATGGGTCTGAACTGTGATAGTAAGCTGGGGTCTTTTTACCTTTGGTATCAATTCCAATATAGTCTCATTTATTGTCTCAGCTGATTCGGTCCCATTTATAATTCAAAGGACTGCCTCTGTAACATCCGCCCCACATACATCCCAATGTTGCTGAAAGAAATGAGCGGGAAACCCGTCTGGACCCGGTGCCTTGGTCGGGAACATCTGGAACAGTGTTGTTTTAACTTCATCTCGGGTGTAACCAGCATTTAGGATTTCATTCATTTCCTCAGTAACCTTCCTCGGAACCATCTGCAACACCCGGTCCATGTCGTTGACTCCCTCAGATGTATAAAGGTTAGTATAGAAGTTTGTTGCCAAATATTCCATCTCCGTTAGGTCCTCCGTTATACTTCCATCCGGTCTCTGTAATGCTTTAATTTGATTTTTCCTTCATTGCAGACTCGCCCGAAGATGGAAGAAATATGTGTTTTTATCGCCATGAGCAAGCCACTCGATGCATGCCTGCTGTTTCCATAAATTTCCTCCCTGTGAAATAATTCCACCAATCTATCACAGATTTTTGTCTCATTATGAGATGGACCATATATGCCTGGGATCACGTGCAAGATGCTTAATTCTTTCTGCAGCTTCTGAATCTCTCTCCTTACATTTCCGAAAACTGTCTTGTCCCATGATGAAAGATCTGAGGACAGTGACTGCAACCTGTCCTTTAGTCCTTGCACTGATCAGCATTGGGATTGCCCCCAACTTGTACTTACAGCCGCCTGCATCTCTGGGTGGGAATCCCACATTACCTCATATTTAAAAGCCTTGGGACCCGCCATACATGCATGCCTATCGATATTCATTTGCAATAATGCATGACAGAACATGCAACATCTCTTTGCGTTAACTCAGCATTAGGGTGTGCTAGGTTCCAAGCTGCACTCGCCACACACCGATCTAGCTTGACCCTTGTAAAAGTCCCCCTGCTACTTTTATCTCGAATGTCCATGCATTTCCTGAATAGCCGATATCTGCCAAACCACATGTGTCCAACACATCTCTGAAATTGTCCATCTAGGCTTGGCTCCTATTACCAATCCCGTCATGTTCATGGGAATGAAGAACTTCATTGAAGTCTCCTATTGCCATCCAAGGTAATGTGCTTGCGCACACAATCCCTCTCAAGGTATCCCACGTTTTGTAACGTTCATTAACCTGAGCTTCTCCATATACAAATGTAATCCTCGAGGGTATATTCCCAGGTCCTCAACTTCCACATCTATGTGATACTTCGAATAGCCAATAATTTCCAACTTTATTGAATCATTCCAGAAAACTCCTAACCCACCACTGCTACCTCTTGAGCATGCGTTGGTTTTCCCTTGAAGAGGAAAGGGTGATGTAGCAAAGTAGTGTAAGTATTTCCCTCAGCTTTTGAGAACCAAGGTATCAATCTAGTAGGAGACTACACGCAAGTTGCCTAGTACCTGCACAAACAAACAAGAACCTCGCAACCAATGCGATAAAGGGCTTGTCAATCCCTTCATGGTTACTTACGAAAGTGAGATCTGATAAAGATAATAAGATAGATATTTTTGGTATTTTTGTTGTATAGATTGAAAAGTAAAGATTGCAAAATAAATAGTAAACTAGAATTGTAGATCGGAAACTTATATGATGTAAAGTAGACCCGGGGGCCATAGGTTTCACTAGTGGCTTCCCTCATGATAGCATGTATTACGGTGGGTGAACAAATTACTGCTGAGCAATTGATAGAAAAGCACATAGTTATGATGATATCTAGGCATGATCATGAACATAGGCATCACGTCCGTGTCAACTAGACCGAAACGATTCTGCATCTACTACTATTACTCCACGCATCGACCTCTATCCAGCATGGATCTAGAGTATTAAGTTCATAAGAACAGAGTAACACATTAGGCAAGATGACATGATGTAGAGGGATAAAATCAAGCAATATGATATAAACCCCATATTTTTATCCTTGATGGCAACAATACAATACGTGCCTTGCTGCCCCTACTTGAAGGAAATATGCCCTAGAGGCAATAATAATGTTATTATTTTATTTCCTTATATCATGATAAATGTTTATTATTCATGCTAGAATTGTATTATCCGGAAACATAATACTTGTGTGAATACATAGACAAACTAAACGTCACTAGTATGCCTCTACTTGACTAGCTCATTAATCAAAGATGGTTATGTTTCCTAACCATAGACATGTGTTGTCATTTGATTAACGGGATCACATTATTAGGAGAATGATGTGATTGACATGACCCATTCCATTAGCTTAGCACCCGATCGTTTAGTATGTTGCTATTGCTTTCTTCATAACTTATACATGTTCCTATGACTATGAGATTATGCAACTCCCATTTGCCGGAGGAACAATTTGTGTGCTACCAAATGTCACAACGTAACTGGGTGATTATAAAGGTGCTCTATAGGTGTCTCCAAAGGTACATGTTGGGTTGACATATTTCGAGATTAGGATTTGTCACTCCAATTGTCGGAGAGGTATCTCTGGGCCCTCTCGGTAATGCACATCACCTAAGCATTGCAAGCAATGCAACTAATGAGTTAGTTGCGAGATGATGTATTACAGAACGAGATTGAACTAGGTATTGAGATACCGACGATTGAATCTCGGGCTAGTAACATACCGATGACAAAGGGAACAACGTATGTTGTTATGCGGTCTGAACGATAAAAGATCTTCGTAGAATATGTGGGAGCCAATATGAGCATCCAGGTTCCGCTATTGGTTATTGACTGGAGACGTGTCTCGGTCATGTCTACATTGTTCTCGAACCCGTAGGGTCCACACGCTTAAGGTTTCGATGACAGTTATATTATGAGTTTATTAGTTTTGATGTACCAAAGTTAGTTCGAAGTCCCGGATATGATCACGGACATAACGAGGAGTCTCAAAATGGTTGAGACATAAAGATTGATATATTAGACGGCTATATTCGGACACCGGAAGTGTTTCGGGGAAATTTCGGATAAAAGTAGAGTACTGGGGGGTTACCGGAACCCCCCGGGGGGTTAATGGGCCTCATGGGCCTAAAGTGGAGAAGAGGAGGGGCGGCCAGGGCAGGCCGCGCGCCCCCTCTTCCCCTAGTCCGAATTGGACAAGGAGGGAGGGGCGGTGCCCCCCCTTTCCTTCCTCTCCTCTCTCCCTTCCTTCCCCCTCTCCTACTTGGACAAGGAAAAGGAGGGAGTCCTACTCCCGGTAGGAGTAGGACTCCTCCCTGGCGCGCCTCATCATGGCCGGCCGCCCCTCCCCCTTGCTCCTTTATATACGGGGGCAAGGGGGCACCTCTAGACACAACAATTGATCCTTGAGATCTCTTAGCCGTGTGCGGTGCCCCCCTCCACCATAATCCTCGATAATATTGTAGCGGTGCTTAGGCGAAGCCCTGTGATGGTAGAACATCAAGATTGTCACCACGCCGTCGTGCTGACGGAATTCTTCCCCGACACTTTGCTGGATCGGAGTCCGGGGATCGTCATTGAGCTGAACGTGTGCTAGAACTCGGAGGTGCCGTAGTTTCAGTGCTTGATCGGTCGGGCCGTGAAGACGTACGACTACATCAACCGCGTTGTCATAACGCTTCCGCTTTCGGTCTAGGAGGGTACGTGGACAACACTCTCCCCCCTTGTTGCTATGCATCACCATGATCTTGCGTGTGCGTAGGAATTTTTTTGAAATTACTACGTTCCCCAACAGTGGCATCCGAGCCTAGGTTTCATGTGTTGATGTTATATGCACGAGTAGAACACAAGTGAGTTGTGGGCGATATAAGTCATACTGCTTACCAGCATGTCATACTTTGGTTCGGCGGTATTGTTGGATGAAGCGGCCCGGACCGACATTACGCGTACGCTTATGCGAGACTGGTTCTACCGACGTGCTTTCCACACAGGTGGCTGGCGGGTGTCATTTTCTCCAACTTTAGTTGAACCGAGTGTGGCTACGCCCGGTCCTTGTGAAGGTTAAAACAACACCAACTTGGCAAACTATGTTGTGGTTTTGATACGTAGGTAAGATTGGTTCTTGCTTAAGCCCGTAGCAGCCACGTAAAACTTGCAACAAACAAAGTAGAGGACATCTAACTTGTTTTGCAGGGCATGTTGTGATGTGATATGGTCAAGACATGATGCTAAATTTTATTGTATGAGATGATCATGTTTTGTAACCGAGTTATCGGCAACTGGCAGGAGCCATATGGTTGTCGCTTTATTGTATGCAATGCAATCGCGCTATAATGCTTTACTTTATCACTAAGCGGTAGCGATAGTCGTGGAAGCATAAGATTGGCGATACGACAAAGATGCTACGATGGTGATCAAGGTGTCATGACGGTGACGATGGTGATCATGACAGTACTTCAGAGATGGAGATCACAAGTACAAGAAGATGATGGCCATATCATATCACTTATATTGATTGCATGTGATGTTTATCTTTTATGCATCTTATCTTGCTTTGATTGACGGTAGCATTATAAGATGATCTCTCACTAATTATCAAGAAGTGTTCTCCCTGAGTATGCACCATTGCTAAAGTTCGTCGTGCCCAGACACCACGTGATGATCGGGTGTGATAAGCTCTACGTCCATCTACAACGGGTGCAAGCCAGTTTTTGCACACGCAGAATACTTAGGTTAAACTTGACGAGCCTAGCATATGCAGATATGGCCTCGGAACACTGAGACTGAAAGGTCGAGCGTGAATCATATAGTAGATATGATCAACATAGCAATGTTCACCATTAAAAACTACTCCATTTCACGTGATGATTGGTTATGCTTTAGTTGATTTGGATCACGTAATCACTTAGAAGATTAGAGGGATGTCTTTCTAAGTGAGAGTTCTTAAGTATATGATTAATTGAACTTAAATTTATCATGAACTTAGTACCTCATAGTATCTTGCTTGTTTATGTTTGATTGTAGATAGATGGCCCGTGTTGTTGTTCCATTGAATTTTAATGCGTTCCTTGAGAAAGCAAAGTTGAAAGATGATGGTAGCAATTACACGGACTGGGTCCGTAACTTGAGGATTATCCTCACTGCTGCACAGAAGAATTACGTCCTGGAAGCACCGCTGGGTGCCAGGCCTGCTGCTGGAGCAACACCAGATGTTATGAATGTCTGGCAGAGCAAAGCTGATGACTACTCGATAGTTCAGTGTGCCATGCTTTACGGCTTAGAATCGGGACTTCAACGACGTTTTGAACGTCATGGAGCATATGAGATGTTCCAGGAGTTGAAGTTAATATTTCAAGCAAATGCCCGGATTAAGAGATATGAAGTCTCCAATAAGTTCTATAGCTGCAAGATGGAGGAGAACAGTTCTGTCAGTGAGCATATACTCAAAATGTCTGGGTATAATAATCACTTGATTCAGATGGGAGTTAATCTTCCAGATGATTGCGTCATTGACAGAATTCTCCAATCACTGCCACCAAGCTACAAGAGCTTCGTGATGAACTATAATATGCAAGGGATGAACAAGACTATTCCCGATCTCTTCGCAATGCTGAAAGCTGCGGAGGTAGAAATCAAAAAGGAGCATCAAGTGTTGATGGTCAGCAAGACCACTAGTTTCAAGAAAAAGGGCAAAGGGAAGAAGAAGGGGAACTTCAAGAAGAACAGCAAGCAAGTTGCTGCTCAAGAGAAGAAACCCAAGTCTGGACCTAAGCCTGAAACTGAGTGCTTCTACTGCAAGCAGACTCATCACTGGAAGCGGAACTGCCCCAAGTATTTGGCGGATAAGAAGGATGGCAAGGTGAACAAAGGTATATGTGATATACATGTTATTGATGTGTACCTTACTAGAGCTCGCAGTAGCACCTGGGTATTTGATAATGGTTCTGTTGCTAATATTTGCAACTCGAAACAGGGACTACGGATTAAGCGAACACTGGCGAAGGACGAGGTGACGATGCACGTGGGAAATGGTTCCAAAGTCGATGTGATCGCGGTCGGCACGCTACCTCTACATCTACCATCGGGATTAGTATTAGACCTAAATAATTGTTATTTGGTGCCAGCGTTGAGCATGAACATTATATCTGGATCTTGTTTAATGCGAGACGGTTATTCATTTAAATCAGAGAATAATGGTTGTTCTATTTATATGAGTAATATCTTTTATGGTCATGCACCCTTGAAGAATGGTCTATTTTTGATGAATCTCGATAGTAGTGATACACATATTCATAATGTTGAAACCAAAAGATGTAGAGTTGATATTGATAGTGCAACTTATTTGTGGCACTGCCGTTTAGGTCATATCGGTATAAAACGCATGAAGAAACTCCATACTGATGGACTTTTGGAATCTCTTGATTATGAATCACTTGGTACTTGCGAACCGTGCCTTATGGGCAAGATGACTAAAACACCGTTCTCCGGTACTATGGAGAGAGCAACAGATTTGTTGGAAATCATACATACAGATGTATGTGGTCCAATGAATGTTGAAGCTCGTGGCGGATATCGTTATTTTCTCACCTTCATAGATGATTTAAGCAGATATGGGTATATCTACTTAATGAAACATAAGTCTGAAACATTTGAAAAGTTCAAAGAATTTCAGAGTGAAGTTGAAAATCATCGCAACAAGAAAATAAAGTTTCTACAATCTGATCATGGAGGAGAATATTTGAGTTACGAGTTTGGTCTACATTTGAAACAATGCGGAATAGTTTCGCAACTCACGCCACCCGGAAAACCACAGTGTAATAGTGTGTCTGAATGTCGTAATTGTACTTTACTTGATATGGTGCGATCTATGAAGTCTCTTACAGATTTACAGCTATCGTTTTGGGGTTATGCTTTACAGACGGCCTCATTCACGTTAAATAGGGCACCATCAAAATCCGTTGAGACGACGCCTTATGAACTGTGGTTTGGCAAGAAACCAAAGTTGTCATTTCTGAAAGTTTCGGGCTGCGATGCTTATGTGAAAAAACTTCAACCTGATAAGCTCGAACCCAAATCGGAGAAATGTGTCTTCATAGGATACCCAAAGGAAACTGTTGGGTACACCTTTTATCATAGATCCGAAGGCAAGACATTTGTCGCTCAGAATGGATCCTTTCTAGAGAAGGAGTTTCTCTCGAAAGAAGTGAGTGGGAGGAAAGTAGAACTTGATGAGGTAACTGTACCTGCTCCCTTATTGGAAAGTAGTATATCATAGAAACCGGTTTCTGTGACACCTACACCAATTAGTGAGGAAGCTAATGATAATGATCATGAAACTTCAGAACAAGTTACTACAGAACCTCGTAGATCAACCAGAGTAAGATCCGCACCAGAGTGGTACGGTAATCCTGTTCTGGAAGTCATGCTACTAGATCATGATGAACCTACGAACTATGAAGAAACGATGGTCAGCCCAAATTCCGCAAAATGGCTTGAAGCCATGAAATCTGAGATGGGATCTGTTGGGGAACGTAGTAATTTCAAAACATTTCCTACGCACGCGCAAGATCATGGTGATGCATAGCAACGAGGGGGAGAGTCTGATCTATGTACCCTTGTAGATCGCAACGGAAGCGTTGACACAACGTAGAGGAAGTAGTCGTACGTCTTCTTCCCGATCCGACCAATCCCAGCACCGTTACTCCGGCACCTCCGAGTTCTTAGCACACGTACAGCTCGATGACGATCCCCGGGCTCCGATCCAGCAAAGCTTCGGGGAGGAGTTCCGTCAGCACGACGGCGTGATGACGATCTTGATGTTCTACCGACGCAGGGCTTCGCCTAAGCACTACAACGATATGATCGAGGTGGAATATGGTGGCAGGGGGCACCGCACACGGCTAAGGAACGATCACGTGGATCAACTTGTGTGTCTTGGGGTGCCCCCTGCCCCCGTATATAAAGGAGCAAGGGGAGGAGGCCGGCCGGCCAGGTGTGGCGCGCCAAGGAGGAGTCCTCCTCCTAGTAGGAGTAGGACTCCTACTAGGAGGGGGAAAGAGGTGGAGTGGGAGAAGGAAAGGGGGGGCGCCGCCCCCTCCCCTAGTCCAATTCGGACCAGGGAGGAGGTGGCGCGTGGCCCACCTCTGGCAGCCCTTCTCTCTCTCCACTAAAGCCCATAAGGCCCATTACTTCTCCCGGTAGGGTTCCGGTAACCCTCCGGCTCTTCGGTTTTCTCCGAAATCACCCGGAACACTTTCGGTGTCCGAATATAGTCATCCAATATATCAATCTTTATGTCTCGACCATTTCGAGACTCCTCGTCATGTCCGTGATCACATCCGGGACTCCGAACTAACTTTGATACATCAAAATGCATAAACTCATAATAACTGTCATCGTAACGTTAAGCGTGCGGACCCTATGGTTCGAGAACAATGTAGACATGACTGAGACACATCTTCGGTCAATAACCAATAGCGGGACCTGGATGCCCATATTGGCTCCTACATATTCTACGAAGATCTTTATCGGTCAGACCGCATAACAACATACGTTGTTCCCTTTGTCATCGGTATGTTACTTGCCCGAGATTCGATCGTCGGTATCAATACCTAGTTCAATCTCGTTACCGGCAAGTCTCTTTACTCGTTCCGTAATACATCATCTCGCAACTAACTCATTAGTCACAATGCTTGCAAGGCTTATGTGATGTGTATTACCGAGAGGGCCCAGAGATACCTCTCCGACAATCGGAGTGACAAATCCTAATCTCGAAATACGCCAACCCAACATCTACCTTTGGAGACACCTGTAGTACTCCTTTATAATCACCCAGTTACGTTGTGACGTTTGGTAGTACCCAAAGTGTTCCTCCAGTAAACGGGAGTTGCATAATCTCATAGTCATAGGAACATGTATAAGTCATGAAGAATAGCAACAGCAACATACTAAACGATCGGGTGCTAAGCTAATGAAATGGGTCATGTCAATCAGATCATTCAACTAATGATGTGACCTCATTAATCAAATAACAACACATTGTTTATGGTTAGGAAACATAACCATCTTTGATTAACGAGCTAGTCTAGTAGAGGCATACTAGTGACACTAAGTTTGTCTATGTATTCACACATGTATTATGTTTCTGGTTAATACAATTCTAGCATGAATAATAAACATTTATCATGATATAAGGAAATAAATAATAACTTTATTATTGCCTCTAGGGCATATTTCCTTCAGTCTCCCACTTGCACTAGAGTCAATAATCTAGATTACACAGTAATGATTCTAACACCCATGGAGCCTTGGTGCTGATCATGTTTTGCTCGTGGAAGAGGCTTAGTCAACGGGTCCGCAACATTCAGATCCGTATGTATCTTGCAAATTTCTATGTCTCCCACCTGGACCAGATCCCTGATGGAATTGAAGCGTCTCTTGATGTGCTTGGTCCTCTTGTGAAATCTGAATTCCTTTGCCAAGGCAATTGCACCAGTATTGTCACAAAAGATTTTCATTGGACCCGATGCACTAGGTATGACACCTAGATCGGATATGAACTCCTTCATCCAGACTCCTTCGTTTGCTACTTCCGAAGCAGCTATGTACTCCGCTTCACATGTAGATCCTGCTACGACGCTTTGTTTAGAACTGCACCAACTGACAGCTCCACCATTTAATGTAAACACGTATCCGATTTGCGATTTAGAATCGTCCGGATCAGTGTCAAAGCTTGCATCAACGTAACCTCTTACAGTGAGCTCTTTGTCACCTCCATATACGAGAAACATATCCTTAGTCCTTTTCAGGTATTTCAGGATGTTCTTGACCGCTGTCCAGTGATCCATTCCTGGATTACTTTGGTACCTCCCTGCTAAACTTATAGCAAGGCACACATCAGGTCTGGTACACAGCATTGCATACATGATAGAGCCTATGGCTGAAGCATAGGGAACATCTTTCATTTTCTCTCTATCTTCTGTAGTGGTCGGGCATTGAGTCTGACTCAACTTTACACCTTGTAACACAGGCAAGAACCCTTTCTTTGCTTGATCCATTTTGAACTTTTTCAAACTTTTGTCAAGGTATGTGCTTTGTGAAAGTCCAATTAAGCGTCTCGATCTATCTCTATAGATCTTAATGCCCAATATGTAAGCAGCTTCACCGAGGTCTTTCATTGAAAAACTCTTATTCAAGTATCCCTTTATGCTATCCAGAAATTCTATATCATTTCCAATCAGCAATATGTCATCCACATATAATATCAGAAATGCTACAGAGCTCCCACTCACTTTCTTGTAAATACAGGCTTCTCCAAAAGTCTGTATAAAACCAAATGCTTTGATCATACTATCAAAGCGTTTATTCCAACTCCGAGATGCTTGTACCAGTCCATATATGGATCGCTGGAGTTTGCACACTTTGTTAGCTCCCTTTGGATCGACAAAACCTTCCGGTTGCATCATATACAACTCTTCTTCCAGAAATCCATTCAGGAATGCAGTTTTGACATCCATTTGCCATATTTCATAATCATAAAATGCGGCAATTGCTAACATGATTCGGACAGACTTAAGCATCACTACGGGTGAGAAGGTCTCATAGTAGTCAACCCCTTGAACTTGTCGAAAACCTTTTGCGACAAGTCGAGTTTTATAGACAGTAACATTACCATCAGCGTCAGTCTTTTTCTTGAAGATCCATTTATTCTCAATTGCTTGCCGATCATCGGGCAAGTCAACCAAAGTCCATACTTTGTTCTCATACATGGATCCCATCTCAGATTTCAGGGCTTCAAGCCACTTTGCGGAATCTGGGCTCACCATCGCTTCTTCATAGTTCGTAGGTTCATTATGATCTAGCAGCATGACTTCCAGAACTGGATTACCGTACCACTCTGGCGCGGATCTTGCTCTGGTTGATCTACGAGGTTCAGTAGTATCTTGTTCTGAAGTTTCATGATCATTATCATTAGCTTCCTCACTTATTGGTCTAGGTGTTGCAGAAACAGTTTTCTGTGATGTACTACTTTCCAATAAGGGAGTGGATACAGTTACCTCGTCAAGTTCTACTTTCCTCCCACTCACTTCTTTCGAGAGAAACTCCTTCTCAAGAAAGTTTCCGAATTTAGCAACAAAAGTCATGCCTTCGGATTTGTGATAGAAGGTGTATCCAATAGTTTCCTTTGGATATCCTATGAAGACACATTTCTCCGATTTGGGTTCGAGCCTATCAGGTTGAAGCTTTTTCACATAAGCATCGCAGCCCCAAACTTTCAGAAATGACAACTTTGGTTTCTTGCCAAACCATAGTTCATAAGGCGTCGTCTCAATGGATTTTGATGGTGCCCTATTTAATGTGAATGCAGCCGTCTCTAGAGCGTATCCCAAAAAGTGATAGCGGTAAATCAGTAAGAGACATCATAGATCGCACCATATCTAGTAAAGAACGATTACGACGTTCGGACACACCATTACGTTCTGGTGTTCCGGGTGGCGTGAGTTGCGAAACTATTCCACAATTTTTCAAATGTACACCAAACTCGTAACTCAAATATTCTCCTCCACGATCAGATCGTAGAAATTTTATTTTCTTGTTACGATGATTTTCCACTTCACTCTGAAATTCTTTGAACTTTTCAAATGTTTCAGACTTATGTTTCATTAAGTAGATATACCCATATCTGCTTAAATCATCTGTGAAGGTGAGAAAATAACGATATCCGCCACGAGCCTCAATATTCATCGGACCGCATACATCTGTATGTATGACTTCCAACAAATCTGTTGCTCTCTCCATAGTACCGGAGGACGGTGTTTTAGTCATCTTGCCCATGAGGCACGGTTCGCAAGTACCAAGTGATTCATAATCAAGTGGTTCCAAAAGTCCATCAGTATGGAGTTTCTTCATGCGCTTTACACCGATATGACCTAAACGGCAGTGCCACAAATAAGTTACACTATCATTATCAACTCTGCATCTTTTGGCTTCTACATTATGAATATGTGTATCACTACTATCGAGATTTAACAAGAATAAACCACTCTTCAAGGGTGCATGACCATAAAAGATATTACTCATATAAATAGAACAACCATTATTCTCTGATTTAAATGAATAACCGTCTCGCATTAAACAAGATCCAGATATAATGTTCATGCTCAACGCTGGCACCAAATAACAATTATTTAGGTCTAATATTAATCCCGAAGGTACATGTAGAGGTAGCGTGCCGACTGCGATCACATCGACTTTGGAACCGTTTCCCACGCGCATAGTCACCTCGTCCTTAGCCAATCTTCGCTTAATCCGTAGTCCCTGTTTCGAGTTACAAATATTAGCAACAAAACCAGTATCAAATACCCAGGTGCTACTGCGAGCATTAGTAAGGTACACATCAATAACATGTATATCACATAAACCTTTGTTCACCTTGCCATCCTTCTTATCCGCCAAATACTTGGGGCAGTTCCGCTTCCAGTGACCAGTCTGCTTGCAGTAGAAGCACTCAGTTTCAGGCTAAGGTCCAGACTTGGGTTTCTTCTCCTGAGCAGCAACTTGCTTGTCGTTCTTCTTGAAGTTCCCTTTCTTCTTCCCTTTGCCTTTTTTCTTGAAACTAGTGGTTTTGTTAACCATCAACACTTGATGCTCCTTTTTGATTTCTACCTCCGCAGCTTTCAGCATTGCGAAGAGCTCGGGAATAGTCTTGTTCATCCCTTGCATATTATAGTTCATCACGAAGCTCTTGTAGCTTGGTGGCAGTGATTGGAGAATTCTGTCAATGACGCAATCATCTAGAAGATTAACTCCCAATTGAATCAAGTGATTATTATACCCAGACATTTTGAGTATATGCTCACTGACAGAACTGTTCTCTTCCATCTTGCAGCTATAGAACTTATTGGAGACTTCATATCTCTCAATCCGGGCATTTGCTTGAAATATTAACTTCAACTCCTGAAACATCTTATATGCTCCACGACGTTCAAAACGTCGTTGATGTCCCGATTCTAAGCCGTAAAGCATGGCACACTGAACTATCGAGTAGTCATCAGCTTTGCTCTGCCAGACGTTCATAACATCTGGTGTTGCTCCAGCAGCAGGCCTGGCACCCAGCGGTGCTTCCAGGACGTAATTCTTCTGTGCAGCAATGAGGATAATCCTCAAGTTACGGACCCAGTCCGTGTAATTGCTACCATCATCTTTCAACTTTGCTTTCTCAAGGAACGCATTAAAATTCAACGGAACAACAGCACGAGCTATCTATCTACAATCAACATAAACAAGCAAGATACTATCAGGTACTAAGTTCATGATAAATTTAAGTTCAATTAATCATATTACTTAAGAACTCCCACTTAGATAGACATCCCTCTAATCTTCTAAGTGATCACGTGATCCAAATCAACTGAACCATGTCCGATCATCATGTGAGATGGAGTAGTTTCATCGGTGAACATCATTATGTTGATCATATCTACTATATGATTCACGCTCGACCTTTCGGTCTCCGTGTTCCGAGGCCATATCTGTATATGCTTGGCTCGTCAAGTATAACCTGAGTATTCCGCGTGTGCAACTGTTTTGCACCCATTGTATTTGAACGTAGAGCCTATCACACCCGATCATCACGTGGTGTCTCAGCACGAAGAAATTTCGCAATGGTGCATACTCAGGGAGAACACTTCTTGATAATTTAGTGAGAGATCATCTTATAATGCTACCATCAATCAAAGCAAGATAAGATGCATAAAAAGATAAACATCACATGCAATCAATATAAGTGATATGATATGGCCATCATCATCTTGTGCTTGTGATCTCCATCTCCGAAGCACCGTCATGATCACCATCGTCACCGGCGCGACACCTTGATCTCCATCGTAGCATCGTTGTCAAATAGACTCCGTTTTAACCTTCTCAAGGACCGGGCATAGCCATACTCGGTTCAACTAAAGTTGGAGAGACAGTCGCCCGCAAGCCATCTATGTGCAAAGCACGTCGAGGGAACCGGTCTCGCGTAAGTGTACGCGTAAGGTTGGTCCGGGTCGTCTCGTCCAACAATACCGCTGAACCAAAGTATGACATGCTGGTAGGCAGTATGACTTGTATCGTCCACAACTCACTTGTGTTCTACTCGTGCATATAACATCAAACCATAAAACCTAGTCTCGGATGCCACTGTTGGGGAACGTAGTAATTTCAAAACATTTCCTACGCACGCGCAAGATCATGGTGATGCATAGCAACGAGGGGCAGAGTCTGATCTATGTACCCTTGTAGATCGCAACGGAAGCGTTGACACAACGTAGAGGAAGTAGTCGTACGTCTTCTTCCCAATCCGACCGATCCCAGCACCGTTACTCCGGCACCTCCGAGTTCTTAGCACACGTACAGCTCAATGACGATCCTCGGGCTCCGATCCAGCAAAGCTTCGGGGAGGAGTTCCGTCAGCACGACGGCGTGATGACGATCTTGATGTTCTACCGACGCAGGGCTTCGCCTAAGCACTACAACGATATGATCGAGGTGGAATATGGTGGCAGGGGGCACCGCACACGGCTAAGGAACGATCACGTGGATCAACTTGTGTGTCTTGGGGTGCCCCCTGCCCCCGTATATAAAGGAGCAAGGGGAGGAGGCTGGCCGGCCAGGTGTGGCGCGCCAAGGAGGAGTCCTCCTCCTAGTAGGAGTAGGACTCCTACTAGGAGGGGGAAAGAGGTGGAGTGGGAGAAGGAAAGGGGGGGCGCCGCCCCCCTCCCCTAGTCCAATTCGGACCAGGGAGGAGGTGGCGCGCGGCCGACCTCTGGCTGCCCTTCTCTCTCTCCACTAAAGCCCATAAGGCCCATTACTTCTCCCGGTAGGGTTCCGGTAACCCTCCGGCTCTTCGGTTTTCTCCGAAATCACCCGGAACACTTCTGGTGTCCGAATATAGTCATCCAATATATCAATCTTTATGTCTCGACCATTTCGAGACTCCTCGTCATGTCCGTGATCACATCCGGGACTCCGAACTAACTTTGATACATCAAAATGCATAAACTCATAATAACTGTCATCGTAACATTAAGCGTGCGGACCCTATGGTTCGAGAACAATGTAGACATGACTGAGACACATCTTCGGTCAATAACCAATAGCGGGACCTGGATGCCCATATTGGCTCCTACATATTCTACGAAGATATTTATTGGTCAGACCGCATAACAACATACGTTGTTCCCTTTGTCATCGGTATGTTACTTGCCCGAGATTCGATCGTCGGTATCAATACCTAGTTCAATCTCGTTACCGTCAAGTCTCTTTACTCGTTCCGTAATACATCATCTCGCAACTAACTCATTAGTCACAATGCTTGCAAGGCTTATGTGATGTGTATTACCGAGAGGGCCCAGAGATACCTCTCCGACAATCGGAGTGACAAATCCTAATCTCGAAATACGCCAACCCAACATCTACCTTTGGAGACACCTGTAGTACTCCTTTATAATCACCCAGTTACGTTGTGACGTTTGGTAGTACCCAAAGTGTTCCTCCGGTAAACGGGAGTTGCATAATCTCATAGTCATAGGAACATGTATAAGTCATGAAGAATAGCAACAGCAACATACTAAACGATCGGGTGCTAAGCTAATGAAATGGGTCATGTCAATCAGATCATTCAACTAATGATGTGACCTCATTAATCAAATAACAACACATTGTTTATGGTTCGGAAACATAACCATCTTTGATTAACGAGCTAGTCTAGTAGAGGCATACTAGTGACACTAAGTTTGTCTATGTATTCACACATGTATTATGTTTCCGGTTAATACAATTCTAGCATGAATAATAAACATTTATCATGATATAAGGAAATAAATAATAACTTTATTATTGCCTCTAGGGCATATTTCCTTTAGGATCAATGTATGAGAACAAAGTGTGGACTTTGGTTGACTTGCCCAATGATCGGCAAGCAATTGAGAATAAATGGATCTTCAAGAAGAAAACTGACGCTGGCGGTAATATTACTGTCTACAAAGCTCGACTTGTCGCAAAAGGTTTTCGACAAGTTCAAGGGATTGACTACGGTGAGACCTTCTCACCCATAGCGATGCTTAAGTCTGTCCGAATCATGTTAGCAATTGCCACATTTTATGATTATGAAATTTGGCAGATGGATGTCAAAACTGCATTCCTAAATGGATTTCTGGAAGAAGAGTTGTATATGATGCAGCCGGAAGGTTTTGTCGATCCAAAGGGAGCTAACAAAGTGTGCAAGCTCCAGTGATCCATTTATGGACTGGTGCAAGCCTCTCGGAGTTGGAATAAACGCTTTGATAGTGTGATCAAAGCATTTGGTTTTGTACAGACTTTTGGAGAAGCCTGTATTTACAAGAAAGTGAGTGGGAGCTCTGTAGGATTTCTGATATTATATGTAGATGACATATTCCTAATCGGAAATGATATAGAATTTCTGGATAGCATAAAGGGATACTTGAATAAGAGTTTTTCAATGAAAGACCTCGGTGAAGCTGCTTACATATTGGGCATTAAGATCTATCAAGATAGATCAAGACACTTAATTGGACTTTCACAAAGCACATACCTTGACAAAATGTTGAAGAAGTTCAAAATGGATCAAGCAAAGAAAGGATTCTTGCCTGTGTTACAAGGTGCGAAATTGAGTAAGACTCAATGCCCGACCAATGCAAAAGATAGAGAGAAAATGAAAGATGTTCCCTATGCTTCAGCCATAGGCTCTGTCATGTATGCAATGCTGTGTACCAGACCTGATGTGTGTCTTGCTATAAGTCTAGCAGGGAGGTACCAAAGTAATCTAGGAGTGGATCACTGGACAGCGGTCAAGAACATCCTGAAATACCTGAAAAGGACTAAGTGTATGTTTCTCGTATATGGAGGTGACAAAGAGCTCATCGTAAATGGTTACGTTGATGCAAGCTTTGACACTGATCCGGACGATTCTAAATTGCAAACAAGATACGTGTTTACATTAAACGGTGGAGCTGTCAGTTGGTGCAGTTCTAGACAAAGCATTGTGGCGGGATCTACGTGTGAAGCGGAGTACATAGCTGATTCAGAAGCAGCAAACGAAGGAGTCTGGATGAAGGAGTTCATATCCGATCTAGGTGTCATACCTAGTGCATCGGGTCCAATGAAAATCTTTTGTGACAATACTGGTGCAATTGCCTTGGCAAAGGAATCCAGATTTCACAAGAGAACCAAGCACATCAAGAGTCGCTTCAATTCCATCCGGGATCTAGTCCAGGTGGGAGACATAGAGATTTGCAAGATACATATAGATCTGAATGTTGTAGACCCGTTGACTAAGCCTTTTCCACGAGCAAAACGTGATCAGCACCAAAGCTCCATGGGTGTTAGAATCATTACCATGTAATCTAGATTATTGACTCTAGTGCAAGTGGGAGACTGAAGGAAATATTCCCTAGAGGCAATAATAATGTTATTATTTTATTTCCTTATATCATGATAAATGTTTATTATTCATTCTAGAATTGTATTATCCAAAAACATAATACTTGTGTGAATACATAGACAAACTAAACGTCACTAGTATGCCTCTACTTGACTAGCTCATTAATCAAAGATGGTTATGTTTCCTAACCATAGACATGTGTTGTCATTTGATTAACGGGATCACATTATTAGGAGAATGATGTGATTGACATGACCCATTCCATTAGCTTAGCACCCGATGTTTAGTATGTTGCTATTGCTTTCTTCATAACTTATACATGTTCCTATGACTATGAGATTATGCAACTCCCGTTTGCCGGAGGAACACTTTGTGTGCTACCAAACGTCACGACGTAACTGGGTGATTATAAAGGTGCTCTACAGGTGTCTCCAAAGGTACATGTTGGGTTGACATATTTCGAGATTAGGATTTGTCACTCTGATTGTCGGAGAGGTATCTCTGGGCCCTCTCGGTAATGCACATCACCTAAGCCTTGCAAGCAATGCAACTAATGAGTTAGTTGCGAGATGATGTATTACAGAACGAGTAAAGAGACTTGCCGGCAACGAGATTGAACTAGGTATTGAGATACCGACGATCGAATCTCGGGCAAGTAACATACCGATGACAAAGGGAACAACGTATGTTGTTATGCGGTCTGATCGACAAAAAGATCTTCATAGAATATGTGGGAGCTAATATGAGCATCCAGGTTCCGCTATTGGTTATTGACCGGAGACATGTCTCGGTCATGTCTACATTGTTCTCGAACCCGTAGGGTCCGCATGCTTAAGGTTTCGATGACAGTTATATTATGAGTTTATTAGTTTTGATGTACCGAAGTTAGTTCGAAGTCTCGGATATGATCACGGACATAATGAGGAGTCTCGAAATGGTCGAGACATAAAGATTGATATATTGGACGGCTATATTCGGACACCGGAAGTGTTCCGGGGAAGTTTTGGATAAAACCGGAGTACGGGGATTACCTGAACCCCCCGGGGGGTTAATGGGCCTCATGGGCCTAAAGTGGAGAAGAGGAGGGGAGGCCAGGGCAGGCCGCGCGCCCCCTCTTCCCCTAGTCCGAATTGGACAAGGAGGGAGGGGTGGCGCCCCCCCTTTCCTTCCTCTCCTCTCTCCCTTCCTTCCCCATCTCCTACTTGGACAAGGAAAAGGAGGGAGTCCTACTCCCGGTAGGAGTAGGACTCCTCCTTGGCGCGCCTCATCATGGCCAGCCGCCCCTCCCCCTTGCTCCTTTACATACGGGGGCAAGGGGGCACCTCTAGACACAACAATTGATCCTTGAGATCTCTTAGCCGTGTGCAGTGCCCCCCTCCACCATAATCCTCGATAATACTGTAGCGGTGCTTAGGCGAAGCCCTGCTATGGTAGAACATCAAGATCGTCACCATGTCGTCGTGCCGACGGAATTCTTCCCTGACACTTTGCTGGATCGGAGTCCGGGGATCGTCATCGAGCTGAACGTGTGCTAGCACTCGGAGATGCCGTAGTTTTGGTGCTTGATCGGTCTGGCCGTGAAGACGTACAATTACATCAACTGCGTTGTTATAATGCTTCCGCTTTCGGTCTACGAGGGTACGTGGACAACACTCTCCCCTCTCTTTGCTATGCATCACCATGATCTTGCGTGTGCGTAGGAACTTTTTTGAAATTACTACGTTCCCCAACACTACTGTCACTGGGAAAGGACACCGCAAGATTGAACCCAAAGCTAAGCACTTCTCCCGTTGCAAGAAAGATCAATCTAGTAGGCCAAACCAAACTGATAATTCGAAGAGACTTGCAAAGATATCAAATCATGCATATACTAATTCAGAGAAGAATCAAATATTGTTCATAGATAATCTTAATCATAAACCCACAATTCATCGGATCTCGGCAAACACACCGCAAAACGAATTACATCGAATAGACCTCCAAGAACATCGAGGAGAACTTTGTATTGAGATCCAAAGAGAGAGAAGAAGTCATCTAGCTAATAACTATGGACCCAAAGGTCTGTGGTAAACTACTCACACATCATCGGAGAGGCTATGCAGTTGATGTAGAAGCCCTCCGTGATCGAATCCCCCTCTGGCAGATCACCGGAAAAGGTCCCCAGATGGGATCTCACGGGTACAGAAGGTTGCGGTGGTGGAAAAAGTGTTCCGTGGATCTCTTGGATGTTTTCAGGGTATAAGAGTATATATAGGCGAAAGAAGTAGGTCTGTGGAGCTACGAGGGGCCCACGAGGGTGGGGGCGCGCCTGGCCCCCCTGGGCGCGCCGCTCTACCTCGTGGCTGCCTCGCCGATTCCTTGACGTCCACTGCAAGTCTCCTAGATTGCGTTTGTTCCAAAAAAGATCCTCGCGAAGGTTTCATTCCGTTTGGATTCCGTTTGATATTCCTTTTCTACGAAACACTGAAATAGGTAAAAAAAATAGCAACTGGCACTGGGCCTTCCATTAATAGGTTAGTCCCAAAAATAATATAAAAGTGCATATTAAAGCCCATTAAACATCCAAAACAAATAATATAATAGCATGGAACAATCAAAAAATTATAGATACGTTGGACACATATCAACATCCCCAAGCTTAATTCCTGCTCGTCCTCAAGTAGGTAAATGATAAAAACAGAATTTTTGATGTGGAATGCTACCTAACATAATTTTCAATGTAATCCTCTTTATTTTGGCATGAATATTCAGATCCAAAAGATTCAAAACAAAAGTTTTAATATTGACATAAAAATAATAATACTTCAAGCATACTAACTAAGCAATCATGTCTTCTCAAAATAACATGGCCAAAGAAAGTTATCCCAAAAAATTATATAGTCTGGCTATGCTCTATCTTCATCACACAAAGTATTACATCATGTACAACCCCGACGACAAGCCAAGCAATTGTTTCATACTTTTGATGTTCTCAAACTTTTCCAACTTTCACGCAATACATGAGCGTGAGGCATGGACATAGCACTATAGGTGGAATAGAATGGTGGTTGTGGAGAAGACAAAAAGGAGAAAATAGTCTCATATCAACTCGGTGTATCAACGGGCTATGGAGATGCCCATCAATAAATATCAATGTGAGTGAGTAGGGATTGCCATGCAACGGATGTACTAGAGCTATAAGTATATGAAAGCTCAACAAGAAAAACTAAGTGGGTGTGCATCCAACTTGCTTGCTCACGAAGACCTAGGGCAATTTTGAGGAAGCCCATCATTGGAATATACAAGCCAAGTTCTATAATGAAGAATTCCCACTAGTATATGAAAGTGACAAAATAAGAGACTCTCTATCATGGAGATCATGGTGCTACTTTGAAGCACAAGTGTGGAAAAAGGATAGTAACATTGTCCCTTCTCTCTTTTTCTCTCATTTTTTATTTTTTTATTTGGGCCTTTCTCTTTTTTATGGCCTCTTTTTTCCTTTTTTTTATTTTGCGTCAGGAGTCTCATCCCGACTTGTGGGGGAATCATAGTCTCCATCATCCTTTCCTCACATGGGACATTGCTCTAATAATGAAAATCATCACACTTTTATTTACTTAGAACTCAAGAATTACAACTCGATACTTAGAACAAAATATGACTCTATGTGAATGCCTCCGGCGGTGTACCGGGATTTTCAATGAATCAAGAGTGACATGTATGAAAATTATGAATGGTGGCTTTGCCACAAATACGATGTCAACTACATGATCATGCAAGGCAATATGACAATGATGGAGCGTGTCATAATAAACGGAATGGTGGAAAGTTGCATGGCAATATATCTCGGAATGGCTATGGAAATGCCACAATAGGTAGGTATGGTGGCTGTTTTGAGGAAGGTATATGGTGGGTGTATGATACCGGTGAAAGGTGCGCGGTATTAGAGAGGCTAGCAATGGTGGAAGGGTGAGAGTGCGTATAATCCATGGACTCAACATTAGTCATAAAGAATTCACATACTTATTGCAAAACTCTATTAGTTATCGAAACAAAGTACTACATGCATGCTCCTAGGGGGATATATTGGTATGAAAAGACCATCACTCGTCCCCGACCGCCACTCATAAGGAAGACAATCAATAAATAAATCATGCTCCGACTTCATCACATAACGGTTTACCATACGTGCATGCTAAGGGAATCACAAACTTTAACACAAGTATCTCTCAAATTCACAACTACTCAACTAGCATGACTCTAATATCACTATCTTCATATCTCAAAACAATCATAAGGAATCAAACTTCTCATAGTATTCAATGCACTTTATATGAAAGTTTTTATTATACCCATCTTGGATGCCCATCATATTAGGACTAATTATATGACCAAAGCAAATTACCATGCTGTTCTAAAAGACTCTCAAAATAATATAAGTGAAGCATGAGAGATCAATAATTTCTATAAAATAAAACCACCACCGTGCTCTAACAAGATGTAAGTGAAGCACTAAGCAAAATTATCTAGCTCAAAAGATATAAGTGAAGCACAAAGAGTATTCTAATAAATTCCGATTCATGTGTGTGTCTCTCCCAAAAGGTGTGTACAACAAGGATGATTGTGGTAAACTAAAAAGCAGAGACTCAAATCATACAAGACGCTCCAAGCAAAACACATATCATGTGGTGAATAAAAATGTAGCCTCAAGTAAATTTACCGATAGACGAAGACGAAAGAGGGGATGTGTGACGCCCCCGATTTAATCTTACACTAATCATACACGCAAACGTGTACGATCAAGATCAGGGACTCACGGGAAGATATCACAACACAACTCTACAAATAAAATAAGTCATACAAGCATCATATTACAAGCCAGGGGCCTCGAAGACTAGAATACAAGAGCTCGATCATAGACGAGTCAGCGGAAGCAACAATATCTGAGTACAGACATAAGTTAAACAAGTTTGCCATAAGATGGCTAGCACAAACTGGGATACAGATCGAAAGAGGCGTAGGCCTCCTGCCTGGGATCCTCCTAAACTACTCCCGGTCGTCGTCAGCGGGCAGCACGTAGTAGTAGGCACCTCCGGTGTAGTAGGAGTCGTCGTCGACGGTGGCGTCTAGCTTCTGGGCTCCAACATCTGGTTGCGACAACCAGGTAGAAGGGATAGAGGGAAAAGAAGGAGAAAGCAACCGTGAGTACTCATCCAAAGTACTCGCAAGCAAGGAGCTACACTACATATGTATGCATTCGTGTCAATTGGAATAAGGCTACCATATGTGGACTGAACTGCAGAATGCCGGAATAAGAGGGGGATAGTTAGTCCTTTCGAAGACTACGCTTCTGGCAGCCTCCGTCTTGCAGCATGTAGAAGAGAGTAGACTGAAGTCCTCCAAGTAGCATCGCATAGCATAATCCTAACCGATGATCCTCCCCTCGTTGCCCTGTGAGAGAGCGATCACCGGTTGTATCTGGTACTTGGAAGGGTGTGTTTTATTAAGTATCCGGTTCTAGTTGTCATAAGGTCAAAGTACAACTCCGGGTCGTCCTTTTACCGAGGGACACGGCTATTCGAATAGATAAACTTCCCTGCAGGGGTGCACCACATACCCCAACACGCTCGATCTCATTTGGCCGGACACACTTTCCTGGGTCATGACCGGCCTCGGAAGATCAACACGTCGCAGCCCTACCTAGGCACAACAGAGAGGTCAGCACGCCGGTCTAAACCCTATGGCGCAGGGGTCTGGGCCCATCGCCCTTTGCACACCTGCACGTTGCGTATGCGGCCGGAAGCAGACCTAGCCTAGTGGCTTTCCAGTCCAATCCGGCGCGTGCCACTCAGTCGCTGACGTCACGAAGGCTTCGGCTGATACCACGACGCCGGGATACCCATAACTGCTCCCACGTAGATGGTTAGTGCGTATAGACCAAATGGCCAGACTCAGATCAAATACCCAGATCTCGTTAAGCGTGTTAAGTATCCGCGAACACCGACCAGGGCCAGGCCCACCTCTCTCCTAGGTGGTCGGAGCCTGCCCTGTCGCTCCGCCTCAAAGATCCACTCGCGGGTGCTCCTACGAGCCTACCCGTCTTTAGTCACCACATGTATCATGTATAAAGTATATAGTATATACCCGTGATCACCTCCCGAGTGATCACGGCCCGATAGTATAGCATGGCAGACGGACAAGAATGTAGGGCCACTGATGATAAACTAGCATCCTATGCTAAGCATTAGGATTACAGGTAAAGGTGACAACAGTAGTAGCAAGGACAGGCTATGCATCAGTATAGGATTAACGGGAAACAGTAACATGCTACACTACTCTAATGCAAGCAGTATAGAGAAGAGTAGGCGGTATCTGGTGATCAAAGGGGGGGCTTGCCTGGTTGCTCTGGCAAGAGAGAGGGGTCGTCAACTCCGTAGTCGTACTGGGTAGCAGCGGCGTCGGTCTCGGTGTCTATCGAGAGAAGAGGGGGGAGAAACAATAAATATTTAAGCAAGCATATGCATAGTTGTGACGCCCCCGTTTTGACCATACACTAATCATACACGCAAACGTGTACGATCAAGATCAGGGACTCACGGGAAGATATCACAACACAACTCTACAAATAAAATAAGTCATACAAGCATCATATTACAAGCCATGGGCCTCGAAGGCTCGAATACAAGAGCTCGATCATAGACGAGTCAGCGGAAACAACAATATCTGAGTACAGACATAAGTTAAACAAGTTTGCCTTAAGAAGGCTAGCACAAACTGGGATACAGATCGAAAGAGGCGCAGGCCTCCTGCCTGGGATCCTCCTAAGCTACTCCTGGTCGTCGTCAGCGGGCAACACGTAGTAGTAGGCACCTCCGGTGTAGCAGGAGTCGTCGTCGACGGTGGCATCTGGCTCCTGGGCTCCGACATCTGGTTGCGACAACCAGGTAGAAGGGATAGAGGGAAAAGAAGGAGAAAGCAACCGTGAGTACTCATCCAAAGTACTCGCAAGCAAGGAGCTACACTACATATGTATGCATTGGTATCAACTGGGATAAGGCTATCATATGTGGACTGAACTGCAGAATGCCGGAATAAGAGGGGGATAGCTAGTCCTGTCGAAGACTACGCTTCTGGCAGCCTCCGTCTTGCAGCATATAGAAGAGAGTAGACTGAAGACCTCCAAGTAGCATCGCATAGCATAAACCTAACCGATGATCCTCCCCTCGTCGCCCTGTGAGAGAGCGACCACCGGTTGTATCTGGCACTTGGAAGGGTGTGTTTTATTAAGTATCCGGTTCTAGTTGTCATAAGGTCAAGGTACAACTCCGGGTCGTCCTTTTTCCGAGGGACACGGCTATTCGAATAGATAAACTTCCCTGCAGGGGTGCACCACATACCCCAACATGCTCGATCCCATTTGGCCGGACACACTTTCCTGGGTCATGCCCGGCCTCGGAAGATCAACACGTCGCAGCCCTACCTAGGCACAACAGAGAGGTCAGCACGCCGGTCTAAACCCTATGGCGCAGGGGTCTGGGCCCATCGCCCTTTGCACACCTGCACGTTGCGAACGCGGCCGAAAGCAGACCTAGCCTAGTGGCCTTCCAGTCCAATCCGGCGCGCGCCACTCAGTCGCTGACGTCACGAAGGCTTCGGCTGATACCACGACGTCGGGATACCCATAACTGCTCCCACGTAGATGGTTAGTGCGTATAGACCAAATGGCCAGACTCAGATCAAATACCCAGATCTCGTTAAGCGTGTTAAGTATCCGCGAACACCGACCAGGGCCAGGCCCACCTCTCTCCTAGGTGGTCGGAACCTGCCCTGTCGCTCCGCCTCAAAGATCCACTCGCGGGTGCTCCTACGAGCCTACCCGTCTTTAGTCACCACATGTATCATGTATAAAGTATATAGTATATACCCGTGATCACCTCCCGGGTGATCACGGCCCGATAGTATAGCATGGCAGACGGACAAGAATGTAGGGCCACTGATGATAAACTAGCATCCTATACTAGGCATGTAGGATTGCAGGTAAAGGTAACAACAATAGTAGCAAGGACAGGCTATGCATCAGGATAGGATAACGAAAAGCAGTAACATGCTACACTACTCTAATGCAAGCAGTAGAGAGAAGAATAGGTGATATCTGGTGATCAAAGGGGGGGCTTGCCTGGTTGCTCTGGCAAGAGAGAGGGGTCGTCAACACCGTAGTCGTACGGGGTAGCAGCGGCGTCGGTCTCGGTGTCTAGAGAGAGAAGAGGGGGGAAGAAACAATAAATATAATGCAAGCATATGCTTAGTGAAGCATGACATGACAAGTAACGATGCTAGGCGTGCCCTAACGTGGTATGAGGTGGTACCGGTTAAGGGGGAATACATCCGGGAAAGTATTCCCGGTGTCTCGCGATTTCGGGCAGAGGAGCCGAAGGGGGGGAAAAGTTGCGGGTTCGATAGGTTAGGGGTGTGTGGCGGACGAACGGACTGCGTATCCGGATTCGTCTCGTCGTTCTGAGCAACTTTCATGTACAAAGTTTTTCGATCCGAGCTACGGTTTATTTTCTATTAATTTTAAAAGATTTAAATCATTTTTAGAATTAACAGAATTAATTTAGTTAGAAAAGGCAATTATGACATCAGCATGATGTCAGGGTGATGTCAGCAGTCAGCTAGTCAGTTGACCTAGTCAAACTGACGCATGGGTCCCACTGTCATTGTCTAACTAACTAACTGTTTAGTTAGAATATTTTGCAGGTTAATTAGGTTTAATAGTTAGTTAACAGAATTAATTAAGTTAACTAATTAAGTTAATTAATTATTTATTTTATTTATTTAATGTTAATCTTAATTACTTTTAGTTTTTTTTAATTAAACGTTCTGGGCCATGGGCCCCACATGTCATTGGCCATTGGGCCAAAATGGGTTCGGGCGCAACCCGAACTGGCGCAGCGGGCGCCCGGTCTCGGGCGTCGCCCGAGCGAGGCGAGGCCAGTGGCAAACGCCGGCGAGGAGCGCGGCGGCCGGAGCGGGTGAGGCTGGGCTACGGCGAGCGGCTGCAACGGGTGAGGCATGGCGGATGGCCGCGGGGAAGTGGCCGGGCGGAGCCGCAGCGAGGCGGCAGAGAGCAGCGGCGGTGCGGGTGGAGCGACGTGACGCGTGCGGTGAACGGAGGTGGGGCTCAGCCGCGACCGACGAGCAAGGAAGACGGGGCGAGGCTCGCGCGGGCGGGCAGTGGTAGGAGCGGGGCAAGGCAGGGCTTGGTCAACGCGGGGCACGCCGGCCGAACGCAGCACGGGCGAGGCGAGCGCCGGCGAGAGGGGACGGGGAGGAGGACCGGTGTCCTCACCGAGGGAGCGTAGGGCACGGGGCAGCGGTGGTTGGGGAGGGCGACGGCGACGACGTGCGTGGCGGAGACGAGGTGCCGGCCGGTGAGGAGGCGCGGGCTCCGGGCGCGGCGGGGTCCATTGACGACGTCGGGAGAGGACGGCGAGGCGACGGCAGAGACGGGGCGCAGGGACGAGGCGGCGGGTTTGGACGTGCCGGGGTCGGGGGGTTCCGGGCGGCGGCGGCGGCGAGCCCCCGATCCCGATCTGGATCGGGGAGGGAGGCTGAGGGGGAACCGGGGGGGAGTGCGGGGGCGAGTGGGGGCATGGGGAATCGGGGGGGCCTAGGGTTTGCCCTATAGGCCAGAGGGAGGGGCCGGCTGGGCCAAGTGGGTCGGCCAGCTGGGCCGTCTGGCCCAGTTGGGGGGGGGGGCTTGCTCCTTTTTTTTGTCTCTTTTTTTTATTATTTCATTATTTTTCTTTTCTGTTTTATTTTAGTTATAAACACTTAGGCATTTTATAAAATTGTGAACCTTACACCATAATTATCTTTGTAATATTTGGCAACCACCGAACATTTTTGTTTTAATTTTTGAAAACTTTTATTGTTTTCTTTTATTTAAATTTTGAACTTGTTTCGGTTCTGAACTATCGAGAGTTTACCACAGTAACCGTGGTGACGTGGCATCATTAGCGGGGAATCACTGTAGCTTAATTATCCGGGCGTTACAAATCTCCTCCACTACAAGAAATCTCGTCCCGAGATTTTTAGGAGGTAGAAGGAAACAGTGCGGGGTATTCAATACGCAGGCGATCCTCGCGTTCCCAAGTGGCCTCGTCTTCAGAGTGATTCGACCACTGGACCTTGAGGAACTTGATCGCCTTCTGGCGTGTGCGGCGTTCAGCTTGGTCGAGAATGCGGACCGGATGCTCTTTATAGGAGAGGTCCTGTTGCAATTCGAGCACTTCATGATCCACCGCTCGGATTGGATCCTTGAAGCAACGGCGGAGTTGTGACACATGGAACACATCGTGAACCTGAGAAAGGTTCGGCGGAAGCTCCAGTTGATATGCCACCTTTCCACGCCTTTCGAGAATAGTGAAGGGACCGATATAGCGAGGAGCTAGCTTTCCCTTGATCCCGAAGCGGTGAGCACCCTTCATTGGTGTAACTCGAAGATAAGCCTTTTCGCCAGGTTGATAGACCATGTCTTGGTGATGACGGTCATACTGACTTTTCTGACGTGACTGAGCAGTCTTGAGATTCTCGCGAATAATGCGAACTTGTTCTTCGGCCTGTTGGATAATATCCGGACCGAAGAGTGGACGTTCCCCAGTTTCTGACCAGCTCAGAGGGGTTCGACACTTTCGTCCATATAACACTTCGAAGGGGGACATCTTCAGACTAGCTTGATAGCTATTATTATAAGAGAACTCGGCATATGGAAGAGATTCCTCCCATTTCTTGCCGAATGAGATTACACAAGCTCGAAGCATGTCTTCGAGAACTTGGTTGACACGTTCAACCTGTCCTTGCGACTGAGGATGAAACGCAGTACTGAACGACAGATGAGTTCCCATAGCTTCTTGGAAACTCGCCCAAAACCTTGAAGTGAATAGGCTGCCACGGTCTGAACTGATAACCAGTGGGATACCGTGAAGTGAAACAATTCTGGCTGTGTAGAGAGTAGCAAGCTGACTAGCAGTGATTGTCTCTTTGACCGCCAGAAAATGGGCAACTTTGGAAAGCCGGTCAATGACGACAAGAATAGCATCATTACCTTTCTGAGATTTGGGAAATCCAGTGACGAAGTCCATTTCAACATGGTCCCATTTCCATTCAGGAATAGAGATAGGTTGCAGGGTTCCAGCAGGCCTTTGATGCTCTGCTTTGATTCGGCGACAAACGTCACACTCAGCAACATAACGAGCAATGTCCTGCTTCATATTAGACCACCAGAATCTTTGACGAATATCCTGGTACATCTTGGTACTACCAGGATGGATGGACAGAGGCGTATCATGGGCTTCTTGCATAACCCCTTTAGTTTTATCCAGGTTTTTCTTCGAACAAGGTACCACTAGGCGGCCTTTGAAATACAAGGCGCCATCGTCAGCAACAGTGAAGAATGAGGGCTTTCCTTTTTTGAGGTCGCGCTTAATCTTGAGGACTTCATCGTCACACTTCTGTATCCATTTGATGGTGTCCACAAGATCTGGTTTCGCAACCAGGGTATTGAGAGAACCCTTGGAAACAACATGGAGGTTCTGTTTGGGGAAACCTTCGGGAGGGGGAGCGAGTGATCCCGGAGGAACAATATGGAGGTTCAGCCTCCTAAATTCATCAACAAGCGATGGGCGAACTTTGTGAACCTGGAGGTGGTTACAGTAATACTTGCGGCTCAAGGCATCAGCCATTACATTCGCCTTGCCGGGGGTATAGGATATACCCACCTCAAAGTCTGCAACAGTCTCCATCCATCTTTGCTGACGTAGATTTAAATCTGGCTGAGTAAACAGATACTTCAGACTCTGATGGTCGGTGAAGATCTCGCAACGATTACCGAGAAGGTAATGTCGCCACTGCTTCAGTGCATGAATGACAGCAGCAAGCTCGAGGTCGTGAACTGGGTAGTTTTCTTCGTCAGGACGCAGTTGACGAGAGGCATACGCAATCACTCTGCGCTCTTGCATTAGGACACAACCTAATCCTTGACGGGAAGCGTCGCAGTAAATGACGAAGTCCTTCTTAGTATCAGGTGGAGCAAGTACGGGGGCAGAAGTCAACTTGTCTTTGAGCGCCTGGAAACTATCCTGACACTTGTTTGTCCAGTCAAACTTGACACCCTTATGCAACAGATTAGTCAGAGGCCTGGCAATCTTGGAGAAGTTCTCGACGAATCGACGGCAATAGCTAGCGAGACCGAGAAAACTTCGGACTTGCTTGACGTTCTTCGGGGGAGTCCAATCGAGAATAGCCTGAACTCGTTCAGGGTTGACGGCAATACCATCCTTGGAGATGACATGCCCAAGATAGGTTACTTCGGGGAGCCAGAATTCACACTTGGAATACTTAGCGTACAGTTGATGCTCTCGAAGTTTTTCCAGCACAAGATGAAGATGTTCAGCATGCTCCTCCTTGTTCTTGGAAAATACAAGGATATCGTCCAAATAAACCACGACGAACTTGTCGAGGTAATCCATGAATATATAATTCATCAGACGAGAGAAGGTGGCTGGAGCATTCGTTAGGCCGAATGACATGACGGTGTACTCGTATGATCCATACCGAGTAACGAAGGCGGTTTTCGGAATGTCCTCTTCACGAACACGGATCTGGTGGTAACCCAACCTCAAGTCGAGTTTGGAGAACACTGATGAGCCAGCCAGCTGATCATAAAGATCATTGATCCGAGGAAGTGGGTATTTATTCTGAATGGTAGCTTGGTTTATAGGACGGTAGTCTTGGACTAATCGGTTTATCCCATCCTTCTTCTTAACAAAGAGAGAAGGTGCTCCCCAAGGAGAGCAACTTGGACGAATGAAACCTTTGACAAGAGACTTGTCGATTTCCTCCTTAAGCTCAATAAGCTCATGCGGCGGCATCTTGTAGGGTCGTTTAGCTATAGGGGTGGTGCCGGGTTTCAAGTCGATGATGAATTCGACAGCTCTAGCAGGGGGAATCCCTGGAAGTTCTTCTGGGAAGACATCTTGGAATTCACGAACGACGGGAATGTTTTCAATGCCCTCGAGTGGTGCAGCGTTCAACGCATTCAAGGCATAAAGTCGTGCCTCGGCGTTCTGAACTAGATGAGCTTGGTAAGCTATTATTTCGTCAGAAGGATGTAGCAGATGGACGACCTTAGTGGCGCAAAGTATAGAAGCAGTATGCGCTTTCAACCAATCCATTCCCAGAATGAGGTCGATGCTACAGGATTTTAGTACGATGGGGGAGGCAAGGAATTCCAGTCCTTCAATTTCAACGGGAACGTTGTGACTAACCATAGAGGTTTGACACTGGCCCGCAGGAGTGTGTACCACAATCGCAGTGTTCATCTCTTCGTATTTAATGCCATGCATGAATGCAAACTCAGCTGATATGAATGAATGTGATGCTCCTGTATCAAATAAGACAGATGCTGGTACTGAATTTACGAGGAGTGTACCCATCACGGTAGCAGGCTGGTCTTGGGCTTCATTCAGATCAACATGGTTGGCATGAACGCGACCATAAGACTTGGCATTGTTGTTGCGGGGCTGGTTGTTTCCACGGCCAGCTGCTGGAAGGGCCAGTTGATTCTGTTTCTGGTTACATTCCCTAGCACGGTGCCCTGGTTGTCCACACCTGAAGCACAAACCATTCTCGGGAGTAGGAACAGGAGCTTGGGGTGGTGGAGCTGGAAGCCTTGGCTGCCTAGTTGAAGCAGTAGGCAGACGAGGTGCAGCATAGGACTGCCTTGGGGCAGGTGTATTAGGCTGGTACACGCTGTTGGGAATCCATATCCTGCGCTTCTGCGAGGACGGGCCCGAAGATGAGCCCGTGTCACGGCTGCGCCTGTGAGAGCTCTGGTATTCCTGCAGACCAGTTTCGACATTGATGGCTTTGTTCACCAGAGTGGCGAAATCAGCAAAGTCATGCACTAGAAGTGCGAGTTTGATGTCAGCTTGAAGGCCATCCCGGAACTTCTCCTCTCTGCGTGCATCAGTTGCAATGTCCTCTTCAGCATAGCGGGACAAGTCCAGAAACTCCCGTTGATAAGCTTCCACAGTTTTGTTGCCTTGGGTGAGGTTGCGGAACTCACGCTTCTTCCGGTCCATGACTCCCTGAGGAATGAAGCGAGCACGGAAGGCAGCTTGGAAGTCTGGCTAGGTGATGATTGTTCCAGCTGGCAGAGTACGCCTGTCGCTGTCCCACCATTGAGCTGCGGGTCCTTTCAGGAAGAAGGAAGCAAAGGTGACATAGCTGGCAGGGGCTACATCAGCAGACTCCATCTCATAGGTGATGTCACGGAGCCAGTCATCAGCATCCAGAGGCTGAGTTGAGCTGCGGTACACAGTAGGGTTCAGGCGCATGAAATCCTGCAAAGTCACTTGGGTTGGCTGCTGGTTCATATTGGGGCGAGGGAACTGGGCCATGATATTCTCCATGAACTGACGATTCAGCTCAAACTGTTGCATCATCCCAGCCATGTACTCAGGCGGTGGTGGGGGGTTGCCACCACGACCACGACCACCTGGTCTAACCATCCTGCTAATATTTAACAGGGGTAGTTCAGCATTTAGCAATTTGCAAAGACAAGAATCATTCATGAAGAAACATGCACAATGAAAGCAGCACGATAGTTACTACATAGTAGTCGGCATATCTTACAAAAGAGACCATGCATAGAGTTCGTTACACAGAGTTTGGTACAAAGTCTAAGACATCATAGGCGGCACGCAGGCTCGCGGCGAATGCATCTAACACTAACAAGCAAGTCTACATCAGTCCCACGCGGTACTGTGGAGGTAGGTGTAGCCCGACAGCTGGTAGTGACGCGAAGGAAAGACCTCCACGTGAGTAGCCTGGGGTCCGCGGATACTCTGGTGCGGAACCCGATGCGCAGGTGGCAGGAGAGGACCAAGTGCAGGAGAGTAGCCTCCCACATCTGGCCAGCCGACGCCCTGGGGCATCACGGTCCTGGCGGGGTAGATCGCAGAACGCGTCAGATCACCAGATCGGACAAAGGGGTGCAACAGTGTCAGAGCACGATACAGGTGCTGACGGGTGGTGTACAACTCGTGTCGAAGAGCTCGGTTAGCTCTATCCAGCCCATCAGCATGCAGAACCAGGTTCTGATGGTAGTAGGGCTCGCGGGTGACAGTGGAGTAGGCCGCAGTGTAGTAACCCTCCGCACCAACATCGGATGCGATAGCAATGTGCCTGAAGGGGGAGGTGTCCAACTCCTGATACTCACCACGAAGACGTGTCAGAGCAGCATAAGCAGCATCGTGGACCGCCATATCGATAGTCACTCCAACACCATGAGCAGTGTGCAGCACAGTAGTGGAGTCATACTCCCGAGAGTAGAGGTGGACGACGGCACGGTACTGCTCCTGGTTGAAATCCTGATACTCCTCATAGACGGTGTACTCAGGGTGCCAGCGATAACCCAGATAGGTCATCATCTCAACCAACACAGCAGGTGATCCTGAGGCACCAATGGCCGTCGTGTGGCGCACGACCTGCCTTGTGGGTTCCATCTGAAAACAAAGATGTTTTCACAGGAGTCAAATGACAAGGTGGACAATGTTCAAATACTACTCTAAAGAATAACTAGGTCTTATCCAACTTTGGGGTGAATGTCGTAACGGGATCCTAGTGTCAGAGTTAGTAAATTCGTTTAACCCGAGTAGAAGAGAGATCAGAGTCCCAGAGTAAGGATCGAGGAGTAAAAGATCCTAATATCACCCGATGGCGACGTGGGCCCGTAAGGCACACAGCCAGGTTAGTAAAAAGTTTTGCAATGTCTAGACTCGACTTCGGCCAAGAAGTGTGGAAGGGGGATTCCTACAGGCAGTCGGCTCTGATACCAACTTGTGACGCCCCCGTTTTGACCGTACACTAATCATACACGCAAACGTGTACGATCAAGATCAGGGACTCACGGGAAGATATCACAACACAACTCTACAAATAAAATAAGTCATACAAGCATCATATTACAAGCCATGGGCCTCGAAGGCTCGAATACAAGAGCTCGATCATAGACGAGTCAGCGGAAACAACAATATCTGAGTACAGACATAAGTTAAACAAGTTTGCCTTAAGAAGGCTAGCACAAACTGGGATACAGATCGAAAGAGGCGCAGGCCTCCTGCCTGGGATCCTCCTAAGCTACTCCTGGTCGTCGTCAGCGGGCAACACGTAGTAGTAGGCACCTCCGGTGTAGCAGGAGTCGTCGTCGACGGTGGCATCTGGCTCCTGGGCTCCAACATCTGGTTGCGACAACCAGGTAGAAGGGATAGAGGGAAAAGAAGGAGAAAGCAACCGTGAGTACTCATCCAAAGTACTCGCAAGCAAGGAGCTACACTACATATGTATGCATTGGTATCAACTGGGATAAGGCTATCATATGTGGACTGAACTGCAGAATGCCGGAATAAGAGGGGGATAGCTAGTCCTGTCGAAGACTACGCTTCTGGCAGCCTCCGTCTTGCAGCATATAGAAGAGAGTAGACTGAAGACCTCCAAGTAGCATCGCATAGCATAAACCTAACCGATGATCCTCCCCTCGTCGCCCTGTGAGAGAGCGACCACCGGTTGTATCTGGCACTTGGAAGGGTGTGTTTTATTAAGTATCCGGTTCTAGTTGTCATAAGGTCAAGGTACAACTCCGGGTCGTCCTTTTTCCGAGGGACGCGGCTATTCGAATAGATAAACTTCCCTGCAGGGGTGCACCACATACCCCAACACGCTCGATCCCATTTGGCCGGACACACTTTCCTGGGTCATGCCCGGCCTCGGAAGATCAACACGTCGCAGCCCTACCTAGGCACAACAGAGAGGTCAGCACGCCGGTCTAAACCCTATGGCGCAGGGGTCTGGGCCCATCGCCCTTTGCACACCTGCACGTTGCGAACGCGGCCGAAAGCAGACCTAGCCTAGTGGCCTTCCAGTCCAATCCGGCGCGCGCCACTCAGTCGCTGACGTCACGAAGGCTTCGGCTGATACCACGACGTCGGGATACCCATAACTGCTCCCACGTAGATGGTTAGTGCGTATAGACCAAATGGCCAGACTCAGATCAAATACCCAGATCTCGTTAAGCGTGTTAAGTATCCGCGAACATCGACCAGGGCCAGGCCCACCTCTCTCCTAGGTGGTCGGAACCTGCCCTGTCGCTCCGCCTCAAAGATCCACTCGCGGGTGCTCCTACGAGCCTACCCGTCTTTAGTCACCACATGTATCATGTATAAAGTATATAGTATATACCCGTGATCACCTCCCGGGTGATCACGGCCCGATAGTATAGCATGGCAGACGGACAAGAATGTAGGGCCACTGATGATAAACTAGCATCCTATACTAGGCATGTAGGATTGCAGGTAAAGGTAACAACAATAGTAGCAAGGACAGGCTATGCATCAGGATAGGATAACGAAAAGCAATAACATGCTACACTACTCTAATGCAAGCAGTAGAGAGAAGAATAGGTGATATCTGGTGATCAAAGGGGGGGCTTGCCTGGTTGCTCTGGCAAGAGAGAGGGGTCGTCAACACCGTAGTCGTACGGGGTAGCAGCGGCGTCGGTCTCGGTGTCTAGAGAGAGAAGAGGGGGGAAGAAACAATAAATATAATGCAAGCGTATGCTTAGTGAAGCATGACATGACAAGTAACGATGCTAGGCGTGCCCTAACATGGTATGAGGTGGTACCGGTTAAGGGGGAATACATCCGGGAAAGTATTCCCGGTGTCTCGCGATTTCGGGCAGAGGAGCTGAAGGGGGGGAAAAGTTGCGGGTTCGATAGGTTAGGGGTGTGTGGCGGACGAACGGACTGCGTATCCGGATTTGTCTCGTCGTTCTGAGCAACTTTCATGTACAAAGTTTTTCGATCCGAGCTACGGTTTATTTTCTATTAATTTTAAAAGATTTAAATCATTTTTAGAATTAACAGAATTAATTTAGTTAGAAAAGGCAATTATGACATCAGCATGATGTCAGGGTGATGTCAGCAGTCAGCTAGTCAGTTGACCTAGTCAAACTGACGCATGGGTCCCACTGTCATTGTCTAACTAACTAACTGTTTAGTTAGAATATTTTGCAGGTTAATTAGGTTTAATAGTTAGTTAACAGAATTAATTAAGTTAACTAATTAAGTTAATTAATTATTTATTTTATTTATTTAATGTTAATCTTTAATTACTTTTAGTTTTTTTTTAATTAAACGTTCTGGGCCATGGGCCCCACATGTCATTGGCCATTGGGCCAAAATGGGTTCGGGCGCAACCCGAACTGGCGCAGCGGGCGCCCGGTCTCGGGCGTCGCCCGAGCGAGGCGAGGCCAGTGGCAAACGCCGGCGAGGAGCGCGGCGGCCGGAGCGGGTGAGGCTGGGCTACGGCGAGTGGCTGCAACGGGTGAGGCATGGCGGATGGCCGCGGGGAAGTGGCCGGGCGGAGCCGCAGCGAGGCGGCAGAGAGCAGCGGCGGTGCGGGTGGAGCGACGCGACGCGTGCGGTGAACGGAGGTGGGGCTCAGCCGCGACCGACGAGCAGGGAAGACGGGGCGGGGCTCGCGCGGGCGGGCAGTGGTAGGAGCGGGGCAAGGCAGGGCTTGGTCAACGCGGGGCACGCCGGCCGAACGCAGCACGGGCGAGGCGAGCGCCGGCGCGAGGGGACGGGGAGGAGGACCGGTGTCCTCACCGAGGGAGCGTAGGGCACGGGGCAGCGGTGGTTGGGGAGGGCGACGGCGACGACGTGCGTGGCGGAGACGAGGTGCCGGCCGGTGAGGAGGCGCGGGCTCCGGGCGCGGCGGGGTCCGTTGACGACGTCGGGAGAGGACGGCGAGGCGACGGCAGAGACGGGGCGCAGGGACGAGGCGGCGGGTTTGGACGTGCCGGGGTCGGGGGGTTCCGGGCGGCGGCGGCGGCGAGCCCCCGATCCCGATCTGGATCGGGGAGGGAGGCTGAGGGGGAACCGGGGGGGAGTGCGGGGGCGAGTGGGGGCATGGGGAATCGGGGGGGCCTAGGGTTTGCCCTATAGGCCAGAGGGAGGGGCCGGCTGGGCCAAGTGGGTCGGCCAGCTAGGCCGTCTGGCCCAGTTGGGGGGGGGGGCTTGCTCCTTTTTTTTTGTCTCTTTTTTTTATTATTTCATTATTTTTCTTTTCTGTTTTATTTTAGTTATAAACACTTAGGCATTTTATAAAATTGTGAACCTTACACCATAATTATCTTTGTAATATTTGGCAACCACCGAACATTTTTGTTTTAATTTTTGAAAACTTTTATTGTTTTCTTTTATTTAAATTTTGAACTTGTTTCGGTTCTGAACTATCGAGAGTTTACCACAGTAACCGTGGTGACGTGGCATCATTAGCGGGGAATCACTGTAGCTTAATTATCCGGGCGTTACAATAGTGATGCATGACATGACAAGTAACGGCGTTAGAGGTGCCCTAACGCAGTAGTAGGTGATACCGGTGAAGGGGGATGACATCCGGGAAAGTATCCCCGGTGTTTTGCGTTTTCGGGCAGAGGACCGGAGGGGGAAAGTTGCGAGTTCGATAGGTTAGGGGGGTGTGGCAGACGAACGGGTTGCGTATCCGGAATCGTCTCGTCGTTCTGAGCAACTTTCATGTTGAAATTATTTTAATCCGAGTTACGGATTAAAAGATATGATTTTCTAAAGATCTTATTAATTTCTGGAATTTAATTAATTATTTAAATTAATTCGAAAATAAATTAATGACATCAGCATGATGTCATGCTGACGTCAGCAGTCAACAGAGTTGACTGAGTCAAACTGACATGTGGGTCCACTGGGACCCACCTGTCATACACTGTTTAGGTTAATTAGGTCTTAGTTAAACTAATGACTATTTAATTAAACTAACTAGTTAATTAGATTAATTAAACATGATTAATTAACTTAATTAATTAATTAATTAATTTAATTATTAATGAATTAATTATTTTTTATTCCTTTTATTACTTTTATTTATTATTTTTTAAAAATTCTTTTCTCTTTTTTTTAACGTTCCAGGGGCATGGGGCCCACTGTCATAGGGCCATGGCCTCAACGGGCGCTGCCCTAGCGGGTGCGGGCGACGGGTTATGGGCGCGCCCCGTTCGGGCGCACGCCCAGGGGTACGCGGGCGTGGGCGCTGGCGGCCTCGGCGGGGCACGGCGCCGGCCAGGGATGGGCGCAGCCCGGCTGGCCCTGGACGCCGGCCGGGACGGAGGAGGTCGCCGACCAGGGCAGGGGACGCGGTTGGCGGGGCCTGGCAGTGGAGCACTACGGTAGCGGCAGGTGTGCGCGCGGGCAGCAGCAGTGGGTGGTGCAGGAGGCGAGCGCATAGCGGGAGGCGGCCGGCGATCGGGCGGCGCGGTTGGCTGCAATGGACGGCGCCAGCAAAGGCAGGCACGAGAGAGGGGAGGGCGGCGCCTGCGGGCGCACCCGAGGAAGGTCGGAGCGGGGTGAGCAGCGGCAGTAGGACGCGCGGCTGGAGCGGGCGAACGACACGGGCGACAGCGCATCGAGGGAGAGCGGAGGAGAGGCGACGCCAGCGGCCACGGCGTCGGCGAGGTCGCGCGGCAGCGGCAGAGTAGCAGGGGGGCAGAGGCGAGTGCGGCGGCGGGGCTCACCGAGGGGTGTAGGGATCGGGGCAAAGGGGGCTCGGGGAGGAAGGCGAGGACGGTCCGGCGAGGAGGCTCCAGCCTGGTGGCGGGGACGGGAGGCGCCCGCCGAGGTGGGCAGCGGGGCGCTGCCCCGATCCAGTCGAGGAAGGTGGGAGGAGGGGGCGCGAAGGAGTCCGGGAGGGGCGGCGGCGAGGGGGGGGGCGATCCAGGCGGCGTGGGGCGTCGTGGCGGCGGACGAGGGCGGGGTGGAGGCGACGGGTGGGAGGTTCGTTCCCCCGATCCGATCTGGATCGGGGAGGAGGGGGGAGCGACTGGGGAGGGGGCGAGTGGGGAGGGAGTGGGGGTTAGGGTTTGCGTCGTGGGGGGAGTGGCCTAATAGGCCAGGGTCAAGGTGGCCGGCTGGGCCGGTGGCCAAACGGGCCGGCCTGCTGGGCCGAAGCCCAGTGGGGCGGGGCCTTTCTCTCTTTTCCTTTTTTTTCTTATATCTTTTCTATTTTCTTTTATTATTTCTTTCTTTATTTATTTTAGTTGCATTTTAATTTAGTAAAATATACACTTAGTATCTAACTTAGTATTTCAACTTAGTCCATAGTCACACAAAAAAATCTAGACCCCAAATAACTTAGTTTGACATTTTATTAATTATAAAAGGTATTTAATTAATCATTTTGCTACTGTTTTATTTACCTCATAGTATTTAAACATTTTATAAACGTGCGGTTTTCCCATCATAATTATCTATGCAATATTTGGTTCACTCCGAACATTTTAGTTTTAATATTTGAAAACTTTTATCGTTTGCCTGACTTTGAATTTGAATTTGAATCGGTTTTGAACTAAAGCGAGATTAGCAACAATAAGCGAGGTGACGTGGCGTCATTAACGTGGGATTACTGTAGCCTAATTATCCGGGCGTCACAATTCTCCTCCACTACAAGAAATCTCGTCCCGAGATTTAAGAGGGGAGGTGCGGGGAAGGGATTAGGTTACGGAATTCTAACGTGTCTTCTCGGTCTTGGTTGCTCTTCTCGAAGAGGTCGGTCCATAGCATTGATGTCTTCATTTATCGGCTTCGGGTAATCATGATGAGGTCATCATTCTTCCTTCAGGGTCTCCATCGTACTTACGAAAAATATAAGGGGGAAAACTCGTGAAGTACGAAGCTCAATACATGTTAGGTACTTAGGGCTATCTCAGTGAACGAGGTATAGAGTCGCCTCTCGAGTTGAAATTCAAGAAAGTCATCAAGAGTAAATTAAGAAGGTGAATTAAGGAGTTTCAAGTGGATAGGCAACTGTTAGTTGCCTGAAACGAAATGTGACAGGGGTTCAGAGCGATGGGAAAGTATTACGTCCGATACCTGAATTGATCACTAGGAAGGTGGCTCGCAAATTACATACGAAACAAAGAGCAAGGGATAACTTCGAAACAGGGATGTACAGGAGAGTCAGGTTTCGATCCTGTGGGACTGTGGGTTATGGGCCCACCATGTGGGTTAAAAGTAGGAGGAGCGGTGACATCTTGCTCGGTCATGATAGCAAGGCATGTCAGAGAGTACCATGTCAGTTATATCGGCAACAGCATCGGTACCAAGGGCGAGGGACGAAGAGAACCATTTTCCTGCTCGTTGAACGAGGTGGGCCAATAGGCAAAGTTCTCGTCCATCGGGGGTTACCAGAATGTCATCAACAATAGTAACAGGGTCTTGCTGACAGAAATGTACACCGAGGTGTTTACATAAGCAGGAGAATATTTCTGCTTAGATCATATAAACCTCAAAAAGGTTAAACAGAACAATGGAAAGGAAAATGTGATTCTTAGATTAAACAGAAGAATGGAAAGGAAAATGTGATTAAACACATATTTCAGGGGTATATCCTTCCCAAGAACAAGCAGAGTATGATATCCAAGACCGGATAGAAGGTAGAAAACTCTTTTAGGTAGGAGAGACAAATTTCATGACATTACCCATACAGCGTTGTTTGGATAATTGAGCAAGAAACATTTAGCATTGGGCTTCAAATGTCCTTGTTGATGAAGAGAGTACCACAGACATGCTTTGAGATAGCATGGACATGGTCTTCAATCAAAGGTCAGACTTTGGATACATAAGGGATCCATCAGGAACAACTTATAAAATAACCTTACGATTTCCTCGTGGAAGAATCGCTAAGCTTGCTAAAAGGGAACTACAACAATAGGTCCTCCGGTCAGGTGTGCTAGGCATGACACCACCATACCGAGTCATATAAAGACCAATGTTATAACTCTTGGAAATATGCCCCAACCATCATATCTGATCGAGGTTCAGATCCGATTGGTGTCAGGGTACCTCTGACTTAGGATGCCAGAGAAGAAAAGGTGCAACACAATTGTTGAGATGACCATGTAAGATTATCGGGAAATGAACTTTGGGAGTGAGTTCCGAAACAAAAGCTCATCATTAAACCAACAAGAGGATGAGGAGGTGGCTGATGGAATCAGCGGTAATTCATCGAGATTAACAAAAGATGGGTTTCCACAATTAGGTGAACAAGGAAATATCATTTGTCGGATCAAATGATATAATGAAGCATGTTTGAGGAAAACATACACAAGTAAACATTGGTAGAAAGTTGCGCCCGGAATATGGGTTGGGCTGCACGACCAATGTCGGAATGGTGATTCAATAATCGACAGTCTAAGAATGAATGGCCGACCATTATTCAATGCAATAGGGTTGCTAGAAGGGCAGAATCCAATCAGCTCCGTTCACTTGTTCGTACCCCGGTTGGAATCAACGCAAGGACCAGGAAAGAATGGTGATGATGAGAAGTATCACTATACCAAGAATTCTTAAAAGGAGGAGCAATCCTCACAACATCCTTGATATTAAAAGATGGTAATACTCCAAGGTAAGGAAGAACAATGCTGGATAGCAGGGAACTCAAGGTATAACACAAAACACGAACAAGTTTGTGTTGATCGGAAGGCAATAAGGTGGTCAAAGATAACACAATCAGCGGGGGGCAAGGATAGTATTTCTCATCATGAGCTCAATTGATATCCTGGAAGAGCTCATAAGGTCGATGATGATCACGACACATTTGTCGAGAGATTTCATGAAGATGTAATCAATCAGCGATGACATCAGTTCAAAGGAATGATGAAGCGGGAGGTTATTGGAACCATGGCTAGGACACAAACTTGAAATCAAGCTTGTTGTCCAAGGCGGAATGGAATGACGAGGGAGATCGGCGTAACCTTAGCTCATCATCGTAAGTTGTGCTCCGTGGTTAAGGACCAGGTAGCATAGTTAAAGAGTTGCACGATAATGATATAGCCGATCAGACTCGGAATAACTTGAAGGGTTATTAAATCGTAAGCAACGAAGATTACTTAGAGTTAGTGAATCGTAGTGCGGAATCGGTTCACTTAACGGTGTTCTCGAGTGTTTAATAACTCAGGACCCGTGAAAAATTGGAACCAGTGAGAATGTATTACTTGATTGAAGAACCCATAAGAAGTTATGCAGTTCCGTGATAATCTTGAGATACCAGGGGGGTAATACTCGACGACAAATCAAAGTAGAGGTTGGACTGGGGTATTACTCTACAAAAGACAAGCGCTTAAACTTGCACGCGAAATGGTATTTAAAGGAGAACATGGTCGGAACCACGATTGCAAAAGGTCAGATCCCAAATATAAGATGAACTTATACGAAAGGAATAATTTAATTTAAGAGAAGCTTTAACGATAAGATCTACATCGTGCCCATGGGCATGAACACAAGTTCAAGGTCGACTCCCACTTCTCCAATGCATAACCTTTCATTCACTTCTAACTTTCGAAGGAGTTGTAGTGTTGAAATTTTATTTCGCAAAATGCCAGAAGTGTATGACTCGTGAAAGCTTTCGAGTTCACACAGTTTAGAGAAGGCATATGTTCAACACATAGGGGCTTCTTAGAAACATATACCCCAAGTTTCAAGAATAAATAACACTAGCTCGATAGTAGAGCATGTTTGAGAAAGCAGAGGATACAATTTACCAAAGGTACTATGTATCCGAGGAAAGGCTCACAGACTTATTGAATATGAAGGACGTTGTCGGATAAAATCACGCAAATGATCTGGTGGTTCTCAAGGGATCTGGTGCGAGCATCGGTACTCAACCAGAGGGAGAAACAATGCAAGGAGATCAGACTTTAGAAACAACTGACTAATTCAAGACTCAAATGCAAAGAATTATCAATTCCAAGACAAGGGATCAGAAGCAATGCTCTGATCAGGGATGGATAAGTTGAATAGCCTTAAGGGTACAATCGACAGCAATTTGATTGGTCGAGATCCAGCTCATGTTTTAAAATAACGTCTGAGCCAGAAAGATAATTTAAAAGGATCAATTGATGATTGCGTGCATTCGCACTCAAGTTGAATCAATAGGATCAAAAAGACGATGCCTAAGGATACTAACGAATATCGCCAGACATATGGAAAGCATCCATAATGCAAGCAGACAAGTATTGCAGAGCAATAAGCTACTAAGGATTTTAGGAGGATCGAATAGTATTTCAAAGACCATTGTGAAACATATGAACAACTGGGGATGAGTGGATACTCGACAAGTGCGAGGATTATCCATAGGGGTATTCAGGTGACAAAGAACAGCAAGGCAGTAAGCTCAAAGGATTATCGAAACAACGACGAGTATTTCGGGGTGTCTTGTAATAACAAGACCAATTGGGAATAAAAGTAAGAACGACATGTGTAAGTATTTATCCATACGAATTTTTCGGTGGTAGGGAATTGCAAAAGCAATGGCACAAAGTTTCAGGAGAACATCAGAGAGTATTATCAGAATCTTCTGTTGAAGCAGTCGATCATCTGTAATGAAGGGCTCTCCGGGAGAGAGTGATAACGAGATCCTAATGTTAGATTTAGCAAAATTCATTTAACCCGAATAGGGGAGAGATTAGAGTCCCAGAGTAAAGATCGAGGAGTAAAAGATCCTAATACCACCCAGATGGCGACGTGGGCCCGTAAGTCGCACAGCCATGTTAGTAAAACAGTTTTCATCGACTAGACTCAACTTCAGCCAAGGAGTTTGGAAAAGGGATTCCTACAGGCAGTCGGCTCTGATACCAACTTGTGACGCCCCCGATTTAATCGTACACTAATCATACACGCAAACGTGTACGATCAAGATCAGGGACTCACGGGAAGATATCACAACACAACTCTACAAATAAAATAAGTCATACAAGCATCATATTACAAGCCAGGGGCCTCGAAGACTAGAATACAAGAGCTCGGTCATAGACGAGTCAGCGGAAGCAACAATATCTGAGTACAGACATAAGTTAAACAAGTTTGCCATAAGATGGCTAGCACAAACTGGGATACAGATCGAAAGAGGCGTAGGCCTCCTGCCTGGGATCCTCCTAAACTACTCCTGGTCGTCGTCAGCGGGCAGCACGTAGTAGTAGGCACCTCCGGTGTAGTAGGAGTCATCGTCGACGGTGGCGTCTAGCTTCTGGGCTCCAACATCTGGTTGCGACAACCAGGTAGAAGGGATAGAGGGAAAAGAAGGAGAAAGCAACCGTGAGTACTCATCCAAAGTACTCGCAAGCAAGGAGCTACACTACATATGTATGCATTCGTGTCAATTGGAATAAGGCTACCATATGTGGACTGAACTGCAGAATGCCGGAATAAGAGGGGGATAGCTAGTCCTTTCGAAGACTACGCTTCTGGCAGCCTCCGTCTTGCAGCATGTAGAAGAGAGTAGACTGAAGTCCTCCAAGTAGCATCGCATAGCATAATCCTAACCGATGATCCTCCCCTCGTTGCCCTATGAGAGAGCGATCACCGGTTGTATCTGGTACTTGGAAGGGTGTGTTTTATTAAGTATCCGGTTCTAGTTGTCATAAGGTCAAAGTACAACTCCGGGTCGTCCTTTTACCGAGGGACACGGCTATTCGAATAGATAAACTTCCCTGCAGGGGTGCACCACATACCCCAACACGCTCGATCCCATTTGGCCGGACACACTTTCCTGGGTCATGACCGGCCTTGGAAGATCAACACGTCGCAGCCCTACCTAGGCACAACAGAGAGGTCAGCACGCCGGTCTAAACCCTATGGCGCAGGGGTCTGGGCCCATCGCCCTTTGCACACCTGCACGTTGCGTACGCGGCCGGAAGCAGACCTAGCCTAGTGGCTTTCCAGTCCAATCCGGCGCGCGCCACTCAGTCGCTGACGTCACGAAGGCTTCGGCTGATACCACGACGCCGGGATACCCATAACTGCTCCCACGTAGATGGTTAGTGCGTATAGACCAAATGGCCAGACTCAGATCAAATACCCAGATCTCGTTAAGCGTGTTAAGTATCCACGAACACCGACCAGGGCCAGGCCCACCTCTCTCCTAGGTGGTCGGAACCTGCCCTGTCGCTCCGCCTCAAAGATCCACTCGTGGGTGCTCCTACGAGCCTACCCGTCTTTAGTCACCACATGTATCATGTATAAAGTATATAGTATATACCCGTGATCACCTCCCGAGTGATCACGGCCCGATAGTATAGCATGGCAGACGGACAAGAATGTAGGGCCACTGATGATAAACTAGCATCCTATGCTAAGCATTAGGATTGCAGGTAAAGGTAACAACAGTAGTAGCAAGGACAGGCTATGCATCAGTATAGGATTAACGGGAAACAGTAACATGCTACACTACTCTAATGCAAGCAGTATAGAGAAGAGTAGGCGGTATCTGGTGATCAAAGGGGGGGCTTGCCTGGTTGCTCTGGCAAGAGAGAGGGGTCGTCAACTCCGTAGTCGTACTGGGTAGCAGCGGCGTCGGTCTCGGTGTCTATCGATAGAAGAGGGGGGAGAAACAATAAATATTTAAGCAAGCATATGCATAGTGATGCATGACATGACAAGTAACGGCGTTAGAGGTGCCCTAACGCAGTAGTAGGTGATACCGGTGAAGGGGGATGACATCCGGGAAAGTATCCCCGGTGTTTTGCGTTTTTGGGCAGAGGACCGGAGGGGGGAAAGTTGCGAGTTCGATAGGTTAGGGAGGTGTGGCGGACGAATGGGTTGCGTATCCGGAATCGTCTCGTCGTTCTGAGCAACTTTCATGTTGAAATTATTTTAATCCGAGTTACGGATTAAAAGATATGATTTTCTAAAGATCTTATTAATTTCTGGAATTTAATTAATTATTTAAATTAATTCGAAAATAAATTAATGACATCAGCATGATGTCATGCTGACGTCAGCAGTCAACAGAGTTGACTGAGTCAAACTGACATGTGGGTCCAGTGGGACCCACCTGTCATACACTGTTTAGGTTAATTAGGTCTTAGTTAAACTAATGACTATTTAATTAAACTAACTAGTTAATTAGATTAATTAAACATGATTAATTAACTTAATTAATTAATTAATTAATTTAATTATTAATGAATTAATTATTTTTTATTCCTTTTATTACTTTTATTTATTATTTTTTAAAAATTCTTTTCTCTTTTTTTAACGTTCCAGGGGCATGGGGCCCACTGTCATAGGGCCATGGCCTGAACGGGCGCTGCCCTAGCGGGTGCGGGCGACGGGTTATGGGCGAGCCCCGTTCGGGCGCACGCCCAGGGGTACGCGGGCGTGGGCGCTGGCGGCCTCGGGGGGGCACGGCGCCGGCCAGGGATGGGCGCAGCCCGGCTGGCCCTGGACGCCGGCCGGGACGGAGGAGGTCGCCGACCAGGGCAGGGGACGCGGTTGGCGGGGCCTGGCAGCGGAGCACTACGGTAGCGGCAGGTGTGCGCGCGGGCAGCAGCAGCGGGTGGTGCAGGAGGCGAGCGCATAGCGGGAGGCGGCCGGCGATCGGGCGGCGCGGTTGGCTGCAATGGACGGCGCCAGCAAAGGCAGGCACGAGAGAGGGGGGGCGGCGCCTGCGGGCGCACCCGAGGAAGGTCGGAGCGGGGTGAGCAGCGGCAGTAGGACGCGCGGCCGGAGCGGGCGAACGACACGGGCGACAGCGCGTCGAGGGAGAGCGGAGGAGAGGCGATGCCAGCGGCCACGGCGTCGGCGAGGTCGCGCGGCAGCGGCAGAGTAGCAGGGGGGCAGAGGCGAGCGCGGCGGCGGGGCTCACCGAGGGGTGTAGGGATCGGGGCAAAGGGGGCTCGGGGAGGAAGGCGAGGGCGGTCCGGCGAGGAGGCTCCAGCCTGGTGGCGGGGACGGGATGCGCCCGCCGAGGTGGGCAGCGGGGCGCTGCCCCGATCCAGTCGAGGGAGGTGGGAGGAGGGGGCGCGGAGGAGTCCGGGAGGGGCGGCGGCCTTAGCGGAGCGGCGGCGAGGGGGGGCGATCCAGGCGGCGTGGGGCGTCGTGGCGGCGGACGAGGGCGGGGTGGAGGCGACGGGTGGGAGGTTCGTTCCCCCGATCCGATCTGGATCGGGGAGGAGGGGGGAGCGACTGGGGGAGGGGGCGAGTGGGGAGGGAGTGGGGGTTAGGGTTTGCGTCGTGGGGGGAGTGGCCTAATAGGCCAGGGTCAAGGTGGCCGGCTGGGCCGGTGGCCAAACGGGCCGGCCTGCTGGGCCGAAGCCCAGTGGGGGGGGCCTTTCTCTCTTTTCCTTTTTTTTCTTATATCTTTTCTGTTTTCTTTTATTATTTCTTTCTTTATTTATTTTAGTTGCATTTTAATTTAGTAAAATATACACTTAGTATCTAACTTAGTATTTCAACTTAGTCCATAGTCACACAAAAAAATCTAGACCCCAAATAACTTAGTTTGACATTTTATTAATTATAAAAGGTATTTAATTAATCATTTTGCTACTGTTTTATTTACCTCATAGTATTTAAACATTTTATAAACGTGCGGTTTTCCCATCATAATTATCTATGCAATATTTGGTTCACTCCGAACATTTTAGTTTTAATATTTGAAAACTTTTATCGTTTGCCTGACTTTGAATTTGAATTTGAATCGGTTTTGAACTAAAGCGAGATTAGCAACAATAAGCGAGGTGACGTGGCGTCATTAACGTGGGATTACTGTAGCCTAATTATCCGGGCGTCACAGGATGCCTTCCGGGGCATCCCCAAGCTTAGGCTTTTGGTTATCCTTGAATTTTACCTTGGGGTGCCTTGGGCATCCCCAAGCTTAGGCTCTTTCCGCTCCTCGTTCTAAAATCCATCAAATCTTTACCCAAAAACTTGAAAACTTCACAGCACAACTCAACAAAAAATCTCATGAGCTCCGTTAGTATAAGAAAACAAACTAACACTTCAAGGTACTGTAATGAAATCATTCTTTATTTATATTTGTGTTAAACCTACTATATTCCAACTTCTGTATGGTTCATACCCCCCCCCCCCCGATACTAGCCATAGATTCATCAAAATAAGCAAACAACACACGAAAAACAGAATCTGTCAAAAACAGAACAGTCTATAGCAATCTGGATAGTTCGAATACTTCGGTAAATCCAAAACTCCTAAGAAATTAGGACATCCTAAATAATTTGTATATCGATATACTGCATTTGGAACTAGTATTTTATCTCTCTCTCGTAAAAAATTAAAATTATTCTCGTGAGCGCATACTTTCTGTTTTTCTCAGCAAGATCAAATAACAATCATCCATGAAGATCCTAAAAGCTTTACTTGGCACAAACACTAATTAAAACATAAAAACACAATCATAACAGAGTATAGATGAATTGTTTATTACTAAACAGGAACAAAAATAAAATTGGGTTGCCTCCCAACAAGCGCTATTGTTTAACGCCCCTAGCTAGGCATCTATAATTTTAATGATGCTCACATGAAAGATAGCAATTGAAACATGAAGGGAGCATCATAAAACATGTGACAAACACATCTAAGTCTAACATACTTCCTATACATAGGCATTTTATAAGCAAACAAATTATCAAGGCAAGCAAAAACTAGCATATGCAAGGAAGCGGAAAGAAACAATAGCAATCTCAACATAACGAGAGGTAATTTAGTAACATGAAAATTTCTACAACCAATTTTCCTCTCTCATAATAATTACATGTGGGATCATAATCAAATTCAACAATATAGCTATCATATAAAATATTCTCAACATGATCCACATGCATGCAAAGTTGACACTCTTCCAAAATAGTGGGATTAACATTAACTAAAGTCATGACCTGTCCAAACCCCTTTTTTTAAAAAACTTCATAAGATTGAACATTCCCCAAATATGTGGGATCTAAAGTTGACACTCTTCCAAACCCACTTTATATATTATTGTAAACATTATTATCAATCTCATATTCATCATGGAGCTTAATAAATTTTCAAGTTCATAAGAAGAATCACCCCAATCATGATCATTGCAACAAGTAGTAGACATAGCAAAATTAGCATCCCCAAGCTTAGGGTTTTGCATATTATTAGCACAACTGACATTAATAGAATTTATAATAACATCATTGCAATCATGCTTTTTATTCAAAGATCTATCGTGAATCACTTCGTAAAGCACTTCATCATAATTTTTAGATTCACGAATTTCAAGCAAAACCTCATAAAGATAATCTAGTGCACTCAACTCACTAGCAATTGGTTCATCATAATTGGATCTTTTAAAAAGATTAGCAAGAGGATGAGGATCCATAAACTCTTAGCAAGCGAAAATGCAAGCAAAAAGAAGGCACATGGTAAGACAACATTAAATGGAAGAAGGGCGAAGAAAAGGCAAAGGTGAAGTGGGGGAGAGGAAAACGAGAGGCGAATGGCCAATAATGTAATGTGAGGGAGAACAGTTTAGGATGGGTACTTGGTATGTCTTGACTTGGCGTAGATCTCCTCGGCAACGGCGCCAGAAATCCTTCTTGCTACCTCTTGAGCATGCGTTGGTTTTCCCTTGAAGAGGAAAGGGTGATGCAGCAAAGTAGCATAAGTATTTCCCTCAGTTTTTGAGAACCAAGGTATCAATCCAGTAGGAGACTACACACAAGTCTCCTACTACCCGCATAAACAAACAAGAACCTCACAACCAACGCGATAAAGGGGTTGTCAATCCCTTCATGGTTACTTACGAAAGTGAGATCTGATAAAGATAATAAGATAGATATTTTTGGTATTTTTGTTGTGTAGATTGAAAAGTAAAGATTGCAAAATAAATATTAACTAGAATTGTAGATCGGAAACTTATATGATGTAAAGTAGATCCGGGGCCATAGGTTTCACTAGTGGCTTCTCTCATGATAGCATGTATTACAGTGGGTGAACAAATTACTGTCGAGCAATTGATAGAAAAGCGCATAGTTATGATGATATCTAGGCATGATCATGAACATAGGCATCACGTCCGTGTCAAGTAGACAGAAACAATTCTGCATCTACTACTATTACTCTACACATCAACCGCTATCCAGCATGCATCTAGAGTATTAAGTTCATAAGAACAGAGTAACGCATTAGGCAAGATGACATGATGTAGAGGGATAAACTCAAGCAATATGATATAAACCCCATCTTTTTATCCTCGATGGCAACAATACAATACATGCCTTGCTGCCCCTGCTTGAAGGAAATATGCCCTAGAGGCAATAATAAAGTTATTATTTATTTCCTTATATCATGATAAATGTTTATTATTCATGCTAGAATTGTATTAACCGGAAACATAATACATGTGTGAATACATAGACCAAGAGAGTGTCACTAGTATGCCTCTACTTGACTAGCTCGTTAATCAAAGATGGTTATGTTTCCTAACCATGAACAAAGAGTTGTTAACGAGGTCACATCATTAGTAGAATGATCTGATTGACATGACCCATTCCATTAGCTTAGCACCCGATCGTTTAGTATGTTGCTATTGCTTTCTTCATGACTTATACATGTTCCTATAACTATGAGATTATGCAACTCCCGTTTACCGGAGGAACACTTTGGGTACTACCAAACGTCACAACGTAACTGGGTGATTATAAAGGAGTACTACAGGTGTCTCCAATGGTAGATGTTGGGTTGGCGTATTTCGAGATTAGGGTTTGTCACTCCGATTGTCGGAGAGGTATCTCTGGGCCCTCTCGGTAATGCACATCACATAAGCCTTGCAAGCACTGCAACTAATATGTTAGTTGTGAGATGATGTATTACGGAACGAGTAAAGAGACTTGCCGGTAACGAGATTGAACTAGGTATTGGATACCGACGATCGAATCTCGGACAAGTAACATACCGATGACAAAGGGAACAACGTATGTTGTTATGCGGTCTGACCGATAAAGATCTTCGTAGAATATGTAGGAGCCAATATGGGCATCCAGGTCCCGCTATTGGTTATTGACCGGAGACGTGTCTCGGTCATGTCTACATTGTTCTCGAACCGTAGGGTCCGCACGCTTAACGTTACGATGACAGTTATTATGAGTTTATGCATTTTGATGTACCGAAGGTTGTTCGGAGTCCCGGATGAGATCACGGACATGACGAGGAGTCTCGAAATGGTCGAGACGTAAAGATTGATATATTGGAAGCCTATGTTTGGACATAGGAAGTGTTCCGGGTGAAATCGGGATTTTACCGGAATACCGGGAGGGTTACCAGAACCCCCCGAGAGACTAATGGGCCTATTGGGCCTTAGTGGAAAAGAGAAAAGGGGCAGCCCACAGCTGGCCGCGCCCCCCCCCCCTTCCCCAAGTCCTAGTAGGACTAGGAGAAGGGGCCGGCCCCCCTCTCTCTCCTTTCCTCCTTGAGAGTCCTAGTTGGAATAGGATTGGAGGGGGGAGTCCTACTCCCGGTAGGAGTAGGACTCCCCCTGCGCCTCCCTCTCTCTGGCCGGCCAGCCCCCCTCCCTCCAACCTTTATATACGGGGGCAAGGGACACCCCAAGACACACAAGTTGATCCTTGAGATCGTTCCTTAGCCGTGTGCGGTGCCCCCTGCCACCAAATTCCACCTCGATCATACCGTTGTAGTGCTTAGGCGAAGCCCTGCGTCGGTAGTACATCAAGATCGTCACCACGCCGTCGTGCTGACGAAACTCTTCCTCGACGCTTTGCTGGATCGGAGCCCGAGGTTCGTCATCGAGCTGAACGTGTGCTAAGAACTCGGAGGTGCCGGAGTAACGGTGCTTGGATCGGTCGGATCGGGAAGAAGACGTACGACTACTTCCTCTATGTTCTGTGATCGCTTCCGCAGTCGGTCTGCGTTGGTACGTAGACAACACTCTCCCCTCTCGTTGCTGTGCATCACCATGATCTTGCGTGTGCGTAGGAAAATTTTCGAAATTACTACGTTCCCCAACAGTGGTATCAGAGCCTAGGTTTTATGGTTTGATGTTATTTGCACGAGTAGAACACAAGTGAGTTGTGGGCGATACAAGTCATACTGCCTACCAGCATGTCATACTTTGGTTCGGCGGTATTGTTCGGTGAGACGATCCAGACCAACCTTACGCGTACTCTTACGCGAGAACGGTTCCCTCGACGTGCTTTGCACATAGATGGCTTGCGGAAGACTGTCTCTCCAACTTTAGTTGAACCAAGTGTGACTACGCCCGGTCCTTGAGAAGGTTAAAACGGAGTCTATTTGGCGAACTATCGTTGTGGTTTTGATGCGTAGGTGAGATGAGTTCTTACTTAAGCCCGTAGCAGCCACGTAAAACTTGCAACAACAAAGTAGAGAACGTCTAACTTGTTTTTGCAGGGTATGTTGTGATGTGATATGGTCAAGGCATGATGCTGATTTTATTGTATGAGATGATCATGTTTTCTAACCGAGTTATCGGCAACTGGCAGGAGCCATATGGTTGTCGCTTTATTGTATGCAATGCAATCGCGATGTAATGCTTTACTTTATTACTAAGCGGTAGTGATAGTCGTGGAAGCATAAGATTGGCGAGACGACAACGATGCTATGATGGAGATCAAGGTGTCGCGCCGGTGACGATGGTGATCATGACGGTGCTTCGGAGATGGAGATCACAAGCACAAGATGATGATGGCCATATCATATCACTTATATTGATTGCATGTGATGTTTATCCTTTTATGCATCTTATCTTGCTTTGATTGACGGTAGCATTATAAGATGATCTCTCACTAAATTATCAAGAAGTGTTCTCCCTGAGTATGCACCGTTGCCAAAGTTCGTCGTGCCCAGACACCACGTGATGATCGGGTGTGATAAGCTCTACGTCCAAATACAACAGGTGCAAAACAGTTGCACACGTAGAATACTCAGGTTATACTTGACGAGCCAAGCATATACAGATATGGCCTCGGAACACGGAGACCGAAAGGTCGAGCGTGAATCATATAGTAGATATGATCAACATAACGATGTTCACCATTGAAAACTACTCCATCTCACGTGATGATCGGTTATGGTTTAGTTGATTTGGATCACGTGATCACTTAGAGGATTAGAGGGATGTCTATCTAAGTGGGAGTTCTTAAGTAATTTGATTAACTGAACTTAAACTTATCATGAACTTAGTACCTGATAGTATCTTGCTTGTTTATGTTGATTGTAGATAGATGGCTCGTGCTGTTGTTCCGTTAAATTTTAATGCGTTCCTTGAGAAAGCAAAGTTGAAAGATGATGGTAGCAATTACACGGACTAGGTCCGTAACCTAAGGATTATCCTCATTGCTGCACAGAAGAATTACGTCCTGGAAGCACCACTGGGTGACAGGCCTACTGCTGGAGCAACGCCAGATGTTATGAACGTCTGGCAGAGCAAAGCTGATGAATACTCGATAGTTCAGTGTGCCATGCTTTACGGCTTAGAATCGGGACTTCAACGACGTTTTGAACGTCATGGAGCATATGAGATGTTCCAGGAGTTGAAGTTGATATCTCAAGCAAATGCCCGAATTGAGAGATATGAAGTCTCCAATAAGTTCTATAGCTGCAAGATGGAGGAGAACAGTTCTGTCAGTGAGCATATACTCAAAATGTCTGGGTATAATAATCACTTGATTCAGATGGGAGTTAATCTTCCAGATGACTGCGTCATTGACAGAATTCTCCAATCACTGCCACCAAGCTACAAGAGCTTCGTGATGAACTATAATATGCAAGGGATGAACAAGACTATTCCCGAGCTCTTCGCAATGCTGAAAGCTGCGGAGGTAGAAATCAAGAAGGAGCATCAAGTGTTGATGGTTAGCAAAACCACTAGTTTCAAGAAAAAGGGCAAAGGGAAGAAGAAGGGAAACTTCAAGAAGAACAGCAAGCAAGTTGCTGCTCAAGAGAAGAAACCCAAGTCTGGACCTAAGCCTGAAACTGAGTGCTTCTACTGCAAGCAGACTGGTCACTGGAAGCGGAACTGCCCCAAGTATTTGGCGGATAAGAAGGATGGCAAAGTGAACAAAGGTATATGTGATATACATGTTATTGATGTGTACCTTACTAGAGCTCGCAGTAGCACCTGGGTATTTGATCCTGGTTCTGTTGCTAATATTTGCAACTCGAAACAGGGACTACGGAATAAGCGGACGCTAGCAAAGGACGAGGTGACGATGCGCGTGGGAAACGGTTCCAAAGTCGATGTGATCGCGGTCGGCACGCTACCTCTACATCTACCTTCGGGATTAATATTAAACCTAAATAATTGTTATTTGGTGCCAGCATTGAGCATGAACATTATATCTGGATCTTGTTTGATGCGAGACGGTTATTCATTTAAATCAGAGAATAATGGTTGTTCTATTTATATGAGTAATATCTTTTATGGTCATGCACCTTTGAAGAGTGGTCTATTCTTGTTGAATCTCGATGATAGTGATACACATATTCATAATGTAGAAGCCAAAAGATGCAAAGTTAATAATGATAGCGCAACTTATTTGTGGCACTGCCGTTTAGGTCATATCGGTGTAAAGCGCATGAAGAAACTCCATACTGATGGGCTTTTGGAACCACTTGATTATGAATCACTTGGTACTTGCGAACCGTGCCTCATAGGCAAGATGACTAAAACACCGTTCTCCGGTACAATGGAGAGAGCAACAGATTTATTGGAAATCATACATACCGATGTATGTGGTCTGATGAATATTGAGGCTCGTGGCGGATATCGTTATTTTCTCACCTTCACAGATGATTTAAGCAGATATGGGTATATCTACTTAATGAAACATAAGTCTGAAACATTTGAAAAATTCAAAGAATTTCAGAGTGAGGTTGAAAATCATCGTAACAAGAAAATAAAGTTTCTACGATCTGATCGTGGAGGGGAATATTTGAGTTACGAGTTTGGTGTACATTTGAAAAATTGTGGAATAGTTTCGCAACTCACGCCACCCGGAACACCACAGTGTAATGGTGTGTCCGAACGTCGTAATCGTACTTTACTGGATATGGTGCGATCTATGATGTCTCTTACTGATTTACCGCTATCGTTTTGGGGTTATGCTTTAGAGACGGCCGCATTCACGTTAAATAGGGCACCATCAAAATCCGTTGAGACGACACCTTATGAACTATGGTTTGGCAAGAAACCAAAGTTGTCGTTTCTTAAAGTTTGGGGCTGCGATGCTTATGTGAAAAAGCTTCAACCTGATAAGCTCGAACCCAAATCGGAGAAATGTGTCTTCATAGGATATCCAAAGGAAACTATTGGATACACCGTCTATCACAGATCCGAAGGCAAGACTTTTGTTGCTAAATTCGGAAACTTTCTAGAGAAGGAGTTTCTCTCGAAAGAAGTGAGTGGGAGGAAAGTAGAACTTGACGAGGTAACTGTACCTGCTCCCTTATTGGAAAATAGTACATCACAGAAAACTGTTTCTGCGACACCTATACCAATTAGTGAGGAAGCTAATGATGATGATCATGAAGCTTCAGGACAAGATACTACTGAACCACGTAGATCAACCAAAGTGAGATCCGCACCAGAATGGTACGGTAATCCAGTTCTGGAAGTCATGCTACTAGATCATGATGAACCTACGAACTATGAAGAAGCGATGGTGAGCCCAGATTCCGCAAAGTGGCTTGAGGCCATGAAATCTGAGATGGGATCCATGTATGAAAACAAAGTATGGACTTTGGTTGACTTGCCCGATGATCGGCAAGCAATTGAGAATAAATGGATCTTCAAGAAAAAGACTGACGCTGACGGTAATATTACTGTCTATAAAGCTCGACTTGTCGCGAAAGGTTTTCGACAAGTTCAAGGGGTTGACTACGATGAGACCTTCTCACCCGTAGCGATGCTTAAGTCCGTCAGAATTATGTTAGCAATTGCCGCATTTTATGATTATGAAATATGGCAGATGGATGTCAAAACTGCATTCCTGAATGGATTTCTGGAAGAAGAGTTGTATATGATACAACCAGAAGGTTTTGTCGATCCAAAGGGAGCTAACAAAGTATGCAAACTCCAGCGATCCATTTATGGACTGGTGCAAGCATCTCGGAGTTGGAATAAACGCTTTGATAGTGTGATCAAAGCATTTGGCTTTATACAGACATTTGGAGAAGCCTGTATTTACAAGAAAGTGAGTGGGAGCTCTGTAGCATTTCTAATATTATATGTGGATGACATATTGCTGATTGGAAATGACATAGAATTTCTGGATAGCATAAAGGGATACTTGAATAAAAGTTTTTCAATGAAAGACCTCGGGGAAGCTGCTTACATATTAGGCATAAACATCTATAGAGATAGATCAAAACGCTTAATTGGACTTTCACAGAGCACATACCTTGACAAGATTTTGAAGAAGTTCAAAATGGATCAAGCAAAGAAAGGGTTCTTGCCTGTGTTACAAGGTGTGAAGTTGAGTCAGACTCAATGCCCGACCACTGCAGAAGATAGAGAGAAAATGAAAGATGTTCCCTATGCTCCAGCCATAGGCTCTATCATGTATGCAATGCTGTGTACCAGACCTGATGTGTGCCTTGCTATAAGTTTAGCAGGGAGGTACCAAAGTAATCCAGGAATGGATCACTGGACAGCGGTCAAGAACATCCTGAAATACCTGAAAAGGACTAAGGATATGTTTCTCGTATATGGAGGTGACAAAGAGCTCACCGTAAGAGGTTACGTTGATGCAAGCTTTGACACTGATCCGGATGATTCTAAATCGCAAACCGGATACGTGTTTACTTTAAACGGTGGAGCTGTCAGTTGGTGCAGTTCTAAACAAAGCGTCGTAGTGGGATCTACATGTGAAGCGGAGTACATAGCTGCTTCGGAAGCAGCAAACGAAGGAGTCTGGATGAAGGAGTTCATATCCGATCTAGGTGTCATACCTAGTGCATCGGGTCCAATGAAAATCTTTTGTGACAACACTGGTGCAATTGCTTTGGCAAAGGAATCCAGATTTCACAAAAGGACCAAACACATCAAGAGACGCTTCAACTCCATCGGGGATTTAGTCCAGGTGGGAGACATAGAGATTTGCAAGATACATACGGATCTGAATGTTGCAGACCCGTTGACTAAGCCTCTTCCACGAGCAAAACATGATCAGCACCAAGGCTCCATGGGTGTTAGAATCATTACTGTGTAATCTAGATTATTGACTCTAGTGCAAGTGGGAGACTGAAGGAAATATGCCCTAGAGGCAAAAATAATGTTATTATTTTATTTCCTTATAACATGATAAATGTTTATTATTCATGCTAGAATTGTATTAACCGGAAACATAATACATGTGTGAATACATAGACCAACAGAGTGTCACTAGTATGCCTCTACTTGACTAGCTCGTTAATCAAAGATGGTTATGTTTCCTAACCATGAACAAAGAGTTGTTAACGAGGTCACATCATTAGTAGAATGATCTGATTGACATGACCCATTCCATTAGCTTAGCACCCGATCGTTTAGTATGTTGCTATTGCTTTCTTCATGACTTATACATGTTCCTATAACTATGAGATTATGCAACTCCCGTTTACCGGAGGAACACTTTGGGTACTACCAAACGTCACAACGTAACTGGGTGATTATAAAGGAGTACTACAGGTGTCTCCAATGGTAGATGTTGGGTTGGCGTATTTCGAGATTAGGGTTTGTCACTCTGATTGTCGGAGAGGTATCTCTGGGCCCTCTCGGTAATGCACATCACATAAGCCTTGCAAGCACTGCAACTAATATGTTAGTTGTGAGATGATGTATTACGGAACGAGTAAAGAGACTTGCCGGTAACGAGATTGAACTAGGTATTGGATACCGACGATCGAATCTCGGGCAAGTAACATACCGATGACAAAGGGAACAACGTATGTTGTTATGCGGTCTGACCGATAAAGATCTTCGTAGAATATGTAGGAGCCAATATGGGCATCCAGGTCCCGCTATTGGTTATTAACTGGAGACGTGTCTCGGTCATGTCTACATTGTTCTCGAACCGTAGGGTCCGCATGCTTAACGTTACGATGACAGTTATTATGAGTTTATGCATTTTGATGTACCGAAGGTTGTTCGGAGTCCCGGATGAGATCACGGACATGACGAGGAGTCTCGAAATGGTCGAGACGTAAAGATTGATATATTGGAAGCCTATGTTTGGACATAGGAAGTGTTCCGGGTGAAATCGGGATTTTACCGGAATACCGGAGGGTTACCGGAACCCCCCGGGAGACTAATGGGCCTATTGGGCCTTAGTGGAAAAGAGAAAAGGGGCAGCCCACAGCTGGCCGCCCCCCCCTTCCCCAAGTCCTAGTAGGACTAGGAGAAGGGGCCGGCCCCCCTCTCTCTCCTTTCCTCCTTGAGAGTCCTAGTTGGAATAGGATTGGAGGGGGGAGTCCTACTCCCGGTAGGAGTAGGACTCCCCCTGCGCCTCCCTCTCTCTGGCCGGCCAGCCCCCCTCCCTCCAACCTTTATATACGGGGGCAGGGGACACACCAAGACACACAAGTTGATCCTTGAGATCGTTCCTTAGCCGTGTGCGGTGCCCCCTGCCACCAAATTCCACCTCGATCATACCGTTGTAGTGCTTAGGCAAAGCCCTGCGTCGGTAGTACATCAAGATCGTCACCACGCCGTCGTGCTGACGAAACTCTTCCTCGACGCTTTGCTAGATCGGAGCCCGAGGTTTGTCATCAAGCTGAACATGTGCTAAGAACTCGGAGGTGCCGGAGTAACGGTGCTTGGATCGGTCGGATCGGGAAGAAGACGTGCGACTACTTCCTCTACGTTGTGTGATCGCTTCCGCAGTCGGTCTGCATTGGTACGTAGACAACACTCTCCCCTCTCGTTGATGTGCATCACCATGATCTTGCGTGTGCGTAGGAAAATTTTCGAAATTACTACGTTCCCCAACACTGCTGTCACTGGGAAAGGACACCGTAAGATTGAACCCAAAGCTAAGCACTTCTCCCATTGCAAGAAAGATCAATCTAGCAGGCCAAACCAAACTGATAAGTCGAAGAGACTTGCAAAGATATAAAATCATGCATATAAGAATTTAGAGAAGAATCAAATATTGTTCATAGATAATCTTAATCATAAACCCACAATTCATTGGATCTCGACAAACACACCGCAAAAAGAATTACATCGAATAGATCTCCAAGAACATCAAGGAGAACTTTGTATTGAGATCCAAAGAGAGAGAAGAAGCCATCTAGCTAATAACTATGGACCCGAAGGTCTGTGGTAAACTACTCACACATCATCGGAGAGGCTATGTTGTTGATGTAGAAGCCCTCCGTGCTCGAATCCCCCTCCGGCAAAGCGCCGGAAAAGGTCCCCAAATGGGATCTCATGGGTACAGAAGGTTGCCGCTGTGGAAAAAGTGTTTTGTGGCTCTCTTGGATGTTTTCAGGGTATAAGAGTGTATATAGGCGAAAGAAGTAGGTCGGTGGAGCTGCGAGGGGCCCACGAGGGTGGGGGCGCGCCGCCCTACCTCGTGGCCGCCTCGCTGCTTCCTTGATGTCCACTCCAAGTCTCCTGGATTGTGTTTGTTCCAAAAAAGATCCTCGCGAAGGTTTCATTCCGTTTGGATTCCGTTTGATATTCCTTTTCTGCGAAACAGTGAAATAGGTAAAAAAACAACAACTAGCACTGGGCCTTCGGTTAATAGGTTAGTCCCAAAAATAATATAAAAGTGCATATTAAAGCCCATTAAACATCCAAAACAAATAATATACTAGCATGGAACAATCAAAAATTATAGATACGTTGGAGACGTATCAACCACTTCTACCAGAGCTACTCACAGCAAAACTTTTATTAAAACCTAAAGAAACTGATAAATTTTCCACTCTAGTACTCTCAATCTGCATCTCAAGAATACATAGAATGGTTGGGGCAAAACGCTTCGTTAGTTCACGAAGGTCTCGAATTCTCGCAGGGTTGCCCGCCCCCAACAATTCCAACATATGAGACTCAAGCTCGGCGCGCCTCACTCTCGGAGGCCGCCGCATATGATAAGTTCAAGCTATCGACCACTGCTCCATCGCTTGCTTTAAGCTTCTTCTTGTTGGCATTCTTCTGAGGTGTCCCGTTCTTCTTCTTCTCCCCCTCCTCTCCTACTTCAAACTGATTTGCAATGTCTGTGGTGTTCCCCACCGGAACAATGGCTGTCGAGGGAACCACCTCACCACCGCGCAGAGCCTTCTCCGTATCCAACTCGACCGCATTCCTCTTTCCCATGACAAGTGGGTCATCTAGCTTCCCCTGATCGTTCTGCATTATGGTTGACGTTGACCCTTCCTCCGTATGCTGAGCATTAAAACGCCAAATTCTGGAGCGATCGTGTTCACCTATTGCCCCTCCATGATCTATGGGTCCGTCCCAGTACCTCTTTTGCTCGGATCAACGTCTTTCTCACTATTGTCTTGATTAGTATGTCCCCTTCCTCCAAACAGATTTCCCCTACTACCGTGTCCTCTGTCTCAGCCATTGCCAGCATCATGTCCATACTGTTCTCCCCTCCCAGCCCCATTAGACCTGTTACTGTGGCCTCCAGCCGCCAAATTTCTTGAGGATAAAATAAATGCCCCCATTCAAACTTTGATGCATCATGCTCTCCAGAGCCACACTCCTCATACCAGTGGCCCATCATCCCACATTCATAGCAGAACGTGGGTAGTTTCTCATACTTCACACTATAAGCTTCAGTTTCTCCTGCCTTTGTGATATGAGAACTCTAGTAAGTTTTTTCCCAACATCCAGCCTAACCCTCGCCCTGATGAACTCTCCAATAAAGGCATTGGGAAGGGTAACTTGAAAATCCTGGACCTCACCAATATGCCTTGCCAAGTTTTTTAGAAAGTTCTCGTTCTTCAACACCCCATCCGGAAGTTTGTGGATTTGAGCCCATGTCTCCAGCCTATCTAGCTTAATCTTTTCGGGCTTAGAGAAGCCATCATACTCAGCAAGGATTGGTGCATAACCATTGAAGTCCCACGGGCCCTTGTGCATGGCTTTGTTCCAATCAGCCAGACAATTGAACTGAATCGAGAATATATTAGGGTTTATCCTCCTCCATACTACCTGTTGTGCAGGATTCCACGCAGCTCTCATGTCACCGATGAGCGTGCTTTGGCTGAAGGATTTCATTGTCAGAAGCCACCCAAGGGCCAGTCACTTTGGTCTCACCTCCTCTGAGTCTACCTCATCCTCCCAGACCAAATCGTCAAGCTCGTCATCCTGCAGGGTCAACCGAGCTAGGAGCTCACTAGCCCCTTTTTCGTTTAATCCATGTGTTGCCTTTCTTCCATTCTCTGACCTGTCCATGAAGAGAACCCGCAAAAGGATTCCTCCACCAGAAACCCTAGACTCCCCTCCTCCACAAAAACAGAAAAACCAAACGAGATGCCCACTGGGTCCACCCAAGGAGTGATGGTGGTGCGAGATTCGCCTGCAGGGCTGCCAGAGATCGGCTCGTTGCCGGATTCGGGAAAACTCACGGCTAGGGACTGCCGGAGGACTAGAAAACCCTAGGCCGCCGCCATAGGGGACAAAACTGCCGGAGAAGATTTGGACTCACCACGCTAGGGTTTGCTAGTTGAGAGGATTGCGCGTGAGTGGGTTCGATGCCGAAGACCACGGGCTCCCGTCGGCCCACTTATTAGATAGGCATGACGGTATATAATACATGAGGACCTAAGAGTAAGGAAGAATTACAGACCAGTCCTTGCCATTTACTTAGAGCACCTTGGATCATAGATCTAAAACGCAGTTCAATGCAAAAAAGCTTCATACTAGGGCCAAGCCCACTACCACACGGGACTACACCCCCTGGCGTGGAGGACTCGCGGGAGCACCCGCACCAATTGCTCATAAGAGCATCTCCAACCGCGCCCCCAACAGGCCCCCCACGGCCGTTTTTTAGCGCCGGCCCTAAAATTCGGCCTAGTCACGCCCTAGGAGCCCCTTTTTCGTCGGTTAGGCCCAAAACTGGCGCCGGCGGACCAAGGCCGAACTCGGCGCATTGGGAGCGCCCGAGGGCACCGGGGCAATTGATTTTGGCACGAACGAACAGCGGGCATGCCGAGTCAGCGACCACCCACCTTGTCGTCCTCAACGTCTCGGTTTCCCGCGGGGAATCAATGCCAAGGCTGCCGCTGGTCTGCCTTCCATTGATTCCTCACGGGAGGCGCCGCACGGCGACGCGCCCCCTCCCGCCACGTGTACACACGATGCCGCCCCCGGCAGCTATATAAAGCAGTGCCTCCCTAGCCGGTGGTCGCACCCATCCGCTGATGGGTAACGTAGTAATTTCAAAAAAATCCTACGCACACGCAAGATCATGGTGATGCATAGCAACGAGGGGAGAGCATGATCTACGTACCCTTGTAGATCGCAACGGAAGCGTTGACACAACGTAGAGGAAGTAGTCATACGTCTTCTTCCTGATGCGACCGATCCAAGCACCGTTACTCCGGCACCTCCGAGTTCTTAGCACACGTACAGCTCGATGACGATCCCCGGGCTCCGATCCAGCAAAGCTTTGGGGAGGAGTTCCGTCAGCACGACGGCGTGGTGACGATCTTGATGTTCTACCGACGCAGGGCTTCGCCTAAGCACTACAACGATATGATCGAGGTGGAATATGGTGGCAGGGGGCACCGCACACGGCTAAGGAACGATCTCAAAGATCAACTTGTGTGTCCTAGGGTGCCCCCCTGCCCCCGTATATAAAGGAGCAAGGGGGAGGCCGGCCGGCCCTATGGGGCGCGCCAAGGGGAGGGGGAGTCCTCCTCCTAGTGGGAGTAGGACTCCCCTTTCCTAATCCAATTAGGAAACCCTAAGGGGGAAGGAAAGAGGGGGAGAGGGAGAGGGAAAGAGGGGCCGCGCCCCCCTCCCTAGTCCAATTCGGACTCCCCATGTGGGGGGGGGGCGCCACCTCCTAGGCCGCAGCGCTCTCTCTCCCCTAAGGCCCAATAAGGCCCATTACTTCCCCGGAGGGTTCCGGTAACCCTTCCGGTACTCCGGTTTTCTCCGTAATCACCCGGAACACTTCCGGTGTCCGAATATAGCCGTCCAATATATCAATCTTTATGTCTCGACCATTCCGAGACTCCTCGTCATGTGCGTGATCACATCCGGGACTCCGAACTAACTTCGGTACATCAAAATGCATAAACTCATAATAACTATCATCGTAACGTTAAGCGTGCGGACCCTACGGTTCGAGAACAATGTAGACATGACCGAGACACGTCTCCGGTCAATAACCAATAGCGGGACCTGGATGCCCATATTGGCTCCTACATATTCTACGAAGATCTTTATCGGTCAGACCGCATAACAACATACGTTGTTCCCTTTGTCATCGGTATGTTACTTGCCCGAGATTCGATCGTCGGTATCCAATACCTAGTTCAATCTCGTTACCGGCAAGTCTCTTTACTCGTTCTGTAATACATCATCCCGCAACTAACTCATTAGTTGCAATGCTTGCAAGGCTTATGTGATGTGCATTACCAAGAGGGCCCAGAGATACCTCTCAGCATTGCGAAGTGCTCGGGAATAGTCTTGTTCATCCCTTGCATATTATAGTTCATCACGAAGCTCTTGTAGCTTGGTGGCAGTGATTGGAGAATTCTGTCAATGACGCAATCATCTGGAAGATTAACTCCTATCTGAATCAAGTGATTATTATACCCAGACATTTTGAGTATATGCTCACTGACAAAACTGTTCTCCTCCATCTTGCAGCTATAGAACTTATTGGAGACTTCATATCTCTCAATCCGGGCATTTGCTTGAAATATTAACTTCAACTCCTGGAACATCTCATATGCTCCATGACGTTCAAAACGTCGTTGAAGTCCCAATTCTAAGCCGTAAAGCATGGCACACTGAACTATCGAGTAGTCATCAACTTTGCTCTGCCAGACGTTCATAACATCTGGTGTTGCTCCAGTAGCAGGCCTGGGACCCAGCGGTGCTTCCAGGACGTAATTCTTCTGAGCAGCAATGGATAATCCTCGAGTTACGGACCCAGTCCGTGTAATTGCTACCATCATCTTTCAACTTCGCTTTCTCAAGGAACGCATTAAAATTCAACGGAACAACATCACGAGCCATCTATCTAAAATCAACATAAACAAGCAAGATACTATCAGGTACTAAGTTCATGATAAGTTTAAGTTCAATTAATCAAATTACTTAAGAACTCCCACTTAGATAGACATCCCTCTAATCCTCTAAGTGATCACGTGATCCAAATTAACTAAACCATAACCGATCATCACGTGAGATGGAGTAGTTTTCAATGGTGAACATCGCTACGTTGATCATATCTACTATATGATTCACGCTCGACCTTTCGGTCTCCGTGTTCCGAGGCCATATCTGCATATGCTAGGCTCGTCAAGTTTAACCTGAGTATTCTGCGTGTGCAAAACTGGCTTGCACCCGTTGTAGATGTACGTAGAGCTTATCACACCCGATCATCACGTGGTGTCTGGGCACGACGAACTTTGGCAACAGTGCATACTCAGGGAGAACACTTCTTGATAATTTAGTGAGAGATCATCTTATAATGCTACCGTCAATCAAAGCAGGATAAGATGCATAAAAAGATAAACATCACATGCAATCAATATAAGTGATATGATATGGCCATCATTATCTTGTGCTTGTGATCTCCATCTCCGAAGCACCGTCATGATCACCATCATCACCGGCGCGACACCTTGATCTCCATCGTAGCATCGTTGTTGTCTCGCCAATCTTATGCTTCCACGACTATCGCTACCGCTTAGTGATAAAGTAAAGCATTACATCGCGATTGCATTGCATACAATAAAGCGAAAACCATATGGCTCCTGCCAGTTGCCGATAACTCGGTTACAAAACATGATCATCTCATACAATAAAATTTAGCATCATGTCTTGGCCATATCACATCACAACATGCCCTGCAAAAATAAGTTAGACGTCCTCTACTTTGTTGTTGCAAGTTTTATGTGGCTGCTACGGGCTTAAGTAAGAACCAATCTCACCTACGCATCAAAACCACAATGATAGTTTGTCAAATAGACTCCGTTTTAACCTTCGCAAGGACCGGGCGTAGCCACACTTGGTTCAACTAAAGTTGGAGAAACAGTCACCCGCAAGCCACCTTTGTGCAAAGCGCGTCGGGAGAACTGGTCTCGCGTAAGCGTACGCGTAATGTCGGTCCGGGCCGCTTCATCCAACAATACCGCCGAACCAAAGTATGACATGCTAGTAGGCAGTATGACTTATATCGCCCACAACTCACTTGTGTTCTACTCGTGCATATAACATCGAACCATAAAACCTAGGCTCGGATGCCACTGATGGGTAACGTAGTAATTTCAAAAAAATTCCTACGCACACGCCAGATCATGGTGATGCAAAGCAACGAGGGGAGAGCATGATCTATGTACCCTTGTAGACCGCAACGGAAGCGTTGACACAACATAGAGGAAGTATTCGTATGTCTTCTTCCTGATCCAACCGATCCAAGCACCGTTACTCCGGCACCTCCGAGTTCTTACCACACGTACAGCGCGATGACGATCCCCGGGCTCCGATCCAGCAAAGCCTCGGGGAGGAGTTCCGTCAGCACGACGGCGTGGTGACGATCTTTATGTTCTACCGACGTAGGCCTTCGCCTAAGCACTACAACGATATGATCGAGGTGGAATATGGTGGCAGGGGGCACCGCACACGGCCAAGGAACGATCTCAAAGATCAACTTGTGTGTCCTAGGGTGCCCCCCTGCCCCCGTATATAAAGGAGCAAGGGGGAGGCCGGCCGGCCCTATGGGGCGCGCCAAGGGGAGGGGGGTCCTCCTCCTAGTGGGAGTAGGACTCCCCTTTCCTAATCCAATTAGGAAACCCTAAGGGGGAAGGAAAGAGGGGGGAGGGAGAGGGAAAGAGGGGCCGCGCCCCCCTCCCTAGTCCAATTCGGACTCCCCATGTGGGGGGGCGCGCCACCTCCTAGGCCGCAGCCCTCTCTCTCCCCTAAGGCCCAATAAGGCCCATTACTTCCCCGGAGGGTTCCGGTAACCCTTCTGGTACTCCGGTTTTCTCCGAAATCACCCGGAACACTTCCGGTGTCCAAATATAGCCGTCCAATATATCAATCTTTATGTCTCGACCATTCCGAGACTCCTCGTCATGTCCGTGATCTCATCCGGGACTCCGAACTAACTTTGGTACATCAAAATGCATAAACTCATAATAACTGTCATCGTAACGTTAAGCGTGCGGACCCTACGGTTCGAGAACAATGTAGACATGAACGAGACACGTCTCCGGTCAATAACCAATAGCGGTACCTGGGTGCCCATATTGTCTACTACATATTCTACGAAGATCTTTATCGGTCAGACCGCATAACAACATACGTTGTTCCCTTTGTCATCGGCATGTTACTTGCCCGAGATTCGATCGTCGGTATCCAATACCTAGTTCAATCTCGTTACCGGCAAGTCTCTTTACTTGTTCTGTAATACATCATCCCGCAACTAACTCATTAGTTGCAATGCTTGCAAGGCTTATGTGATGTGCATTACCGAGAGGGCCCAGAGATACCTCTCCGACAATCGGAGTGACAAATCCTAATCTCGAAATACGCCAACCCAACATCTACCTTTGGAGACACCTGTAGAGCTCCTTTATAATCACCCAGTTACGTTGTGACGTTTGGTATCACACAAAGTGTTCCTCCGGTAAACGGGAGTTGCATAATCTCATAGTCATAGGAACATGTATAAGTCATGAAGAAAGCAATAGCAACATACTAAACGATCGGGTGCTAAGCTAATGAAATGGGTCATGTCAATCAGATCATTCAACTAATGATGTCACCTCGTTAATCAAATAACAACACTTTGTTTATGGTTAGGAAACATAACCATCTTTGATTAACGAGCTAGTCAAGTGGAGGCATACTAGTGACACTAAGATTGTCTATGTATTCACACATGTATTATGTTTCCGGTTAATACAATTCTAGCATGAATAATAAACATTTATCATGATATAAGGAAGTAAATAATAACTTTATTATTGCCTCTAGGGCATATTTCCTTCAGTCTCCCACTTGCACTAGAGTCAATAATCTAGATTACACAGTAATGATTCTAACACCCATGGAGCCTTGGTGCTGACCATGTTTTGCTCGTGGAAGAGGCTTAGTCAACGGGTCTGCAACATTCAGATCCGTATGTATCTTGCAAATCTCTATGTCTCCCACCTGGACTAGATCCCGGATGGAATTGAAGCGTCTCTTGATGTGCTTGGTCCTCTTGTGAAATCTGGATTCCTTTGCCAAGGCAATTGCACCAGTATTGTCACAAAAGATTTTCATTGGACCCGATGCACTAGGTATGACACCTAGATCGGATATGAACTCCTTCATAGAGACTCCTTCGTTTGCTGCTTCCGAAGCAGCTATGTACTCCGCTTCACATGTAGATCCCGCTACGACGCTTTGTTTAGAACTGCGCCAACTGACAGCTCCACCATTTAATGTAAACACGTATCCGGTTTATGATTTAGAATCGTCCGGATCAGTGTCAAAGCTTACATCAACGTAACCTCTTACGGTGAGCTCTTTGTCACCTCCATATGCGAGAAACATATCCTTAGTCCTTTTCAGGTATTTCAGGATGTTCTTGACCGCTGTCCAGTGATCCACTCCTGGATTACTTTGGTACCTCCCTGCTAAACTTATAGCAAGGCACACATCAGGTCTGGTACACAGCATTGCATACATGATAGAGCCTATGGCTGAAGCATAGGGAACATCTTTCATTTTCTCTCTATCTTCTGCAGTGGTCGGGCATTGAGTCTGACTCAACTTCACACCTTGTAACACAGGCAAGAACCCTTTCTTTGCTTGATCCATTTTGAACTTCTTCATAATCTTGTCAAGGTATGTGATTTGTGAAAGTCCAATTAAGCGTCTTGATCTATCTCTATAGATCTTTATACCTAATATGTAAGCAGCTTCACCGAGGTCTTTCATTGAAAAACTCTTATTCAAGTATCCCTTTATGCTATCCAGAAATTCTATATGATTTCCAATCAGCAATATGTCATCCACATATAATATCAGAAATGCTACAGAGCTCCCACTCACTTTCTTGTAAATACAGGCTTCTCCGAAAGTCTGTATAAAACCAAATGCTTTGATCACACTATCAAAGCGCTTATTCCAACTCCGAGAGGCTTGCACCAGTCCATAAATGGATCGCTGGAGCTTGCACACTTTGTTAGCTCCCTTTGAATCGACAAAACCTTCTGGTTGCATCATATACAACTCTTCTTCCAGAAATCCATTCAGGAATGCAGTTTTGACATCCATCTGCCAAATTTCATAATCATAAAATGCGGCAATTGCTAACATGATTCGGACAGACTTAAGCATCGCTACGGGTGAGAAGGTCTCATCGTAGTCAACCCCTTGAACTTGTCGAAAACCTTTTGCGACAAGTCGAGCTTTGTAGACAGTAACATTACCATCAGCGTCTGTCTTCTTCTTGAAGATCCATTTATTGTCAATTGATTGACGATCATCGGGCAAGTCAACCAAAGTCCATACTTTGTTCTCATACATGGATCCCATCTTAGATTTCATGGCTTCAAGCCATTTTGCGGAATCTGGGCTCACCATCGCTTTTTCGTAGTTCGTAGGTTCATCATGATCTAGCAGCATGATTTCCAGGACAGGATTACCGTACCACTCTGGTGCGGATCTCGCTCTGGTTGATCTACGAGGTTCAGTAGTATCTTGTCCTGAAGTTTCATGATCATCATCATTAGCTTCCTCACTAATTGGTATAGGTGTCGCAGAAACAGTTTTCTGTGATGTACTACTTTCCAATAAGGGAGCAGGTACAATTACCTCGTCAAGTTCTACTTTCCTCCCACTCACTTCTTTCGAGAGAAACTCCTTCTCTAGAAAGGATCCATTTTTAGCAACGAATGTCTTGCCTTCGGATCTGTGATAGAAGGTGTACCCAATAGTCTCCTTTGGGTATCCTATGAAGACACATTTCTCCGATTTGGGTTCGAGCTTATCAGGTTGAACCTTTTTCACATAAGCATCGCAGCCCCAAACTTTAAGAAACGACAACTTTGATTTCTTGCCAAACCATAGTTCATAACGCGTCGTCTCAACGGATTTTGATGGTGCCCTATTTAACGTGAATATGGCGCTCTCTAAAGCATAACCCCAAAATGATAGCGGTAAATCAGTAAGAGACATCATAGATCGCACCATATCTAGTAAAGTACGATTACGATGTTCGGACACACCATTACGCTGCGGTGTTCTGGGTGGCATGAGTTGCGAAACTATTCCACAATTTTTCAAATGTATACCAAACTCGTAACTCAAATATTCTCCTCCACGATCAGATCATAGAAACTTTATTTTCTTGTTACGATGATTTTCAACTTCACTCTGAAATTCTTTGAACTTTTCAAATGTTTCAGACTTATGTTTCATTAAGTAGATATACCCATATCTACTTAAGTCATCTGTGAAGGTGAGAAAATAACGATATCCGCCATGAGCCTCAATATTCATCGGACCACATACATCGATATGTATGATTTCCAACAAATCTGTTGCTCTCTCCATAGTACCGGAGAACGGTGTTTTAGTCATCTTGCCCATGAGGCACGGTTCGCAAGTACCAAGTGATTCATAATCAAGTGGTTCCAAAAGTCCATCAGTATGGAGTTTCTTCATGCGCTTTATACCGATATGACCTAAACGGCAGTGCCACACATAAGTTGCACTGTCATTATCAACTCTGCATCTTTTGGTTTCAACATTATGAATATGTGTGTTACTACTATCGAGATTCATCAAAAATAGACCACTTCTCAAAGGTGCATGACCATAAAAGATATTACTCATATAAATAGAACAACCATTATTCTCTGATTTAAATGAATAACCATCTCACATCAACCAAGATCCAGATATAATGTTCATGCTCAACGCTGGCACCAAATAACAATTATTTAGGTCTAATGTTAATCCCGAAGGTAGATGTAGAGGTAGCGTGCCGACCGCGATCACATCGACTTTGGAACTGTTTCCCACGCGCATCCTCACCTCGTCCTTTGCTAGTGTTTGCTTAATCCGTAGTCCCTGTTTTGAGTTGCAAATATTAGCAACAGAACCAGTATCAAATACCCAGGTGCTACTGCGCGCTCTAGTAAGGTACACATCAATAACATGTATATCACATATACCTTTGTTCACCTTGCCATCCTTCTTATCCGCCAAATACTTGGGGCAGTTCCGCTTCCACTGACCAGTCTGCTTGCAGTAGAAGCACTCAGTTTCAGGCTTAGGTCCAGACTTGGGTTTCTTCTCTTGAGTAGCAACTTGCTTGCTGTTCTTCTTGAAGTTCCCCTTCTTCTTCCCTTTGCCCTTTTTCTTGAAACTAGTGGTCTTGCTGACCATCAACACTTGATGCTCCTTTTTGATTTCTACCTCCACAGCTCTCAGCATTGCGAAGTGCTCGGGAATAGTCTTGTTCATCCCTTGCATATTATAGTTCATCACGAAGCTCTTGTAGCTTGGTGGCAGTGATTGGAGAATTCTGTCAATGACGCAATCATCTGGAAGATTAACTCCTATCTGAATCAAGTGATTATTATACCAAGACATTTTGAGTATATTCTCACTGACAAAACTGTTCTCCTCCATCTTGCAGCTATAGAACTTATTGGAGACTTCATATCTCTCAATCCGGGCATTTGCTTGAAATATTAACTTCAACTCCTGGAACATCTCATATGCTCCATGACCTTCAAAACGTCGTTGAAGTCCCAATTCTAAGCCGTAAAGCATGGCACACTGAACTATCGAGTAGTCATCAACTTTGCTCTGCCAGACGTTCATAACATCTGGTGTTGCTCCAGTAGCAGGCCTGGCACCCAGCGGTGCTTCCAGGACGTAATTCTTCTGAGCAGCAATGGATAATCCTCAAGTTACGGACCCAGTCCGTGTAATTGCTACCATCATCTTTCAACTTCGCTTTCTCAAGGAACGCATTAAAATTCAACGGAACAACATCACGAGCCATCTATCTACAATCAACATAAACAAGCAAGATACTATCAGGTACTAAGTTCATGATAAGTTTAAGTTCAATTAATCAAATTACTTAAGAACTCCCACTTAGATAGACATCCCTCTAATCCTCTAAGTGATCACGTGATCCAAATCAACTAAACCATAACCGATCATCACGTGAGATGGAGTAGTTTTCAATGGTGAACATCGCTACGTTGATCATATCTACTATATGATTCACGCTCGACCTTTCGGTCTCCGTGTTCCGAGGCCGTATCTGCATATGCTAGGCTCGTCAAGTTTAACCTGAGTATTCTGCGTGTGCAAAACTGGCTTGCACCCGTTGTAGATGGACGTAGAGATTATCACACCCGATCATCACGTGGTGTCTGGGCACGACGAACTTTGGCAACAGTGCATACTCAGGGAGAACACTTCTTGATAATTTAGTGAGAGATCATCTTATAATGCTACCGTCAATCAAAGCAGGATAAGATGCATAAAAAGATAAACATCACATGCAATCAATATAAGTGATATGATATGGCCATCATTATCTTGTGCTTGTGATCTCCATCTCCGAAGCACCGTCATGATCACCATCATCACCGGCGCGACACCTTGATCTCCATCGTAGCATCGTTGTTGTCTCGCCAATCTTATGCTTCCACGACTATCGCTACCGCTTAGTGATAAAGTAAAGCATTACATCGCGATTGCATTGCATACAATAAAGCGACAACCATATGGCTCCTGCCAGTTGCCGATAACTCGGTTACAAAACATGATCATCTCATACAATAAAATTTAGCATCATGTCTTGGCCATATCACATCACAACATGCCCTACAAAAATAAGTTAGACGTCCTCTACTTTGTTGTTGCAAGTTTTATGTGGCTGCTATGGGCTTAAGTAAGAACCAATCTCACCTACGCATCAAAACCACAATGATAGTTTGTCAAATAGACTCCGTTTTAACCTTCGCAAGGACCGGGCGTAGCCACACTTGGTTCAACTAAAGTTGGAGAAACAGTCACCCGCAAGCCACCTTTGTGCAAAGCGCGTCGGGAGAACTGGTCTCGCGTAAGCGTACGCGTAATGTCGGTCCGGGCCGCTTCATCCAACAATACCGCCGAACCAAAGTATGACATGCTAGTAGGCAGTATGACTTATATCGCCCACAACTCACTTGTGTTCTACTCGTGCATATAACATCGAACCATAAAACCTAGGCTCGGATGCCACTGATGGGTAACGTAGTAATTTCAAAAAAATTCCTACGCACACGCCAGATCATGGTGATGCAAAGCAACGAGGGGAGAGCATGATCTATGTACCCTTGTAGATCGCAACGGAAGCGTTGACACAACATAGAGGAAGTATTCGTATGTCTTCTTCCTGATCCAACCGATCCAAGCACCGTTACTCCGGCACCTCCGAGTTCTTACCACACGTACAGCTCGATGACGATCCCCGGGCTCGGATCCAGCAAAGCCTCGGGGAGGAGTTCCGTCAGCACGACGGCGTGGTGACGATCTTTATGTTCTACCGACGTAGGCCTTCGCCTAAGCACTACAACGATATGATCGAGGTGGAATATGGTGGCAGGGGGCACCGCACACGGCCAAGGAACGATCTCAAAGATCAACTTGTGTGTCCTAGGGTGCCCCCCTGCCCCCGTATATAAAGGAGCAAGGGGGAGGCCGGCCGGCCCTATGGGGCGCGCCAAGGGGAGGGGGGTCCTCCTCCTAGTGGGAGTAGGACTCCCCTTTCCTAATCCAATTAGGAAACCCTAAGGGGGAAGGAAAGAGGGGGGAGGGAGAGGGAAAGAGGGGCCGCGCCCCCCTCCCTAGTCCAATTCGGACTCCCCATGTGGGGGGCGCGCCACCTCCTAGGCCGCAGCCCTCTCTCTCCCCTAAGGCCCAATAAGGCCCATTACTTCCCCGGAGGGTTCCGGTAACCCTTCTGGTACTCCGGTTTTCTCCGAAATCACCCGGAACACTTCCGGTGTCCAAATATAGCCGTCCAATATATCAATATTTATGTCTCGACCATTCCGAGACTCCTCGTCATGTCCGTGATCTCATCCGGTACTCCGAACTAACTTTGGTACATCAAAATGCATAAACTCATAATAACTGTCATCGTAACGTTAAGCGTGCGGACCCTACGGTTCGAGAACAATGTAGACATGAACGAGACACGTCTCCGGTCAATAACCAATAGCGGTACCTGGGTGCCCATATTGTCTACTACATATTCTACGAAGATCTTTATCGGTCAGACCGCATAACAACATACGTTGTTCCCTTTGTCATCGGCATGTTACTTGCCCGAGATTCGATCGTCGGTATCCAATACCTAGTTCAATCTCGTTACCGGCAAGTCTCTTTACTTGTTCTGTAATACATCATCCCGCAACTAACTCATTAGTTGCAATGCTTGCAAGGCTTATGTGATGTGCATTACCGAGAGGGCCCAGAGATACCTCTCCGACAATCGGAGTGACAAATCCTAATCTCGAAATACGCCAACCCAACATCTACCTTTGGAGACACCTGTAGAGCTCCTTTATAATCACCCAGTTACGTTGTGACGTTTGGTAGCACATAAAGTGTTCCTCCGGTAAACGGGAGTTGCATAATCTCATAGTCATAGGAACATGTATAGGTCATGAAGAAAGCAATAGGAACATACTAAACGATCGGGTGCTAAGTGAATGAAATGGGTCATGTCAATCAGATCATTCAACTATTGATGTGACCTCGTTAATCAAATAACAACACTTTGTTTATGGTTAGGAAACATAACCATCTTTGATTAACGAGCTAGTCAAGTAGAGGCATACTAGTGACACTAAGTTTGTCTATGTATTCACACATGTATTATGTTTTCGGTTAATACAATTCTAGCATGAATAATAAACATTTATCATGATATAAGGAAATAAATAATAACTTTATTATTGCCTCTAGGGCATATTTCCTTCACCCGCAGCCCCCTCTCTCCCTATGCACAGCCTCCGACGACAACCTCTCTCCACTTCCCCTCTTCCCGTTCGCAGCCGCGACGATGGCGCGAGAGGTTCCCCGGCGATGGGGCGGCGTCCAATGGCTTCGACCGCCACTTGCTGCACGAGTGGGAGGCCTACCTCCTGCACAAGGCGAACATCCCAGCGCATCCCGACATGCGCGCTAGGGTGGTGGAGGCTCAACGCCGGGGGCGTCCCCATCCCCCCGGTGCCCGCGTCACCGCGCGCCCCGACTACTTCGCCGACGAGGTCGACTGTGTGATCTGTCGGCGGCCATCCTCTCCGACAACGCCTTTTCCTCCTCCTATCTGGTGCGTCTCTCGCTCCTGTAACATCCCAAATTTTCAATTTGGAATGTTATACATTAGATCATCAATGCATATCATATTTTTATTTCCTTCTGGCTTGATCCTAGAAATTCTATGCAACTCAAGGACCCTCGGAGAGAGTTGGGGATTTCATGATTTTCATATTTGAATTTTCTCAAATTTTGAAAATAGGATCATTTGATATTATTTATTTTATCTTCAATTATTTCTATTACAAAAATATGAGAGAGGGAATAAATTGACTTTCTCAAAATAAAGGAATATTGAGGATTTAATAATAAAATCAAATAAGATTTTATTTTGGAGTTATTTGCTATTTTATTTGAATTTTGGAAAAATACGTGTTTTTTAAAATTGCATTTAGGCCCCAAATAAATGTACATCATGTTCGGCTTGATTTTAGAAGCCAGGGAAAATTTATATCGGGATTTTTGGAGTCTGTTTAGTATTTCTTTTATTTGTTTTTATGCGCGTAATTATTTAAAAAACGCAACCGACTTAGAGCCGGTTTCGGCCCGGACTCTTCCGGTCGGACCTTTATATAGCGCCGACCCCGAGCCCGTTAGCCCAAGCCGCCGCCGCTGCCACGCGCCACCGCCCCGCCGCCCGACGCCTTGCCGCGCCGCCGCCCCACGCCCCGCGCCGCCGCCGCCGGAGCCGCCACCGCCCGCGCCACCGCTGGAGCCCCGCCGCCACCGCCGCCGAGGTTGACTCGCCGCCGCCGCCGAGGTTGACTCGCCGCCGCCGCCGGTTTTTCCTAGAAAACCGTTCGGTTTTCGCCGGTTTTCGATCGGTTTTTTTAGATCTGTTTTTTAGTTAGATCGGTTTTTTCGGTTTAGTTTATTTAGTGAGTGTTCGCTCGTTCGTTCGTTTTAATGAACGCGTTCATCGTTTAGTTCCAGATAACGAACGTTTGTTCGTTAATCTGTTCATCATTTTTCTTTTTCTCGGATTTTCCGCGATTATTTCTGATCGTCATTTCTGATCCGATTTTCATTCTATTATATCTTTTCGCTCGTTTATCGGAATCAGGCGATTCAAGCGCCTGGAGTTTCGTCTCGAAACCCTCTTTCCATTTAACCAACTGAAACAAGTTTTTGCCACTATAAAATTTGCCTTAGATCCATATTAGTAAATGAAGCTTGTATCTTTCGTCGTTTGACTTTCGTTGCTTCGTTCGATTTGATTCTTTTTGCAAACTGGAGTTCTTAAGTTGAACTTTCTGGTTAGACCTCTTATTTGAGTTTTACCTGTGCATTACATGAGTACTTATTGTATGCTTGTTTGTTTGCGATAGAGTACCCGGAGTGCGCCGCTTGCTACTTCGAATCACTAGGTTTCGCGGATCATCAGCAAGGCAAGTAACACTTTGATCATACCTCCTACTACCCAGTTTTTATTGCATTAGATCAATCCTCAAACATTGCATGATTAGGATCTAATTAAATTGTGGGTTGGGAAGTAGATGAGGTAGTACCTATTACCTGTTTTATTATCAAACCCTTGGGAGTTACTGCTACGTTGCTTAGATTGCCATGCTATGCTAGTAGACATGGATTGGGTGAGTGTATCCATGACAGATGTGAGATTGTTAAATTAATGGTTTATTTAAGGTGGCAACTTAAACACACATCTGGGTGGATTGAGGCACCTGGGTATTCCAGCGGTTACCTGTTTTTCTTTATGGACCGCCACCCAGGCTCAAAGGGATCATGAGATTATTCGTGCTAGAAACTTCCGTGTGCAGCCACAAGCTACCATGGGCTCTAGCATAGTTGATTAAGTCGTGCGAACTCTTAAAGTCGTAGACTAGCAGATGTAGGGGAAAGTAGGTGTAATGGTCTACCCGTTCATAAGGTGCTAGCACTTTTGAAAGACTATGTCTCGGTCATCCGTTTCTCAAACACCATGTAGTGCGAGAATCCCAACGGAGGAGATTGAGTCTTGTGGGGAAAAGTGCGCAAACCTCTGCAGAGTGTATAAACTAATCATGGTTAGCCGTGTCCCCAGTTATGGAGAACTTGAGTATCTAGTACTTGGATTATCATGTGAATCTCATCATGTTACTCTAATTAATTTTGTTGGGTTTTAATGATCATGCTTAATTTTGTTGGGTAAAATTGGCTTTACGCAAAACTGTAACCATAGAGCTTTCCACCAGCCAAATATGCATGTAGTATAGCCTTATTCTTTCATTACTCTCTATGTGTTACTTTGCCAGCATATTCCATGTGTTGACCCGTTTTGGGCTGCAACGTTCATATTGCAGACTTTTCAGACGACGAGTAAGGTGCCTTTAGGTCATGGTTCTATACTCAGTGATGTCGTTGGAGTTGATGGACTCACTTATCTACCAAGCCTTCCGCTGTTATCGTCATTAGATGGCCTTAAGCCATATTTATTGTAATAAGTTCTCTTTTGAGACATTCGATGTACTAAGTGTGTGATTGCTACTCTGTTATAAATCCATTCAAGTACTGTGCGTGTCAGCATTACTGATCCAGGGATGACACTAAAGCACAGAGATCGGACCGTTTGAGGTCTGGTCGCTACAAGATGGTATCAGAGCACATGTTGACTGTAGGACACGACCACTAAGCTAAAAGCCCTAGATCACTACTCACTCTTCTCATTTCTGACTTCTCATCTTCTCAACTCTTTTAGGATGGTGGATGCAAGGAACAAGTTCATGCAACCGGATGAAGATACACCCTTTGGACGTCACTTGAAGGAAGTCACTAGATACCTGAACATCGGGGTACCAAGCTTCACCGGAACCTACAATGCCACTTTACCTGAAGAGGAGCGTTGGATGATTCAAGTTCAAGTTCCAGGAAGGACGTTCATGCCAGTCACTGAGCCCATAGAGTTTTCCTTTGATGCACCAACCTGAAGTCTAGGAAAGAGCATGGCAGCTCACATCGCCATGGGACGTATTGGAGAAGTTTGCGGCAATGATATCAAGGATACTATCTACCAGATTTGTGGGCGCCGAGATGAGCACTGGGAGATGATCAGCACCAAGAAGGATAGATCAATCGCAGCTTTCATCCAAGAGTTAAACCAGCACATTCGACGTCAGGAGAACCAGATGTGCGCAGACATGATAGATCTGAAGAAGGCGAGGACAAGAATCACGGAACTGGAGGAAGAACTCAAGGCCACACGTGAAGATTACATGGAGGAAATCGAAGTATTAGTGGAGAAGAATGACGACCTGATCAAGAAGATCAGAATATTCACGGGAGACCCTACACCAGTAGAAGAAGACGAAGAACCCAAGGAGATTCACCTGGAACACTACATCATCATCGACGACACCGACTCGGACCCAGACGATAGCGATTATGACTATGTTGATGAAGCTGGAGCAGATATCATGGAGTCTGCAACCAAAGAATATTTCTAGTAGACCACCCCATCAGTAGTAGTATTCCACCATGTAAATAGAGTAGTCCGAGCACTTTTGCGATAGTTAGACCAATTGTATGCTCTTGTTTGATTGAATGAAGTGAATTGTTTGCAATTGCCTCATGTGCATATGGGTAGTGTTTTCTCTCTAGACCTCTCTCTATTCTTAAATCTCATCTTTTCTGAACCCATCAGATGCCTCCGAGACATGACCCCGGATTTACCTTCCCATCGGAGCTCACTCAGTTGATCCAGCAGCAGAATACTTTGATGCAGTTGCTAGTCCAGAATCAGAATCAGGGGAACAACAACAACAACCCACCACCACCACTTGTTGATCACTTAACCCGTTTTCTTAGGCTGAATCCGCCGCTGTTCTCCAGTAGCACCGAGCCTATAGTAGCAGATGATTGGCTCCGCAAGACAGCAAGGGAGTTGACCATGGCAGGATGCACACATGCAGAAACGGTGAAGTTTGCCGCACATCAGTTGGATGGACCCGCAGCATCATGGTGGGAGAATTTCACAGCCACTTACCCTATCGACACTGTCATATGGGACCAGTTTCAGCAAGCTTTCCGTACTGCTCATGTTTCAGCAGGAGCTATGGCCATGAAGAAGCGTGAGTTTCGCAACTTGTGCCAAGGAGGACGGACAGTTGGACAGTATGTGGATGACTTTAGTAAGCTAGCACGTTATGCCCCAGATGACGTTGCTACGGATGCAGCTAAGTAGGAGAAGTTTCTGGAAGGACTGAATGATGAGTTGAGCATGCAGTTGATGGTAGAAAGCTTCAACAACTACCAAGAGTTGGTAGATCGTGCTCCTATGATTGAAGGGAAGCAGCAGCAGATTGAGAACCGTAAGAGGAAGTATGGACAAGGGAAGTACAATTCTGGAGCTCAACAGAAGCCACATTTTACCCCTAAACGGGGAGGACCTTTTCAGCATACTCATGGAGGAGGAAGTTCGCATAATCATAATGGCCCCAAGAATGGTAATGGGACTGGAGGAAGCAACGACCAGAACCGTACCAACCCATCAACCCCAGCCAAGAGAGACCTGAGCCAAGTCACTTTCTTTAAGTGTCAGAAGACCGAACATTATGCCAATGAATGTCTTGAATCCCAGAATGGAAATGGCAATGGAAGCTCTGGGAAGAAGCCGAACCCTTTTAACAGGGGACAAGTGAACCACGTAAACGTGGAGAAGGTTGAAGAACAGCCGGATGCAGTAATCGATAAGTTTTTGGTTAAGTCTTTTACTGCAATCGTTCTTTTTGATACTAGTGCATCGCATTCATACATCTCACGGGGATTTGTGCATAAGTATAACCTGCCCACCAAGGTTCTTAGAACACCTATGCTAGTAAGCTCACCAGGAGCGGAGTATATGGCCAGCCGAGGGTGTTTTCAAGTGCCATTGAGTATAGGTAGGCATGTGTTTCCCTCGGATTTGATCATTTTGGAATCACAAGGTTTGTATGAAATTCTGGGTATGGATTGGCTATCGATGTATGGAGGAAACATCGATTGTGCCAGTAAGTCGATTTTTCTTACCACCCTAGAAGGAAGAAGGATCAAGTATGTATCCCGACATGTACCTAATAGGATTCAAGTAAATTCCCTAACATGAGTTGTACAGGAGGAGTGTCGGGGGTGTCTGATCCCTCGCACACCTATGGGGATCGGCAGACCGAGCCCCTTTTGGTTCGGCAGGGGGCGGTGGATGCACAAAGAGCAGATCGAGGCGAAACACACGAGCGAGACGATCGATTTACCGAGGTTTGGGCCGCACGGATGCGTAAAACCCTACTCCTGCTTTGGTGGTTGTATTGAGCTTTTGGCTCGGGAGCGATGAGTGCTACAGTACACTCAAGCAGCTGGCGAGACCTAGCGTGAGAATGGTCCTCCTCCCCCACTGTTGCGCATGGGCCTCCTTTTATATGTCTAAGGGGTCACCGACATGTGGCAACAGAGGTGAGGGTAAAAATGTAAAAGGGGTGGTAGTTGGCGCCACCGCCTGCTATAGTCACATCCTACCTAACCCTGACACCAGGGGACAAAGGCATTAAATGCCCGTCTGCGTCGCCTAGACGGGGCGGAAAGGGACCGTCAGGGGCGCCACCGTTTGCCACGATTGCTCCTTGTCAGCGCCTGCTTGCCACTGCATGCCCTTGGCTGCACAGCCTCCCGCCACGTGCGCCAGGGGTGGCTCCTGAGCGACACATTGATGGGTGAGCTGGAGCGCGGGCTGCGGAGTAGCAGCTTGCCGCGGATGTTGCTTTGTCGCGTCCGGGAGCTTGTCGCTCACCGGGTCTTGTCGGGGCGCGCGGTGCGCCGCAGCGATATTCTTGCGATGTTTTGGTTGGTCTTCCCGGCAAGCTCCTCTTGCCGGGGTCTTGCCTCCTTCCCGGCAAGCTCCTCTTGCCGGGGCCTTGTTTTGCTCTTGGATACTTTGTTCTTGAATGGCTCCAAAGGAACCACGGAGGGTCTTGGCGGTTGCCCGGCAAGCCTTGCCGCGGGTCGCTGCGACTGCCCGTGCACAAGTTCGGGGTACTAAGGTACCCCCTACTTTAGTACACCGACAGGAGCCCCGGGCCTAGGCCATACACGGTGCCGAGCGCTGTTGGGCCAGGCCCAAAATAGTGCACGGGCACGCGCGGCCTAAGGCACGCCATAACTGATTCCGCACCCACCGCGGCCTCCCCGAACGGCACGCGTCAAACGCGGCGTCGTGGGAGAGACCGTGGGTGGTTTTCGAGGTGCCCACGATCACGGGGTGGGGAGAGGCCGCCCCATCCGTCGCCTCAGTTCTGCACACCTGCCACACGGCTCCCATGCACTTGGGGCCGCGGACGGCGAAGGCGGGAAACGGGGCCGTCGTGGGTCGAGGCAGCGGACCAGCCCCAGCTCCCTGTCTTCCCACGTCTTGATTCGCTGAGCGGGGCGGCCGAGCCCCCATCTCGCTCCTTTATAAAGAGCGGGAGGGGAGGATGGAAGCCTGCATTCTCCCATCTTCTCCTCCCTTCAGCTCCTGCTCCCCTACCTCCCATTCTCCATGGAGAAAGGGAACCCAGGTCCTTCATCAGTGGCGGCGAGGGTTGCCGCTAGACAGCGCCTCCCTCCCTCTCCCACACCCGTGGTGGCGGAGCCAGCCGCAAGGGGAAGTGGGAGGGGGCGAGGTCATGGACGAGGTCGAGGACGAGGCCGTGGTGCTCGGGGAAGAGGCGGACGAGGCGGCGCGTCGGCTTCGCCTCCGCCGGTGGCTCTTCTTCCCGCGGTGGCCCATGCTAGGGACGACCCTTGCGAGTTCCTCGTCAGGCTGCGCCGGGCGCCTCGTTGTCGCCTCCGACTCCCAGATCCGTTTGCGGAAGTGGTGGAGTTGGACCCGCCCGAGACGCTGAGGCTACACATGAGGGGCTGTGGAATCAGCGGCACGCAAGTCCGCGTCGAATTCCCAGCCCCCGGTGTGATGTATCTTGGCCAAGGGTGGAAGACGTTCGCCCGCATCCACAGCTTGACACCGGGGTTCACCCTCCACTTTAAGTTGGTGGAGGGCGATCTCCTCTCCGTCAAGGTCTTCAGGTGCTTCGGCGTCCGGGCCCGGAGCTGCGTGGAGAGCTCCTCCGATAGTGAAGGCTCCTCCTCGAGCGAGAGTGACGAGGAGGGGAGCGACAGCGACGACGAGGGGAGCAGGCGGCAGGATGGCGGGTCCGACAAGGTGTCGGGCGCCGCTCCGTGCGGCACCGGCAACCCCATCATCAGTGTCGCCGGCTCCTTGAACTTCCCGGGGGCGTCTCCTTGGGCGGCTGGCGTAGGGAGGCTGTGGAAGAGGAAGAGGGGCCGGCGGCAGGGCCGTCAGGTCGGAGTACGATGGCGTGGTGCCCTCGACAGCGTGCTGACGTCCTGCCGCCTCGTCTTCGAGCCCTGCTTCCGACGCCGCCATCACCGTCCAGCCTTGACGGCCCCCGGGATGTTCTCTTGGTGTCTTCTGGCACCCGTAGTTCGCCTAGGCGCTCCTTTTGCCCTTCTCGCCTCCTTGACCTACCTCCTGAAGAGAGGGACATGAAAAAGGATTATGGGCATCTTATCTTTTTAATTTGTAAGCCCTCGGGCCTTAGTTGCATTTAAAACTTGTAATCCTCTCTTTCATGTTTTTCATCCTCTATGGACTGTACCTGTGTGGAATGTTTTTAATGAAAAGGGGATGTTTGCCGGGTCATTTGTCTCGCGGGTAGAACCCACGCCAAGGAGCAAATCCTTGGTATCTTTCAGATAGACACTCCTTCCCCGGCAATAGGCCCTATCGGCTTCCCACGTCGCTCGACCTTTCTCACGCCTTTGGCGGAGGCAGGGACGAGGCAGGTGCGGCCCCTTGTTTCCTCCCTTTGCTGCCGCGACTACGACCAAAACTTGGCCCTGGGGCCCCAGGGCCCAGAGCTAAGGGAGCACGGTAGCTTTCGGGAAGAAACGAGGCTTCGTATCCCCAGTCCGTAAGAGAATGCACGAAGAGGGATGAAAGACTTATCTGAGACTGCAGCCCCCGGCAACTCTGGCTTGCCGTGGGCGAACCTTGGTGCTTGCAGCCCCCGGCAACACTGACTTGCCGGGGTCTAGATGCCGGCGCGTCCTTCTTCTCTTTTTCGTCCTTGTGTGGTTCGGCAAGGATATGCAAGTCCTGTGAACCAAAGGAAATGAAAGCAAGGGGAAGGGACGCACACTAGACCTCTAAGTTAGGGGTTAGCTGCTGTTAGGCACTATCAACCCTAACCGAGGACTCGACTCGGCCTAGCATGCATGCTGTAACTCTGGGCGCCAGCGCTTCATTATCTTGTGCTCAGGGTCTGCGCCTGGCTTTGTACAAAGGATTACATGCAACAGCGGCAAGACTTGTACAAAAGGGTGGTTGCCGGACAGGGTCCGGCAACCGCGCCTTACGGGTAAAACTTACGAAGAAGCTCGATATTCCAGGAGTTGCTCACTGGTACACCATCTTCAGTCTCCAGGCGGACAGCGCCAGGCCTGGTGACTCGTTTCACCCGGTAAGGGCCTTCCCACTTCGGCGTCAACTTGTTGGAATTCTTGGCGGACTGAACGCACCAAAGAACAAGGTCGCCTTCCTCGAGACTCCTGGTGTTAACTTTGCGGCTATGATAGCGGCGCAAAGCTTGCTGGTAGCGAGCGGCTCGCACAGCAGCCTGGAGACGATCTTCCTCAAGGAGCAGCGCGTCATCTTGCCGCAGCCGCTCTTGCTCAAGCTCATCATAAGCGAGCACTCGAGGTGACCCGTATACGAGTTCCGTGGGGATAACTGCCTCCGCTCCGTAGACTAGAGCGAAGGGTGTCTGCCCGGTGGCTCGATTTGGCGTCGTCCTGATCGACCAAAGAACCACCGGCAGCTCCTCTATCCAGTTGCATCCGTGCTTGTGCAGCCTGTCAAAACTTCTGGTCTTGAGCCCGCGCAGCACTTCAGCATTTTCCCTCTCCGCTTGACCGTTGCTTCTCGGATGAGCAACAGAAGCGAAGCAGACCTTGGCGCCAAGATCTTGGACGTACTGCATGAAGGCGCGGTTCGTAAATTGTGTACCGTTGTCGGTAATTATCCTGTTAGGGATTCCGAAACGGCAAACAATCGACCTGAAGAATTTGATCGCGGACTGCGCCGTCACCTTCCTCACTGGTTCCACTTCCGGCCACTTTGTGAACTTGTCGATTGCAACATACAAGTACTCAAAGCCCCCGACTGCTCGGGGGAAGGGGACGAGGATGTCGAGCCCCCAGACCGAAAATGGCCAGGATAAAGGGATCGTCTGGAGAGCTTGAGCTGGCTGGTGTACCTGCTTGGAATGGAACTGGCACGCTTCACACTTGGTTACTTGTGCAGTTGCATCCTGGAGGGCTGTCGGCCAGAAGAAGCCTTGCCGGAATGCTTTCCCGACAAGAGCTCTTGCGCCAATGTGGTGACCACATATGCCTCCGTGTATCTCTGCCAACAGCTTCTGTCCGTCTTCCCGGGGAATACACTTCAATTTCACTCCGTTGAGTCTTCTTCTGTACAGTGTGTCATCGACAAACTGGTACATACTAGACTGCCGGACTACTCTTTCCGCTTCTTCTGGCTCTTCGGGAGGTTCTCCTGTCTGGAGGAAACGGACAATCTGCTGCGCCCATGTTGGAGCCTGTGGCTCGACAACAAGGACTAAAGGCACATCTGCTGCTGTGGGAACGCCCACTTCTACGGCAAGAGCCTGCGACTCTGCCGGAGCTTGACGTTCCCCGACAAGCTTGCCGGAGCAGAGCTTGCCGGGAGTGTCTGCTACAACGGAACAAACCCTGGGGCTTGCCGGAGTAGACTACTCCTCAGCACTCTTGGCGTCGATCTTGGGGACTTTCTTGGCGGCGGCTTTGGGAGGCTCTACCGGAAGATGGTCGCCAGAAATCAACTTCCTCTTCTTGCTCTGTCCAGTTGATGGTGTTACGGATGGCTGAGTCAGCTTGAGCACAAAGATCCCTGGTTCCACAGGTAACTTAAGTGCTGCGCACTTCGACAGGCCGTCGGCAATGTCGTTCTCAGCTCTTGGAACATGTTCCATTTGCAGGCCGTCAAAGCGCTCTTCCAGCTTCCTCACTTCATCAACGTAAGCTTCCATCAACAGACTCTGGTAATCCTTGTTGACTTGGCGGACGACAAGCTGCGAGTCACCCCTGATAATGAGCTTCTTAATCCCAAGTTCTGCCGCGATCCTGAGACCGGCAAGCAAGCCCTCATACTCTGCAGTATTGTTTGTCGCTTGCTCCTTGGGAAAGTGCATCTGGACTATGTACTTGAGGTGCTCTCCGATGGGTGCGACAAGCAGTACACCAGCACCGGCGCCTTGCAGCGAGAAGGCACCGTCAAAGTACATGAGCCACTCTTTGCTTGCTTCCTTGGCGGGGATGCTCGTCTCCGGAATTTCTTCGTCTGGAGTTGGCGTCCACTTTGCTATGAACTCTGCCAATGCTCTGCTCTGGATTGTTGATGTACTCTCAAACTTGAGGCCAAAGCTTGACAGTTCCAGTGCCCACTCGACAATCCTGCCTGTTGCTTCTGGATTTTGCAATATCCTCTTCAGCGGAAAGCGAGTGACAACTGTGATCTCGTGTGCTTGGAAGTAATGGCGCAGCTTTCTTGAGGCCATGAGGAGACCGAAAAGCAGCTTCCGCACACCAGAGTACCTTGACCTAGCCCCCTGTAAAAGGGAGCTGACAAAGTAAACTGGGCGCTGCACCATTTTCTTCTATATCTCCTCTTGCATCTGCGCAGATCCTTGCTTGTCGGGACCAGAGCTTGTCGGGGAAGCCCCCTGCTTGTCGCTGGATGTGCTTGCCGCGGCCGCTAGCTCCTCATGGGCCTCCCTTTCCGCTACTAACGCAGCACTAACCACTTGATTGGTTGCCGCTATGTACAGCAGCAACTTCTCTTGTGGTTTAGGTGCGACAAGTGTTGGAGTGGAGGACAGGTATCTCTTCAGGTCTTGCAGCGCAGCCTCCGCTTCCGGAGTCCATCTCATTGGACCTGCCCTTTTCAAAATTTTGAAAAAGGGCAGGGCGCGCTCAGCAGACCGAGAGATAAATCTGCTGAGAGCAGCTACGCAGCCGGCAAGCTTCCATACATCCTTGACGCGCCTTGGTGCTTCGATCTGCTCAATGGCCCTGATCTTGTCGGGGTTGGCTTCGATTCCCCGCTGAGACACAAAGAACCCGAGAAGCTTGCCGGAAGGGACTCCAAACACACACTTCTCGGGGTTGAGCTTGAGGTTGACCTTGCGCAGATTTGCAAAAGTCTCTTCTAAATCTTGGATCAGAGTTGCCCTGTCTCTGCTTTTGACCACTATATCATCCATGTAAGCTTCTACATTTCTGTGTATCTGTGGCTTCAAAGCAATGTGGACTACTCTGGCAAATGTTGAACCAGCATTCCTTAATCCGAAAGGCATTTGTACGAAACAGTACGTGCCACATGGAGTAATGAATGCCGTTTTCTCCTCATCCTCTTCTGCCATGAAGATCTGATGATATCCTGAATATGCGTCAAGAAATGAAAGCAGCTCACATCCGGCTATGGAGTCAACAATCTAGTCAATGTGCGGCAAGGGAAATGGATCTTTGGGACATGTTTATTAACATCGGTGAAGTCAATACAAAGCCTCCACTTCCCGTTTGCCTTGCGCACTACAACCAGATTGGCCAACCACGTTGGATGGAGCACCCCTCTGACAAGGCCTGCTGCTTCCAACTTCTTGATCTCTTCCGCTATGAACTCTTGGCGCTCCACCGCCTGCTTCCTAACTTTCTGCTTGACGGGCCGCGCGTGAGGACAAACGGCAAGGTGGTGCTCAATTACCTTCCTGAGAACACCGGGGATGTCAGACGGTTGCCATGCAAACACGTCGACATTCGCCCGCAGGAAAGTAACGAGCGTGCTTTCCTATTTAGGGTCAAGCGTGGCACTGATGGTGAAGGTACCACCAGTGCCGTCCTCCTTGGCGGGCACCTTCTTGGTAAGTGGTGGAGCTGCCATCGTCTTCTTACTCTTGCCGGTGGAGCTCGATGGTGCGTCCTCGACGATAGCGTAGCACTCCAAAGAGGCGCGCTTGCCGGAGTAAGCATCAGAGCACTTGCCGGACTCGGTCTTCTTCTTGCCGCTGGAGCTCGATGGTGCGTCCTTGACGACAGCATGGCACTCCATAGAGGCGTGCTCGCCGGAGTGGGCACCAGAGCTCTTGCCGGACTTGGTCTTCTTCCCCCCGGGGGCTTCAGCGGCAAGTGTCTCGCGGTCTGTCGCGGCAGCTGCTTCCCGGTAGATCCTGTCGGCGCAGATAAGGGCATCCTTCTTGTCGCCAGGGACAGAGATGATGCTTATCGGGCCTGGCATCTTGAGCACGTTGTATGCAAAGTGAGAGGCCGCCATGAACTTGGCGAGTGCGGGACGGCTGAGTATGCCATTGTAGGGCAATGGGAAATCGGCAACGTCGAAGGTGACCCTCTCAGTCCTGAAGTTGATCTCGCTGCCGAATGTTACCGGCAACGTGACCTTCCCTTTCAGCTTGCTCCTTCCCGGGTTAATTCCTTGGAATGTACCGGTTTCTTCGAGCTCGCTGTCGGGGATATGGAGTTTTTGGAGTACAGCGGAGGAGATCAGATTTAGGCCGGCCCCGCCATCAACTAACATCTTGGTGACCTTGAGGTTGCGTATGGTTGGTGAAACCAACAGCGGCAAGCACCCGACTGCAGTTGTGCGATCAGGGTGGTCCTCAATGTCAAAGATGATAGGCGTGCTGGACCACTTCAGAAGCTTGCGTGATTCGACAGGTGGCTCTGCCGCATTAACTTCCCGGAGCCACTGTTTGTGTTGGTGGTGGGAAGTATGCAGAGAAGCGCCACCGTCAACACACAAGACTTTTGTAGCCTTCTGAAACTCCTGCTCGCTGTTCTCAACATCATCCATGTCTTCGTCGTCGTCTTCGTCTTCGTCCTTGTCGCGGCCACGGGGAGGTCTGACTCCTTGCCGCTGCTTGGCCTTGCCGCGGCTTCCTCCCTGGCCAGCGCGCTTCTTGCCGGCTTCTCCACCGCCTCCTTGGGCTCTCTCCTTGTCGCGCCGCTCGTACTCAGCTCTTTGTTGCTGGACAAGCTGCTCGACCCTCTTGCAGTTTTGGAGGTCATGGCCCTTGGTGCGGTGGATCTTGCAGTACTGCTTGTCGGAGCTGCCCTGCTTGTCGGCGGCCGCCACAGCCTGGTAGTTGGTGCACGCGGCAACCTCCTTGCCGGAGCTGCCAACTTTGGCCTGCTTGGCGGGGCCGTCATCGCCGGACTGCTCAACGACCAGTACCTCTTTGCCGCACTTCTTCCTGTTGCGCCTCCGGTTTTTCCTTGCCGGGGCGGCATCCTTGCTGTCAGATCCGCCTGCTCCAGCATCTTCTCCGGGGAGTTTCCTCCCTTCTTTGGCGCGTGCGCACTTGTCGGCCAGGGCGTATAGCTCGCTGACGTCTCTAATCCTGCTCATCGCCATCTCCTCCCGCATCCGGCGGTTACGCACGTTCTGATGGAATGCGCTGATAACCGCAGCGGGGTGGATGTCTGGGATGTTGCGCTGCATGCGGCCGAATCTCTGGATATACTTGCGCAGGGGTTCTCCTTCCTTCTGGGCAAGTAGGTGGAGGTCACTCTCTTGGCCATGTGGTTTGTGGCCGCCTGTGAAGGCGCCGACAAACTGATGGCACAAATCCACCCAAGAGGATATGGAGTTGTCCGGCAAGTGCATGAGCCAGGATCTGACTTCGGGCTTGAGCACGAGCGGGAAGTAGTTGGCAAGGACCTTGCCATCTCGCCCCCCGGCAGCTTGCACCGCAATGGTGTAGATGCTGAGGAACTCAGACGGGTGCGACTTGCCGTCGTACTTCTCCGGCACGTCTGGCTTGAAATGCTTCTGGTTGGGCCACTGGACTTGCCGCAGCTCATGGGTGAACGCAGGACAACCTGCCGCATACGGCAAGTTACCTGGTTCTCCGGGCGCATGCACGTCAATAGAGGGCCCAGTGCGCAGGTCTGATTGATGTCGCGCTTCCCTTCGGCGCTCGATGCGTGTTCGAGCGTCTTCTTGCTGCCTCTCATGAAGAACTTGGCGTTGATCGCGACGAGCTCGCGGATCTGATGACGCGGTGGAGTAGCGTCGAGGTGGATCCGGTGAGTCGGCGATCTTGGCCTTCGGGGCGGAGAGTGCACAGTGGTTGCACCCTCGCCGGTCTTGTCACCACCGACTCGCGCCTGGCTGACTTGCCGCGGCAGCAATGCACTCGGCTGCCATGGGTTGTCGCCGTTGGCGAAGCCGATGAGGCTCTGGATAGTGGCCCTCCAGTCATCGATCTTCTCTGGCGCCGGAGGGTAGTCTAGGAGTAGTTGGGCACGCGCCAACGCTTCCGCCGGAGTGGTGGGCGGCGGCAGCGAACGGTGCGAGGAGCGAGATATGCTCGGACTTCTAATCGCGTTAGAAGGAGCAACATCCCGTCCAAGTGACCGCGCTGCACTCGCGCCAGTAGGTTGGCGTGCATGCTGGTCTTGGGCACCCCGGGATCCGCCAGCTTGATCTTGGCCCAGCAGGCGTATGGTACCGTGGGTACCATGACGCTGCTGGTCCCGCGCCTCCTGGGACGGGCGCGGTGTGTGTACGGACGCCGAGGTCTTGGAGTGCGCACGGTTGTTGTGGGAGGTGACCGCGCCGCCGACGTGTGGCGCGACCTGGTCCTTGGTCCTGGCAGCGCCATGGGTCTCCACGTCGGCGCCCGCTCTTCCGCCGGCATCTACCCCACCAGCCGTGCGCCCCGGCGATGGTGGGTTCGGCGCAGATGGAGCAGCTACCTCCAAAGTCTTCTTCTTTGGCGGCATGTTGATGAAGATGATGAGGATTCGGCTCACGCGAACGCCGGATCAGGTTCGCACAACCTCGACGCACCCCCTACCTGGCGCGCCAAAGATGTCGGGGGTGTCTGATCCCTCGCACACCTATGGGGATCGGCGGACCGAGACCCTTTTGGTTCGGCAGGGGTGGTGGATGCACAAAGAGCAGATCGAGGCGAAACACACGAGCGAGACGATTGATTTACCCAGGTTCGGGCCGCACGGATGCGTAAAACCCTACTCCTACTTTGGTGGTTGTATTGAGCTTTTGGCTCGGGAGCGATGAGTGCTACAGTACACTCAAGCAGCTGGCGAGACCGAGCATGAGAATAGTCCTCCTCCCCCACTGTTGCGCATGGGCCTCCTTTTATATGTCTAAGGGGTCACCGACATGTGGCAACAGAGGTGAGGGTAAAAATGTAAAAGGGGTGGTAGTTGGCGCCACCGCCTGCTATAGTCACATCCTACCTAACCCTGACACCAGGGGACAAAGGCATTAAATGCCCGTCTGCGTCGCCTAGACGGGGCGGAAAGGGACCGTCAGGGGCGCCACCGTTTGCCACGATGGCTCCTTGTCAGCGCTTGCTTGCCACCGCATGCCCTTGGCTGCACAGCCTCCCGCCACGTGCGCCAGGGGTGGCCCCTGAGTGACACGTTGATGGGTGAGCTGGAGCGCGGGCTACGGAGTAGCAGCTTGCCGCGGCAAGCGCCTTGCCGCGGATGTTGCCTTGTCGCGTTCGGGAGCTTGTCGCTCACCGGGTCTTGTCGGGGCGCGCGGTCCACCGCAGCGATCTTCTTGCGATGTTTTGGTTGGTCTTCCCGGCAAGCTCCTCTTGCCGGGGTCTTGCCTCCTTCCCGGCAAGCTCCTCTTGCCGGGGCCTTGTTTTGCTCTTGGATACTTTGTTCTTGAATGGCTCCAAAGGAACCACGAAGGGTCTTGGCGGTTGCCCGGCAAGCCTTGCCGCGTGTCGCTGCGACTGCCCGTGCACAAGTTCGGGGTACTAAGGTACCCCCTACTTTAGTACACCGACAAGGAGGTACCGGTGGTAAAGGATTTTCCTGATGTATTTCCAGAGGAGTTGCCAGGCATGCCACCGGATAGAGACATAGAGTTTTTGATTGAGATTTTGCCAGGCATAGGGCCAATATCTAAGAGACCATACAGGATGCCCGCAAAGGATTTGTAGGAGATTAAGAAGCAGATTAAGGAGTTACTAGATAAAGGTTATATTCGCCCAAGTTCTTCGCCTTGGGGATCACCAATACTTCTAGTGGAAAATAAGGATGGATCGTTAAGGATGGTTGTTGATTATCGAGGATTGAATGAAGTAACAACCAAGAATAAGTACCCACTACCGATGATCAATGATCTGTTTGATCGATTGCAAGCAGCTAAGGTATTTTCCAAGATCGATCTGCGATCAGGATACCATCAGTTGAAGATTCGAGAATAGGATATACCTAAGACGGCTTTTACCACCAGTTATGGGTTGTACGAGTATATCGTTACGTCATTTTTCTGACTAACGCACATGCCTATTTTATGAACATGATGAACAAAGTGTTTATGGAGTTTTTGGATAAGTTCCTCGTAGTGTTCATTGATGATATTCTGGTTTACTTGAGGAATGAAGAGGAGCATAAGGAGCATTTGTGTTTGGTACTTGGAAAGCTCAGAGAACATCAGTTATATGCCAAATTTAGCAAATGTGAGTTTTGGTTGAAGGAAATTGGATTCCTCGGACATGTTATATCCGGAGAAGGTATAGCAGTAGATCCCACCAAGGTTGACACTGTGAAAAATTGGGAAGCCCCAACAACAGTTGGAGAAATCCGGAGTTTTCTGGGACTTGCAGGATACTACCGGAGATTCATTGAAAATTTCTCGAAGATCGCAAAGCCTATGACGGAGTTGTTGAAAAGGGATACCAAGTTCATATGGACTGAGGAATGTGAGGCCAGTTTCCAGGAGTTGAAGAAACGTTTGGTGACATCACCAGTGTTGATTTTGCCGGATCAGAACAAGGATTATGAGGTGTATTGCGACGCTTCACGTCGAGGACTTGGAGCAGTGCTTATGCAGGAGGGAAGAGTTGTTTCATATGCCTCATGACAGCTTAAGCCTCGTGAGTTAAATTATGCCACGCATGATTTGGAGTTAGCAGCCGTACTGCATGCATTAAAGACTTGGACACATTTTCTCATTGGAAACCATTGTGAAGTGTACACGATCACAAGAGTTTGAAGTACATTTTCACACAGAAGGAACTGAATCTCAGGCAAAGGAGATGGTTGGAGCTCATCAAAGATTATGATATGAGATTGCATTATCATCCCGGAAAGGCTAACGTAGTAGCCGATGCGTTGAGTCATAAAAGCCATGTCAACACACTAATGTCGGGGGAATTACCGAAGGAGTTAGCCGAGGATCTTCGTGAGCTATGTTTGGAGATAGTTCCGAGAGGCTATGTAGCAACATTGGAGATTCAGACTACTTTGATGGATAAGATCAGAGAAGCCAGAAGACAGGCAAGGAGGTTGCCTCTATAAAGGAGAAGATGGGCAAAGGAAAAGTTAAAGGATTTTGTGAGGATGAGCACGATACCCTATGGTTTGAAGACCGTGTTTATGTGCCCAATGACCCGGAGATCGGGGTTAATTCTGCAAGAGGCCCATGACTCACCATATTCGATTCACCCAGGAAATACCAAGATGTATTTGGATTTGAAGGATACTTCCTGGTGGACCGGAATGAAGAAGGATATTGCGGAGTATGTAGCAATTTGTGATGTATGTCAGAGAGTAAAGGCAGAGCATCAGAAGCCAGCAGGATTGTTACAGCCATTGCCGATACCCGAATGGAAGTGGGATAAGCTAGGCATGGATTTATTACGGGATTGCCCAGAACTCGTTCAGTCTATGACTCGATTTGGGTTGTAGTCGATCGTTTGACAAAGGTAGCTCATTTCAGCCCAGTGAAGACTACCTACACCAGTGCAAAGTTGGCAAAGATATACATGACCAGGATAGTATGTCTACATGGAGTTCCAAGGAGTATTGTATCAGATAGAGGAACCTAGTTTACCTCAAAGTTCTGGAATCAGTTGCACGAAACTTGGGTACCAGGCTAGTGTTCAGTACAGCTTTTCATCCACAGACAGATGGACAGACCGAGAGAGTCAATCAGATTTTGGAGGATATGATGAGGGCTTGCGCGCTAGATTACGGATCTAGTTGGGACGAGAATTTTCCATACGCAGAGTTCTCCTACAACAATAGTGATCAATCCAGTTTGAAGATGGCCCCTTTCGAAGCTTTGTACGGAAGGAGGTGCAGGACCCCATTGTCGTGGGATGAAGTTGGAGACCGCTAGTTGTTTGGACCGGATTTGATTAAGGAGTCTGAACAGAAGGTGAAATTGATTCGCGGTAGGCTCAAGGTAGCCCAGTCTAGGTAGAAGAGCTACGCAGATTCTAAACGCAAGGAGACAGTTTACGAAGTCGTAGACCGGGTTTATCTTCGAGTATCTCCACTTCGAGGAGTTAAGCGCTTTGGAGTTAAGGGGAAGTTAGCGCCACGTTTTGTAGGACCATACAAGGTTTTGGAGCGTATGGGAGAAGTAGCCTACAAGTTGGAATTGCCCAAAGGATTGTCAGGAGTTCATGATGTATTCCACGTTTCCCAGTTGAAGAAGTGCCACGCAGAGATGGCTGATATACCGCTGAGAGATACAGTGCCGCTGGAAGCGATTCAGTTGGACAGTGATTTGACCTATGAAGAGAAACCAATCAAGATTCTTGAGTATGCCAGCCGAGTCACCCGCAGCAAGGTTATCAAGTTTTGCAAAGTTCAGTGGAGCCACCGCACCGAGGATGAAGCCACCTGGGAACGAGAAGAAGATTTGCTGAAGGACCACCCTCACCTATTTTCTAGCCAACCCGAATCTCGAGGGCGAGATTCATCTTAAGGGGGGTAGGTTTTTAACATCCCAAATTTTCAATTTGGAATGTTATACATTAGATCATCAATGCATATCATATTTTTATTTGCTTCTAGCTTGATCCTGGAAATTCTACGCAACTCAAGGACCCTCGGAAAGAGTTGGGGATTTCATGATTTTCATATTTGAGTTTTCTCAAATTTTGAAAATAGGATCATTTGATTTTATTTATTTTATCTTCAATTATTTATATTACAAAAATATGAGAGAGGGAATAAAATGACTTTCCCAAAATAAAGGAATATTGAGGATTTAATAATAAAATCAAATAAGATTTTATTTTGGAGTTATTTGCTATTTTATTTGAATTTAGGAAAAATGTGCGTTTTTCAAAATTGCATTTAGGCCCCAAATAAATGTTCATCCTGTTCGGCTTGATTTTAGAAGCCGGGGAAAATTTATTTCGAGATTTTTGGAGTCCGTTTAGTATTTCTTTTATTTGTTTTTCTGTGCATAATTATTTAAAAAAACGCAACCGACTTAGAGCTGGTTTTGGCCCGAACTCTTCCGGCCGGGCCTTTATATAGCGCCGACCCCGAGCCCTTTAGCCCAAGCCGCCGCCCGCATCGGAACCCTAACCCTAGGCTGCCGCCGCCACTACCGCGCGCCACCGCCCCGCCGCCACCGCCGGAGTCGCCGCCGCCCGCGCCACCGCCGGAGCCCCGCCGCCGCCGCCGCCGAGGTTGACTCGCCGCCGCTGCCGATTTTCCTAGAACACCGTTCGGTTTTCGCCGGTTTTCGATTGGTTTTTTTAGATCCGTTTTTTAGTTAGATCGGTTTTTTCGGTTTAGTTTATTTAGCGAGCGTTCGCTCATTCGTTCATTTTAACAAACACGTTCATCGTTTAGTTCCAGATAACGAACGTTCGTTCGTTAATCTGTTCACCGTTTTTCTTTTTCTCGAATTTTCCGCGATTATTTTTTATCACGATTTCTGATCCGATTTTCGTTCTAGTATATCTTTTCGCTCGTTTATTGGAATCAGGCGATTCAAGCGTCTAGAGTTTCGTCTCGAAACTATCTTTCTGTTTAACCAACTCAAACAAGTTTTTGCCACTGTAAAATTTGCCTTAGATCCAGATGAGTAAACGAAGCTTGTTTCTTTCGCCGTTTGACTTCTTGTATGCTTGTTTGTTTGTGATAGAGTACCCGGAGTGCGTCGTTTGCTACTTCGAATCGCTAGGTTTCGCGGATCATCAGCAAGGCAAGTAACACTTCGATCATACCTCCTACTACCCAGTTTTTATTGCATTAGATCAATCCTCAAACATTGCATGATTAGGATCTAATTAAATTGTGGGTTGGGAAGTAGATGAGGTAGTACCTATTACCTGTTTTATTATCAAACCCTTGGGAGTTACTGCTACGTTGCTTATATTGCCATGCTATGCTAGTAGACGTGGATTGGGTGAGTGTATCCATGACAGATGTGAGATTGTTAAATTAATGGTTTATTTAAGGTGGCAAATTAAACACACATCTGGGTGGATTGAGGCACCTGGGTATTCCAGCGATTGCCTGTTTTTCTTTATGGACCGCCACCCAGGCTCAAAGGGATCATGAGATTATTCATGCTCGAAACTTCCGTGTGCAGCCACAAGCTACTATGGGCTCTAGCATAGTTGATTAAGTTGTGCGAACTCTTAAAGTGGTAGACTAGCAGATGTAGCTAGGGGAAAGTAGGTGTAACGGTCTACCCGTTCATAAGGTGCTAGCACTTCTGAAAGACTATGTCTCGGTCATCCGTTTCTCAAACACCATGTAGTGCGAGAATCCCAACGGAGGAGATCGAGTCTTGTGGGGAAAAGTGCACAAACCTCTGCAGAGTGTATAAACTAATCGTGGTTAGCCGTGTCCCCGGTTATGGACAACTTGAGTATCTAGTACTTGGATTATCATGTGAATCTCATCATGTTACTCTAATTAATTTGGTTGGGTTTTAATGATGATGCTTAATTGGGATTGAGAGGGTGTCTACACTCAATGTTTAACAACTACCATGATAGTTAAACAAAAATTATTCCTTTGCAGTAGGGAAAAATTGGCTTTATGCAAAAATGTAACCATAGAGCTTTCCACCAGCCAAATATGCATGTAGTATAGCCTTATTCTTTCATTACTCTGTATGTGTTACTTTGCCAGCATATTCCATGTGCTGGCCCATTTCGGGCTGCAACGTTCATGTTGCAGACTTTTCAGACAACGAGTAAGGTGCCTTTAGGTCGTGGTTCTATACTCAGTGATGCCGTTAGAGTTGATGGACTCACTTATCTTCCAAGCCTTCCGCTGTTATCGTCATTAGATGGCCTTAAGCCACTACAGGAATCAGCTACTTTGCCGTCTGCCATAGCGGACGGCAAAGGCACGAACGGCGGACGGCAAAGGCCTTTGCCGTCAGCGGCGGACGGCAAAAGGCTCCGGTAAAGTAGGCTTCGGTAAACAGGTTCTTTGCCGTCAGCTACTGACGGCAAAGTCTTTGCCGTCTGCGGCGGACGGCAAAGAGAGAGCGGCGGACGGCAAAGACGGCGGACGGCAATAGTGGCGCTGTCAGTCCGTTAAGTGGCTAACGGAAGGCCTTTGCCGTCTGCCACTGACGGCAAAATTTCTAGGGTCTTTGCCGTCCGCTGTATGATGTCATCTACACGTCACTACGTGGCAGGTTCTTTGCCGTCTGCCACTGACGGCAAAGTCTTTGCCGTCTGCCACTGTAGGCAAACTGACCAAACGGGTCAGCTCCCAGGAAGCACAGGTGGACGCCACGTGGCTTCTTTGCCGTCCGCGGCAGACGGCAAAGAGCAGGTTGCCGTCGGTGGCAGACGGCAAAGAGCCTGCATATTGGCTCTTTTATCTGTTTTTTATTAAATCCAACAATTTTCATCACAAATATATATGACATATATAGATATATTTCAAAAGGCCATTACAGAGCAAACATATAAGATATCCAACACATAACTTCATCATCCAACCATATATATTACATGCATAGTTCCATCATACATAACAAGTTCAACATAGAGGCATCCAACCATATATATTACAATAGTTTCATCCAACGATACATGCATAGTTCAACGATACAAAAGAAACAGAGAAAGGGATAAGGAGCACTCCATCTATGCAAGCTTTCGTCAAGTGAATGAAATCTGCAAAATGAAAAATAAGAAAGTTAGAACAAGAAGAGTAGAACAAGAAGAAGACTAGAACAAGAAGAGTATGTCATTTATGAGCTAACTTACGTGAAATGGATCATATATGAGCTAACTAAGTTGAAATGGGTCGTTTATGAGCTAGCTAAGGTGAAATGGATCATTTATGAGCTAACTTAGTTGAAATGGGTCGTTTATGAGCTAGCTAAGGTGAAATGGATCATTTATGAGCTAACTTAGTTGAAATGGGTCGTTTATGAGCTAAGTAAGGTCAAATGGATCGTTTATGAGCTAACCTAGGTGCAATGGATCGCTTATGAGCAAACTTAGGTAAAATGCATCATTTTAGAGGTAACCTAGGTAAGATGGATCATTTTGGAGCTAACCTAGGTAAAATGGGTCATTTTAGAGCTAACTTCGGTAGAATGGATCATTTATGAGCTAAGTAAGGTTAAATGGATCATTTTAGAACTAACTTAGGTAAAATAGATCGTTTATGAGCTAACTTAGGTAAAATGGATCGTTTTTGAGCTAACTAAGGTGAAATGAATCGTTTTTGAGCTAACTAAGGTGAAGGGCATCATTTTTGAGCTAACTAAGGTGAAATGGATCGTTTTTGAGCTAACTAGGTGAAATGAATCGTTTTTGAGCTAACTAAGGTAAAATGGATCGTTTTTGAGCTAACTTAGGTGAAATGGATCGTTTTTGAGCAAACTTAGGTGAAATGGATCATTTAAGAGCTAATTTAGGTGAAATGGATCGTTTTTGAGCTAACTAAGGTGAAATGGATCGTTTTTGAGCTAACTAAGGTGAAATGGATCATTTTTGAGCAAACTTAGGTGAAATGGATCATTTAAGAGCTAATTTAGGTGAAATGGATCGTTTTTGAGCTAACTAAGGTGAAATGGATCGTTTTTTAGCAAACTTAGGTGAAATGGATCATTTAAGAGCTAATTTAGGTGAAATGGATCGTTTTTGAGCAAACTTAGGTGAAATGGATCATTTAAGAGCTAATTTAGGTGAAATGGATCGTTTTTAGCTAACTTAGGTGAAATGGATCGTTTAGGAGCTACTCTAGGTAAATTGGGTCATTTTAGAGCTAACTTGGATAAACTGGATCATTTATAAGCTAACCTAGGTAAGATGGGTCATTTTGGAGCTAACTTAGGTAAAATGGATCGTCTATGAGCTAACTAAGCTAATTATGCAATTTTTGACATAAGTAAGCTAAGTATAGATCGTTTTAGAGCTAACTTAGGTAAAATGGTTGGTTTTGGAGGTCAGTAAGCTTATTAAGTCATTTTGGAGGAGAAGAAGCTAAGTCTACGTCATTATGGTAAGCATTGTAGGAAATAAAGCTAAGTCTAGGTCTTTATGCATGTGTTAAGCAAAACACTAGATAAACTTACCAAGATCCAGGAGGTGTAGGAGCGGGGTGGCTCGTGTCGGTAGCTGGAGAAGGATCGTGTGATGCTTGTCTGGAGTTATGCTGCACCAAAGATCATTTCCAATGTCTTGTTAGCATGATGACACTCAAATGTTAAGACTAGCAAGTAATGTCCATTCAAATAAAACTCACCATGGTCCCAGGAGCAATCACTGGCATCGGCGGAGCGGTCTGACCTGTCTTCTCGCACACAGACTGCACATTTGGTTTTGACGACTCAGTCATACTAGTTAGTAATGAGACAAACACTACATGAATGTTTTGGCTAATCTGCAGAAGAAACTTACCACAAGGAGCTCGTACATGGCCCTTGCCTGCATGTCATTCCGTGCCCTCTCCTCCTCCAACATCTTTGTCGTCCTCTCCTCCAACTCCCGCTGCCTCTCCGCCGCCTCCGCCAGAAGTTTCTCTGTTCTATCTCTCTCACTCTGTATAGCAGCCTGCAATACCACTCACATGACCATTTGTAATCATTGATGGAAGCGCACACAATGTAATGGAGAAAGATAACTGAGTACGTATCACTAACCTTGATGGCGAGTTGCACTGGCCGTTCACGAGGCCTTATCTCAGGAGCGGAGCTCGACTGGCGCGCCTTGATCTCCGGGAGAGTGCTAGGACAACGGATAAGTCCATCTCCAATGGCTATGGAGCCATGGGACCTCCCACCACCAGATATCATCAACAGCTCTGGATCAATGGGACCCTGGCTCGGGTTAAAGTCCTCCCCTTTCCTCGCCTTCCCCTCATCTCTATATCTCACGAGCTTGTTGTGGGAGGAGATGTTGGTGAAGTTGTTTGCATCATCGAGGTCAGACTGAGAGAAAGCCTTGACTTTCTTGAAAGAGGCAGTGTGGGCCATGGCATACAGGTCATACACCTCTGGCACCTTATCCACCTTATTGTAGCGTGCCTGAAAGAGAGAAACAATGAAAATTAGTAATTAAAGGGCTCAAGCTAGCATGTGAATGAATTGCATGAATCATGAAGCAAACCACATACCCAGTTGCGCCCGAACTGATATAAGTTGGAGCTGCCTTGATGGTGTGGCACACCTTCCATTTGGGCACGTTTGTCCTTGGCCTCCTTGTGGAGGGCTAGCCATCGTTGTGAGCACCACTCATCGACCAACACCTCCCAACAATCCATCCGATCCGCACACCATCTCGGAGGCGCCTAAGTTAGCAAATAGAAACTTGAGCGCTACGGCTAAGAATTACTAAATGAAGGAACTTAAGTAGAGAAGGCCTTAAGAATTACCTTCATGTACTGCTCCTTACTCAGGAACTTATCGCGGCATGCCGGCTTGGTCTTCTTGATACCACGCAAGGCGTAGTAGTCTCGAACAGCCTGCACCCGAGCCTCGTGTCGTAAGTTCTGGAGTAGGCGCTTGCAGACGTTCTCGATAACATGTGCCGCGTCCTCCTCGTATCCCTCCTCACACCTGTAGAATGTCTGCAATCAAATGAGACAATGTTGATTAGTACAATTAATAACTAGCTAGTTGAAGATTTTTAAATGTGTAAAGGAGAAATTACCCAGAACTTTCTGATCACCATGTCTGCCCTCGTGTCACACACGACACCGTCGATAATCTCATTTGGCGGGGCCGGGGCAGCCACGTAGTGCTCCCAGCTCAATCCAAGCTCTGGAAGCCGACCCTCACCAGGCAACGTGACAAACCCCGGGAAGTTTTGCCGGCAAAGAACTCCAAGGACGGAGTTGGGCCGGCGGACACTATGATGGTGGTCCCAACCCCTGCAGCATGACAAGGCCAACGCATTAGTTATTTGAAAAAACGTGAATGCACAAGGTACAAAAATATTAAATGCACTTACGTACCTCTCCCCATCAGGGAAAATCAACCACCTCTGCTCGCGGGTCACCGGCACGGACGGGAGCCGTGTAGCACCACGCTGGTAGACGGTGCCCCCCTCCTCCTCAAGATCAGTCGGCTCCCTGCCATCATCAGCATGGCCACTCGGCTCCTCGGGCTGATCCGGCCAGGTACCCCATCCGGACGTGTGCTCCTCCGGGGTCACGTGGGCCGAACTCTCGTGGGCCGAAGACCCGTGGACCGGAGGCTCGTGGACCGGAGTTCGTGTAGCCTCCTCCTCGGACGAGTCCACCCTAGCAGTCACGTGCTCGGGTGAAACGGCTGGGGGTGGCGGCGAGGAAGGCACCGTAGCAGTCACCCTACCTCCTCTCCCACGACCACGTGCCCCACCTCCTCTCTTCCTACCTCGTCCCCTGCTGGGCACCACGGTCGACGAAGAAGGGCCCGGCGGTGTGGCCATACTGTCCAGCAACGCTCGGCGGAGAGGTGCATCTGGAATGGAAGACCTCAGACCACGCTCCCGACCAGCGCCCACCATCTTTCAACACCTGCCATGACAAACAGTAAACGAAATTAGTACAACATAAAAAAAGACCGACATGAATAATAATATGTGTATCACTTAAGTGTATCATCATCAAGTACAACATAAAAAAATGTAATACCTAACACTACTAATAATCTCGATCAGTATCATCAATAAATGCATAATCATCATCATCACTATAATCAATGACGGGCTCATAGGGTTCATTGGCATCAACATGTGCAAGGCCACCTTGACGTAATCGGTCAAGCATTGACAGGTCATCCGCAGCAGTAACCTCTTCTTGTTCCGGCTCTTCTTGTTCCTCCTCTGGGGTGATGTCGGATTCATTGTCGCTGTCTACTTCAATGTTTTGGGGTGAAGTATAGCGGTTCTTGAAACGCTTTTTGGAAAGACGTGTCTCTTGGAAGAATTCTCCTTCATATGTGTCTGGGTTAATGTGAGGTTCATAATCCTCTTCCTTTGGGGGAGAAAGTCTAGCACGTGGCGGCACTTCATAAACGACATCCCAACCTTTCAGATTTGGATTAGTTTGGCAGGCCCACGGTAGATAGAATACTTGGGTCGCCTGTTGAGCCATAATATAGACATCAGGAACATCTAAATGAGTGCTTTGGTTGATTTCAACTAGCCCTACATGTTCATGAGTCCTTCCAGTCTCCTTCGGCTGAAACCAATAACATTTGAAGACTACGACATTCGGTGGGTTTTCACCATAGAACAGAAGTTCATAAATTGCTTCAACTCTCCCATAATACTCGGTACCTCCTTCACCGATAGCAGATACACAACAATTTGTTGACTTTCGGTCCGCCATCGATAGCTCTTTGCCATAGGTACGAAAGCAATACCCGTTGATGTCGTACTTGTCAAATGAACGGACCTTATAGTCAAAACCATTAGCGACTTGTCTCAATTTGGCGTCCATAGACTCTGAATTAGCCTACAGGTTTAATATGAAAGGATTGTTGCATTATGCACAAATTAGCGAATGAAATGAAATTGTCTAATAGAAATTACCGTTTGTTTGAACCAAGAGATGAAACCGGGATAGCCACCTCCTTGCTTTGCGAGAAGCTCATACTCTTCGACGGAATCCTTTTGGATCTCCGCTCCATACGAGAATATGGTAACGTATCGACTGTATGACATATCCAGGAATAAGAGTAGTTCAAAGGAAATAGAAGTTGCGAAACAATGTACCGAGAACTTACTCGATGTACAGCCGCACTTCTATCAGGTTGTTGAAGATATACAACGAAATGGTCCGCCATTCTTCGTTATCCAAAGATACTGGATGTGAAACACTAGCTGGTGCGAGATTCCCTTTGAATAGGCTGAGGTTGGATCCACCCTTTTTAGGCTCGTCAGCATTGTACCGAGGCTTCGGATTATGCAAATGACGATTTTTGGCTTCGTAGTGCGCTGTTATGAAGTTTGCCGCCTCCTCTGTAATGAATGCCTCAGCCATCGATGCTTCAATTCTACATTTATTTTTACATTTTTCTCGAAGCGTCTTCTGCATCCTCTCAGTTGGGTAGCACCAACGATTTTGCACGGGCCCCCCCAATCTTGCCTCGGTCGGGAGATGCAAAATCAAATGTTGCATTGGATTAAAGAAGCCCGGTGGAAAGATCTTCTCTAACTTGCAGATCAACTCCGGCGCCAACTCTTCCATTTCTTCTAGCATGCCAGGCGATAGTTCTTTCGCACAAAGAACACGGAAGAAATAGCTGAGTTCTGCCAGTACTAGCCATTCATCCTCAGGGATGAAGCCACGCAACATCACCGGCATTACCCGCTCAATCCATATGTGCCAATCATGACTCTTGAGACCAAATATCTTCAGTTTATCAAGATTCGCTCCCCTCTTTAGATTCGCTGCATACCCATCGGGAAACATCAACTGCTGTTGCACCCACAAGAGAATTTCCCTCATAGCTGGCCTTCCAAGATTGAACCATGCCTTTGGCTTCGTCCAGTTCTGCTTTCCTTTCGGTTCTTTCATGTTTTGTAACGGCCTATCACATAGCGCCTCCAGATCGACTCTGGCCTTAGTATTATCCTTTGACTTCCCATCTATGCCGAACAATGTACCAAAAAGTGCCTCGGCGATATTCTTCTCAGTGTGCATCACGTCGATGTTGTGTGGGCAAAGGAGGTCTTTGAAGTAAGGCAGATCCCATAAGCATGTTTTGTGAGTCCACGCGTGCTTAGTATTATACCCCTTGAAGTACCCTGGACGTTGTGGATCTAGCTCGAGAGCGCTTAACTGATCCAGGGTCTGTTGGCCTGTCAATGCAGGTGGTGCAGAGTTTTTGACAACTCTACCCCTGATGAAGTTCTTCTTGTCTTTCCTGAACTTATGGCGAGGATCCAGGAACTGTCTATGCATGTCGAAGCAAGAAAACTTGCGACCGGCCTGAAGCCAACGAAACTCAAGAGCTCCCTTGCATGTGGGGCACGGGAACCTTCCATGCACACACCAGCCAACGAATAGCGCATACGCCGGCAAGTCATGCGTCGAGTACATGTACCAGACATGCATTATGAAGTTCCGTTTGCTAAAGGCGTCGTATGTCTTGAACCCATTATCCCAGGCTTCTTGCAATTTGTCCTTAAGCGGCTGCATGTACACATTCATATTTTTGCCCGGATAGTTGGGTCCTGGAATTATCAACGTCAGGAAAATGTTCTTTCTTTGCATAATCTGTCCGGGGGGGAGATTGAGTGGAAAGACAAATACGGGCCAACAACTATATTGGGCTGCCATCATACCAAACACACTGAACCCATCCGTGCTGATGCCGACTCGAGGATGCCTCGGATCTGCCGCTTTGTCAGCGTGTAATTCATCAAACTTTTTCCACGCAACACCATCCGATGTGTGTACCATCATCAGATTCCCATCTGCATCTAGTTCGGTTCTTTTGCCTGTTTTGTGCCATGTCATCTGTCTGGCCGTCTCTTCGACCATGAAAAGACGTTGAAGTCTTGGTACGATTGGCATATACCGAAGAACACTAACGGGGATTTTGGTCTGTGTCTTCTCACCCATACCGTTGTCTACCACAATATACCTGGAAGACTTGCAAATGGGACAATAGTTCAAGTCCGCATAGTCAAGCCTAAATAAGGCACATCCTTTCTCACAGGCATGTATCTTCTCATAGGGCATCTTCAGTGCACGGAGGATTTTGTCCGACTTGTAGAGGTTTGCAGGCATTACATGGCCTTTGGGTAGAAAGCGTCCAAATACTGTCATAATTGCGTCATAGCATTCTCTGCCCAAGTTGAACTGAGCCTTCAGAGCCATTACTTGTGAGATGGCATCCAACTGACAAAGCTCAGTGTGCTCATGGAGCGGACGTTTCGAAGACTCCAACATTTCATTGAAGGCCTTTGCAGATTCCTCCATCTCCTCGTCCGAATCCCGAGCATCATCATAGTCTTGCACCATGTTTTCCATCCCGGTACCATGCTCGCCGGTGCGACGACGATCCACCTCAGCTCGGTCACGTTGGGCAGACTCACCATGAAATGTCCACACCGTATAATCGGGCGTAAAACCACTCTTCTGCAGGTGTTTGCCCATTTCAGCCTCTGTCTTCTTTTCCCAATTGCCGCACCGGAAACAGGGGCACCAGGTTTTCTTTTGGCCATTTGCAAATGCGGCTTGCACAAACCCCTTAGTTTTTGTGAACCATTCAGCGCTCCATTTGTTCTGACCAGTGTGACCGGTATACATCCAAGCACGGTCACTCATCTTGACTTTTAGAGCTACTGGACACACAACAATTATATATGTAATTCACCATGTATATATTCATCAGTTGATCTACTTTGTCAATTTTATTACGTCCATGCAACCTACACTCTAATAGGTAATGATAGCTCCTAATCCCACCCGTGTATGTGTAGATTGGGTTCATTTTCCCATGCTATGCTCCGGATCCGACGCAAAATTTCGGCAGCACCTCCCCGTTGTTCTCCTGATACACGTCTCTGCAATAAACAGAGAGCATGTGTACCCGGAGAACAACAGGGGAGGCACTGACGAAATATATGCGTCGGATCCGGAGCAAAGCATATGGGAAAACGAACCCAATCTACACATACTCGGGCTGTCCATGGATAGCGTTGGACAATTCGAAAGAATCAAGGTTATAAATATGCAAATGCATGCATATTTATAACTATGACGCTTTCGAACGGGAGACACATATTGGTTACGCATACTGATGATTCAAGACACATATATAGCTAGCTATCAAGTTTCATCGGAATAGATCAAATAATTAATGGGGGAGGAGGACTTGTCATTTGTGCTCACCCACGAACGAAGGGGCAGAGCTCGTCAAACGCACGGCGAGGTCGTCGAACACCAAACCTCACAGCGATGAAACAACTGCACATTTAAAACTACACGATCAACACAATTATATATGATGTTTTTCATAACTAAATCGAAAAATATATGACCTAACTAATAATTCACAAATATATGACCACGTCGGCCTCTGGAAGGCCAAAGAACACCTTAATTTTCGGGAGGTGTCGGTGGTCGGGGTGCCCTGTCGGTGTTGGGGTGCCGTGTCGGGGTCGGGGTCTCGGGGTCGGGGTGTCGGGTCGGGGTGCCGGGTCGGGGTCGGGGTGCCGTGTCGGTGTTGGGGTCGGGGTGTCGGGTCCGACTCGCGGTCGGGGTCAGGGTCTCGGGGTCGGGGTGTCGGGTCGGGGTGCCGGGTCGGGGTCGGGGTGCCGTGTCAGTGTCGGGGTCGGGGTGTCGGGTAAGGCCCGGGGTCTCGGGGTCGGGGTCTCGGGGTCGGGGTGTCGGGTCAAGCTCGGGGTCGGGGTCTCGGGGTCGGGGTGTCTGGTCGGGGTGCCGGGTCGGGGTCGGGGTCGGGTGTCGGGTTGGGGTCGGGGTGCCGTGTCCGTGTCGGGGTCAGGGTGTCGGTGTCGGGGTGTCGTGTCGGTGTCGGGGTCGGGGTCTCGGGGTCGGGGTGTCGGGTTGGGGTCGGGGTGCCGTGTCCGTGTCGGGGTCGGGGTGTCGGGTCAGGCTCGGGGTCGGGGTGTCGGGGTCGGGGTCGGGGTGTCGGGGTCGGGGTCTAGGGGTCGGGGTCGGGGTCGGGGTCGGGGTGTCGGGGTCGGGGTCTAGGGGTCGGGGTGCCGGGTCGGGGTCGGGGTGCGGTGTCGGGTCGGGGTGCCGTGTCGGGTCGGGGTGCCGTGTCGGGTCGGGGGTTTTTCCTCTTTTTTCCTTTTCTTCTTCTTCCTTTTCTTCCTTTTCTTCCTTTTTTTCCTTCTTCTTCTTCTTCCTCCTTTCCTTTTTCCTCTTCTTCTTCTCCTCCTCTCCTCTTTTTTCTTCTTCTTTTTCCTCTTCTTCTTTTTTCTTCTCCTCCTCCTCTTCTTCTTCTCCTGATCTCCTCTTTTTTCTCTTTTTCTTCTTTCCTAAAACTAAACTAAACCTAAAACTAAAAAAACAGAAAAAGAAAAAAACTAAATCTAAACCTAAAACTAAACTAAGACTAAACCTATAAACCTAAGACTAATCCTAAAACTAAAACTAAATCTAAACTAAACATAAACCTAAAACTAAAAAAACAGAAAAAAAAAAGAAAAAAAAAAGGAAGAAGATCACCTGCAGGGTGGAGGAGGGGGGCGGTGCGGCCTGGGGCGGTGGAGGAGCGGGGCGGGGCGGCCTGGGGCGGCGGCGCCGGGCCCGGCCGGGGCGGCGGGGCGCGGAGGTGCCGGGGCGCCGGGGCGTGGCGGCGCCCAGACGGCAGGGCGGTGGGGGCGGCGGGGGCGACGGGGTGGGGGGCGCCGAGGCGGCGGCGGGGGCGCTGGGGCGGCGGCGGGGGGCGCTGGGCCGGCGGCGGGGCGTGGTGCGACGGGGCGGTGGAGGTGGGAGAGAAAGAGAGAGAGGGGGGGTGTGGGGCGCGGCCCCGTTAACGTTACGTGGGGCCTCCCTCTTTGCCATCCGCCACCCTTTGCCGTCCGCCTTCTTGCTCTTTGTCGTCCGCTAGCGGACGGCAAAGAGGGGGCCCGTTAGGTTTTTTTTTGCAGCTCGTCAGTGGGGCCCCTCCCTCTTTGCCGTCCGCTAGCCGACGGTAAAGAATCTTTGCCGTCCGCTAGCAGACGGCAAAGAACTGGCTGATGGCAAAGACCAAGTTTGCCATCAGCCAGTTCTTTGTCGTCTGCTTTTTGGAAGCTGATGGCAAAGAGGTTCTTTGCCGTCCGCTAGCGGACGGCAAAGAACTAGCAGATGGCAAACTAGCTGATTCCAGTAGTGAGCCATATTTATTGTAATAAGTTCTCTTTTGAGACATTCGATGTACTAAGTGTGTGATTGCTATTCTGTTATAAATCCATTCAAGTACTGTACGTGTCAGCATTAGTGATCCAGGGATGACACTACAGCACAGAGATCGAACCGTCTGAGGTCTCGTCGCTACAGCTCCTTTTCCTTCCTCTCCCCGCTCATGTAGTCTAGGGTTCGGGTTGCTCTTGGTACTTCGCGCGTCTCCCGGTGATTGTTTCTCTCCGTTCGTAGTCAACACGACGTATGTAGTACGACACCCAGTTTGGTCCTGATTTGTTTGTGAGAATTTTGGGATGGTACAAGGGGTTCGAATCGAGGGAGTGATGACCCACAAGTATAGGGGATCTATCATAGTCCTTTCGATAAGTAAGTGTGTCCAACCCAACGAGGAGCAGAAGGAAATGATAAGCAGTTTTCAGCAAGGTATTCTCTGCAACCACTGAAATTATCGGTAACAGATAGTTTTGTGATAAAGTAATTTGTACCGGGTAACAAATAGTAAAATTAAATAAGGTGCAGCAAGATGGCCCAATACTTTTTGTAGCAAAGGACAAGCCTGGACAAACTCTTATATAAAGGAAAGCCCTCCTGAGGACACATGGGAATTATCGTCAAGCTAGTTTTCATCACGCTCATATGATTCGCGTTCGTTACTTTGATAATTTGATATGTGGGTGGACCGGTGCTTGGGTATGGCCCTTCCTTAGACAAGCATCCCACTTATGATTAACCCCTATTGCAAGCATCCGCAACTACAAAAGAAGTATTAAGGTAAACCTAACCATAGCTTGAAATGTATGGATCCAAATCAGCCCCTTACGAAGCAACTCATAAACTAGGGTTTAAGCTTCTGTCACTCTAGCAACCCATCATCTACTTATTACTTCCCAATGCCTTCCCCTAGGACCAAACAATGGTGAAGTTTCATGTAGTCGACGTTCACATGACACCACTAGAGGAAAGACAACATACATCTCATCAAAATATCGAACGAATACCAAATTCACATGACTACTTATAGCAAGACTTCTCCCATGTCCTCAGGAACAAACGTAACTACTCACAAATCATATTCATGTTCGTATAGAGGGGTATTAATATGCATAAAGGATCTGAACATATGATCTTCCACCGAATAAACCAACTAGCATCAACTACAAGGAGTAATCAACACTACTAGCAACCCATAGGTACCAATCTGAGGCTTTGGGGCAAAGATTGGATACAAGAGATGAACTACGGTTTGAGAGGAGATGGTGCCGGTGAATATGTTGATGGAGATTAACCCCCTCCTGATGAGAGGATCGATGGTGATGACGTCGGTGACGATTTCCCCCTCCTGGAGGGAAGTTTCGCCGGCAGAACAGCTCCGCCGGAGCCCTAGATTGGTTCAGCCAAGGTTCCGCCTCGTGGTGGCGGATTTTCGTCCCGTGAGCTTCTTATGATTTTTTTCCTTGACGAAAGACTTCATATAGCCAAAGATGGGCATCAGAGGGCTGCTAGGGGGCCCACGAGGTAGGGGGCACGCCCAGGGGGTAGGGCCCCCCCCCACCCTTGTGGACGGTGGGTGGCCCCCCTCTGGTACTTCTTTCACCCAATATTTTATATATATTCTGAAACATGCTCCCATGAAGTTTCAGGACTTTTGGAGTTGTGCAGAATAGGTCTCTAATATTTGCTCCTCTTCCAGCCCAGAATTCTAGCTGCCAGGATTCCCCCTCTTCATGTAAACCTTTTAAAATAAGAGAGAATATGCATAAGTATTGTGACATAATGTGTAATAACAGCCCATAATGCAGTAAATATTGATATAAAAGCATGATGCAAAATGGACGTATCAACTCCCCCAAGCTTAGACCTCGCTTGTCCTCAAGCAAAAGCCGAAATTGAAAAATATGTCCACATGTTTAGAGATAGAGGTGTCGATAAAATAAAATACGGACATGAGGGCATCATGATCATTCTTAGAACAACAACATATATAGATATTATCATATGATTTCTTATACTAAGGTAACAATTCATTCACAATTTCAAGTATGAATCAATAACTTCATTGAGAACTAACAAACTATAATCTCAGTCATTGAAGCAATTGCAATTTATCATAACATCGGAAAGAGTCAATATAAGAGCTTTTCAGCAAGTCCACATACTCAACTATCATTTAGTCTTTCACAATTGCTAACACTCACACAATATTTATGGGTATGAAGTTTTTAATCTGACACAGAGAAAGATAGGGGCTTATAGTTTTGCCTCCCAACCTTTTAACTCAAGGGTAATGTCAACAATAATAGTTCATGAAAACTCACATCCAATTAGCCATATATATCAGGATCTTTCCAACACATTGTGCTTGCCAAAAGATAAAATGTAAAAAGGAAAGGTGAAGATCACCATGACTCTTATATGAAGTATAAGACAAGAATAATAGATAGGCCCTTCGCAGAGGGAAGTAGAGGTTTTCATGTGCTTTTATGGTTGGATGCACAAAATCTTCATGCGGAAGAACGTCACTTTATATTGCCGCTTGTGATATGGACCTTTATTATGCAGTCCATCGCTTTTATTTCTTCCACATCACAAGATCGTATAAAGCTTATTTTCTCCACAGTAATAAATCATACATTTTTAGAGAGCAATTTTTATTGCTTGCAACGATGACAACTTACTTGAAGGATCTTACTCAATCCATAGGTAGATACGGTGGACTCTCGTGGGAAAACTGGGTTTAAGGATATTTGGAAGCACAAGTATTATCTCTACTTGGTGCAAAGAATTTGGCTAGCATGAGAGGGAAAGGAAAGCTCGACATGTTGGATGATCCATGAAAATATACTTTATCTCAGATGTAAGAAAACATAACCCATTACGTTGTCTTCCTTGTCCAACATCAACTCTTTAGCATGTCATATTTTAATGAGTGCTCACAATCATAAAGGATGTCCAAGATAGTGTATTTTCATGTGAAAACCTCTCTTTCTTTGTTACTTCATATTAATTGCAACGATGACCAAAACTATGTTTGTCAACTCTCAACAACTTTTATTCATCATACTCTTTATATGTGAAGCCATTACTCTCCATAAGATCCATATGATCTCTTCATTTCTTTTTATTCTTTCTCTTTTATTTTATTCCCTCAAGATCATAGCAAGATAATCAAGCCCTTGACTCAACACTAATCTTTATATATAGCTCACGGACTCGATTACATAGAAGGATCGTAAAGCAAAACTCAAAAATAGATCATACTAAAACTTTATTCTACTAGATCAGGATATTATCAAAAGGATCAAACTAAGAAAAATGGTAAAGATAAAAGTGTGATGGTGATACGATACCGGGGCACTCCCCCAAGCTTGGCAGTTGCCAAGGGGAGTGCCCATACACATGTGTTTATGTCTCCTTCCTCGGAGGTGGTGATGATGGAGTTGTTGATAATGTGGGCTTGTCGTCCATCTGAAGGAAATATGCCCTAAAGGCAATAATAAAGTTATTATTTATTTCCCTATATCATGATAAATGTTTATTATTCATGCTAGAATTGTATTAACCGGAAACATAATACATGTGTGAATACATAGACAAACAGAGTGTCACTAGTATGCCTCTACTTGACTAGCTCGTTAATCAAAGATGGTTATGTTTCCTAACCATGGACAAAAGAGTTGTTATTTGATTGACGAGGTCACATCATTAGTTGAATGATCTGATTGACATGACCCATTCCATTAGCTTAGCACACGATCGTTTAGTATATTGCTATTGCTTTCTTCATGACTTATACATGTTCCTATGACTATGAGATTATGCAACTCCCGTTTGCCGGAGGAACACTTTGGGTGCTACCAAACATCACAACGTAATTGGGTGATTATAAAGGAGTACTACAGGTGTCTCCAAAGGTAGATGTTGGGTTGGCGTATTTCGAGATTAGGATTTGTCACTCCGATTGTCGGAGAGGTATCTCTGGGCCCTCTCGGTAATACACATCACATAAGCCTTGCAAGCATAATAACTAAGATGTTAGTTATGAGATGATGTATTACGGAACGAGTAAAGAGACTTGCCAGTAACGAGATTGAACTAGGTATTGGATACCGACGATCGAATCTCGGGCAAGTAACATACCGATGACAAAGGGAACAACGTATGTTGTTATGCGGTCTAACCGATAAAGATCTTCGTAGAATATGTAGGAGCCAATATGGGCATCCAGGTCCCGCTATTGGTTATTGACCGGAGACGTGTCTCGGTCATGTCTACATTGTTCTCGAACCGTAGGGTCCGCACGCTTAATGTTACGATGACAGTTATTACGAGTTTATGCATTTTGATGTACCGAAGGTAGTTCGGAGTCCCGGATGTGATCACGGACATGACGAGGAGTCTCGAAATGGTCGAGACATAAAGATTGATATATTGGAAGCCTATGTTTGGACATCGGAAGTGTTCCGGGTGAAATCGGGATTTTACCGGATTACCGGGAGGGTTACCGGAACCCCCCGGGAGCCAAATGGGCCAACATGGGCCTTAGTGGAAAGGTGAGAGGGCAGCCCACATAGGGCTGTGCCTCCCCCCCTCTCCCTAGTCCTATTAGGAATAGGAGAGGGGCCGGCCACCTCTCTCTTCTCTTCCCCTTTGGGGAATCCTATTAGGAATAGGATTGGGGGGAGGAGTCCTACTCCCGGTAGGAGTAGGACTCCTCCTGCGCCTCCTAGCTTGGCCGGCCAGCCTCCCCCCTTTCATCCTTTATATACGGGGGCAGGGGGCACCTCTAGACACACAAGTTGATCCTTGAGATCGTTCCTTAGCCGTGTGCGGTGCCCCCTGCCACCAAATTCCACCTCGATCATACCGTTGTAGTGCTTAGGCGAAGCCCTGCGTCGGTAGTACATCAAGATCGTCACCATGCCGTCATGCTGACGGAACTCCTCCCCGAAGCTTTGCTGGATCGGAGCCCGGGGATCGTCATCGAGTTGTACGTGTGCTAAGAACTCGGAGGTGCCGGAGTAACGGTGCTTGGATCGGTCGGATCGGGAAGAAGACGTACGACTACTTCCTCTACGTTGTGTGATCGCTTCCGCAGTCGGTCTGCGTTGGTACGTAGACAACACTCTCCCCTCTCGTTGCTATGCATCACCATGATCTTGCGTGTGCGTAGGAAAATTTTGAAATTACTACGTTCCCCAACAGTGGCATCCGAGCCTAGGTTTTATGGTTTGATGTTATATGCACGAGTAGAACACAAGTGAGTTGTGGGCGATATAAGTCATACTGCCTACCAGCATGTCATACTTTGGTTCGGCGGTATTGTTGGATGAAGCGGCCCGGACCGACATTACGCGTACGCTTATGCGAGACCGGTTTCCCTGACGTGCTTTGCACATAGGTGACTTGCGGGTGACTGTTTCTCCAACTTTAGTTGAACCGAGTGTGGCTATGCCCGGTCCTTGCGAAGGTTAAAACAGAGTCTATTTGACAAACTATCGTTGTGGTTTTGATGCGTAGGTGAGATTGGTTCTTGCTTAAGCCCGTAGCAGCCACGTAAAACTTGCAACAACAAAGTAGAGGACGTCTAACTTGTTTTTGCAGGGCATGTTGTGATATGATATGGTCAAGACGTGATGAGATATAAGTTGTTGTATGAGATGATCATGTTTTGTTGAAGTTATCGGCAACTGGCAAAATCCTTATGGTTGTCTCTTTATTGCATAAGATGCAAGCGCCAAATAATTGCTTTACTTTATCGCTATGCGATAGCAATAGTTGCAAGAGCAATAGTTGGCGAGACGACCGTGTGACAACACATTGATATAGATCAAGATGATGGAGATCATGGTGTCATGCCGGTGATGACAGAGATCATGGCAGTACTTTGGAGATGGAGATCAAAGAAGCAAGATGATGATGGCCATATCATGTCACATATTTTGATTGCATATGATGTTTATCTTTTATACATCTTATTTTTGCTTTGATTGACGGTAGCATTATAAGATGATCTCTCACTAAATTATCAAGAAGTGTTCTCCCTAAGTATGCACCGTTGCGAAAGTTCTTCGTGCTGAGACACCACGTGATGATCGGGTGTGATAGGTTCTACGTTCAAATACAACGGGTGCAAAACAGTTGCACACGCGGAATACTCAGGTTATACTTGACGAGCCAAGCATATACAGATATGGCCTCGGAACACAGAGACCGAAAGGTCGAGCGTGAATCATATAGTAGATCAACATAACGATGTTCAGCATTGAAAACTACTCCATCTCACGTGATGATCGGTTATGGTTTAGTTGATTTGGATCACGTGATCACTTAGAGGATTAGAGGGATATCTATCTAAGTGGGAGTTCTTAAGTAATATGATTAATTGAACTTAAATTTATCATGAACTTAGTCCTGGTAGTATTTTGCAAATTATGTTATAGATCAATAGCTCGCGTTGTTGCTTCCCTGTGTTTATTTTGATATGTTCCTAGAGAAAATTATGTTGAAAGATGTTAGTAGCAATGATGCGGATTGGATCCGTGATCTGAGGTTTATCCTCATTGCTGCACAGAAGAATTATGTCCTTGATGCACCGCTAGGTGACAGACCTATTGCAGGAGCAGATGCAGACGTTATGAACGTTTGGCTGGCTCAATATGATGACTACTTGATAGTTTAGTGCACCATGCTTAATGGCTTAGAATCAGGACTTCAAAGACGTTTTGAACGTCATGGACCATATGAGATGTTCCAGGAGTTGAAGTTAATATTTCAAGCAAATACCCGAGTTGAGAGATATGAAGTCTCCAGCAAGTTCTATAGCTAAAAGATGGAGGAGAATCGCTCAACTAGTGAGCATGTGCTCAGATTTTCTGGGTACTACAATCGCTTGAATCAAGTGGGAGTTAATCTTCCAGATAAGATAGTGATTGACAGAATTCTCTAGTCACCATCACCAAGTTAGCAGAACTTCGTGATGAACTATAATATGCAAGGGATAACGGAAACAACTCCCAAGCTCTTCGTGATGCTGAAATCAACGAAGGTAGAAATCAAGAAAAACATCAAGTGTTGATGGTTGACAAGACCACTAGTTTCAAGAAAAGGGCAGAGGGAAGAAGGGGAACTTCAAGAAGAACGGCAAGCAAGTTGCTGCTCAAGTGAAGAAGCCCAAGTCTGATCCTAAGCCTGAGAATAAGTGCTTCTACTGCAAAGGGACTGGTCACTGGAAGTGGAACTACCCCAAGTGATTGGCGGATAAGAAGGATGGCAAAGTGAACATAAGTATATTTGATATACATGTTATTGATGTGTACTTTACTAGTGTTTATAGCAACCCCTTAGTATTTGATGCTAGTTCAGTTGCTAAGAGTAGTAACTCGAAACGGGAGTTGCAGAATGAACAGAGACTAGTTAAGGGTGAAGTGACGATGTGTGTTGGAAGTGGTTCCAAGATTGATATGATCATCATCGCACACTCCCTATACTTTCGGGATTATTGTTGAACCTAAATAAGTGTTATTTGGTGTTTGCGTTGAGCATGAATATGATTTGATCATGTTTATTATAATACGGTTATTCATTTAAGTAAAAGAATAAATTGTTGTTCTGTTTACATGAATAAAACCTTATATGGTTACACACCCAATGAAAATAGTTCATTGGATCTCGATCTTAATAATACACATATTCATAATATTGAAACCAAAAGATGCAAAGTTAATAATGATAGTGCAACTTATTTGTGGCACTGCCGTTTAGGTCATATTGGTGTAAAGCGCATGAAGAAACTCCATGCTGATGGGATTTTGGAATCACTTGATTATGAATCACTTGATGCTTGCAAACCATGCCTTATGGGCAAGATGACTAAACGCCGTTCTCCGGAACAATGAAGCAAGCAACAGATTTGTTGAAAATCATACATACTGATGTATGTGGTCCGATGAATATTAAGGCTTGCAGCAGGTATCATTATTTTCTGACCTTCACAGATGATTTGAGCAGATATGGGGATATCTACTTGATGAAACATAAGTCTGAAACATTTGAATAGTTCAAAGAATTTCAGAGTGAAGTAGAAAAACCATCATGACAAGAAAATGAAAGTTTCTACGATATGATCGCAGAGGTAAAATGTTTGAGTTACGAGTTTGGTCTTCAGTTAAAACAATGTGAAATAGTTTCACTACTCACGCCACCTGGAACACCACAGCATAATGGTGTGTCCGAACGTCATAACTGTACTTTATTGGATATAGTGCAATCTATGATGTTTCTTACCGATTTACCACTATCGTTTTGGGGTTATGCATTAGAGACAGCTGCATTCACGTTAAATAGGGCACCATCTAAATCCGTTGAGACGACACCGTGTGAACTATGGTTTGGCAAGAAACCTAAGCTGTCGTTTCTTAAAGTTTGGGGTTGCGATGCTTATATGAAAAAGTTTCATCCTGATAAGCTCAAACTCAAATCAGAGAAGTGCGTCTTCATAGGATATCCAAAGGAAACTATTGGATACACCTTCTATCACAGATCCGAAGGCAAGACTTTTGTTGCTAAAATTCGGAAACTTTCTGGAGAAGGAGTTTCTCTCGAAAGAAGTGAGTGGGAGGAAAGTAGAACTTGACGAGGTAACTGTACCTGCTCCCTTATTGGAAAGTAGTACATCACAGAAAACTGTTTCTGTGACACCTACACCAGTTAGTGAGGAAGCTAATGATGATGATCATGAAACTTCAGAACAAGATACTACTGAACCTCGTAGATCAACCAGAGTAAGATCCGCGCCAGAGTGGTACGGTAATCCTTTTCTGGAAGTCGTGCTACTAGATCATGATGAACCTACGAACTATGAGGAAGCGATGATGAGCCCAGATTCCGCGAAATGGTTTGAGGCCATGAAATCTGAGATATGATCCATGTATGAGAACAAAGTATGGACTTTGATGGATTTGCCCGATGATCGGCAAACCATAGAAAATAAATGGATCTTCAAGAGGAAGACGGACGCTGATAGTAGTGTTACTATCTACAAAGCTAGAATTGTCGAAAAAGGTTTTCAACAAGTTCAAGGTGTTGACTACGATGAGTTTTTCTCACTCGTATCTATGCTTAAGTCTGTCCGAATCATGTTAGCAATTGCCGCATTTTATGAAATCTGGCAAATGGATAAACAAAACTACATTCCTTAATGGATTTATTAAAGAAGAGTTGTATGTGATGCAACTAGAAGGTTTTGTCAATCCGAAAGGTGCTAACAAAATGTGCAAGCTCCAGCGATCCATCTGTGGACTGGTGCAAGCATCTCGGAGTTGGAATATACGCTTTGATAAGTTGATCAAAGCATATAGTTTTATATGGACTTGCGGTGAAGCCTGTATTTACGAGAAAGTGAGTGGGAGCACTACAGCATTTCTGATAAGTATATGTGAATGACATATTGTTGATCGGAAATAATGTACAATTATTCTGTAAAGCATAAAAGGAGTGTTTGAAAGGAGTTTTTCAAAGAAAGACTTCGGTAAAGCTGCTTACATATTGAGCTTCAAGATCTATAGAGATAGATCAAGACGCTTGATAAGTTTTTCAATAAGTACATACCTTGACAAGATTTTGAAGTAGTTCAAAACGGAACAGTCAAAGAAAAAGTTTCTTGCCTGTGTTACAAGGTGTGAAGTTGAGTAAAGACTCAAAGCCCGACCACGGCAGAAGATAGAAAGAGAATGAAAGTCATTCCCTATGCCTCATTCATAGGTTCTATAAAGTATGCCATGCTGTGTACCAGATCTATTGTATACCCTGCACTGATTTGGCAAGGGAGTACAATAGTGATCTAGGAGTAGATCACTGGACAGCGGTCAGAATTATCCTTAGTGAAATAAGGATGTGTTTCTCGATTATGGATGTGACAAAAAGGTTCGTCGTAAAGGGTTACGTCGATGCAAGTTTTTGACACTGATCCAGATGAATCTAAAGTCACAATCTGGATACATATTGAAAGTGGGAGCAATTAGCTAGAGTAGCTCCGTGCAGAGCATTATAGACAAAGAATTTTGCAAAATACTTACGGATCTGAATGTGACAGACCCGTTGACTAAAATTATCTCACAAGCAAAAACATGATCACACCTTAGTACTCTTTGGGTGTTCATCACATAGAGATGTGAACTAGATTACTGACTCTAGTAAACCCTTTGAGTGTTGGTCACATGACGATGTGAACTATGGGTGTTAATCACATGGTGATGTGAACTATTGCTACTAAATCACATGGCGATGTGAACTAGATTATCGACTCTAGTGCAAGTGGGAGACTGAAGGAAATATGCCCTAGAGGCAATAATAAAGTTATTATTTATTTCCTTATATCATGATAAATGTTTATTATTCATGCTAGAATTGTATTAACCGGAAACATAATACATGTGTGAATACATAGACAAACAGAGTGTCACTAGTATGCCTCTACTTGACTAGCTCGTTAATCAAAGATGGTTATGTTTCCTAACCATGGACAAAAGAGTTGTTATTTGATTAACGAGGTCACATCATTAGTTGAATGATCTGATTGACATGACCCATTCCATTAGCTTAGCACATGATCGTTTAGTATATTGCTATTGCTTTCTTCATGACTTATACATGTTCCTATGACTATGAGATTATGCAACTCCCGTTTGCCGGAGGAACACTTTGGGTGCTACCAAACATCACAACGTAACTGGGTGATTATAAAGGAGTACTACAGGTGTCTCCAAAGGTAGATGTTGGGTTGGCGTATTTCGAGATTAGGATTTGTCACTCCGATTGTCGGAGAGGTATCTCTGGGCCCTCTCGGTAATACACATCACATAAGCCTTGCAAGCATAATAACTAAGATGTTAGTTATGATATGATGTATTACGGAACGAGTAAAGAGACTTGCCAGCAAAGAGATTGAACTAGGTATTGGATACCGACGATCGAATCTCGGGTAAGTAACATACCGATGACAAAGGGAACAGCGTATGTTGTTATGCGGTCTGACCGATAAAGATCTTCGTAGAATATGTAGGAGCCAATATGGGCATCCAGGTCCCGCTATTGGTTATTGACCGGAGACGTGTCTCGGTCATGTCTACATTGTTCTCGAACCGTAGGGTCCGCACGCTTAACGTTACGATGACAGTTATTATGAGTTTATGCATTTTGATGTACCGAAGGTAGTTCGGAGTCCCGGATGTGATCACGGACATGACGAGGAGTCTCGAAATGGTCGAGACATAAAGATTGATATATTGGAAGCCTATGTTTGGACATCGGAAGTGTTCCGGGTGAAATCGGGATTTTACCGGATTACCGGGAGGGTTACCGGAACCCCCCGGGAGCCAAATGGGCCAACATGGGCCTTAGTGGAAAGGTGAGAGGGAAGCCCACATAGGGCTGCGCCTCCCCGCCTCTCCCTAGTCCTATTAGGACTAGGAGAGGGGCCGGCCACCTCTCTCTTCTCTTCCCCTTTGGGGAATCCTATTAGGAATAGGATTGGGGGGAGGAGTCCTACTCCCGGTAGGAGTAGGACTCCTCCTGCACCTCCTAGCTTGGCCGGCCAGCCTCCCCCCTTTCATCCTTTATATACGGGGGCAGGGGGCACCTCTAGACACACAAGTTGATCCTTGAGATCGTTCCTTAGCCGTGTGCGGTGCCCCCTGCCACCAAATTCCACCTCGATCATACTGTTGTAGTGCTTAGGCGAAGCCCTGCATCGGTAGTACATCAAGATCGTCACCACGCCGTCGTGCTGACGGAACTCCTCCCCGAAGCTTTGCTGGATCGGAGCCCGGGGATCGTCATCGAGCTGTACGTGTGCTAAGAACTCGGAGGTGCCGGAGTAACGGTGCTTGGATCGGTCGGATCGGGAAGAAGACGTACGACTACTTCCTCTATGTTGTGTGATCGCTTCCGCAGTCGGTCTGCGTTGGTACGTAGACAACACTCTCCCCTCTCGTTGCTATGCATCACCATGATCTTGCGTATGCGTAGGAAAATTTTGAAATTACTACGTTCCCCAACACCATCTTCCAAGGCATAGGCTCACCATCATAGAAGGATGACCGAGTCTCCGGGATCCTCAAATCTGCAGCCAAACTCATCCTCTTGAGTCTATATTCATACTCACAGTTTTGGTTTTGCAGGTCATAGATCTGGGCTTGGAGGCGCTCAATTTTCTTGTGAACCTTGAAGATGGCCTCCCCAATGTTCTTATCATCCAGCTTGTGGTTGTTGGTGAACTCCATAATCATTATATGATTGGAGTCGAGTCCACGTTCCACCATCTCCTAGCACTTGAAAACTTGTTGCTCCATTGCCTCGAGCCTTGTCTCCATGCTTTCGGTCCTCCTTGGTCCCTCAACATCGTGGATGTTTAGCAACCCCTCACGCATCTCAATGGTTTGAGGGTGTTGCAGCACCTCTGTGAGGTAGGGTTGATGATCTTCTCGAAGAACTTGTCCTTGGGGGCCCTTGAAGACGCCATGGCGATCTACATCTGTCAGAAAAACAGCTCAAAACAAAAACATGAGATAGTTGCGTGGTACGGTGGTCAAAACCTTCAGGAGATTATATAATGATTTTTTACCGACCAAAAGAAGTATCATGCAAGAAAACAGAGTCCGGAGAGCACACGAGGTGCCCACGAGGCAGGGGGCGCGCCCTCCACCCTCGTGGATGCCTCGTGTCCTTCCCGGACTGCTTCTTATTTTTCTATTTTCTTAAATATTCCAAAACGGAGAAAAATTGCTATAAGAACTGTTTTGGAGTCAGTTTACTTACCGTACCACGTACCTATTCCTTTTCGGAGTTTGAAACATTCTGGAAAGTGTCCCTTATGTATTCCACCGGGGTTACGATTTCAATAACATTAGTTTCAACATTTATGGGATTACCTGAGATATAATGTTTGATTCTTTGACTGTTCACCACCCTTGGATTTGTGCCTTCGAAGTTGTTGATTTTTATGGCACCGGAACGATAGACCTCCTCGATGACGTAAGGACCTTCCCATTTAGAGAGGAGTTTTCCTGCAAAAAATCTTAAACGAGAGTTGTATAATAATACATAATCACCTACATTAAATGTCGCGACCCGACCTCAAATGGTCAAGTCTCTGTGCTTCCGTGTCATCCCTGGATCGGTAATGCTGACACACACAGTACTCGAAGTATTTATAACAGAGTAGCAATCACACACTTATTACATCCAATGTCTCAAAAGAGAACTTATTACAATAATTATGGCTTAAGGCCATCTAATACGATAACAGCGGAAGGCTTGGAAGATAAAGTGAGTCCATCAACTCCAACGGCATAGCTGAGCTGCACGTCAACGACCTAACAAACTTTACTCCTCGTCTGAAAAGTCTGCACCATAATACGTTGCAGCCCGAAAACGGGTCAGCACATGGAATATGCTGGCAATGTAACCCAGTAGAGCAAGAACAGAATAATGATATCACTAAATGCATATTTGGCTGGTGGAAAGCTCTATGGTTATAGTTTTTGCGAAAAGCCAATTTTTCCCTACAACAAAGGAATAAGTTTTATTTTAACTATCATGGTGGTTGAAACATCATTGAGAAGGTTCCTCCAACTCAATCCCAATTAAAGTAATTAACAACCCAACAATATTAATTAAGAGTGATGAGATACTTAAGATACTCCAAGTACTAGATACTCAAGATTGTCCATAACAGGGGACACGGCTAACCATGATTAGTTCGTACACTCTGCGGAGGTTTGCGCACTTTTCCCCACAAGACTCGATCGCCTCCATTGGATTTCTCGCACTACATGGTGTTTGAGAAACGGATGACCGAGACACAGTCTTTCAGAAACATTAACTCTCTACTCCGGGTAGACCATACCAAACCTACAAACCCACTACCTACTGATCTGCCTCTTCACGAGCTTCACGTAACTTACTCAACTATGCTAGAGCCCATAATAGCTTATGGCTCCACACGGAAGTTTCTAGCATGAATCATCTCAGTTCCCTTTGAGCCTGGGTGGCGGTCCATAGGAAGATCACACAGGTACTCCGGGATTTCCAAAAATACAGGCAACACTGGGTACTCCAGGTGCCTCAATCCACCCAGATGTAAATTTAAGTTGCCACCTTAAGTAGAACCATTAATTAACAATCTCACATCTATCATGGATTTCACTCACCCAAACCACGTCTACGAGCATAGCATAGCAATATAAGCAACGCGTAGAAGTAACTCCCAAGGGTTTGAATATAACAGGGCAATATGTTCTACCTCAACAACTACTTCCCAACCCACATGTTAATGGCATCCTAATCATGCAATGTTTGAGGATTGAAACTAATGCATAAAAATTGGGTATGGAAATAATATGATCAATGTGTTACTTGCCTTGCTGACAATCCGCGAAACCTAGGGACTGCAAATAACACTCTTCGCACTCCGGGAATATTATCGCAAGCAAACAATAGCATACATAAACAATCAAGCTAAGATGCACGGGCAAAACTCAAATAAGAGAGATTGACTAGAAAGTTCAACTTAAGAACTCCGGTTTGCAAAAAGAATCAAACCAAACAGAGCAAGGAAACTCAAACGGCAAAAGAAACAAGATCCGTTTACTAATCTGAACTAAGGTCAAATTTTACAGTAGCAAAAACTAGTTCAAGATGGCTAAGCGGAAAGAGGTTCTCGAGACAAAGATCTAGGCGTTTGAATCACCTGATTCCGACTAACGAGCGAAAAGATAAACAGAAATGAAAATTGGATCAGAAATCACGATCGAGAATAATCGCGGAAAAATCCGATAAAAAGAAAACTGACGAACAGACTAACGAACGAGCGTTCGTTATCTGTAACTAACGAGCCAAAACCGTTCGTTAAAAAGTACGTACGGACGAAGGTCTGCTAAATAGAGGAACCGGGAAAAACCGGCAAACCGATCTAAAAAGGTACTAGGGTTTTAAAAAAACCGAAACGGTTTCTTAAAAAAACTAGCGGCGGCGGATCAGTGCGGTACCTCCGGCGAGGCGGGGCTTGGGCGGCGGCTTCCAGCGGCGGCGGCGAGGCGACGGCGGCACGGCGCGGCGAAGCAGCGACGGCGGCACGGCGCGGCGAAGCGGCGGCGGGGCGCGGCTGTAGCGACGGCGGTGAGGAGCGAGCGGCGGGAGGCGGCGGCGCGGCTCGGGGGGGGCTCGGCGGCGGTGGTGGTGGCGGCGGGGTCCGGGGGGAGCATATAAAGGGGGGGCGGCGTGGCTTGGAGGAGGGGCCAAGGCAGTGGCGAGTAGGAGTCTCGACCGGACTCCTCGTCTGAGGCGGCGGCGGCGGCTCGGTCTTCGGGTGGGAGACGGCGCGCGCGCGGCGTGGGACGGCCCGGCTGGGTTTCGACCCAGTAGGCTGGAAGTTTTTTTTAAAATAATTCCGTCGAACAGAAAACAAATCCTAGAAAATAAAATAAAAATCTAAAAATGCTAAAACAAATTTTCACCGTCTAAATAAAATATTTAGAACGAGATGAATATTTTCTTGGCCCTAAAATGCAATTTTGAAAATGTGCAATTTTTCTAATGCAAATAAAATCCAAATAAAATCAAATAAATGATTTTAATATTTTTCCTCCAATATTTCAATTATTTTGGAGAAGTCATATTATCTCCTCTCATATATTTTATTATGAAATATTTTTCAGAGAGAAAAATAATCAAAATCAAAAATCCTTTTTTCATTATTTGATAAAAAAATCAAATATGAAAGCCGGGAAACCCCCAACTCTCTCCGAGGGTCCTTGAGTTGCTTAGGATTTTGAGGATTGCGGAACGAAAATGCAATAAAATATGATATGCATGAATGATCTATGTATAGCATTCCAAATTGAAAATTTGGGATGTTACAAACATACCCCCCCCTTAAGATGAATCTCGCCCTCGAGATTCAGGTTGGCTAGAAAATAGGTGTGGGTGGTCTTTGCGTAGATCATCCTCTCGTTCCCAGGTGGCTTCATCCTCGGTATGGTGACTCCACTGAACTTTGCAAAACTTGATAACCTTGCTGCCGGTGACTCGGCTGGCAAACTCAAGAATCTTAACTGGCTTTTCCTCATAAGTCAAATCACTGTCCAACTGAATCTCCTCCAATGGTACTGTATATCTTAACGGTATTTCGGCCATCTCAGCATGACACTTCTTCAACTGTGAAACGTGAAACACATCATGAACTCTTGACAGTCCTTCTGGTAACTCCAACTTGTAGGCAACTTCACCCATCTGTTCCAAAACACGATACGGTCCTACAAATCTCGGGGCTAACTTTCCCTTAACTCCAAAATGTTTCACTCCTCGCAAGGGTGATACTCGCAGAAATGCTCTTTCTCCAATTTCATAGGTTACCTCCTTGCGTTTCGAGTCTGCATAACTCTTCTATTTGGACTGAGCAATCTTCAGTCTATCATGAATCAGCTTAACTTTTTCTTCAGACTCTTTGATCAAGTCCGGTCCAAAAAACTGTCAGTCTCCTACTTCATCCCACATCAACGGCGTTCTACACCTTCATCCATACAGGGCTTCGAACGGTGCCATCTTCAAACTGCCTTGGTAGCTATTGTTGTATGAGAACTCTGCGTAAGGCAAATTTTCATCCCAACTAGATCCATAATCTAGCGCACAGGCTCTCAACATATCTTCTAGAATTTGGTTGACTCTCTCGGTCTGTCCATCCGTCTGCGGGTGAAATGTTGTACTGAACTCCAATCTCGTACCCAAAGTCTGGTGTAACTGCTGCCAAAACTTTGAGGTAAACTGTGTTCCTCTATCTGATATGATGGTCCTCGAAACTCCATGCAGACATACGATCCTGGACATATATATCTTGGCCAACTTCGCACTTGTATAAGTGGGTTTCACTGGGATAAAGTGAGCCACTTTGGTCAAGCGATCAACTACTACCCATATGGAATCATATCCTGATTTGGTCCTGGGCAATCCGGTGATAAAGTCCATGCCAAGTTTATCCCACTTCCATTCGGGTATTGGCATAGGCTGTAACAGTCCTGTTGGCTTTTGATGCTCTGCCTTCACTCTTAGGCATACATCGCATATAGCTACATACTCGGCAATATCCTTCTTCATCCCTGTCCACCAGAAACGTTCCTTCGAATCCAAATACATCTTGGTGTTTCCGGGGTGTATCGAGCATGGTGCGTCATGAGCCTCCTGAAGTATTAACTTCCTGATCTCTGGGTCATTGGGCACGTATATTCGGTCCTCAAACCATAAGGTATCATGCTCGTCCTCACGAAAACCTTTGGCCTTTCCTTTGCTCATCTTCTCCTTTATCTCGGCAATCTCTTTGTCATCCTTCTGAGCTTCCCGAATCTTCCCCAACAGCGTCGACTGAACTTCCATTGTTGCAACAAAACCTCTAGGAACAATCTCTAATCGAAGTTCCATGATATCCTCTGCTAACTCCTTTGGCAGTCCTGTACTCTCTAGGATATTAGCATAACTCTTTCGGCTCAAGGCGTCTGCTACGACATTGGCTTTCCTGGATGATAGTGTAGCTTCATGTCATAATCTTTTATAAGCTCCAACCATCTCCTCTGCCTAAGGTTCAGCTCCTTCTGCGTGAATATGTACTTCAAACTCTTATGACCCGTGTACACATCACAACGGTTTCCAATAAGGTAATGTCTCCAAGTCTTCAATGCATGCACTACTGCTGCTAGCTCCAAATCATGAGTGGCATAGTTCAACTCGTGAGGTTTTAGTTATCGTGAGGCATATGAAACAACTCTTCCATCCCGCATAAGCACACTTCCAAGTCCTAAGCAAGAGGCATCGCAATACACTTGGAAATCCTTATGTATATCTGGCAGTGTCAGCACTGGGGCTGTAGTCAAACGTTTGTTCAACTCCTGGAAAATTGCCTCGCAATCTTCTGTCCATTTAAACTTAGTATCCTTCTTCAATAACTGCGTCATTGGTTTCCAATCTTGGAAAAATTCTCAATGAATCTCCGATAGTATCCTGCGAGTCCAAGAAAACTGCTGATCTCGCTAACTGAAGTGGGTGCCAACCATTCAGTGACTGACTGAACCTTGCTGGGGTCTACTGCTATACCTTCTCCTGATATAACATGTCCAAGGAATCCAACTTCTTTCAACCAAAAACTCACATTTGCTGAACTTGGCATACAACTGGTGCTCCCTGAGTTTCTCGAGAACTAATCGCAAATGCTCCTTGTGCTCCTCTTCATTCTTCGAGTATACCATAATATCATCAATAAACACCACAACAAACTTGTCCAAATATTCCATGAATACCTTGTTCATCATGCTCATGAAATAGGCAGGGGCATTAGTCAGTCCAAACGACATGACCGTATACTCATATAATCCGTAACGCATGGTGAATATTGTCTTTGGTATATCTTTCTCTCGAATCTTCAACTGATGGTATCCCGATCGCAAATCAATCTTTGAAAATACCTTAGCTCCTTGCAGCTGATCAAACATATCATTGATCATCGGTTGTGGGTACTTGTTCTTAATTGTCACTTCATTCAAGGCCCGATAATCAACAACCATTCTTAGGGATTTATCCTTCTTCTCAACCAAAAGCATTGGGGCTCCCCAAGGTGATGAAATCCTTCGAATGTAACCTTTCTCCAATAACTCCTTGATCTGTTTCTTAATCTCCTCCAGATCATTTGCGGGCATCTGATAGGGTCTCTTGGATATTGGCCCGGTATCTGGCAGTAGCTCTATCAAAAACTCGATGTCTCGATCCGGTGGCATGCCTGGTAACTCCTTTGGAAAAACATCTGGGTAATCCCTCACTATCGGCAGTTCCTCCTGAACAACTCCCGTGAGGGTATTCACTTGGCTCCTCCTAGGCACATGCCTAGATACATACTTAATCATTTTTCCCTCCGGGGTGGTGAGATAAATCGACTTACTAGCACAATCAATACTGCCTCCATACTTTGACATCCAGTCCATACCTAATATCACATCCAATCCTTGTGACTCCAAGATAACTAGGTCGGATGGAAAAACATGGTTACCAATGATTAAGGGTATCTGGCCGCACCATCGGCTAGCCATATATTCTGCTCCGGGTGAACTCACTAAGAGAGGGATCCTAAGGGTTTGGGTTGGTAGTCTAAACTTTTCCACGAATCCCCTTGATATGTATGAATGCGATGCACCAGTATCAAAAAGAACAAGAGAGGTAAATGACTTAACCAAAAACTTACCTATAACCACGTCTGGCTGCTCTTCAACCTCCTCCATGTTAACGTGGTTCACTTGTCCTTTGTTGAATGGATTGGGCTTCTTCCCAGCGCTCCCATTTCCGTTTCCATTATTTCCTTCAGGGCACTCCGTGGCATAGTGTCCAGTCTTCCCGCACTTAAAGCAAGTAACGTGACTTAGGTCTCTTTTGGCGGGTGTGGTTGGGTTGGGGCGGTTCTGATTGTTGTTAGCTCTGTTCCCGTTCCCATTTTTAGAACCATTGTGGTTATGCGATCCTCCTCCGGTGTGGTTATGACCTCCATGGTTATGAACAAGTCCTCCCGAGTTCGGGGTTAGGCGAGGCTTCTGCTGAGCTCCTGAGTTATACCTCCCTTGTCCATACTTCCTCTTTCGGCTCTCAATCTGTTGCTGCTTCCCTTCAATCATAAGATCCTTATCTACCAACTCCTGGTAGTTGTTGAAGGTTGCTACCATCAAGTGCATACTCATCTCATCATTCAGCCCTTCCATAAACTTCTCCTGCTTCGCGGCATCTGTGGCCACGTCATCAGGGGCATAGCGAGATAACTTGCTAACTCATCCACGTACTATGCCACACTACGGTTCCCCTGGTGTAAGTTGTGAAACTCATGTTTCTTCATATTCATGGCTCCAGTTGAGACATGAGCTGTACGGAAGGCTTGCCAAAATTGGTCCCATGTCATTGTGGCTATGGGGTTGGTGACAGTGTAATTCTCCCACCATGATGCTGCTGGTCCATCCAATTGATGTGTGGCAAAATGCACCTTCTCGGCATCAGTGCATCTTGCAGTGGTTAACTCCCTTCCAATCCTGCGGAGCCAATCATCTGCTACTATAGGCTCGGTGCTACTGGAAAACACCGGCCGTTGCAACCTCAGAAAACGGGTTAAGTTGTCAACTGGTGATGGTGGTGGTGGATTGTTTTTGTTGTTGTTGTTGCCCTGGTTCTGAACTAACAACTACATCAGGGTATTCTGCTGCTGGATCAACTGAGTGAGCTCAGGTGGGAATGCAAATCCGGGGTCATGTCTCGGAGGCATCTGATGGGTTTTAGAGGGGAGAGATTAGAATAGAATGAGGTCTAATGAGAAAGGACTACCCATATGCACATGAGACAAACACAAACATTTCACTCAATCAATCAAGCAAGGCATACGATCGATCTAACTATCGCAAAAGTGCTCGGACTACTCTATTTACATGGGGGAATACTACTACTCATGTGGTGGTCTACTAAAAATATTCCTCGGTTGCAGACTCCATGATATCTGCTCCAGCTTCGTCTTCAAAGTCATCATCGCTCAGGTCAGAGTCGGTGTCATTGATGATGATGTAGTCTTCTGGGCGAATCTCCTTAGGTTCTTCGTCTTCTTCTACTGGTGTGGGGTCTCCCATGAATATTCCGATCTTCTTAATCAGGTCGTCATTCTTCTCCAGTAGTGTCGCAATTTCCTCCTCATATCCATCGCGTGTAGACTTAAGTTCTTCTTCCAGCTCGATGATCCTTGGCTTCGCCTTCTTCAAATCTATCATGTCTGCGCACAACTGATTCTCCTAGCGTCGAATGTGCTGGTTTAGTTCCTGAATGAAAGCTGCAATTGATCTATCCTTCCTGGTGCTGATCATCTCACATTGCTCGTCTCGGTGCCCACAGATCTAATAGATAGTGTCTTTAAGCTCCTTTTGATAAAATTCTCCAATGTGTCCCATGGTGATGTGAGCTACCATACTCTTTCCTAGACTCCAGGTTGGTGCATCGAAGGAAAACTCTATGGGTTTAGTGACTGGCGTGAAGGTCCTTCCTGGAACTTGAACTTGAATCACCCATCGCTCCTCTTCTGGTAAAGTGGCATTGTAGGTCCCGGTGAAGCTTGGTATTACTATGTTCAGGTACCTAGTGACTTCCTTCAGGTGTCATCCAAAAGGTGCTTCTTCATCCGGTTGTGCAAACTTGTTCTTCATCTCCGCCATCCTAAAGAGTAGAAAATGGAGAGGAGTCGGAAATGGGTAGAGAAGGGTGATCTAGGGCTTTAGCTTAGTGGTCATGTCCTACACTTAGCGTGTGCTAGGATACCATCTTTGTAGCGACCCGACCTCAAATGGTTAAGTCTTTGTGCTTCCGTGTCATCCCTGGATCGGTAATGCTGACACACACAGTACTCGAAGGATTTATAACAGAGTAGCAATCACACACTTATTACATCGAATGTCTCAAAAGAGAACTTATTACAATAATTATGGCTTAAGGCCATCTAATACGATAACAGCGGAAGGCTTGGAAGATAAAGTGAGTCCATCAACTCCAGTGGCATAGCTGAGCTACATGGCAACGACCTAACGAACTTTACTCCTCGTCTGAAAAGTCTGCAACATAATATGTTGCAGCCCGAAAACGGGTCAGCACATTGAATATGCTGGCAATGTAACACAGTAGAGCAAGAACAGAATAATGCTATCACTACATACATAGCTGGTGGAAAGCTCTATGGTTATAGTTTTTGCGAAAAGCCAATTTTTTCCTACAACAAAGGAATAAGTTTTATTTTAACTATCATGGTGGTTGAAACATCATTGAGAAGGTTCCTCCAACTCAATCCCAATTAAAGTAATTAACAACCCAACAATATTAATTAAGAGTGTTGAGATACTTAAGATACTCCAAGTACTAGATACTCAAGATTGTCCATAACCAGGGACACGGCTAACCATGATTAGTTTGTACACTCTGCAGAGGTTTGCGCACTTTTCCCCACAAGACTCGATCGCCTCCGTTGGATTTCTCGCACTACATGGTGTTTGAGAAACGGATGACCGAGACACAGTCTTCCAGAAACATTAACTCTCTACACCGAGTAGACCATACCAAACCTACAAACCCACTACCTGCTGATCTACCTCTTCAAGAGCTTCACGTAACTTACTCAACTATGCTAGAGCCCATAATAGCTTGTGGCTGCACATGGATGTTTCTAGCATGAATCATCTCAGTTCCCTTTGAGCTTGGGTGGTGGTCCATAGGAAGTACTCTGGGATTTCCAAAAATACAGGCAACACTGGGTACTCCAGGTGCCTCAATCCACCCAAATGTAAATTTAAGTTGCCACCTTAAGTTGAACCATTAATTAACAATCTCACATCTGTCATGGATTTCACTCACCCAAACCACGTCTATGAGCATAGCATAGCAATATAAGCAATGCGTAGAAGTAACTTCCAAGGGTTTCAATATAGCAGGGCAATAGGTTCTACCTCAACAACTACTTCCCAACCCACATGTTAATGACATCCTAATCATGCAATGTTTGAGGATTGAAACTAATGCATAAAAACTGGGTATGGAAAGAATATGATCAATGTGTTACTTGCCTTGCTGACGATCCGCGAAACCTAGGGACTCCAAATAACACTCTTCGCACTCCGGGAATTCTATCGCAAGCAAACAATAGCACACATAAGCAATCAAGCTAAGATGCACGGGCAAAACTCAAATAAGAGAGATTGACCAGAAAGTTCAACTTAAGAACTCCGGTTTGCAAAAAGAATCAAACCAAACGGAGCAACGAAACTCAAACGGCGAAAGAAACAAGATTCGTTTACTAATCTGAACTAAGGTCAAATTTTACAGTAGCAAAAACTGGTTCAAGTTTGTTAAGCAGAAAGAGGGTCTCGAGACGAAGATCTAGGCGTTTGAATCGCCTGATTCCGACTAACGAGCAAAAAGATAAACAGAAACGAAAATCGGATCAGAAATCACGATTGAGAATAATCGCGGAAAAATCTGATAAAAAGACAACTGACGAACAGACTAACGAACGAGCGTTTGTTATTTGTAACTAACGAGCGAAACCCGTTCGTTAAAACGAACGTATGGACGAACGCCCGCTAAATAGAGGAACCGGGAAAACCGGCGAACCGATCTAAAATAAGGTACTAGGGTTTTAAAAAAACCGAAACAGTTTCTTAAAAAACCGGCGGCGGCGGATTGGCACGGTACCTCCGGCGAGGCGGCTCCGGCGAGGCGGGGCTTGGGCGGCGGGGTGGCGGCTTGCAGCGGCGGCGGCGAGGCGACGGCGGCGCGGCGCAGCGAAGCGGCGGCGGCGAGGCGCGGGCGGCGGGAGGCGGCGGCGCGGCTCGGGGCGGGGCTCGGCGGCGGTGGTGGTGGTGGCGGGGTCCGGGGGGAGGCACGGCTTGGAGGAGGGGCCAAGGCGTTGGCGAGGAGGAGTCCCGACCGGACTCGTCGTCCGAGGCGGCGGCTCGGTCTCCGGGTGGGAGACGGCGCGCGCGGGGAGTGGGCCGGCCCGGCTGGGTTTCGGCCCAGTCGGCTGGAAGTTTTTTTATTCCACCGAACAGAAAATAAATCCTAGAAAATAAAATAAAAATCTAAAAATGCCAAAACAAATTTTCGCCGTCTAAATAAAATATTTAGAACGAGATGAACATTTTCTTGGCCCTAAAATGTAATTTTGAAAATGTGCAATTTTTCTAATGCAAATAAAATCCAAATAAAATCAAATAAATGATTTTAATATTTTTCCTCCAATATTTCAATTGTTTTGGAGAAGTCATATTATCTCCTCTCATATATTTTATTATGGAATATTTTTTAGAGAGAAAAATAATCAAAATCAAAAATCGTCGTTTCATTATTTGATAAAAAAATCAAATATGAAAACAGGGAAATCCCCAACTCTCTCCGAGGGTCCTTGAGTTGCTTAGGATTGCAGGACAAAAATGCAATAAAATATGATATGCATGAATGATCTATGTATAACATTCCAAATTGAAAATTTGGGATGTTGCATTAAACTCACGTTTTGTATCCTTTTATCATGCCATCTTTTAACTTTTTCTTTAAACAGTTTGGCATTCTCATAAGCCTGGGTTTTCCATTCATCAAGTGAGCTAATGTCAAAAAGCCTCTTCTCACCGGCAAGTTTGAAGTCATAGTTGAGCTCTTTAATGGCCCAGTATGCCTTGTGTTCTAGTTCGAGAGGAAGTGACATGCTTTACCATAAACCATTTTATAAGGAGACATGCCCATAGGATTTTTGTATGGAGTTCTATAGGCGCATAATGCATCAAAGTTTCTTGGACCAATTCTTCCTAGATCTATTAACAATCTTTTGCAAAATTAATTTAAGCTCTCTATTACTCAATTCTACTTGACCACTAGACCGTGGATGATATGGAGATGCAATTCTATGATTAACATCATACTTAGCAAGCATTTTACGAAAAGCACCATGAATAAAATGTGAACCACCATCAGTCATTAAATATCTAGGGACTCCAAACCTCAGAAAAATAACTTCTTTAAGCATCTTAATAGAGGTGTTATGATCAACACTACTAGTTGGAATAGCTTCTACCCACTTACTAACGTAATCAACAGCAACTAAAATATGAGTATACCCATTAGAGGAAGGAAATGGTCCCATATAATCAAAGCCCCAAACATCAAATGGTTCAATAACAAGTGAATAATTCATAGGCATTTCTTGACGTCTACTAATATTACCAATTCTTTGACATTCATCATAAGACAAAACAAACTTACGGGCATCCTTGAAGAGAGTAGGCCAATAAAAACCAGATTGCAATACCTTATGTGCAGTTCTATCTCCAGCATGGTGTCCACCATAAGCCTCTGAGTGACACTTGCGTAGGATCTGTTCTTGTTCATGCTCAGGTACACAATGTCTAATAACACCATCTACTCCTTCTTTATAAAGATGTGGGTCATCCCAGAAGTAATGTCTTAAATCATAGAAGAACTTTTTCTTTTGCTGGTATGTGAAACTAGGTGGTATAAACTTAGCAACAATATAATTAGCGTAATTAGCATACCATGGAGCAGTACGAGAAGCATTTATCACAGCTAATTGTTCATCAGGAAAGCTATCATATATAGGTAGTGGGTCATCAAGAACATTCTCTAACCTAGACAAGTTGTCTGCAACGGGGTTCTCAGCTCCCTTTCTATCAATAATATGCAAATAAAATTCTTGAAGCAAGAGAACCCATCTAATAAGTCTAGGTTTAGCATCTTTATTTTCCATAAGATATTTAATAGCAGCATGATCAGTGTGAACAGTTACTTTAGAATCAACAATATAAGGTCTGAACTTATCACAAGCAAATACAACTGCTAAAAATTCTTTTTCAGTAGTAGCATAATTTCTCTAGGCATTGTCTAGAGTTTTACTAGCATATTGGATAACATTTAATTTCTTATCAACTCTTTGCCCTAGAACAACCCCTAGCATAATAACTAGCATCACACATAATTTCAAATGGTAAATTCCAATCGGGAGGCTGAACAATAGGTGCAGAGATCAAAGCTTTCTTAAGTATTTCAAATGCTTCTACATAATCATCATCAAAGACAAATGGAACATCTTTTTGTAAGATATTGGTCAGAGGCCTAGAAATTTTAGAGAAGTCCTTAATGAACCTCCTATAAAATCGGCATGACCAAGAAAACTTCTTATACCTTTAATGTCCATAGGACACGACATCTTTCCAATAGCATCAACTTTGGCTTTATCAACTTCAATACCTCTTTCAGAAATTTTATGCCCCAAGACAATGCCTTCATTAACCATAAAGTGGCACTTCTCCCAATTCAAGACAAGATTAGTTTCTTCACATCGCTGCAAAACTCAATCAAGGTTGCTTAAGCAATCATCAAAAGAAGTTCCATATAAAGAAAATCATCCGTGAATACCTCGACAATCTTTTCACAAAAGTCAGAGAATATAGCAGTCATACATCTTTGAAAGGTAGCAGGTGCATTGCATAAACCAAAAGGCATATGTCTATAAGCAAAGGTACCGAAAGGGCAAGTAAAAGTTGCCTTTTCTTGATCCTCTTTTGACACGGGTATTTGAGAGAAACCAGAATAACCATCTAGAAAGAAAAAATGTGTATGTTTGGATAATCTTTCTAGCATTTGATCAATAAAAGGTAACGGGTAGTGATCCTTTTTAGTAGCTTTATTTAATTTGCGGAAATCAATTACCATTCTATAACTTGTAACAATTCTTTGTGGGATCAATTCATCTTTATCATTGGGAACAACAGTAATACCTCCCATCTTAGGGACACAATGGACAGGACTTACCCACTGACTATCGGCAACGGGATAAATTATACCTGCCTCCAGAAGCTTTAGTATTTCATTTCTTACCACTTCTTTCATCTTAGGATTTAACCGTCGTTGGTGATCAACAACCGGTTTAGCATCCTTTCCCAGTTTTATTTTGTGCTGGCATAGAGTGGGACTAATGCCCTTAAGATCATCAAGAGTATATCCAATAGCAGCACAGTGCTTCTTCAGAGTTTTCAATAATTTCTTTTCCTCATGCTCTGAAAGGTTAGCACTAATAATAACAGGATATATCTCTTTCTCATCAAGATAAGCATATTTAAGAGTATCAGGTAATGGTTTAAGCTCAAACACGGGATCACCCTTGGGTGGAGGAGGATCCCCTAAAATTTCAATAGGCAAGTTGTGTTTCAAAATAGGTCCTTGTTTAAAGAATACTTCATCTATTTCCCTTCTTTCATTCATAAACATATCATTTTCATGGTCTAGCAAATATTGTTCTAAAGGATCATTAAGAGGCACGGCAATAGAAGCAAGACCAATAATTTCATCTTTACTAGGTAATTCTTTATCATGGGGTTGTCCACGAAATTTAGCAAAATTAAACTCATGAGACATATCCCCCAAACCAATAGTAACAATATCTTTTTTGCAGTCTATCCTAGCATTAACAGTATTCAAGAAGGGTCTTCCAAATATAATGGGACAAAAGTTATCTTGTGGGGAACCAAGAACAAGAAAATCAGCAGGATATTTAACTTCCCCACACAAGACTTCAACATGTCTAACAATCCCCACTGGTGAAATAGTGTCTCTATTGGCAAGCTTAATTGTAACATCAATTTCCTCTATCTCAGCAGGTGCAATATCATGCATAATTTCTTTATATAAGGAATGAGGTATTGCACTTGCACTAGCACCCATATCACATAAGCCATGATAGCAATGATCTCCCATTTTAATAGAAATAATAGGCATGCCTACAACAGGTCTATGTTTATTTTTAGTATCGGGTCTAGAAATTCTAGCAGCTTCATCACAGAAGTAAATAACATGCCCATCAATATTATCGGCCAAGAGTTCTTTAACCATAGCAATACTAGGTTCAACTTTAATTTGCTCAGAGGGAGTAGGTGTTCTAGTATTACTCTTACAAACCACAGTTGAAGCTTTAGCATGATCCTTTATTCTAACAGGGAAAGGTGGTTTCTCAATATAAGCAGTAGGAACAACAAGATCATTATAAGTGATAGTCTTTTCTTCAACTTTAATAGGTTCAACTACTTTTACTTCAATGGGAGGATTATATTTAAACCACTTCTCCTTAGGGAGATCAACATGAGTAGCAAAGGATGCACAGAAAGAAGCTACTATCTCAGAGTCAAGTCCATATTTAGTGCTAAATTCACGGAAAACATCGGTATCCATAAAAGATTTAACACAATCAAACTTAGGTGTAATACCTGACTCCTTACCTTTGTCGAGGTCCCAATCTTCAGAGTTGCGTTTAATTCTTTCCAATAAATCCCATTTGAATTCAATAGTCTTCATCATAAAAGAACCAATACAAGAAGTATCGAGCATGGAGCGATTATCGAGAGAAAGCCGAGCATAAAAATTATGAATAATAATTTCTCTTGAGAGCTCATGATTGGGGCATGAATATAACATTGACTTAAGCCTCCCCCAAGCTTGAGTGATGCTTTATCCTTCGTGAGGCCAAAAAATTATATATATATATATATATATATATATATATATATATATATAATTACGATCAGGATGAACAAGATGGATAGGATAAAACTTCTGACGAAATTCCAATTTCAATCGATTGTAGTTCCATGATCCAATATCATCGCATAGCCTAAACCATGTCAATGCCTTTCCCTTCAAAGATAAAGGGAAGACATTCTTCTTGATAACATCCTCGGGCATACCTGCAAGCTTAAATAATCCACAAACTTCATCCACATAGATTAGGTGCAAATCGGGATGCAATGTGATACGTCTCAACATATCTATAATTTTTGATTGCTCCATGCTATATTATCTACTGTTTTGGATGTTTATGGGCTTTATCATACACTTTTATATCATTTTTTGGGACTAACCTATTAACCCAGAGCCCAGTGACATTTTCTGTTTTTACCTTGTTTTAGAATATCGCAGAAAAGGAAAACCAAACGGAGTCCAATTGACCTGAAACTTCACGGAACTTATTTTTGGATCAGAAGAAGCCCAGAAGACTTGGAGTGCACGTCAGGAAAGAAACAAGGGAGCCACGAGGTAGGGGGCGCGCCCTCCACCCTCGTGGGCCCCTCGTGGCCCCCCTGACGTACTTCTTCCGCCTATATATCTCCATATACCCTAAAATGATCGGGGAGCACAATAGATCGGGAGTTCCGCCGCCAGAAGCCTCCGTAGCCACCGAAATCCAATCTAGACCCGTTCCGGCACCCTGCCGGAGGGGGGAATCCCTCTCCGGTGGCCATCTTCATCATCCCGGTGCTCTCCATGACGAGGAGGGAGTAGTTCTCCCTCGGGGCTGAGGGTATGTACCAGTAGCTATGTGTTTGATCTCTCTCTCTCTCGTGTTCTTGAGGTGATACGATCTTGATGTATCGCGAGCTTTGCTATTATAGTTGGATCTTATGATGTTTTCTCCCCCCTCCTCTACTCTCTTGTAATGGATTGAGTTTTCCCTTTGAAGTTATCTTATCGGATTGAGTCTTTAAAGATTTGAGAACACTTGATGTATGTCTTGTCGTGTGTACCTGTGGTGACAATGGGATATCACGTGATTCACTTGATGTATGCTTTGGTGATCAACTTGCGGGTTCCGCCCATGAACCTATGCATAGGGGTTGGCGCACATTTTCGTCGTGATTCTCTGGTTGGAACTTTGGGGCCCTCTTTGAGGTTCTATGTGTTGGTTGAATAGATGAGTCTGAGATTGTGTGATGCATATCGTATAATCATACCCATGGATACTTGAGGTGACATTGGAGTATCTAGGTGACATCAGGGTTTTGGTTGATTTGTGTCTTAAGGTGTTATTCTAGTACAAACTCTAGGGCTGTTTGTGACATTTATAGGAATAGCCCAATGGATTGATTGGAAAGAATAACTTTGAGGTGGTTTCGTACCCTACCATAATCTCTTCGTTTGTCCTCCACTATTAGTGACTTTGGAGTGACTCTTTGTTGCATGTTGAGGGATAGTTATGTGATCCAATTATGTTATTATTGCTGAGGGGACTTGCACTAGTGAAAGTATGAACCCTAGGCCTTGTTTCCTATCATTGCAATACTGTTTATGCTCACTTGTACCATTAGTTACCTTGCTGTTTTTATAATTTCAGATTACAAAAACCTTTATCTACTATCCATATTGCACTTGTATCACCATTTCTTCGCCGAACTAGTGCACATATACAATTTACCATTGTATTGGGTGTGTTGGAGACACAAGAGACTCTTTGTTATTTGGTTGTAGGGTTGTTTGAGAGAGACCATCTTCATCCTACGCCTCCTACGGATTGATAAACCTTAGGTCATCCACTTGAGGGAAATTTGCTACTGTCCTACAAACCTCTACACTTGGAGGCCCAACAACGTCTACAAGAAGAAGGTTGTGTAGTAGACATCAAGCTCTTTTCTGGCGCCGTTGCCGGGGAGGTTAGCGCTTGAAGGTATATCTTTAGATCTTGCAATCGAGTCTTTTAGTTTCATGTTTTATCACTAGTTTAGTTTATAAAAGAAAACTAAAAATGGAATTGAGTTTGTCTTATACGCTTCATCTTTTTAGTATCTTTCGTGAGTATGATGGAAAGGAAAATTGTGCCAAAGTGTTAGAAGAAGAATGCATTAAATTGTTTGGAACTATATCTTTGAATGATGAGCATGATTGCAATGTTATTAGTATGAATTCCTTGAATATCCATGATGCTAATGATATGCAAAGCCACAAGCTTGGGGAAGCTATGTTTGATGAAGATGATATTTTTTGTCCCCCAAGTTTTGATGAGCAAATTTATTATGATGAAAGCATGCCTCCTATCTATGATTATTATTGTGATGACACGTATGCTTTAAAGAACAAAGATAACCATGAAACTTGTCATCTTTATCTTAATTTCCAATCACATGATAGTTATTTTGTTGAGTTTTCTCCCACTATTATTCATGAGAAGAAATTTGCTTATGTGGAGAGTAATAAAATTTCTATGCTTGTAGATCATGAAAAGAATGCTTTAGGTGCTGGTTATATTGTTGAATTCATTCATGATGCTACTGAAAATTATTATGAGGGAGGAATATATGCTTGTAGGAATTGCAATAATATCAAGTTTCCTCTCTATGTGCTTAAAATTTTGAAGTTATGCTTGTTTTACCTTCCTATGCAAGTTGATTATTGTTCCCATAAGTTGTTTGCTCACAAAATCCCTATGCATAGGAAGTGGGTTATACTTAAATGTGTTAGTCATATTATTCATGATGCTCTCTTTATGTTTCAATTCTTATCCTTTATGTGAGCATCATTGAAATCATCATGCCTAGCTAGGGGCGTTAAACGATAGCGCTTGTTGGAAGGAAACCCAACTTTATTTTTGTTCCTTGCTTTTTGTTCCTGTTTAGTAATAAATAATTCATCTAGCCTCTGTTTAGATGTGGTTTAATTAGTGTTTGTGCCAAGTAGAACCTTTGGGAAGACTTGGGTGAAGTCTTTATAATCATGCTGTAAAAAACAGAAACTTTAGCACTCACGAGAATTGCTGCCATTTTTATTTGGAAAGTGATATTTAGTTAAATCTTTTTGCAGATGATTAATAGATAAATTACTCAGGTCCATAAATTTATTTGAGAATTTTATGAGTTCCATAAGTATACGTTTGATCCAGATTACTACATACTGTTCTGTTTTTGACAGATTCTGTTTTCGATGTGTTGTTTGCTTATTTTGATGAATCTATGAGTAGTATCGGAGGGTATGAACCATAGATAAGTTTGAATAAAGTAGATATTACACCAATATGAATTTAGAATGAGTTCACAACAGTACCTAAGTGGTGATTTATTTTCTTATACTAACGGAGCTTACGAGTTTTCTATTAAGTTTTGTGTTGTGAAGTTTTCAAGTTTTGGGTAAAGATTTGATGGACTATGGAATAAGGAGTGGCAAGAGCCTAATCTTGGGGATGCCCAAGGCACCCCAAGGTAATATTCAAGGACAACCAAAAGCCTAAGCTTGGGGATGCCCCGGAAGGCATCCCCACTTTCGTCTTCGTTCATCGGTAACTTTACTTGGAGCTATATTTTTATTCGCCACATGATATGTGTTTTGCTTGGAGCGTCATTTTATTTTATTTTGTTTTTCTTGCTGTTTGAATAAAATACCAAGATCTGAAGTTATTAAATGTTAGAGAGTCTTCATATAGTTGCATAATTATTCAACCACTCATTGATCTTCACTTATATCTTTCGGGGTAGTTTGTTGTTGCTCTAGTGCTTCACTTATATCTTTTTAGAGCACGGTGGTGGTTTTATTTTATAGAAATAGATGAACTCTCATGCGTCACTTATATTATTTTGAGAGTCTTTAGAACAGAATGGTAATGTTCTTTGGTTATGAAATTAGTCCTAATATGATGGGCATCCAAGAGGGGTATAATAAAAACTTTCATATAGAGTGCATTGAATACTAAGAGAAGTTTGATACTTGATAATTGTTTTGAGATATGGAGATGGTGATATTAGAGTCATGCTAGTTGAGTAGTGGTGAATTTGAGAAATACTTGTGTTGAAGTTTGTGATGCCCGTAGCATGCACGTATGGTGATGTGACGCCCCCGATTTAATCGTACACTAATCATACACGCAAACGTGTACGATCAAGATCAGGGACTCACGGGAAGATATCACAACACAACTCTACAAGTAAAATAAGTCATACAAGCATCATATTACAAGCCAGGGGCCTCGAGGGCTCGAATACAAGAGCTCGATCATAGACGAGTCAGTGGAAGCAACAATATCTGAGTACAGACATAAGTTAAACAAGTTTGCCTTAAGAAGGCTAGCACAAACTGGGATACAGATCGAAAGAGGCGCAGGTGATCCCGAGGCACCAATGGCCGTCGTGTGGCGTACGACCTGCCTCGTGGGTTCCATCTGAAAACAAAGATGTTTCAAAGGAGTCAATTGCCAGTGTGGAAATTGTTCAAAATACTATTCTAAGGATTAACTATGGCTTTATCCAACTTTGGGGTGAACGTCGTAACGGGATCCTAGTGTCAGAGTTAGTAAATTTGTTTAACCCGAGTAGAAGAGAGATCAGAGTCCCAGAGTAAGGATCGAGGAGTATAAGATCCTAATATCACCCGATGGCGACGTGGGCCCGTAAGGCACACAGCCAGGTTAGTAAAAAGTTTTGCAATGTCTAGACTCGACTTCGGCCAAGAAGTGTGGAAGGGGGATTCCTACGGGCAGTCGGCTCTGATACCAACTTGTGACGCCCCCGATTTAATCGTACACTAATCATACACGCAAACGTGTACGATCAAGATCAGGGACTCACGGGAAGATATCACAACACAACTCTACAAGTAAAATAAGTCATACAAGCATCATATTACAAGCCAGGGGCCTCGAGGGCTCGAATACAAGAGCTCGATCATAGACGAGTCAGTGGAAGCAACAATATCTGAGTACAGACATAAGTTAAACAAGTTTGCCTTAAGAAGGCTAGCACAAACTGGGATACAGATCGAAAGAGGCGCAGGCCTCCTGCCTGGGATCCTCCTAACTACTCCTGGTCGTCGTCAGCGGGCAGCACGTAGTAGTAGGCACCTCCGGTGTAGTAGGAGTCGTCGTCGACGGTGGCGTCTGGATCCTGGGCTCCAACATCTGGTCGCGACAACCAGGTAGAAGGGATAGGGGGAAAAGAGGGAGAAAGCAACCGTGAGTACTCATCCAAAGTACTCGCAAGCAAGGAGCTATACTACATATGCATGGGTATCAAATGGAATAAGGGTATCATATGTGGACTGAACTGCAGAAAGCCGGAATAAGAGGGGGATAACTAATCCTTTCGAAGACTACGCTTCAGGCAACCTCCGTCTTGCAGCATGTAGAAGAGAGTAGACTGAAGTCCTCCAAGTAGCATCGTATAGCATAATCCTAACCGATGATCCTCCCCTCGTCGCCCTGTGAGAGAGCGATCACCGGTTGTATCTGGCACTTGGAAGGGTGTGTTTTATTAAGTATCCGGTTCTAGTTGTCATAAGGTCAAGATACAACTCCGGGTCGTCCTTTTACCGAGGGACACGGCTATTCGAATAGATAAACTTCCCTGCAGGGGTGCACCACATACCCCAACACGCTCGATCCCATTTGGCCGGACACACTTTCCTGGGTCATGCCCGGCCTCGGAAGATCAACACGTCGCAGCCCTACCTAGTCACAACAGAGAGGTCAGCACGCCGGTCTAAATCCTATGGCGCAGGGGTCTGGGCCCATCGCCCTTTGCACACCTGCACGTTGCGAACGCGGCCGAAAGCAGACCTAGCCTAGTGGCCTTCCAGTCCAATCCGGCGCGCGCCACTCAGTCGCTGACGTCACGAAGGCTTCGGCTGATACCACAACGTCGGGATACCCATAACTACTCCCGCGTAGATGGTTAGTGCGTATAGACCAAATGGCCAGACTCAGATCAAATACCCAGATCTCGTTAAGCGTGTTAAGTATCCGCGAACACCGACCAGGGCCAGGCCCACCTCTCTCCTAGGTGGTCGGAACCTGCCCTGTCGCTCCGCCTCAAAGATCCACTCGCGGGTGCTCCTACGAGCCTACCCGTCTTTAGTCACCACATGTATCATGTATAAAGTATATAGTATATACCCGTGATCACCTCCCGAGTGATCACGGCCCGATAGTATAGCATGGCAGACGGACAAGAATGTAGGGCCACTGATGATAAGCTAGCATCCTATACTAAGCATTAGGTTTGCAGGTAAAGGTAACAACAGTAGTAGCAAGGACAGGCTATGCATCAGTATAGGATTAACGGGAAGCAGTAACATGCTACACTACTCTAATGCAAGCAGTATAGAGAAGGGTAGGCGATATCTGGTGATCAAAGGGGGGGGCTTGCCTGGTTGATCTGGCAAGAGAGAGGGGTCGTCAACTCCGTAGTCGTACTGGGTAGCAGCGGCGTCGGTCTCGGTGTCTATCGAGAGAAGAGGGGGGAGAAATAATAAATATTTAAGCAAGCATATGCATAGTGATGCATGACATGACAAGTAACGGCGTTAGAGGTGCCCTAACGCGGTAATAGGTGATACCGGTTAAGGGGGAATACATCCGGGAAAGTATTCCCGGTGTTTCGTGATTTCGGGCAGAGGAGCCGGAGGGGGAAAGTTGCGGGTTCGATAGGTTAGGGGTGTGTGGCGGACGAACGGACTGCGTATCCGGATTCGTCTCGTCGTTCTGAGCAACTTTCATGTAGAAAGTTTTTTGATCCGAGCTACGGTTTATTTTCTATTAATTTTTAAAAGATTTAAATCATTTTTAGATTTAACAGAATTAATTTAGTTAGAAAAGGCAATTATGACATCAGCATGATGTCAGGGTGATGTCAGCAGTCAGCTAGTCAGTTGACCTAGTCAAACTGACGCATGGGTCCCACTTGTCATACTCTGTTAGTTAATTAACAGTAGTTAATTAGGTTAATTAGTCATTAGGTTAATTAACCTTAATTAGTTAATTTAATCAGAATTAATTTAGTTAATTATTTAGTTAATTAATTAATTATATTATTAATTATTTATTTATTATACATTTATATATTTTTAAAATTCCTTTTTTTTATTTTTTTTAATTAAACGTTCTGGGGGCTGGGCCCCACATGTCATAGGCCCCAAGGGGCCTTAGCGGGTTCGGGCGCTAGTGGGCGCCGGGTGCGGCCGCACCCGAGCGGGCACTCGCCCGCAGAGCAGGACGAGGCCGCTAGGGCACCGAGGACGGGGCAGGCCGGCGCGGCCAGCCGGGCCACTACGGGCGGAGGCGAGGGGGGGTGGCGCCGGGCACTTGGCCAACGAGGGGGAAGGGTATGGCGCGGCGGTCATGGCCGCGGCCACAGGAGGCAATGGCGAGCGAGGCCACGGCTCGTGGTCGGGGCCGGACTGAGTAGCGGCCAGGGGAGGGCAGTGGCTGGGGCGCGCCCTGGCACAGCCAGGCGTGGCCACGGGCGCAACCAAAGGGCGGCCGGGCGCCTCGGCGAGGCAGGGGCGGCCAAGGTGGCAGCAGCAGCAGGGGTCGGGGGAAGGCGCGGTCGGGCGTGTGGCCTGGACGCGCGAGGGCTCGGGGAAGAGGAGGGAGCTCACGTCGGGGGGGGTAGGGAAAACTGGCAGCGGGCTCGGGGAAGGTCGGGGAAGTCCGACGAGGGAGATCCGGCGACGGGCGGCGTTAGTCCGGCGATGACGGGGTCCCGAGCTCGTGCTCGTGGTCGAAGAGGAGGTAGCCGACGATGGCGCAGCGGACGGAGAGGAAGGAGGCCGAGAGGAGGCGATCGGCGGGGCCGGCAACGACGGCGTCGGGGTGGCCGTCTCCTCCCGATCCAATCGGGAGAGATGGGGGGAGGGAGATATTTTCGGAGTGGGGGGAAGTGGGGGTCGGGCTAGGGTTCGGTGCCCCCACGAGGTTATAGGCTAGGGGGGAGTGGGCCGGCCTGGCAGGCCACCGGCTGGGCCGAGGGTGGGTGGCCAGCTGGGCCGAGGCCCAGTGTGGGGGGGGGGGGTCTTTCCCCTTTTTTTTTGATTTGCTTTCTGTTTTCTTTTTATTTATTTTCTTTTCTGTTTTTATTTATTTATAAACACTTAGGCATTTTATAAAATTGTGAACCATACACCATAATTATCTTTGTAATATTTGGCAACCACCGAACATTTTTATTTTATTATTATTATTATTTTTTTAAAACTTTTATTACCATCATAATTTTGAATTGAATATCGAAACCGTTTTGATTTAACCCGAGATTAACTACAGTGACAGAGGTGACGTGGCATCATTAGTGAGGATTACTGTAGCTTAATTACCCGGGCGTCACAATTCTCCTCCACTACAAGAAATCTCGTCCCGAGATTTAGGAGGTAGAAGGAAAGAGTGCGGGGTATTCATCACGCAGATGATCCTCGCGTTCCCAGGTGGCTTCGTCTTCAGAGTGATTCGACCACTGGACTTTGAGGAATTTGATCGCCTTCTGACGTGTGCGGCGTTCAGCTTGGTCAAGAATGCGGACCGGATGCTCTTTATAGGAGAGGTCCTGCTGCAATTCGAGCACTTCATGATCCACTGCTCGGATTGGGTCCTTGAAGCAGCGTCGGAGTTGTGACACGTGGAACACATCGTGAACCTGAGAAAGGTTCGACGGAAGCTCCAGTTGATATGCCACTTTTCCACGCCTTTCCAGAATAGTGAATGGGCCAATATAGCGGGGAGCTAGCTTCCCTTTGATCCCGAAGCGGTGAGCACCCTTCATTGGTGTAACTCGAAGATAAGCCTTTTCGCCAGGTTGATAGACCATGTCTTGGTGATGACGGTCATACTGACTTTTCTGACGTGACTGAGCAGTCTTGAGATGCTCGCGAATAATGCGAACTTGTTCTTCAGCCTGTTGGATAATATCCGGACCGAAGAGTGGGCGTTCCCCAGTTTCTGACCAGTTCAGAGGGGTTCGGCACTTTTGTCCATATAACACTTCGAAGGGGGACATCTTCAGACTAGCTTGATAGCTATTATTATAAGAGAACTCGGCATATGGAAGAGATTCCTCCCATTTCTTGCCGAATGAGATTACACAAGCTCGAAGCATGTCTTCGAGAACTTGGTTGACACATTCAACCTGTCCTTGCGACTGAGGATGAAACGCAGTACTGAACGACAGATGAGTTCCCATAGCTTCTTGGAAACTCGCCCAAAACCTTGAAGTGAATAAGCTGCCACGGTCTGAACTGATAACCAGTGGGATACCGTGAAGTGAAACAATTCTGGCCGTGTAGAGAGTAGCAAGCTGACTAGCAGTGATTGTCTCTTTGACCGCCAGAAAATGGGCAACTTTGGAAAGCCGGTCAATGACGACAAGAATAGCATCATTACCTTTCTGAGATTTGGGAAATCCAGTGACGAAGTCCATTTCAACATGGTCCCATTTCCATTCAGGAATAGAGATAGGTTGCAGAGTTCCAGCAGGCCTTTGATGCTCTGCCTTGATTCGGCGACAAACGTCACATTCAGCAACATAACGAGCAATGTCCTGCTTCATATTAGACCACCAAAATCTTTGACGAATATCCTGGTACATCTTGGTACTACCAGGATGGATGGACAGAGGCGTATCATGGGCTTCTTGCATAACCCCTTTAGTTTTATCCAGGTTTTTCTTCGAACAAGGTACCACTAAGCGGCCTTTGAAATACAAGGCGCCATCGTCGGCGATCGTGAAGAATGAGGGCTTTCCTTTTTTGAGGTCGCGCTTAATCTTGAGGACTTCATCGTCACACTTCTGTATCCATTTGATGGTGTCCACAAGATCTGGTTTCGCAACCAGGTTATTGAGAGAACCCTTGGAAACAACATGGAGGTTCTATTTGGGGAAACCTTCGGGAGGGGGAGCGAGTGATCCCGGAGGGACAATATGGAGGTTCAGCCTTCTAAATTCTTCAACAAGCGATGGGTGAACTTTGTGAACCTGGAGGTGGTTACAGTAATACTTGCGGCTCAAGACATCAGCCATTACATTAGCCTTGACGGGGGTATAGGATATACCCACGTCAAAGTCTGCAATAGTCTCCATCCATCTTTGCTGACGTAGATTTAAATCTGGCTGAGTAAACAGATACTTCAGACTTTGATGGTCGGTGAAGATCTCGCAACGATTACCGAGAAGGTAATGTCGCCACTGCTTCAGTGCATGAATGACAGCAGCAAGCTCAAGGTCGTGAACTGGGTAGTTTTCTTCGTGAGGGCGCAGTTGACGAGAGGCATAAGCAATCACTCTGCGCTCTTGCATTAGGACACAGCCTAATCCTTGACGGGAAGCGTCGCAGTAAATGACGAAGTCCTTATTAGTATCAGGTGGAGCAAGTACGGGGGCAGAAGTCAACTTGTCTTTGAGCGCCTGGAAACCATCCTGACACTTGTCGGTCCAGTCAAACTTGACACCCTTATGCAACAGATTAGTCAGAGGCCTGGCAATCTTGGAGAAGTTCTCGACGAATCGACGGCAATAGCTAGCGAGACCGAGAAAACTTCGGACTTGCTTGACGTTCTTCGGGGGAGTCCAATCGAGAATAGCCTGAACTCGTTCAGGGTTGACGGCAATACCATCCTTGGAGATGACATGCCCAAGATAGGTTACTTCGGGGAGCCAGAATTCACACTTGGAATACTTAGCGTACAGTTGATGTTCTCGAAGCTTCTCCAGCACAAGACGAAGATGCTCAGCATGCTCCTCTTCGTTCTTGGAAAATACCAGGATATCATCCAGATAAACCACGACGAACTTGTCGAGGTAATCCATGAATATATAATTCATCAGACGAGAGAAGGTGGCGGGAGCATTCGTTAAGCCGAATGACATGACGGTGTACTCATATGACCCATACCGAGTCACGAAGGCGGTTTTTGGGATGTCCTCCTCACGAACACGGATCTGGTGGTAGCCCAACCTCAAGTCGAGTTTAGAGAACACTGACGAGCCAGCCAGTTGATCATAGAGATCATTGATCCAAGGAAGCGGATATTTATTCTGAATGGTAGCTTGGTTTATAGGACGGTAGTCTTGGACTAATCGGTTTGTCCCATCCTTTTTCTTAACAAAGAGAGAAGGTGCTCCCCAAGGAGAGCAACTTGGACGAATGAAACCTTTGACAAGAGATTTGTCAATTTCCTCCTTAAGCTCAATGAGTTCATGCGGCGGCATCTTATAGGGTCGTTTAGCTATAGGGGTAGTGCCGGGTTTCAAGTCGATGATGAATTCGACAGCTCTAGCAGGAGGAATCCCTGGAAGTTCTTCTGGGAAGACATCTTGGAATTCACGAACGACGGGAATGTTTTCAATGCCCTCGAGTGGTGCAGTGTTCAACGCATTCAAGGCATAAAGTCGTGCCTCGGCGTTCTGAACTAGATGAGCTTGGTAAGCTATTATTTCGTCAGAAGGGTGTAGCAGATGGACGACCTTAGTGGCGCAAACTATAGAAGCAGTATGCGCTTTCAACCAATCCATTCCCAGAATGAGGTCGATGCTACAGGACTTTAGTACGATGGGGGAGGCAAGGAATTCCAGTCCTTCAATTTCAACGGGGACGTTGTGACTAACCATAGAGGTTTGACACTGGCCCGCAGGGGTGTGTACCACAATCGCAGTGTTCATCTCTTCGTATTTAATGCCATGCATGAATGCAAACTCAGCTGATATGAATGAATGTGATGCTCCTGTATCAAATAAGACAGATGCTGGTACTGAATTTACGAGGAGTGTACCCATCACGGTAGCAGGCTGGTCTTGGGCTTCGTTCAGATCAACATGGTTGGCATGAACGCGACCATAAGACTTGGCATTGTTGTTGCGGGGCTGGTTGTTTCCACGGCCAGTTGCTGGAAGGGCCAGTTGATTCTGTTTCTGGTTGCATTCCCTAGCACGGTGCCCTGGTTGTCCACACCTGAAGCACAAACCATTCTCGGGAGTAGGAACAGGAGCTTGGGGTGGTGGAGCTGGAAGCCTTGGCTGCCTAGTTGGAGCAGTAGGCAGACGAGGTGCAGCATAGGACTGCCTTGGGGCAGGTGTATTAGGCTGGTACACGCTATTGGGAATCCATATCTTGCGCTTCTGTGAGGACGGGCCCGAAGATGAGCCCGTGTCACGGCTGCGCCTGTGAGAACTCTGGTATTCCTGCAGACCAGTTTCGACATTGATGGCTTTGTTCACCAGAGTGGAGAAATCAGCAAAGTCATGCACTAGAAGTGCGAGTTTGATGTCAGCTTGAAGGCCATCCCGGAACATCTCCTGTCTGCGTGCATCAGTTGCAATGTCCTCTTCAGCATAGCGGGACAAGTCCAGAAACTCCCGTTGATAAGCTTCCACAGTTTTGTTGCCTTGGGTGAGGTTGCGGAACTCACGCTTCTTCCGGTCCATGACTCCTTGAGGAATGAAGCGAGCACGGAAGGCAGCTTGGAAGTCTGGCCAGGTGATGATTGTCTCAGCTGGCAGGGTACGCCTGTGGCTGTCCCACCATTGAGCTGCGGGTCCTTTCAGGAAGAATGAAGCAAAGGTGACATAGCTAGCAGGGGCTACCTCAGCAGACTCCATCTCATAGGTGATGTCACGGAGCCAGTCATCAGCATCCAGAGGCTGAATTGAGCTACGGTACACGGTTGGGTTGAGGCGCATGAAATCCTGCAGAGTCACTTGGGTTGGCTGCTGGTTCATATTGGGGCGAGGGAACTGAGCCATAATATTCTCCATGAACTGACGATTCAGCTCAAACTATTGCATCATCCCAGCCATGTACTCAGGCGGTGGTGGGGGGTTGCCACCACGACCACGACCACCTGGTCTAACCATCCTGCTAATATATAACAGGGGTAGTTCAGCATCTAGAAATTTGCAAAGACAAGAATCATTCATGAAGAAACATGCACAAGAAAGCAGCTCGATAGATACTACATAGTAGTCGGCATATCTTACAAAAGAGACCATGCATAGAGGTCGTTACACAGAGTTCGGCACAAAGTCTAAGACATCATAGGCGGCACGCAGGCTCGCGGCGAATGCAAGTAACACTTAACAAGCAAGTCTACATCAGTCCCACACGGTACTGCGGAGGTAGCTGTAGCCTGAAAGCTGGTAGTGTGGCAGCGGGTACACCACGTCGGCAACATGGGGTCCGCGGGGGCTCTGGTGCTGAACCCGACGCTCAGGTGGCAGAAGAGGGCCAAGTGCGGGAGAGTAGCCTCCCACCTCTGGCCAACCGACACCCTGAGGCATCACGGTCCTGGCGGGGTAGATAGCAGAACGCGGCAGCTCCCCAGATCCAACAAAGGGGTGTAACATCGTCAAAGCACGGTAGAGGTGCTGACGAGTGGTGTACAACTCGTGGCGAAGAGCTCGGTTAGCTCGATCCAGACCATCAGCATGCAGAACAAAGTTCTGATGGTGGAAGGGCTCGCGGGTGACAGTGGAGTAGGCAGCAGTGTAGTAACCCTCCGCACCAATATCAGATGCGATAGCAATGTGCCTGAAGGGGGAGGTGTCCAACTCCCGGTACTCCCTACGAAGGCGTGTCAGAGCAGCATAGGCAGCATCGTGAACTGCCATATCGATGGTCACTCCAACACCATAAGCGGTGTGCAGCACAGTAGTGGAGTCATACTCCCGGGAGTAGAGGTGGACGGTGGCACGGTACTGCTCCTGGTTAAAGTCCTGGTACTCCTCGGTGACGGTGTACTCGGGGTGCCAGCGATAACCCAGATAGGTCATCACCTCAGCTAGCACGGCAGGTGATCCCGAGGCACCAATGGCCGTCGTGTGGCGTACGACCTGCCTCGTGGGTTCCATCTGAAAACAAAGATGTTTCAAAGGAGTCAATTGCCAGTGTGGAAATTGTTCAAAATACTATTCTAAGGATTAACTATGGCTTTATCCAACTTTGGGGTGAACGTCGTAACGGGATCCTAGTGTCAGAGTTAGTAAATTTGTTTAACCCGAGTAGAAGAGAGATCAGAGTCCCAGAGTAAGGATCGAGGAGTATAAGATCCTAATATCACCCGATGGCGACGTGGGCCCGTAAGGCACACAGCCAGGTTAGTAAAAAGTTTTGCAATGTCTAGACTCGACTTCGGCCAAGAAGTGTGGAAGGGGGATTCCTACGGGCAGTCGGCTCTGATACCAACTTGTGACGCCCCCGATTTAATCGTACACTAATCATACACGCAAACGTGTACGATCAAGATCAGGGACTCACGGGAAGATATCACAACACAACTCTACAAGTAAAATAAGTCATACAAGCATCATATTACAAGCCAGGGGCCTCGAGGGCTCGAATACAAGAGCTCGATCATAGACGAGTCAGTGGAAGCAACAATATCTGAGTACAGACATAAGTTAAACAAGTTTGCCTTAAGAAGGCTAGCACAAACTGGGATACAGATCGAAAGAGGCGCAGGCCTCCTGCCTGGGATCCTCCTAACTACTCCTGGTCGTCGTCAGCGGGCAGCACGTAGTAGTAGGCACCTCCGGTGTAGTAGGAGTCGTCGTCGACGGTGGCGTCTGGATCCTGGGCTCCAACATCTGGTCGCGACAACCAGGTAGAAGGGATAGGGGGAAAAGAGGGAGAAAGCAACCGTGAGTACTCATCCAAAGTACTCGCAAGCAAGGAGCTATACTACATATGCATGGGTATCAAATGGAATAAGGGTATCATATGTGGACTGAACTGCAGAAAGCCGGAATAAGAGGGGGATAACTAATCCTTTCGAAGACTACGCTTCCGGCAGCCTCCGTCTTGCAGCATGTAGAAGAGAGTAGACTGAAGTCCTCCAAGTAGCATCGTATAGCATAATCCTAACCGATGATCCTCCCCTCGTCGCCCTGTGAGAGAGCGATCACCGGTTGTATCTGGCACTTGGAAGGGTGTGTTTTATTAAGTATCCGGTTCTAGTTGTCATAAGGTCAAGATACAACTCCGGGTCGTCCTTTTACCGAGGGACACGGCTATTCGAATAGATAAACTTCCCTGCAGGGGTGCACCACATACCCCAACACGCTCGATCCCATTTGGCCGGACACACTTTCCTGGGTCATGCCCGGCCTCGGAAGATCAACACGTCGCAGCCCTACCTAGTCACAACAGAGAGGTCAGCACGCCGGTCTAAATCCTATGGCGCAGGGGTCTGGGCCCATCGCCCTTTGCACACCTGCACGTTGCGAACGCGGCCGAAAGCAGACCTAGCCTAGTGGCCTTCCAGTCCAATCCGGCGCGCGCCACTCAGTCGCTGACGTCACGAAGGCTTCGGCTGATACCACGACGTCGGGATACCCATAACTACTCCCGCGTAGATGGTTAGTGCGTATAGACCAAATGGCCAGACTCAGATCAAATACCCAGATCTCGTTAAGCGTGTTAAGTATCCGCGAACACCGACCAGGGCCAGGCCCACCTCTCTCCTAGGTGGTCGGAACCTGCCCTGTCGCTCCGCCTCAAAGATCCACTCGCGGGTGCTCCTACAAGCCTACCCGTCTTTAGTCACCACATGTATCATGTATAAAGTATATAGTATATACCCGTGATCACCTCCCGAGTGATCACGGCCCGATAGTATAGCATGGCAGACGGACAAGAATGTAGGGCCACTGATGATAAGCTAGCATCCTATACTAAGCATTAGGTTTGCAGGTAAAGGTAACAACAGTAGTAGCAAGGACAGGCTATGCATCAGTATAGGATTAACGGGAAGCAGTAACATGCTACACTACTCTAATGCAAGCAGTATAGAGAAGGGTAGGCGATATCTGGTGATCAAAGGGGGGGCTTGCCTGGTTGATCTGGCAAGAGAGAGGGGTCGTCAACTCCGTAGTCGTACTGGGTAGCAGCGGCATCGGTCTCGGTGTCTATCGAGAGAAGAGGGGGGAGAAATAATAAATATTTAAGCAAGCATATGCATAGTGATGCATGACATGACAAGTAACGGCGTTAGAGGTGCCCTAACGCGGTAATAGGTGATACCGGTTAAGGGGGAATACATCCGGGAAAGTATTCCCGGTGTTTCGTGATTTCGGGCAGAGGAGCCGGAGGGGGAAAGTTGCGGGTTCGATAGGTTAGGGGTGTGTGGCGGACGAACGGACTGCGTATCCGGATTCGTCTCGTCGTTCTGAGCAACTTTCATGTAGAAAGTTTTTTGATCCGAGCTACGGTTTATTTTCTATTAATTTTTAAAAGATTTAAATCATTTTTAGATTTAACAGAATTAATTTAGTTAGAAAAGGCAATTATGACATCAGCATGATGTCAGGGTGATGTCAGCAGTCAGCTAGTCAGTTGACCTAGTCAAACTGACGCATGGGTCCCACTTGTCATACTCTGTTAGTTAATTAACAGTAGTTAATTAGGTTAATTAGTCATTAGGTTAATTAACCTTAATTAGTTAATTTAATCAGAATTAATTTAGTTAATTATTTAGTTAATTAATTAATTATATTATTAATTATTTATTTATTATACATTTATATATTTTTAAAATTCCTTTTTTTATTTTTTTTTTAATTAAACGTTCTGGGGGCTGGGCCCCACATGTCATAGGCCCCAAGGGGCCTTAGCGGGTTCGGGCGCTAGTGGGCGCCGGGTGCGGCCGCACCCGAGCGGGCACTCGCCCGCAGAGCAGGACGAGGCCGCTGGGGCACCGAGGACGGGGCAGGCCGGCGCGGCCAGCCGGGCCACTACGGGCGGAGGCGAGGGGGGGTGGCGCCGGGCACTTGGCCAACGAGGGGGAAGGGTATGGCGCGGCGGTCATGGCCGCGGCCACAGGAGGCAATGGCGAGCGAGGCCACGGCTCGTGGTCGGGGCCGGACTGAGTAGCGGCCAGGGGAGGGCAGTGGCTGGGGCGCGCCCTGGCACAGCCAGGCGTGGCCACGGGCGCAACCAAAGGGCGGCCGGGCGCCTCGGCGAGGCAGGGGGCGGCCAAGGCGGCAGCAGCAGCAGGGGTCGGGGGAAGGCGCGGTCGGGCGTGTGGCCTGGACGCGCGAGGGCTCGGGGAAGAGGAGGGAGCTCACGTCGGGGGGGGTAGGGAAAACTGGCAGCGGGCTCGGGGAAGGTCGGGGAAGTCCGACGAGGGAGATCCGGCGACGGGCGGCGTTAGTCCGGCGATGACGGGGTCCCGAGCTCATGCTCGTGGTCGAAGAGGAGGTAGCCGACGATGGCGCAGCGGACGGAGAGGAAGGAGGCCGAGAGGAGGCGATCGGCGGGGCCGGCAACGACGGCGTCGGGGTGGCCGTCTCCTCCCGATCCAATCGGGAGAGATGGGGGGGGAGGGAGATATTTTCGGAGTGGGGGGGGAAGTGGGGGTCGGGCTAGGGTTCGGTGCCCCCACGAGGTTATAGGCTAGGGGGGAGTGGGCCGGCCTGGCAGGCCACCGGCTGGGCCGAGGGTGGGTGGCCAGCTGGGCCGAGGCCCAGTGTGGGGGGGGGGTCTTTCCCCCTTTTTTTTATTTGCTTTCTGTTTTCTTTTTATTTATTTTCTTTTCTGTTTTTATTTATTTATAAACACTTAGGCATTTTATAAAATTGTGAACCATACACCATAATTATCTTTGTAATATTTGGCAACCACCGAACATTTTTGTTTTATTATTATTATTTTTTTTTAAAACTTTTATTACCATCATAATTTTGAATTGAATATCGAAACCGTTTTGATTTAACCCGAGATTAACTACAGTGACAGAGGTGACGTGGCATCATTAGTGAGGATTACTGTAGCTTAATTACCCGGGCGTCACAGGTGAACCGTTATGTGATGAAGTCGGAGCATGATTTATTTATTGATTGTCTTCCTTATGAGTGGCGGTCGGGGACGAGCGATGGTCTTTTCCTACCAATCTATCCCCCTAGGAGCATGCGCGTAGTACTTTGTTTCGATAACTAATAGATTTTTGCAATAAGTATGTGAGTTCTTTATGACTAATGTTGAGTCCATGGATTATATGCACTCTCACCCTTCCACCATTGCTAGCCTCTCTAGTACCGCACAACTTTCGCCGGTACCATAAACCCACCATATACCTTCCTCAAAACAGCCACCATACCTACCTATTATGGCATTTCCATAGCCATTACGAGATATATTGCCATGCAACTTTCCACCGTTCCATTTATTATGACACACTCCATCATTGTCATATTGCTTAGCATGATCATGTAGTTGACATCGTATTTGTGGCAAAGCCACCATTCATAATTCTTTCATACATGTCACTCATGAGTCATTGCACATCCCGGCACACTGCCGGAGGCATTCATATAGAGTCATATCTTGTTCTAAGTATCGAGTTGTAATTCATGAGTTGTAAGTAAATAAAAGTGTGATGATCATCATTATTAGAGCATTGTCCCAGTGAGGAAAGGATGATGACGACTATGATTCCCCCACAAGTCGGGAGGAGACTCCGGACGGAAAAAAAGAGAGGCCAAAGAAGCCCAAAAAAAGTGGCCATAAAAAAAGAGAAGGCCCAAATAAAAAATTAAAAAAATGAGAGAAAAAGAGAGAAGGGACAATGCTACTATCCTTTTACCACACTTGTGCTTCAAAGTAGCACCATAATCTTCATGATAGAGAGTCTCCTATGTTGTCACTTTCATATACTAGTGGGAATTTTTCATTATAGAACTTGGCTTGTATATTCCAATGATGGGCTTCCTCAAAATGCCCTAGGTCTTCGTGAGCAAGCGAGTTGGATGCACACCCACTAGTTTCTTTTGTTGAGCTTTCATACATTTATAGCTCTAGTGCATCCGTTGCATGGCAATCTCTACTCACTCACATTGATATCTATTAATGGGCATCCCCATAGCCCGTTGATACGCGTAGTTTATGTGAGACTATCTTCTCCTTTTTGTCTTCTCCACAACCACCATTCTATTCCACCTATAGTGCTATGTCCATGGCTCGCGCTCATATATTGCGTGAAAGTTTATAGGTTTGAGATTACTAAAGTATGAAACAATTGCTTGGCTTGTCATCGGGGTTCTGCATGATGAAAGCATTCTTGTGTGACAAAAATGGAGCATGACTAAACTATATGATTTTGTAGGGATGAACTTTCTTTGGCCATGTTATTTTGAGAGGACATAATTGCTTAGTTAGTATGCTTGAAGTATTATTATTTTTATGTCAATATGAACTTTTATCTTAAATCTTTTGGATCTGAATATTCATACCACAATTAAGAAGAATTACATTGAAATTATGCCAAGTAGCACTCCGCATCAAAAATTCTATTTTTATCATTTACCTACTCGAGGACGAGCAGGAATTAAGCTTGGGGATGCTGATACGTCTCCAACGTATCTATAATTTTTGATTGCTCCATGCTATATTATCTACTATTTTGGATGTTTATGGGCTTTATCATACACTTTTATATCATTTTTTGGGACTAACCTATTAACCCAGAGCCCGGTACCAGTTTCTGTTTTTACCTTGTTTTAGAATATCGCGGAAAAGGAAAACCAAATGGAGTCCAATTGACCTGAAACTTCACGCAACTTATTTTTGGATCAGAAGAAGCCCAGAAGACTTGGAGTGCACGTCAGGAAAGAAACGAGGGAGCCACGAGGTAGGGGGCGCGCCCACCCCCCGAGAGCGCGCCCTCCACCCTCGTGGCCCCCCTAACGTACTTCTTCCGCCTATATATCTCCATATACCCTAAAACGATCGGGGAGCACAATAGATCGGGAGTTCCGCCGCCAGAAGCCTCCATAGCCACCGAAAGCCAATCTAGACCCGTTTCGGCACCCTGCCGGAGGGGGGAATCCCTCTCCGGTGGCCATCTACATCATCCCGGTGCTCTCCATGACGAGGAGGGAGTAGTTCTCCCTCGGGGCTGAGGGTATGTACCAGTAGCTATGTGTTTGACCTCTCTCTCTCGTGTTCTTGAGGTGATACGATCTTGATGTATCGTGAGCTTTGCTGTTATAGTTGGATCTTATGATGTTTTCTCCCCCCCCCCCCCCTCTACTCTCTTGTAATGGATTGAGCTTTCCCTTTGAAGTTATCTTATCGGATTGAGTCTTTAAAGATTTGAGAACACTTGATGTATGTCTTGTCGTGCGTATTTGTGGTGACAATGGGATATCACGTGATTCACTTGATGTATGTTTTGGTGATCAACTTGCGGGTTCTGCCCATGAACCTATGCATAGGGGTTGGCACATGTTTTCGTCATGATTCTCCGGTAGGAACTTTGGGGCACTCTTTGAGGTTCTATGTGTTGGTTGAATAGATGAATCTGAGATTGTGTGATGCATATCGTATAATCATACTCATGGATACTTGAGGTGACATTGGAGTATCTAGGTGACATTAGGGTTTTGGTTGATTTGTGTCTTAAGGTGTTATTCTAGTACGAACTCTAGGTGTGACGCCCAGATAATTAAGCTACGGTAATCCCCTCCTAACGGTGTCGTATCATCGCAGTTAATTGTCTAAACCTCACTTTGATCCAAACCTGATTCAAATTCAAATTTAAAATAAAGTCAAATTATTATTTCTGGAAACGGTAAAACCAAAATGTTCGGTAGGTTGCAAATATTCACTAAAAATTTGTCATGAAAGAATTAACATTTTTCAAAATATAAAATTGCCCCTCCATATTAAAACAATGGACCAAACAACACCTTTTATCCCATTTAAATATGAACTCAAACTTAATAAATTATTTCGAACCCAAACTTTTTGTGGCACAGTAAAATAATGCATAGTAATTATATGGCAAGGTTTTACATTTTACAAATTAATTTGATGTAAAAAGAAAGTACAAAATACTAGCTAAGTAAATAAACAGATAAGTAAAAGGAAAAATAATAGTAAAAGGATTAGAAACCTAATCTACTGGGCCCCTTGGCCCATCTACCAAAATGGCCCAGGCCAACCCCCCACTTGCCTCCCACCTCTCGCTACAGGAGGGAGGGGTGCTGTGGCGGCCATCCATCGGCGATGGCCGTGCATGGCGGCCATCCGCCCCCTGCCCCCGCCTATAAGGTCTTCGCCTGACGCCCCCCGAACCCTAGCTCCACCCCCCTCCCTTCCTCACGTCGCCATCGGCCTCCCCGCCCCCGCTAAGCTGAACCACCACCGCCATGGCCTTCGCCGTTCTCGCGCTCACTGAGCTCCCGGGCACCTGAGACTTTGTCCCCACGATTCATCGCTGTCCGCTACTTCGACTACGTCCACGGATCGAGCTGGAACGCGCCGAGTCGAGCGGATCGAGGCCTTCTTCCACCTCCGGCCACCACGGCGCCGCAGTCGATTCCGGCACCCTCTGCTACTCACGTCCCTCGTCGAGCCTTTCTTGTGCTCCCCGGTGAGAACTCAGTTGAAAGCCCTCTCCCTAGTACTCGAATTCCTGATCGTAGCTCACCGTCGTACCGTGCGTGTCCTCAAGCCCTCTGGCCACACCGTGAGCCTCTTCCCGCCATACCCGCATCCCCTTGCCCATGCGCTCGCTTCGTGCCCGACCTGCTGCTGCTGCCGACGTCACTTGCCGCGTACTGCTGCTCATGCCTCCGCGCCCATCGCGTAAACGCCATGCCCGCGCGCCTCCGTGCCTGCCCGCCTGCGCGTGGCCTCGCCCCCGTGGGTGCTCCCGTGCGCCCCCTGCATGCCTGAGTTCGGGCCCTGCACAACGCGCGCCTGCGCCCAGCCGCGTTGTCCCCGCTGCCTGCTACCTTTACTGTTGTTGCCGCTGAAACTCTGATGTTGTTGCTTGCTTCCTACTCCTGCTTCTTGTTACTACGGATGCATAGCTGCTGCCGACGCTGCTATTCCTTAACATCTGCCGCTGCGTTTTGCTGCTCTGCTGCCGCTGCTACAGTGACTGAATGTTACTGTAGCGCTGGCTAGCTTTTGCTATTTCTGTCTTCTTAGCTCTCTGGATGGCAACAAAACTATGGTCAAACAAAGTCTAACTTCGTTGAAATTAAATTGTGTTGGGAGTACACATGGCAACCTCCAAATTATTCCGTTGCACCAAATTCAAATAGGGCATGGATTAAATTCTATAAAATTCGCAAAATGCTTTGTTGGAACAGAAGTAACCCCTAGCTATGTGTGTTGCGTGTGTGTGCGTGTGTGTACACAGCCACGGCTGGCTATGCCAACGGCCGTCCCATGATTTAATTAGGCTAGGATTAATTAGGGCTAGTTTAGGTAGGATGTAATTTAGTGCTAATTAGTTTATATAAACAATGCCATGTGGCCCCCTAGTTTAAATTAATTTAGCCTAAGTAATCTACACCTATGACCATGACATGTGGGCCATGCTATCCCTTTTGACTAGTCAAAAGTTGACTGGGTTGACTGAACTTTAGAAATTAACTTCCAAATTTAAAACAACTCCAAAAATTCTAGAATATTATTAAAGCTTTAGAAATTCATATAAAATAATCCGTAAGTCAAATGAAAAGGTTTTATACATCAAAGTTGCTCGGAACATCGAGACAAATCCGGGTACGCAGCCCGTTCGTCCGCCACACATCCCTAACATATCGAACTCGCAACTTTCCCCCTCCGGTTCATCTGTCCGAAAACACGAAACACCGAGAATCCTTTCCTGGATGTTTCCCCCCTTTCCCGATATCACCTAGTAATGCGTTAGGGCACACCTAGCACCGCGTATTTCTATGTTATGCCTTGTGTTGCTTTGATTGCTTTGTTATTTATTGTGTTCCCCCTCCATTACTTCTTTCCGATAGACCCCGAGACTGCTGGCGACCCCAGTTCGACTATGGTGTTGACGACCCCTCTCTCTTGCCAGAGCAACCAGGCAAGCCCCCCCCCCCCCCCCTTGATCACCAGATATCGCCTATTCTTCTCTATATTGCTTGCATTAGATTAGTGTAGCATGTTACTGCTTTCAGTTAATCCTATACTGCTGCATAGCCTGTCCTTACTACTACTGTTGTTACCTTTATCGGCTATCCTACTGCTTAGTATAGGATGCTAGTGTTCCATCAGTGGCCCTACACTCTTGTCCGTCTGCCATGCTATACTACTGGGCCGTGATCACTTCGGGAGGTGATCACGGGCATATACTATATACTTTACACTGTTACATTACCGGTGATATTGTTTGGAGATGGGGGCTGAAGGGGCAGGTGGCTCCATCCACGTAGTGGTGGGCCTGAGTTCCCGACGGCCCCCGACTGTTACTTTGAGGCGGAACGACAGGGCAGGTTGAGACCACCTAGGAGAGAGGTGGGCCTGGCCCTGGTCGGCGTTCGCGGATACTTAACACGCTTAACGAGATCTGGGTATTTGATCTGAGTCTGGCTACTGGCCTATACGCACTAACCAACTACGCGGGAACAGTTATGGGCACTCGACATCGTGGTATCAGCGGAAGCCTTGGTGACGTCAGCCACTGAGCGGCACGTGCCGGGTTGGACCGCGTAACGCAACTTCCTTTGTAATGGAGGTTGCTAGGTCTGCTCTCCGGCCGCGTTCGCAACGTGCAGGTGTGCAAAGGGCGATGGGCCCAGACCCCTGCGCCATAGGATTTAGACCGGCATGCTGACCTCTCTGTTATGCCTAGGTAGGGCTACGACATGTTGATCTTCCGAGGCCGGGCATGACCCAGAAAAGTGTGTCTGGACAAAGGGGGTCGAGCGTGTTGGGAAATGTGGTGCACCCCTACAGGGAAGTTGATCTATTCGAATAGCCGTGTCCCTCGGTAAAAGGACGACCCGGAGTTGTACCTTGACCTTATGATAACTAGAACCGGATACTTAATAAAACACACCCTTCCAAGTGCCAGATACAACCGGTGGTCGCTCTCTCACATGGCGACGAGGGGAGGATCATCGGTTAGGATTATGCTATGCGATGCTGCTTGGTGAACTTACCATCTACTCTTTTCTCCTGCTGCAAGATGGAGGTTACCAGAAGTGTAGTCTTCGATAGGACTAGCTATCCCCCTCTTATTCCGGCATTCTGCAGTTCAGTCCACATATGATACCCTTATTCCATTTGATACCAATGCATACATATGTAGTGTAGCTCCTTGCTTGCGAGTACTTTGGATGAGTACTCACGGTTGCTTTGCTCCCTCTTTTCCCCCTTCCTATACCCGATTGCTGCGACCAGACATTGGAGCCCAGGAGCCAGCCGCCACCGTCGACCACGGCTACTACTACTCGAGAGGTGCCTACTACTACGTGTAGCCCGCTGACGACGACCATGAGTAGTTTAGGAGGATCCCAGGCAGGAGGCATGTGCCTCTTTCGATCTGTATCCCAGTTTGTTCTAGCCTTCTTAAGGCAAACTTGTTTAACTTATGTCTGTACTCACATATTGTTGCTTCCCCTGATTCGTCTATGATCAAGCTCTTGTATTCGAGCCTTCGAGGCCCCTGGCTTGTAATATGATGCTTGTATGACTTATTTTATTTGTAGAGTTGTGTTGTGATATCTTCCCGTGAGTCCCTGATCTTGATCGTACACGTTTGCGTGTATGATTAGTGTACAGTCAAATTGGGGGCGTCACAAGTTGGTATCAGAGCCGACTGCCTGTAGGAATCCCCCTTTCAAACTCCTTGGCCGAAGTCGAGTCTAGTCATTTCAAAACTTTTACTAACATGGCTGTGTGTCTTACGGGCCCACGTCGCCATTGGGTGGTATTAGTATCTTTTATTCCTCGTCTATACTCTGGGAATCTATTCTCTTTTCTATTCGGGTTAAATGATTTTGCTAAAATCTAACTTTAGGTTCTCGATAATACTTTCTCCCGGAGAGCCCCTCATTCCAGATGACCGCTTACTGCATCAAAACATTCCAAAGTTACTCTTCGAAGTTCTCTCGAGACTCTGTGCCCATCGCTTTTGCAATCCCGTACCACCGATATATCCCTATGTATAAATACATACACCTGTCGTTCTTACTTTCATTCCCAGCTGCTCTTGATATTACAAGATGCATCAAGTTATTCTCCAACTTTCTAAGAATCCCTTGTGACATGACTTTTCAGGTCTTTACCGCATGAATACCCCTACGAATAATTCCCCACACCTATCGAGAATTTGTTCATCCTCAGTTGTTCATGTGTTTCACAAATTCTTCGGAATACTATTCGGTTTTCTGAAAATCCTCAGCGGCCTATTGCTCCTGAATCCTTTGCCTTCTGACACTATGGTTAATTCCATATTTATACCAATCTCCGTTGGTATCCTTTGTCACGATCATTTCGAGTCTGTTGATTTAATATTTTGCAAATGCTCGCAATCCTCAGTCAGATCCTAGAATTCATCCTTCCGGCTCAGGCGTCATTTTAAACATGAGCTGGATCTCGACCAACCAAATTGCCATCGATTATTCCCCTAAGCCTACTCAACTTATCCATCATTAATTAGAGCCCTTGCTTCTGATCCCTTGATTTGAAGATCTTAATTCCTTTACCTTTGAGCTTTGAATTAGTCAGTTGTTTCTATAATCCAATGCCTTTGCATTGTTACTTTCTCTAGTTGTGTGTTGATGCTCACATCAGCTCCGTTATGGACCGACAGATCCTTTGTTGAATTATTATCCGACATTGTCCTTCATATTCAAAATCGTTGTGAGTTCTTCCCCAATACTTAATGCCTTTGGGAAAATTGTATCCCCTACTTTAGTCAACCATGCTCTCCTTCTGAGCTTGAGTTATTTACCCCTGAAGTTTGTGGTATATGTTCCTAAGATGCCTTGATGGGTTGAACCTACGCCTTCCCTAATCCGTGTGAACCCGAAAGATTTCACGGGACATACTTATCTGGTATTGCACCAGGTAAAAACTTTCAACAAGTAATGTCATTTTTGAAATACGAGAGGTGAATGAAAGGTTATGCGTTGAACAAGTGGGAGTCGACCTTGAACCCTGTGTTCATGCCCATGGACACGATGTAAACCTTATCATGGAAGCATCTCTTAAAATAATTATCCCCTTGTTATAAGTTCATCTTGTATCTGTGGACGTGGTTCCAACTATGTTTCTCCTTGATTCCATTTCTCGTGCAAGTTTAGCACTTGTCTTTTGCAGAGCAATACCCTAGTCCAACCTCTACTTTGATCTGTCGTCGAGTATTACCCCCCTGGTATCTCGAGATTATCATGGAACTACATAACTTCTTATGAGTTCTTCATCAAGTACTACATTCTCACCGATTCCAATTTTTCACAGGTTCTGAGTTATTATTCACTCGAGAACACTGATAGCTGAATCGATTCCGCACTCCGATTCAATAACTCTAAGTACTATTCTTTGCTTACGAGTTTTATAATCATTTAAGTCATTCCTAGCCTAATTGTCTATATCATTAGCGTGCTAAATTTTAACTATGATACCTGGTCCTTCTTCCCGGAGCACAAATTTTGATGATGAGCTAAGCTTACGTCGCTCTTCCTCGTCATATCGTTTCATCTCGAACAACAAGCTTGATTCTGAGTTGGAGACATATCCGTGGTTCTAATAATCTTTCGCTACAACACTCCTTTTGCTTGATGCAGTCGTTGACCGATTGCTTCTTCGTGGAGCCTCTCGACAAAATTTGTTGTGATCATCATCAACATTTTGATTCCTTCCAGATTATCAATCAAATTCATGATGACAAGTACCATCCTTGCCCCTCGGCGATTTGTGTTATCATTGACAGCATTATTGCTTTCCCTCGAATACAAACTTGTTCATGTTTTGTGTTGTACCTTGAGATCCTTGCTATCCAACTTATATTTTGTTCTACCTTGGAGTATTACCATCTTTTATGTCAAGAAGGTTGTGCGGATTTCACCACCTCTTAAGAATTCTTGATATAGTAATACTTCTCGCCATCTCCGTTCATATCTTTGTCCCCGTGTTGTTTCTAACCGGGATACCAGCCATTTAACTATGATGTGTAAATTTAAAACTTCTAGCAACCCTATTGCTTTGAAGTTAATGATTGACAGTTCATTTTTAACTATTGGTTATTGGATCACCATTCTAACATTGATCGTGCTACCTAAGCCATATTCCGGGTGCACCTTTCAACCAATGTTTAATTGCATATGTTTTCCTCGAGCATACCTCATTATATCTTTTGATCTGACAAATGTTATCTCCTTGTTCAAATACTGGTGGGAATCCATCTTTTGGAAATCTTGATTCATTGTCGCTGAGTTCATCAGCCACCTCCTCATCCTCTCCTTGGGTTAATGATGAACTCATGATTCAGAACTTGCTTCATAGTTCATTTCCTAAGAATCTTACAATGTCATCTCTTTAATTTGAGTTGCACCTTTTCTTCTCAGGCATCCTGAGTCTGGGGTATCCTGACACCATTCGGACCTGAATCTCGGTCAGATACGATGGTTGGAACATATTTCCAAGAGTTATAACATTGGTCTCTATGTGACCCGGTAAGGTGATGTCGTGCCTAGCACACTTGGCCGGAGGCCCTATTGTTATAGATTCCTGTTTAGCAAGGTTATCCATTCTTCCATGAGGAAATTGTAAGACTTATTCTACAAGTTATTCCTGATGGATCCTTTGTGTTTCCAAAGTTTGATCTTCACCTGATGGCCATGTCAAAGCTATCTCGAAGCATGTATGTGGTACTCCTATCATCAAGAAGAACATTTGAAGCACAATGCTAAATTTTCTTTATCGATTATTCAAACACTGTTGTTTGGGTAATGTCATGAAATTCCTCCCCCCTTACATAAATGGTTTTCTACTTCTATCCTGTCATAGATATCATGCTCTGTTTGTCCTTGGGAAGGATATACCCCTGAAATATGTGTTTAAACACATTTTTCCTTTCCATTATTCTATTTAACCTGATGATCATATTTTCCTTTCCATTGGTTTGTTTGACCTTTCTTGTGATCTATATAATCTAAGTAGTAATAATTCACTGCTTGTGTAAACAACTCGGTGTACAACTTTGTCAGTGAGACCCTGTTTCTACTGTTGATGACATCCCGGTAAACGCCGATGGATGAGAACTTTGCCTATTGGCCCGCCTCGTTCAACAAGCAGGAAAATGGTTCTCTTCGTCCCTCGCCCTTGGTACCGATGTTGTTGCCGACATAACTAACAGGCTATCCCCTGACATGCCTTGCTTACATGATCGTGCAAGACGTCACCGTCCTTCCTACTTTTAACACACATGGTGGGCCCTTAACCCACAGTTCCACAGGAACGCAACCTGACTCCCCTGTACACCCTGTAGTCAAGGTTATTCCTCATTCTTGACTTCGTATGTAATTCACGGGCCACATTCCTAGTGATCTATTCTGGTAACAGATGCAATACTTAATCTAGTTGCTCTGGAGCCCTATCGCACTTTGTTTTAGACATCGAACGATTGCCTATCCATTTGAAACTTCTCATGGTACCTTCTTACTTTGCTCTCGATATCTTCTTAAGTTTCAATTCGAGAGATACTTATGCTTCTTCCCCTGAGCTAACCGTCCGATGCTCAATTTTGTTAGAATTCGTCCTTATAGATTTTCCCCTCTTATCCTTTCGTAAGTACGGTGAAGATCCCGAAGGAAGAACGACAACTTCATCATGATGCATCGATGCATAGGAATGGAGGCATCAATTCTATGGATCGACCTCTTCGAGAAGAGCAACCAAGACCGAGAAGATCCGTTAGAATTTCACAACCAAAAATTTCCCCCTTCCACCACCTCTTAAATCTCGGGACGAGATTTCTTGTAGTCGAGGAGAATTGTGACGCCCAGATAATTAAACAACAGTAATCCCCTCCTAATGGTGTCGTATCATCGCAGTTAATTGTCTAAACCTCACTTTGATCCAAACCTGATTCAAATTCAAATTTAAAATAAAGTCAAATTATTATTTCTGGAAACGGTAAAACAAAAATGTTCGTTAGGTTGCAAATATTCACTAACAATTTTTCATGAAAGAATTAACATTTTTCAAAATATAAAATTGCCACTCGATATTAAAACAATGGACCAAGCAACACCTTTTATCCCATTTAAATATGAACTCAAACTTAATAAATTATTTCGAACCCAAACTTTTTGTGGCAGAGTAAAATAACGCATAGTAATTATATGGCAAGGTTTTACATTTTACAAATTAATTTGATGTAAAAAGAAAGTACAAAATAGTAGCTAAGTAAATAAACAGATAAGTAAATGGAAAAATACTAGTAAAAGGATTAGAAACCTAATCTACTGGGCCCCTTGGCCCATCTAGCAAAACGGCCCAGGCCAACCCCCCACTTGCCTCCCACCTCTCGCTACAGGAGGGAGGGGTGCTGTGGCGGCCATCCGCCGGCGATGGCCGTGCGTGGCGGCCATCCGCCCCTGGCCCCGCCTATAAGGTCTTCGCCTGACGCCCCCCGAACCCTAGCTCCATCCCCCTCCCTTCCTCGCGTCGCCATCGGCCTTCCTGCCCCCGCTAGGCTGAACCACCGCCGCCATGGCCTTCGCCGTTCTCGCGCTCACTGAGCTCCTGGGCACCTGAGACTTTGTCCCCACGATTCATCGTCGTCCGCTACTTCGACTACGTCCACGGATCGAGCTGGAACGCGCCGAGTCGAGCGGATCGAGGCCTTCTTCCACCTCCGGCCACCACGGCGCCGCAGTCGATTCCGGCACCCTCTGCTGCTCCCGTCCCTCGCCGAGCCTTTCTTGTACTCCCCGGTGAGAACTCGCTTGAAAGCCCTCTCCCTAGTACTCGAATTCCTGCCCGTAGCCGCCGTTTTCGTCGCGATCGAAGCTCACCGTCGTACTGTGCGCGTCCTCAAGCCCTCTGGCCACACCGTGAGCCTCTGCCCGCCACACCCGCGTCCCCTTGCCCGTGCGCTCGCTCGTGCCCGACCTGCTGCTGCTGCCGACGTCACTTGCCGCGTACTGCTGCTCATGCCTCCGCGCCCGTCGCGTAAACGCCATGCCCGCGCGCCTCCGTCCCTGCCCGCCTGCGCGTGGCCTCGCCCCCGTGCGTGCTCCCGCGCGCCCCCTGGTCGCCCTGCCCCTGCGTGCCTGAGCTCCAGCCCTGCACAACGCGCGCCTGCGCCCAGCCGCGTTGTCCCCGCTGCCTGCTACCTTTACTGTTGTTGCCGCTGAAACTCTGCTGTTGTTGCTTGCTTCCTATTGCTGCTTCTTGTTACTACTACGGATGCATAGCTACTGCCGGTACTGCTATTCCTTAACACCTAACGCTGCGTTTCGCTGCTCTGCTGCCGCTGCTACAGTAACTGAATGTTACTGTAGCGCTGGCTAGCTTTTGCTATTTCTATCTTCTTAGCTCTCTGGATGGCAACAAAACTATGATCAAACAAAATCTAACTTCGTTGAAATTAAATTGTGTTGGGAGTACACATGGCAACCTCCAAATTATTCCATTGGACCAAATTCAAATAGGGCATGGATTAAATTCTATAAAAATCGCAAAATGCTTTGTTGGAACAAAAGTAACCCCTAGCTATTAGCTATGTGTGTTGCGTGTGTGTATGCGTGTGTGTACACAGCCACGGCTGGTTGTGCCACCGGCCGGCCATGGTTTAATTAGGCTAGGATTAATTAGGGCTAGTTTAGGTAGGATGTAATTTAGTGCTAATTAGTCTATATAAACAATGCCATGTGGCCCCCTAGTTTAAATTAATTTAGCCTAAGTAATCTACACTTATGACCATGACATGTGGGTCATGCTATCCCTTTTGACTAGTCAAAAGTTGACTGGGTTGACTGTACTTTAAAAATTAACTTCCAAATTTAAAACAATTCCAAAAATTCTAGAATATTATTAAAGCTTTAGAAATTCATATAAAATAATCCGTAAGTCAAATAAAAAAGTTTTATACATGAAAGTTGCTCAGAACGTCGAGACAAATCCGGGTACGCAGCCCGTTCGTCCGCCACACATCCCTAACCTATCGAACTCGCAACTTTCCCCCTTCGGTTCATCTGTCCGAAAACACGAAACACCGGGAATCCTTTCCCGGATGTTTCCCCCCTTTCCCGATATCACCTAGTAATGCGTTAGGGCACACCTAGCACCGCGTATTTCTATGTTATGCCTTGTGTTGCTTTGATTGCTTTGTTATTTATTGTGTTCCCCCTCCATTACTTCTTTTCGACAGACCCCGAGACTGCCGGCGACCCCCAGTTCGACTACGGTGTTAACGACCCCTCTCTCTTGCCAGAGCAACCAGGCAAGCCCCCCCCCCTTGATCACCAGATATCGCCTATTCTTCTCTATACTGCTTGCATTATATTAGTGTAGCATGTTACTGCTTTCAGTTAATCCTATACTACTGCACAGCCTGTCCTTGCTACTACTGTTGTTACCTTTATCTGCTATCCTACTGCTTAGTATAGGATGCTAGTGTTCCATCAGTGGCCCTACACTCTTGTCCGTCTGCCATGCTATACTACTGGGTCGTGATCACTTCAGGAGGTGATCACGGGCATATACTATATACTTTACACTATTACATTACCGGTGATAATGTTTGGAGATGGGGGCTGAAGGGGCAGGTGGCTCCATCCAGGTAGTGGTGGGCCTGAGTTCCCGACGGCCCTCGACTATTACTTTGAGGCGGAGCGACAGGGCAGGTTGAGACCACCTAGGAGAGAGGTGGGCCTGGCCCTGGTCGGCGTTCGCGGATACTTAACACGCTTAACGAGATCTGGGTATTTGATCTAAGTCTGGCTACTGGCCTATACGCACTAACCAACTACGCGGGAACAGTTATGGGCACACGACGTCGTGGTATCAGCCGAAGCCTTCGTGACGTCAACGACTGAGCGGCGCGCGCCGGGTTGGACCGCGTAAAGCAACTTCCTTTGTAATGGAGGTTGCTAGGTCTGCTCTCCGGCCGCGTTCGCAACGTGCAGGTGTGCAAAGGGCGATCGGCCCAGACCCCTGCGCCATAGGATTTAGACCGACGTGCTGACCTCTCTGTTGTGCCTAGGTAGGGTTGCGACGTGTTGATCTTCCGAGGCCGGACATGACCCAGAAAAGTGTGTCCGGACAAAGGGGATCGAGCGTGTTGGGAAATGTGGTGCACCCCTGCAGGGAAGTTGATCTATTCGAATAGCCGTGTCCCTCGGTAAAAGGACGACCCGGAGTTGTACCTTGACCTTATGACAACTAGAACCGGATACTTAATAAAACACACCCTTCCAAGTGCCAGATACAACCGGTGGTCGCTCTCTCACAAGGCGACGAGGGGAGGATCATCGGTTAGGATTATGCTATGCGATGCTGCTTGGTGAACTTACCATCTACTCTTTTCTCCTGCTGCAAGATGGAGGTTACCAGAAGCGTAGTCTTCGATAGGACTAGCTATCCCCCTCTTATTCCGGCATTCTGCAGTTTAGTCCACATATGATACCCTTATTCCATTTGATACCAATGCATACATATGTAGTGTAGCTCCTTGCTTGCGAGTACTTTGGATGAGTACTCACGGTTGCTTTGCTCCCTCTTTTCCCCCTTCCTATACCCGATTGCTGCGACCAGACGTTGGAGCCCAGGAGCCAGACTCCACTGTCGACGACGGCTACTACTACTCGGGAGGTGCCTACTACTACGTGTAGCCCGCTGACGACGACCAGGAGTAGTTTAGGAGGATCCCAGGCAGGAGGCAAGCGCCTCTTTCGATCTGTATCCCAGTTTGTGCTAGCCTTCTTAAGGCAAACTTGTTTAACTTATGTCTGTACTCACATATTGTTGCTTCCGTTGACTTGTCTATGATCGAGCTCTTGTATTCGAGCCTTCGAGGCCCCTGGCTTGTAATATGATGCTTGTATGACTTATTTTATTTGTAGAATTGTGTTGTGATATTTTCCCGTGAGTCCCTGATCTTGATCGTACGTTTGCGTGTATGATTAGTGTACGGTCAAATTGAGGGCGTCACACTAGGGCTGTTTGTGACATTTATAGTGTGACGCGCCGAGACCGATGTGCCAGGTGTCCGCCAGTTATTCGCTGTTGTTGCCTTGTCATTCGCTTGTGTGCATATTGTCATTGCATCATGTGCATTGCATCATCATGTTTTCGAAACTTGCATCCGTCCGGGTTCCCCCACTTCCGTCTGTTGTCCGTTCTGAGCCCAGACACACTCGCACGCGCCCGCGGCATGTTCGAAATAGTATTTTATAAGTGGCCGGAAAATGTTCTCGGAATGGGATGAAAGTTGGCATGTGGTCTTATTATAGTGTAGATAGACTGCCTGTCAAGTTTCATCGCATTTGGAGCCTATTTAACGCCCCAACAGATAACTATAGCGGCATTATAGCTGGTCTTTTCGTCGGACGTTTTCGGTCTCTGGAGACTGTTGCCGGGCTTTCCCTCTCTTTCCTTCCTAGACCGTCTTCACTTTTCACTACTTACCGCCATGCCAAACCAAACCAAACCTCTCTCTCCAGCCCGCGGCCCTCCTCGCGCGCGCGTCCGAAAGTTGTCCCGGACTCGACCCGGGCAGTCGTCACCGTTGGATCCGGATCGTCCCCAAACATCCGCAAAACGTCTCTGTTTTCTTAATTGGGCGCCCTAACCTATTTATCCAGGACGTACGATTTTGATCGGAGGGACGAGATAGCCCCTAACCTAACCAACTTGCTATATATAGATCAACCACTAGACTATTTTGCCAAACCCTAAATTCTAGGACTTTTGTCCCTGTCACCGCCGCCACCCGGTCTCAATCCCCCTCGGGATCCACCCATCCCCAACCATCTCTCGCCACCTATCGCCTCCAGATCCCCTCGCCCTCCACTTTGCTCGATCCGTGCGCCTCTACTCTGCCATCACCGGCCTCCCCCGCGCCGGAGTAGCGCCACCGTCGGCCACCTGCTGCATCGCTAGGCCATCCTCCTATCTCCTCCTTCCCCTTCCGTTCCCTCCTTCCTCCTTCCATGCCGCAACTCCCTCCACCTCTCTGTTTTCTCTCACAGGGAGAACACGATGCGCCGGCCTCCATGGATTTCGCACCGGAGTCCCCGACCGCACCTCGTTCCTGGATGCAGGAGCACGAGCTCCCTCCTCCTCGTTGCACGCATCGCCCGCCGAGCCGCCAAGTACCTCCTCCAGTTCGTCGCCCGGCCGTCGCCTCGCCAAGCTCCGTCACCACGAACGAGTCGTCGCCCCGCCATGTCCCTTGCCGGAGTGAACTCATCACCAAGACCCGCAGCCGCTGCTGCATGCGTCCTCTGCTTCTTCCAGGACCCCGCCTCGTCTCCGCCCGATCTACTGCGAGCTACCTCCGAATGGAGCTCCATCTCCTCCCTAGCCCCGGATCCGGCGATCGCCTCCCGTTCAAGCCGCCCCGTCGTGCGCCAAGTCCCTGGAGCCGCCGCCCTGCTTCATGCCTTGGCCCGCCATGGAGGGACGGCTTTGCCAAGCTCCGCTGCTGTCGTTTGGAACAACCTCCTGCCCGGATTCGTCCAGCCCCACCTCGCATCACCTCCTGCAAGCTGCAGCCCCCTGTACCGTTGTCTTCTCTGCATCAAGCCGCGTCGCTGGGCCAAGTCCTTGTCTGGCCCGGCTCTGTCCTGCTTCGTCGTCCTTCACCCGTCCCTGGCCTCGCCGCATGACGCCATGCCCTCGCCTTGCCGGAGTTCCAGCCAGCGCACCTCCAGGTCCTTGCCTCGCCGCGGCTCCCGCTGAACCTCCCCGTCGCTGCCGTTTTTCTTCAGAGACGAGCAGAGTAGCTCGCCCGATGCCTGTTGACCGCGCTTGGGCCAGCAGCCTCCAAGGCCCAGTCCCCTCCCCTTCGCCGTTTGACTGCAGCCCGCTGACTGGGCCGAGGCCCATGGGTGAGCCACCCACATCCCAGCGCCCCTCCTTTTTCCTTACCTGTTGGGCTGCCCAGATTCGACCTGTCTCTTATTTTTTTCCCTGCTGGCGATTTTCCTAATTTACAATGCATGCATAATTACAGGAGGATGCCATTATTTTAATTTGCTCACAAGTAAATAACCGTGCATCATATGTAAAAACTTCATATATGTAAAGTGCTCAGAAATTTGTGTAGTTTAATTATATCCAACTTTCATCTATGTTTAAAAAGTTCAAAATGTTGTTTGTTTAAATTTGCTTAAATAACTTGTTAAAATGCTTTATTTCATAACTATTTAACCGTAGCTCCAAATTTAACAAACTTTATATGTAATTGGGGTAGAAAAATGCCTAGTTTAACATGGTGGCCTCACTTTGCAAGTTTAACAACTATAAAATATGGTTTAGGGCAGAACAGTACCAAACCTAATATATGCATATGGGGATTTACCGGAATTGTTGTTCGTTGTTTCCAGCCTCATTTAAACTTCCTAGATAGGTAGTTTTGTTGTGCTTCACCCCTTGCCATGTTAATCAACATTTCATATTGTTGGGTACATAAATGAGAGAGAACTAAATAAGTCACGTGGTGTTTCGTCAATATGCAACGGAGTTGCATATTGAGCTCCACTTAATTTGTAGGATTGCTTGTGCACTTTGCCATGCCATGCTTCATTAAATCGGACATGCATCATACTTGGTTGTGCATCATGCCATGCTTATGTCGTGGTTGTTTACTATGTTGTTTGCTTCTTTCCGGTGTGCTTCTTTGGGTTGGTTCCGATAATGTTACATTGTGAGGATCCGTTCGACTACGTCCGTTTGTCTTCTTCATGGACTCGTTCTTCTTCCTTGCGGGATCGCAGGCAAGATGACCATACCCTCGAAATCACTTCTATCTTTGCTTGCTAGATGCTCGCTCTTTTGCTACGCCTATGCCGCGATACCTACCACTTGCTTATCATGCCTCCCATATTGTTGAGCCAAGCCTCTAACCCACCTTGTCCTAGCAAACCGTTGTTTGGCTATGTTACCACTTTGCTCAGCCCCTCTTATAGCGTTGTTAGTTGCAGGTGAAGATTGGAGTTTTGTTCCTTGTTGGAACATGGATATTTTGTTGGGATACCACAATATCTCTTATTTAATTCATGCATCTATATACTTGGTAAAGGCTGGAAGGCTCGGCCTTATGCCTGGTGTTTTCTTTCACTCTTGCCACCCTAGTTTTCGTCATATCAGTGTTATGTTCCCGGATTTTTCGTTCCTTACACGGTTGGGTTATAATGGGAACCCCTTGATAGTTCGCCTTGAATAAAACTCTTTCAGCAATGCCCAACATTGGTTTTACCATTCGCCACCTAGCCTTTTCTTTCTCTTGGGTTCTGTAGACTCAAGGGTCATCTTTATTAAACCCCCCGGGCCAGTGTTCCTCTGAGTGTTGGTCCAAACTAGAGCCCTGTGCAACGCTCCCTTGGGGAAACTCGAGGTTTGGTTTTAGTTGTATGGAGCGCTCATCTGAGTGTGCCCTGAGAACGAGATATGTGCAGCTCCTATCGGGATTTGTCGGCACATTCGGGCGGTGTTGCTGGACTTGTTTTACCATTGTCGAGGATGTCTTGTAACCGGGTTGCCGAGTCTGATCAGATTGTCTTGGGAGAAGGAATATCCTTCATTGACCGTGAGAGCTTGTGATGGGCTAAGTTGGGACACCCCTGCAGGGATTTGAACTTTCGAAAGCCGTGCCCGCGGTTATGGGCAGATGGGAATTTGTTAATGTCCGGTTGTAGAAAACTTGAAACTTAATCTTAATTAAAATGCATCAACCGCGTGTGTAACCGTGATGGTCTCTTCTCGGCGGAGTCTGGGAAGTGAACACGGTGTTGGAGTAATGCTTGACATAGGTTGTTCTAGGATCACTTCTTGATCATAGTTGTTCGACCGTGATTTTTCCTTCTCTTCTCGCTCTCATTTGCGTATGTTAGCCATCATATATGCTAGTCGCTTGCTGCAGCTCCACCTCATACCTTTTACCTTACCCATGAGCTTAAATAGTCTTGATCGTGAGGGTGTGAGATTGCTGAGTCCCGGTGACTCATAGATACTTCCAAAACCAGCTTGCAGGTGCCGTTGAACCGTGCAGGTGATGCAACCAAGCTCAAGGAGGAGCTCGATGAAGATCGTGTTTGTTATGTTGTTCCGTTTCCAGTTGATCAGTAGTGGAGCCCAGTTGGGACGATCGGGGATCTGTGTAGCATTTGGGGTATTCTTCTTTCATTTTGGTTCCGTAGTCGGACCTTGTGTGTATCTGGATGGTGTAATGTTATATTCATGTATTGTGTGAAGTGGCGATTGTAAGCCAACTATGTATCCTTTTCCCTTAATGTATTACATGGGTTATTGTGAAGATTACCTCACTTGCGACATTGCTTTCAATGTGGTTATGCCTCTAAGTCGTGCTTCGACACGTGGGAGATATAGCCGCATAGAGGGCGTTAAAAGTTGGTAATCAGAGCCTTCCCCGACCTTAGAAGCCCCCTGCTTGATCGAATCGTTGGCGTTGTTGAGTGTAGAAAAAAAAATTTGAGTCATTTAGGATTATATATATCGAAGAGTAGGATTCTTTTTACTCCTCAGTCCCTTCGTCGCTCTGGTGAGGCATCCTGACGTAGAGTTTTGACTCTTCTCTTCTCAAATTTTCACTAATTTTTTTAGGATCATGCGGGTATCTTGGAATCGTTTCGATGGTTTTGTGACGAGAACATTGTTCTTGGTGCCTCCTGACATTTAGGGGTTGTGGCAGTGTCCCGGGGAGTTGAGCTCCGAGGTGTTGTCGTCATAATTTTATCGTTGCAGTTCTGGAATACCTGAGTTTTTTTTCGCCGACATCGAAAATCTCTTTTATGCATTTGTTGGTGAGATAACCTCGACGCCACCCAGTCCTGGGGCGGGAGTTCGGGAGTATTGCCATAACTTGTATAACGGATGCTTTTTGAAGATTGAGGTAAATGATTTCCGAAGGTTTCTTGGTTATGTGTTGAAGGATGGATACATCTGGATGTAGGATTTGCTAGTTTTGGGTGAGATATTATGCTTCCCTTGTATCCCCAACACCTGATTGCATAACCGGGAAAATTTCGGGAGTTTATAAGTAGGAATTCAAGTAGCTCTTAGGATATCTTTCCAACAGATGTATGATATGAAATTGGGTTCGACGTCTAGTGGTCCGCCTATCCACGGTTGGTTTTACAGTGGTCTTGTTGTGTCTTAAAGAGTCCTTGGCTATGCTGACTCGGGGACGCTTCGTATGTCATGTGCACTGCCTTGTACATGATTGTGCTGTATGATCGAGCCCGCGTAGGCCCCACCACGAAAACTTCGGACGAAATCTCTATCATATGTTTGTTCCGGCTTATTCTGCAAGCCAATCTTTGTTTTGTTTTTGAGTTGTGGTATTTGAGTTGCTTCAATGTTAAGTGTTAATTCCGTACCTTCCTAAGTGGTGTTCTCATATTTCTATGTGAATACTAATCCATCATGATAATCAAGATTGTCATGTAAATCCTTTTCAACCCGCGTGTTTCTCTTCAAGTGGATCCGATCATTTCAACATTCATAAGATCATTTATCAGTTCTTCTCAATGGTGCTCATTTCATCCGTCCCAGGATGCCTTTGTTTTTCCCACCCTCCCACCCTTTTTCTTCAAGACTCAGATTTCTTATTCAAGCATCCATTTTATCGATGGAAGTCTCTCCATTCTTTTCTTTCAATGTTCATATCCGGGGATTCTCATGAATATTCTAATGGAGCTTCAAGCTCATCATTCTTCGTTTCTTTTATCTTCTCCGGTGGATTTAATTCAAGCTTTGTTGATCATATCCTTTTTCCTCGTTTCAAATACCTTCTCATGCCGGTGCACCTCACATTCAGTCATTTCTCGCTATTCATTTGTTCCGGAGTGCTGATAATATCTAAGAAGATTTGTGTCTCCATTATCATTCCATCCAAGATATTTTGAGGATGTTACCTCATTCAAGCCATTTAATTCAACCGGCGCAATCTTCCTTTTAAATCGTTCAACGGTGTATCTTTTCAGTGGGCCCTAACCCACACGTCTTTTTCCAGGATCTTACCTGTCTCTTCTTATTTTACCGGAGCTATTCTCAAATCTTTCCAAGTTTGACGTAAGAATGGATTATCATCAGTCATATGTATTTCTCCAAGATCTGTCAAATTCTTTTCATCGTTCGTTCAACCTTCCTAATTTTCATCCCAGAGTATCTCAACAATTCATGGTGGTGTTTATCATCGTCATTCTCTGCATTTGAAGACTGAAAAAGATTTTTTTTTCTCTCATCCTTGCTCCATTCTCTTCAAGATTCATGGTGCTAGCTTATGCCATCCCCTCATAATTGTTTTTCGATTGTGGGAATTATTTTCACTCATCCGGAGAAATTCAGGAGTCTTTTCAGTTTGATCATCCGGAGGCCATCATCTCAGAAGTATTCACTTCAGCTTTTAGCTCGCATTCTCCAAATCTGACCGCTGCTTCATTCAAGTATTCTCTAATCAGTTCGTGTTTTATTCGTTCATTTCTATCTAAATCCTAGCAAGTATCTTCATTCGTTCTTTAATTCTTCCAGGTGTTTCTTCATGTTTTATTCGTTCTTTTTCAATTCTTACGGTGTTTCGTTCAAGAGGTCTTCTCCTTCATTATCATATAGTTTTATTCGTTGTCTCAATCCTTCCGGTGGATCGTTGAAGACCTTCCCAAGTTGGCGTGATATCTATCTTAATCCTTTCTTCGAGAATAAGTAGTATGCCAAATCCGTTGTTTGTCATCAATTTAAATTGGTGAAGGATACGCATAACGTAATCCTTATTCTTGTTCATCCAAGTGATTAATTCCCTATTCCGGAGGTGCATCAAATTCTCGATTCAAGTTGTCCATCTTTCTTTTCGGAGCTCAAAGTTATTTCAATTATATTATTCCAAAGATCTATCTAATCATTGCAAGGATTCACCTTGTGTTTTCAACTTCTCTTTCTTCTCGTCATCCTTTTATTACCGGAGTTCTCACAAAGTTTCTACATGATGGTTCATCAAGGATTCAATTCCTTTTCGAAGTGTTCATCGAGATTCTTTTCAGAGGAGCTCATGCATTCTTCATCTTGCATTCCGAAGTGCGATTCTCCCTTCCGTATCATTGGAGGTGGTATTATGTCATTCTTGATAATTTGAGTTCATGTTTCATGATTCACATGTTGTTAAGAATGAGATATATTAAATCCATCTATCTCGTCATTGGAGTTATCTTGGGTTAAAATTTCACCTAAAGCCTTCCCTAAGGATTGTTGCTACTTATGGTGCTCTTAAAGGACCCAAGTTCTTCTTTATCCTTCCAATGAACAAGTTCCTCATCTTGTTCTTATCAATCCAATCTTGTTTTCGTTAGTGGCAGAATTTCACCTTAAGTTTTGAGATGTTCTCCATAAGCCCACTACAAGCTTATCTTTTCGTTGTTGGTTTTCCAACAACTCCATTCGAACCTTCTCCTAAAGATGCTTTTGCAAACTTATTTAAGGTAGAAGATGTTGTTTTCTCCTCCGTTCTTTCCATTCCATTTCTCTCTTTTCTTCCGGAGGCATTGTGTTGTTGCTCTCTTCAACCCTTCTTCTTGTTCTTGTCAGGACCTTGTTCTTTTCATGCTTATCCATTTAACCGGAGTGTCGCGTCCTCTTTTCCAAGTATCCTCTCATCTTGTCAAGATCATGTTCAATTCCTTCCATTTCCAACTGGAGTGTTGTCGTATTTGATCTCTATTGTTCCGTGTGGTTCTTCTTTCAACCAGAGTGCTTGCATGTGCTTCTTGTTCATTGCAACCTTTATTCTTATGTCTTTCAACCTACAAGGTTCTAGTATTGATCCTTGTTTCTCTTTTCTAACGGAGTGTTTTCAACTTCGTCATCTCCGTTGTATTCCTTTCTCGAAATTGGTTCACCTCTCAAGGTTCTTTGGTCTCACTCGTTTGTCAAAGAAGCAACTTAGTTTTACCTCTTATCTTCCTCTTCCTTTTCCCTCCGGTGCCATCCTAGATCTCGGGACGAGATCCTCTCGTAGTGATGGAGTGTTGTGACGCCCCGAGGCCGATGTGCCAGGTGTCCGACAGTTATTCGCTGTTGTTGCCTTGTCATTCGCTTGCGTGTGCATCTTGTCATTGCATCATGTGCATTGCATCATCATGTTTTCGAAACTTGCATCCGTCCGGGTTCCCCCAGTTTTGTCTATTGTCCGTTCTGAGCCCAGACACACTCGCACGCGCCCGCGGCATGTCCGAAATAGTATTTTATAAGTGGCCGGAAAATTTTCTTAGAATGGGATGAAAGTTGGCGTGTGGTCTTATAATAGTGTAGATAGACCGCCTGTCAAGTTTCATCGCATTTGGAGCATGTTTGATGCCCAACGGATAACTATAGCGGCATTATAGCCGGTCTTTTCGTCAGACGTTTTCGGTCTCCGGAGACTGTTGCCGGGCTTTCCCTCTCTTTCCTTCCTAGACCGTCTTCACTTTTCACTACTTACCGCCAGGCCCAACCAAACCTCTCTCGTCAGCCCGCGGCCCTCCTCGCGCACGCGTCTGAAAGTTGTCCCAGACCCGACCCGGGCAGTCGTCACCGTTGGATCCGGATCATCCCCAAACATCCGCAAAACGTCTCCGTTTTCTTAATTGGGCGCCCTAACCTATTTATCCAGGACGTACGATTTTGATCGGAGGGAAGAGATAGCCCCTAACCTAACCAACTTGCTATATATAGATCAACCACTAGACTATTTTGCCAAACCCTAAATTCTAGGACTTTTGTCCCTGTCGCCGCCGCCACCCGGTCTCAATCCCCCTCGGGATCCGCCCATCCCCAACCATTGCTCGCCACCTATCGCCTCCAGATCCCCTCGCCCTCCACTTTGCTCGATCCGTGCGCCTCTACTCTGCCATCACCGGCCTCCCCCGCGCCGGAGTCGCGCCACCATCGGCCACCTGCTGCATTGCTAGGCCATCCTCCTATCTCCTCCTTCCCCTTCCGTTCCCTCCTTCCTCCTTCCATGCCGTAACTCCCTCCACCTCTCTGTTTTCTCTCACAGGGAGAACACGATGCGCCGGCCTCCATGGATTTCGCACCAGAGTCCCCGACCGCGCCTCGTTCCTGGATGCAGGAGCACGAGCTCCCTCCTCCTCATTGCACGCATCACCCGCCGAGCCGCCGAGTACCTCCTCCAGTTCGTCGCCCCAGTCGTCGCCTCGCCAAGCTTCGTCACCACGAATGAGTCATCGCCCCGCCATGTCCCTTGCCGATGTGAACTCATCACCAAGACCCGCAGTCGCTGCTGCATGCGTCCTCTGCTTCTTCCAGGACCCTGCCTCGTCTCCGCCCGATCTACTGCGAGCTACCTCCGAATGGAGCTCCATCTCCTCCCTAGCCCCGGATCCAGCTATCACCTCCCGTTCAAGCCGCTCCACCGTGCGCCAAGTCCCTAGAGCCGCCGCCCTACTTCATGCCTTGGCCCGCCATGGAGGGACGGCTCTGCCAAGCTCCGCCGCCATCATCTGGAACAACATCCTGCCTGAATTCGTCCAGCCCCACCTCGCATCACCTCCTGCAAGCTGCAGCCCCCCCGCGTCATTGTCTTCTCTGCATCAAGCCGCGTCGCTGCGCCAAGTGCTTGTCCGGCCCGGCTATGTCCTGATTCGCCGTCCTTCACCCGTTCCTGGCCTCGCGGCATGACGACATGCCCTCACCATGTCGGAGTTCCAGCCAGCGCACCTCCAGGTCCTTGCCTCATCGCGGCTCCCGCTGAACCTCCCCGTCGCTGTCGTTTTTCTTCAGAGACGAGCAGAGCAGCTCGCCGATGCCTGTTGACCACGCCTGGGCCAGCAGCCTCCAAGGCCCAGTCCCCTCCCCTTCGCCATTGACTGCAGCCCGCTGACTGGGCCGAGGCCCATGGGTGAGCCACCCACATCCCAGCGCCCCTCCTTTTTCCTTACCTGTTGGGCTGCCCAGATTCGGCCTGTCTCTTATTTTTTCCCTGCTAACGATTTTCCTAATTTACAATGCATGCATAATTACAGGAGGATGCCATTATTTTAATTTGCTCACAAGTAAATAACCGTGCATCATATGTAAAAACTTCATATATGTAAAGTGCTCTGAAATTTGTGTAGTTTAATTATATCCAACTTTCATCTATGTTTAAAAAGTTTAAAATGGTGTTTGTTTAAATTTGCTTAAATAACTTGTTAAAATTCTTTATTTCATAACTATTTAACTGTAGCTCCAAATTTAACAAACTTTATATGTAATTGGGGTAGAAAAATGCCTAGTTTAACATGGTGGCCTCACTTTGCAAGTTTAACAACTATAAAATATGGTTTAGGGCAGAACAGTATCGAACCTAATATATGCATATGGGGATTTACCGGAATTGTTGTTCGTTGTTTCCGGCCTCATTTAAACTTGCCTAGATAGGTAGTTTTGTTGTGCTTCACCCCTTGCCATGTTAATCAACATTTAATATTGTTGGGTACATAAACGAGAGAGAACTAAATAAGTCATGCGGTGTTTCGTCAATATGCAATGGAGTTTCATATTGAGCTCCACTTAATTTGTAGGATTGCTTGTGCACTTTGCCATGCATGCTTCATTAAACCGGACATGCATCATACTTGGTTGTGCATCATGCCATGCTTATGTCGTGGTTGTTTACTATGTTGTTTGCTTCTTTCCGGTGTGCTTCTTCGGGTTGGTTCCGATAACGTTGCATTGTGAGGATCCGTTCGACTACGTCTGTTTGTCTTCTTCATGGACTCGTTCTTCTTCCTTGCGGGATCTCGGGCAAGATGACCATACCCTCAAAATCACTTCTATCTTTGCTTGCTAGATGCTCGCTCTTTTGCTATGCCTATGCCGCGATACTTACCACTTGCTTATCATGCCTCCCATATTGTTGAGCCAAGCCTCTAACCCACCTTCTCCTAGCAAACCGTTGTTTGGCTATGTTACCGCTTTGCTCAGCCCCTTTTATAGCGTTATTAGTTGTAGGTGAAGATTGGAGTTTTGTTCCTTGTTGGAACATGGATATTTTGTTGGGATATCACGATATCTCTTATTTAATTAATGCATCTATATACTTGGTAAAGGGTGGAAGGCTCGGCCTTATGCCTGGTGATTTGTTTCACTCTTGTCGCCCTAGTTTCCGTCATATCGGTGTTATGTTCCCGGATTTTGCGTTTCTTACACGGTTGGGTTATAATGGGAACCCCTTGACAGTTCGCCTTGAATAAAACACTTTCAGCAATGCCCAGCATTGGTTTTACCATTCGCCACCTAGCCTTTTCTTTCCCTTGGGTTCTGCAAACTCAAGGGTCATCTTTATTAAACCCCCGGGGCCAGTGCTCCTCTGAGTGTTGGTCCAAACTAGAGCCCTGTGCAGCGCCCCCTCGGGGAAACTCGAGGTTTGGTTTTAGTTGTATGGAGCGCTCATCTGAGTATGCCCTGAGAACGAGATATGTGCAGCTCCTATCGGGATTTGTCGGCACATTCGGGCGGTGTTGCTAGACTTGTTTTACCATTGTCCAGGATGTCTTGTAACCGGGATGCCGAGTCTGATCGGATTGTCTTGGGAGAAGGAATATCCTTCGTTGACCGTGAGAGCTTGTGATGGGCTAAATAATGTTCGGTTGTAGAAAACCTGAAACTTAATCTTAATTAAAATGCATCAACCGCGTGTGTAACCGTGATGGTCTCTTCTCGGCGGAGTCCGGGAAGTGAACACGGTGTTGGAGTAATGCTTGACGTAGGTTGTTCTAGGATCACTTCTTCATCATAGTTGTTCGACCGTGATTTTGCCTTCTCTTCTCGCTCTCATTTGTGTATGTTAGCCACCATATATGCTAGTCGCTTGCTGCAGCTCCACCTCATACCTTTTACCTTACCCATGAGCTTAAATAGTCTTGATCGCGAGGGTGTGAGATTGCTGAGTTCCGTGACTCACAAATACTTCCAAAACCAACTTGCAGGTGTCGTTGAACCGTGCAGGTGACGGAACCAAGCTCAAGGAGGAGCTCGATGAAGATCGTGTTCGTTATGTTGTTCCGTTTCCAGTTGATCAGTAGTGGAGCCCAGTTGGGACGATCGGGGATCCGTGTAGCATTTTGGGTAGTCTTCTTTCATTTTGGTTCCATAGTCGGACCTTGTGTGTATCTGGATGATGTAATGTCATATTCATGTATTGTGTGAAGTGGCGATTGTAAGCCAACTATGTATCATTTTCCCTTGATGTATTACATGGGTTGTTGTGACGATTACCTCACTTGCGACATTGCTTTCAATGCGGTTATGCCTCTAAGTCGTGCTTTGGCACGTGGGAGATATAGCCGCATCGAGGGCGTTACATATAGGAATAGCCCAATGGATTGATTGGAAAGAATAACTTTGAGGTGGTTTTGTACCCTACCATAATCTCTTCGTTTGTTCTCCGCTATTAGTGACTTTGGAGTGACTCTTTGTTGCATGTTGAGGGATAGTTATGTGATCCAATTATGTTATTATTGCTGAGGGGACTTGCACTAGTGAAAGTATGAACCCTAGGCCTTGTTTCCTATCATTGCAATACCGTTTATGCTCACTATTACCATTAGTTACCTTGCTGTTTTTATAATTTCAGATTACAAAAACCTTTATCTACTATCCATATTGCACTTGTATCACCATCTCTTCGCCGAACTAGTGCACCTATACAATTTACCATTGTATTGGGTGTGTTGGGGGCACAAGAGACTCTTTGTTATTTGGTTGCAGGGTTGTTTGAGAGAGACCATCTTCATCCTACGCCTCCTACGGATTGATAAACCTTAGGTCATCCACTTGAGGGAAATTTGCTACTGTCCTACAAACCTCTGCACTTGGAGGCCCAACAATGTCTACAAGAAGAAGGTTGTGTAGTAGACATCACAATGTTCCATCTCCTGTAAAAGGATTAGCTAGCAGTTTTTATATCATACCCGAAGGGATTTCAAAGTAAAAAAATTCAATAGGTTCAGTAGGTTGAGGAGCAACTCTTTGCTCTACTGGTCGGGGTGAAGATACCCCAAACAAGCCCCTCAAAGGATTATGTTCTATAGTAACAAGTGACAGTAAATTTCAGCACACTATATAATTTTTTTCTTACCAAATTCCACCTACCAAAGGCGCTTCACTCCCCGGCAACAGCGCCAGAAAAGAGTCTTGATGACCCACAAGTATATGGGATCTATCGTAGTCCTTTCGATAAGTAAGAGTGTCGAACCCAACGAGGAGCAGAAGAAAATGATAAGCAGTTTTCAGCAAGGTATTCTCTGCAAGTACTGAAATTATCAGTAACATATAGTTTTGTGATAAGGTAATTTGTAATGGGTAATAAATAGTAAAAGTAAATAAGGTGCAACAAGATGGCCCAATCCTTTTTGTAGCAAAGGACAAGCCTGGACAAACTCTTATATAAAGGAAAGCGCTCCCGAGGACACATGGGAATTATTGTCAAGCTAGTTTTCATCACGTTCATATGATTCGCGTTCGGTACTTTGATAATTTGATATGTGGGCGGACCGGTGCTTGGGTACTGCCCTTCCTTGGACAAGCATCCCACTTATGATTAACCCCTATTGCAAGCATCCGCAACTGCAAAAGAAGTATTAAGGTAAACCTAACCATAGCATGAAACGCATGGATCCAAATCAGCCCCTTACGAAGCAACTCATAAACTAGGGTTTAAGCTTCTATCACTCTAGCAACCCATCATCTACTTATTACTTCCCAATGCCTTCCCCTAGGCCCAAACAATGGTGAAGTGTCATGTAGTCGACGTTCACATGACACCACTAGAGGAAAGACAACATACATCTCATCAAAATATCGAACGAATACCAAATTCACATGACTACTTACAGGGACGGCCCTGGGGGTATGGCGGCGGGGCGACGGCCCAGGGCCCAGGCGAGGAGGGGGCCCATGACAGAGTATATATCTGTATTATAGCCTAGCAAAAAATAGGTAAAAATAATACAAAAGAACTAAAGAAAAGAAATAAGATGGGCTAGGCCCATCAGATAGCTAGCAAGCCATCGTTGATCGATTAACGAACGCGAAGTCGCAAAGCGACACCGTGACTCACGCCAGTTGGCAGACAAACGACTGCTCGTTTTCCTTTTCCTTCATAGGTTAGGTTCGTCAGGCGCCGTGACGCCCGTCGGCCTCCTCGCTCCGTCGCTCGGCGCCTTGCCGTGTCATCCTCGCCTCGCCTGTCGTTGGCCCGCTGCCCGCTGGAGCTGCACGCGCGGCGCGCCACATGACAGTCCAGCAACCCAACAGCCCGGCCATCCGGCATCCGGCAAGGCGGCACCGCAGCAATACGTATACAAGTATACATCCGACTGGCGACTACAAGTCTTGAAGTCTGCAATGCGGCCGTCCCCAATCCCTAAAGTACGTTTGAATGTTTCCATCCATGTTCCTCAGTTCCAGTCCATCCCCCAAACCCTAATTTGACAATTTCAGTACTTTATTTATTCTTTATTTAGTATTTAATTACGTATTCAACTATACATCCATGATCCATCCTCCAATTTCAGTATGCATGAAGTTTTAAATTTTCTAATTCAATCAATCATTTTTTTTCATTCTATGTCCATGTCTAGGGTTCCAATCATCCGATGTATAAATTCCTAATTCTTTGTATCCTCTTTTGATCTTTTCTTCATGATTTTAGGACATTAGCCTGCCATGTTACCTAAGAAGAAGCAATTGTCGGGTGCTGAAACAAGAAGGAAAAAGAAAGAAAGTGATCCGAAAATTCTACCATTGAAGGATTCTTTGAATAAGTTCTTTACATCTTCAAGCAATGTTGATGTCATTGAAGAACAGGGGCAAGAAACTACTCCCGGAGAAACCTTTTTTGAAGCACTGAAGTATTATTGTTGTCGATGGAGTCAGTCTAATTTGGTTCTTATTTGAGGTAAGTAATCATGTCATGTTAGTTTCATTTTGCGATTTTTTAGTATTATTGTTGTTGATGGAATCAGTTCGAATTTGGTTATTATTGTGCTCGATGAAGTCATTTGAATTATTATAGTCAAATTTTAAACTAAAGATGTGTGACTAAAAGTTACTCTTAATAAGTCATATATATAACGCACACGCATACATATATATGGTCTTAGGACTTAGGAGATAGGGGCCCATGTTGTCGAGTTCGCCTAGGGCCTCCCAAAACATAGGGCCGGCCCTGACTACTTATAGCAAGACTTCTCCCATGTCCTCAGGAACAAACGTAACTACTCACAAATCATATTCATGTTCATAATCAGAGGAGTATTAATATGCATAAAGGATCTAAACATATGATCTTCCACCGAATAAACCAATTAGAATCAACTACAAGAAGTAATCAACACTACTAGCAACCCACAAGTACCAATCTGAGGCTTTGGGGCAAAGATTGGATACAAGAGATGAACTAGGGTTTGAGAGGAGATGGTGCTAGTGAAGATGTTGATGGAGATTGACCCCTCCCGATGAAAGGATCGATGGTGAAAGACGTCGGTGACGATTTCCCCCTCCCGGAGGGAAGTTTCCCCGGCAGAACAGCTCCGTCGGAGCCCTAGATTGGTTCCGTCAAGGTTCCGCCTCGTGGCGGCGGAGTTTCGTCCCGTGAGCTTGCTTATAATTTTTTTCTCAACGGAAGACTTCATATAGCCAAAGATGAGCATCAGAGGGCTGCCAGGGGGCCCACGAGGCAGGGGCGCGCCTAGGGGGGTAGGGCGCCCCCCACCCTCGTGGACGGTGGGTGCCCCCCCTCTGGTACTTCTTTCTCTCAATATTTTTTATATATTCTGAAACGTTCTCCCGTGAAGTTTCAGGACTTTTAAAGTTGTGCAGAATAGGTCTCTAATATTTGCTCTTCTTCCAGCCCAGAATTCCAGCTGCCGGCATTCCTCCTCTTCATGTAAACCTTGTAAAATAAGAGAGAATAGGCATAAGTATTATGACATAATGTGTAATAACAGCCCATAATGCAATAAATATCGATATAAAAGCATGATGCAAAATGGACATACCAGGAAGCGTGTTTTAGTCGAGGTTTTGTGGGCCATGGCGTGTGATAGATTTGTGTGCAAGAGATGGTGGGGGATGCGTGGCGCAGCGCGGGCGCTTGATTTCGAGCAGGGAACATGCGAGGTATTTGGCGTGGGCCCCTTCATTTTAGGTGCATCTGGTCCGATTAGATAAATTCGAGCAGAAGGAGAGCCATGTGCATTTGGTCCGATTAGATAAATTCAAGAGCCATGTGTATTTTCAAAGGTTTCAGTCGAGCAGGTGGGGAGGCAGAGAAGGAGGCACGAGCTGCTTGGTTCTTCTCTTTATTATGTATTTTAGTAAAACTCTAATACTGCTCATGGTTAATTATGTATTGCACCGTAGTAAGTTTTAGATACCCAACATGGTTACTTATTGGTTCATGCTGATAGCACTTCTAACTAGCTCTCTTTGTGGAGGATCGTCTTTTAAGTATAGTTTTTTTTTAGAAAAGGAGGATGACCCCTGGCCACTTTATTAATTATTCTCACAAGACCTTACAAAGTTATACAATAGTAAGACTAAAGCCACCGTCTAAGCAACAACTGTCGCTATACCTATCCAATTGATGAAGGGGTGCTGATAGCCTGGGCCTAATACCAAACAGACATCGCATCCAGACCTAACATCTAAGACCTGAGGTCCCAACCAGGACGCCTGCCGGGTATGGGCACCCACCAGTCCGGCGTGCTCCTCAACCAGGACGCCTGCCGGGTATGAGGCCGCCGCAGCCACTTGCCACCAATTCATCTTAAGAGTTGTACTGTTGCATCTACCTTGCACGGTCTAGCTACCATCGATGCCACCATGACACCAGACAGCTTCCTCCTCCTGCGCGAGTCCATCTCCGCGCATCGGACGTCGAGTCTCCACTGCGCCATGCCGCCGAGACCCACCGTCGATGATACTGTTGATGCCACACCGCTCCACCTACATGCCATCTCGCGTCGACTCCAAACTACCAGCAACTCCACCACCCTGAGCAGTCCTCGGCCGACGCCTTCAGGAAGGAACAAGACACCAAAGTGCCATCGTCGCCCAAATAGAGGAACAGAGGCTTTCGCCTGCGCTCATGGCAGAGGTGGGGGCGTATGATCCACACCGAAGCCTCCAGGAAGGGAATCGGCGCTGAGGGCGTCGACTTTGGTGCGGCCGCCACGCCGGCCTAGAGTTTCCCCCGGATCCATGCCCACCCGCCAGATCCACCCAGGCAGTATTGGCGTCGACCGTAGTCGCTACCGTAGCCAGCACGCCGGCCATCGAGGAGCCGCCGTAGCGCCGCCGCCTCCACGTCACCCCACGCAGCCATGGAAGCCCCCCCATCTGCACCCGCGGGTGCCGCCCGCCAGGCAGGCCTCACCGCGCGCCACCGGTCAAGGCCGCCGCCACGAGATCCCCGTGCCGCCCGAGGCACCGGCGGTCAGATCTGAAACAGATCGACCACGGCCACCATAGGAGTGCCCCGAACGGCCCCCCACGCGACCACCGGGGGAAGCAGCTCCTGCCGTCGCCCCCTGAGTCCTCGCCGGCGTGCCCCGTCGCCAACGCGCCACCAACCGCCGCCGAACGTCACCCGCGCCAGGTCCGGCCGCTGTGGGGAGGAGAGATCCCGCCACCGCCGACGCCAACCAGGCTTTGCCCGGCGGCGCCCCCCGGCGGCGGCGGGCAGGAGAGGTGGGAGAGGGAGCCGAGGGCTTGGCGGCGCTAGGGTTCCCCCTGGTTGCCGCACGGGGGCGACCCAGGGGAGAGGTGGGAGAGGTTCCTTCTGACTGGAGGAAAATAATCTGTGACGCGAAGCTGAGGGATCTATTCCAAGTTGAATCGTTCACTGGATATTCATCTTGGCAAAAAAAATTGTGCTAAACATTATGCATAGTTTGTAACATTGGTACTTTAGATACCTAGACCTTCCTGCATGTTTGTTAACCAATAAGTCTATTATATAGAACTGGTTTATGCATGGGACCTTGCTGCCCTATTGCCCTGGCACTTTTTCATGCTTGTTAATCATAGTGGTGAAGAGAAGCTTACATATGTAACGATTGCATGTAATGAATCTAATTGTTTTATCGTCGGGAGGTTAAATCTGTAATTGATGTTGTTTTTTCAGATACAAATCAACATGCTTCATTCCATTTGTTGGTGTACATGATCAATCATTCGTATTGAACGCATAAACTTTGTTTTGTGCTGCTTAATAGTTTCCTAGACAAGAAAATTACATGTCTGGCTATATGTATACTTGAGCCTGTGCCACTTCGTCGAAATTTTACTCTTATTCTTAATGTGGACATAGTCTCTTTCTTAACTATTAGTTCTCTTGGGTGCTAACTGAAGCAAAATTCTGCTGATACATATTTAAGGATACTATTTTTAATGTGGACCCAGTTTTTTTCTTAATCTGAGCGCTATGGTATCACTTGTAATCTGGTTGATTGCTATTCTTTTGCTCTGAGTTCTAGGAACGTTTTTATTCGTTGACAATTTTAATGATGAAAACATGTTGTGCTCGCTTTGATTATTTTTATTGATTAGTGAACTAACAACTCTACTTATGTTTTGTAATGCTTGTCTGGAATGGTGTTTTACTGAACTGTAGAACTAGTTAGCTATATACTTGCTTTTCATCTGCCTGGCACCTGTTGACCATAATTTAGTACCTGTGCTAAAAGAAAATACGTAATATGACTGTATTCACTAGAACTGATAAGAATGGTTGGGTGTATTGGATGCTTTTGGCTGCTGAGGCCAGTTTTTGGGTGGTGATTTTCAGCATCAGACACTTCTCCAGTAGTATTTGCATCATTAGAACTGATAGGATTGATAACCATTAGCAGGAATCAAAGCAGTAACTGCTTGCAATTTTGTTACACCCAAGATGAAGAATTGAAGCAGTAACCGCTGTTGATTTTGTTACAGAGAAGATGAACAGGAATGTCGAACTGGGTGACCAGGCGAAGAAATGGGTCAGCGATGCGCTTCTGAAATCCAATAGGAAGTCAAGAAAGATAGTTGAAGCAGATGCAAAGTCTTAAATCAACACATCAGGCACCAGTTGCAGCATGGCATGTGGGAAGGCCTCCCACTTCTGCACTTCGCTGCAAAATTTGGCCATGAATTCCTCTTCACGCTCCTGCTCGAAGAATTTCATTCAGACCCAAATCTTGTGGACACAAACAATGGTAGAATTATTAATGTTTCTTCCCTTATTTTCTTCTACTTCTTCATTTTGTTGATGCTTATTGTATATGTTGTAGGCACCATTACTCTACACCATTCGATAGGCCATAGGAAACTAGTCCAAATTCTGCTGGAAAAATATCTCTGTAACTCTGAGGCTGAAGACTATGGGAGATCAACCCCACTATGTTTTTCTGTGTCATTGGGTGACTTTTGCTTTTAATTACTTAGTCCAGTGTTCATTTCTTGAATGTCTTACTCATGCCTTCTGAACATAATACTTGATGCGTCCTTTTTGTTTTCCATTTTAGGACATATGGACTCACTACGTCTGTTCTGAAGCATGGAGCTAACATTGAAGTGCAGAGCTTCCTTGGAATGCCAATACACTTGGCTGTCCGTGTAGGGAATATTGATGCAGTTCGTGTGTTGCATGCCAAGAGTCCTGGTGTAAGTAATAATTTTGAACTTTCTGTTCAAGTAATGTTTGATCCTTTTTTTTATTCCTTTTATTTTGCTCGGTTCCTGACCAACTTACTAGTAGAGTGCCCGTGCGTTGCCACGGGCTTTTGAAAAAGTTTACAAGAGTTACATGTTAAATTTCACATGCACAAACAATATAACACAAACACAATTACTGAATAATTGAAGTCCATTTTGCAATGAAAATTGATAAGAAAAAGAAAAGACTAATGACATGTCCATGTTCCAGCTGAACATCTATTACAAAATTATCAATATCTAGATGATGCGCTTAAGAAATTCTTTAGCAATATCAGGAAAGTTGTTGTTTTAGCAGGTATAATAAAAACTGCTTCCTCAACTTATACTCATCCTGCACAAACAATATATGTAGTTAGTATGCAAATTTCACGCCGAAGGTCTTAAAACATGTAACAGACAATACTCACCGCGCAAACCAGCTTAATCAATTCTGCACCGTTCCACCAAAGTGACAACGTCTGGATAGTTTCCTTCTCGCAAAACTTCTGACCTCATGGTAAGACATGCAAACAAACCTTCTTCAACCAAGTATATTTGTTTTTTCTCTCAATTTTATTGTGATACCCTTAGTATATGTAAATTAAGTATAAAAAATATTTATTTTTATGAACCATATTTAATATATATATATATATATATATATATACACTTTTATTGTTTCTGTGAGGTATGTATACTTTTAATATCTATGTTTTTATCATAAATTCCTACATATGCGAGTCTAGCATTTCTATCGTTGAGCAAAATTTGCACAAGGCCCAAATTAGCTATCTACCACGGCCCAACCAGCACCCAAACTTAGCCCACTAAAAAATAACTATAAAAGAAATTACCTTATCCACACAAGCCCCATAGTAATAGTAATACAAGCGCTGGTAGAAAATGTAACTCTCAAGGTGCATATAGATATGCTACTATCTTGCTGCTAGAAAATATAGCACCCAAGGTACATACAGATATGCTATTGTCTTGTTGTTAAATAGACTGTTTGGTTTGTTAGCTAAATCAGGAAACCTAAGCTTTCCAACAATTCCAAAATGGAAGCACAATCAGACCTCATAACCTATAAAGATAAATAAAAAGCAAACAAACCATTTGCAATAACTTTTGATTGCAGCTATGAGAGAGCACTCATCCATTGGTAATTTCCCTAGTAATAAAATCAATCAAACTGGAAAAAATCACTTTAGGCTGGGTATGCACTACATGTGGATATAAGCATGCTTTTAGTTTGTACGGTAGGCTCCAAGTTTGCATTGTAAAAATAAAATCATAAAGATGAACCTCAAGTCTGGAACGACTTGTTCTGGTGATTGTGTGTGCACCAGGTCCGGCAACATGCAGGCCAGCAGCATTGGCATTTCTAAATTTTGTTGAAAGCATGTATGACAACCGTTCACCAGACATCAAATCCATAGATAATAGGAAATAACCTGGCTTCAGAACAGTACGTGGTCGTCTCTAGAATTTCATCATCATAATGAATAGGGAAAAAAATCACACACAAATAGCAGAATGGCCAAGGATAATATTGACCTACAGGAGCTGCTCACATGATTTCTTGGATATTTACATCACCTTGTCAAAGCAAGATAGACATGTAGATAGGAGAGCCAACTCTCAGCTTCTCATCTGGCCATGAAATTTTATATGCATAGCAACAAGATGACCATAGCATATTGGGAGAAAAAATACATATATATTTCCATCATTTACTGGAAAAAATTATTACTGGATAAGTCCTTTTATTGTTGTTGTTCAGAAAATATTGAATTAACCGGCTCTACTCCCTCCCCGACCAAGTCCTTTTATTACTTTTGTTAAGAAAGTACTGAATTTTCCAAATGAATAAATCGATCTAGACAAAGCTGTTGGGGAACGTAGTAATTTCAAAAAATTTCCTACGCACACGCAAGATCATGGTGATGCATAGCAACGAGGGGGGGAATCTGATCTACGTACCCTTGTAGATCGCAACGGAAGCGTTGACACAATGTAGAGGAAGTAGTCGTACGTCTTCTTCCCGATCCGACCGATCCAAGCACCGTTACTCCGGCACCTCCGAGTTCTTATCACACGTACAGCTCGATGACGATCCCGGGCTCCGATCCAGCAAAACTTCGGGGAGGAGTTCCGTCAGCACGACGGCGTGGTGACGATCTTGATGTTCTACCGACGCAGGGCTTCGCCTAAGCTCTACAACGATATGATCGAGGTGGAATATGGTGGCAGGAGGCACCGCACACGGCTAAGGAACGATCTCAATGATCAACTTGTGTGTCTAGAGGTGCCCCTTGCCCCCGTATATAAAGGATCCAAGGGGGAGGGGCTGGCCGGCCAAAAGGAGGGCGCAGGAGGAGTCCTACTCCTACCGGGAGTAGGACTCCCCCCCCCCCCCCAATCCTATTCCAAATAGGACTCCCAAGGGGGAAAGAGAGAGAGGTGGCCGGCCACCTCTCCTAGTCCTAATAGGACTAGGGGAGGGGGGAGGTGCGCAGCCCACCATGGCAGCCCCTTTCACCTTTCCACTAAAGCCCAATAAGGCCCATATGGCTCCTGGGGGGTTCCGGTAACCTCCCGGTAATCCGGTAAAATCCCGATTTTACCCGGAACACTTCCGATATCCAAATATAGGCTTCCAATATATCAATCTTTATGTCTCGACCATTTCGAGACTCCTCGTCATGTCCGTGATCACATCCGGGACTCCGAACTACCTTCGGTACATCAAAATGCATAAACTCATAATAACTGTCATCGTAACATTAAGCGTGCGGACCCTACGGTTCGAGAACAATGTAGACATGACCGAGACACATCTCCGGTCAATAACCAATAGCGGGACCTGGATGCCCATATTGGCTCCTGCATATTCTACGAAGATCTTTATCGGTCAGACCGCATAACAACATACGTTGTTCCCTTTGTCATCGGTATGTTACTGGCCCGAGATTCTATCGTCGGTATCCAATACCTAGTTCAATCTCGTTACTGGCAAGTCTCTTTACTCGTTCTGTAATACATCATCCCGCAACTAACTCATTAGTTGCAATCTTGCAAGGCTTGTGTAATGTGCATTACCGAGAGGGCCCAGAGATACCTCTCCGACAATCGGAGTGACAAATCCTATTCTCGAAATACGCCAACCCAACATCTACCATTGGAGACACCTGTAGAACTCCTTTATAATCACCCAGTTACGTTGTGATGTTTGGTAGCACACAAAGTGTTCCTCCGGCAAACGGGAGTTGCATAATCTCATAGTCATAGGAATATGTATAAGTCATGAAGAAAGCAATAGCAGCATACTAAACGATCGGGTGCTAAGCTAATGGAATGGGTCATGTCAATCAGATCATTCAACTAATGATGTGACCTTGTTAATCAAATAAAAACTCTTTGTTTATGGTTAGGAAACTTAATCATCTTTGATTAACGAGCTAGTCTAGTAGAGGCATACTAGTGACACTCTGTTTGTCTATGTATTCACACATGTATTATGTTTCCGGTTAATACAATTCTAGCATGAATAATAAACATTTATCATGATATAAGGAAATAAATAATAACTTTATTATTGCCTCTAGGGCATATTTCCTTCAGTCTCCCACTTGCACTAGAGTCAATAATCTAGATTACACAGTAATGATTCTAACACCCATGGAGCCTTGGTGCTGATCATGTTTTGCTCGTGGAAGAGGCTTAGTCAACGGGTCTGCAACATTCAGATCCGTATGTATCTTGCAAATCTCTATGTCTCCCACCTGGACTAGATCCCGGATGGAATTGAAGCGTCTCTTGATGTGTTTGGTCCTTTTGTGAAATCTGGATTCCTTTGCCAAAGCAATTGCACCAGTATTGTCACAAAAGATTTTCATTGGACCCGATGCACTAGGTATGACACCTAGATCGGATATGAACTCCTTCATCCAGACTCCTTCGTTCGCTGCTTCCGAAGCAGCTATGTACTCCGCTTCACATGTAGATCCCGCTACGACGCTTTGTTTAGAACTGCACCAACTGACAGCTCCACCGTTTAAAGTAAACACGTATCCGGTTTGCGATTTAGAATCGTCCGGATCAGTGTCAAAGCTTGCATCAACGTAACCTCTTACGGTGAGCTCTTTGTCACCTCCATATACGAGAAACATATCCTTAGTCCTTTTTAGGTATTTCAGGATGTTCTTGACCGCTGTCCAGTGATCCACTCCTAGATTACTTTGGTACCTCCCTGCTAAACTTATAGCAAGGCACACATCAGGTCTGGTACACAGCATTGCATACATGATAGAGCCTATGGCTGAAGCATAGGGAACATCTTTCATTTTCTCTCTATCTTCTGCAGTGGTCGGGCATTGAGTCTGGCTCAACTTCACACCTTGTAACACAGGCAAGAACCCTTTCTTTGCTTGATCCATTTTGAACTTCTTCAAAATCTTGACAAGGTATGTGCTTTGTGAAAGTCCAATTAAGCGTCTTGATCTATCTCTATAGATCTTTATGCCTAATATGTAAGCAGCTTCACCGAGGTCTTTCATTGAAAAACTCTTATTCAGGTATCCCTTTATGCTATCCAGAAATTCTATATCATTTCCAATCAGCAATATGTCATCCACATATAATATCAGAAATGCTACAGAGCTCCCACTCACTTTCTTGTAAATACAGGCTTCACCGAAAGTCTGTATAAAACCAAATGCTTTGATCACACTATCAAAGCGTTTATTCCAACTCCGAGATGCTTGCACCAGTCCATAAATGGATCGCTGGAGCTTGCACACTTTGTTAGCTCCCTTTGGATCGACAAAACCTTCCGGTTGCATCATATACAACTCTTCTTCCAGAAATCCATTCAGGAATGCAGTTTTGACATCCATCTGCCATATTTCATGATCATAAAACGCGGCAATTGCTAACATGATTTGGACAGACTTAAGCATCGCTACGGGTGAGAAGGTCTCATCGTAGTCAACCCCTTGAACTTGTCGAAAACCTTTTGCGACAGGTCGAGCTTTATAGACAGTAACATTACCGTCAGCGTCAGTCTTTTTCTTGAAGATCCATTTATTCTCAATTGCTTGCCGATCATCGAGCAAGTCAACCAAAGTCCATACTTTGTTCTCATACATGGATCCCATCTCAGATTTCATGGCTTCAAGCCACTTTGCGGAATCTGGGCTCACCATCGCTTCTTCATAGTTCGTAGGTTCATCATGATCTAGTAGCATGACTTACAGAACTGGATTACCGTACCACTCTGGTGCGGATCTTGCTCTGGTTGATCTCGAGGTTCAGTAGTATCTTGTTCTGAAGTTTCATGATCATTATCATTAACTTCCTCACTTATTGGTGTAGGTGTCGCAGAAACAGTTTTCTGTGATGTACTACTTTCTAATAAGGGAGCGGGTACAGTTACCTCATCAAGTTCTACTTTCCTCCCACTCACTTCTTTCGAGAGAAACTCCTTCTAAAGAAAGTTTCCGAATTTAGCAACAAAAGTCTTGCCTTCGGATCTGTGATAGAAGGTGTATCCAATAGTTTCCTTTGGATATCCTATGAAGACACATTTCTCCGATTTGGGTTCGAGCTTATCAGGTTGAAGCTTTTTCACATAAGCATCGCAGCCCCAAACTTTCAGAAACGACAACTTTGGTTTCTTGCCAAACCATAGTTCATAAGGCGTCGTCTCAACGGATTTTGATGGTGCCCTATTTAACGTGAATGTGGCCGTCTCTAGAGCGTATCCCCAAAACGATAGCGGTAAATCGGTAAGAGACATCATAGATCGCACCATATCTAGTAAAGTACGATTACGACGTTCGAACACACCATTACGCTGTGGTGTTCCGGGTGGCGTGAGTTGCGAAACTATTCCACAATTTTTCAAATGTACACCAAACTCGTAACTCAAATATTCTCCTCCACGATCAGATCGTCGAAACTTTATTTTCTTGTTACGATGATTTTCTACTTCACTCTGAAATTCTTTGAACTTTTCAAATGTTTCAGACTTATGTTTCATTAAGTAGATATACCCATATCTGCTTAAATCATCTATGAAGGTGAGAAAATAACGATATCCGCCACGAGCCTCAATATTCATCGGACCGCATACATCTGTATGTATGATTTCCAACAAATCTGTTGCTCTCTCCATAGTACCGGAGAACGGTGTTTTAGTCATCTTGCCCATGAGGCACGGTTCGCAAGTACCAAGTGATTCATAATCAAGTGGTTCCAAAAGTCCATCGGTATGGAGTTTCTTCATGCGCTTTACACCGATATGACCTAAACGGCAGTGCCACAAATAAGTTGCACTATCATTATCAACTCTGCATCTTTTGGCTTCTACATTATGAATATGTGTATCACTACTATCGAGATTTAACAAGAATAGACCACTCTTCAAGGGTGCATGACCATAAAAGATATTACTCATATAAATAGAACAACCATTATTCTCTGATTTAAATGAATAACCGTCTCGCATTAAACAAGATCCAGATATAATGTTCATGCTCAACGCTGGCACCAAATAACAATTATTTAGGTCTAATATTAATCCCAAAGGTAGATGTAGAGGTAGCATGCCGACCGCGATCACATCGACTTTGGAACCGTTTCCCACGCGCATCGTCACCTCGTCCTTAGCCAATCTTCGCTTAATTCGTAGTCCCTGTTTCGAGTTGCAAATATTAGCAACAGAACCAGTATCAAATACCCAGGTGCTACTGCGAGCATTAGTAAGGTACACATCAATAACATGTATATCACATATACCTTTGTTCACCTTGCCATCCTTCTGAAGGAAATATGCCCTAGAGGCAATAATAAAGTTATTATTTATTTCCTTATATCATGATAAATGTTTATTATTCATGCTAGAATTGTATTAACCGGAAACATAATACATGTGTGAATACATAGACAAACTTAGTGTCACTAGTATGCCTCTACTAGACTAGCTCATTAATCAAAGATAGTTATGTTTCCTAACCATAAACAATGTGTTGTTATTTGATTAATGAGGTCACATCATTAGTTGAATGATCTGATTGACATGACCCATTTCATTAGCTTAGCACCCGATCGTTTAGTATGTTGCTGTTGCTATTCTTCATGACTTATACATGTTCCTATGACTATGAGATTATGCAACTCCCGTTTACCGGAGGAACACGTTGGGTACTACCAAACGTCACAACGTAACTGGGTGATTATAAAGGAGTACTACAGGTGTCTCCAAAGGAAGATGTTGGGTTGGCGTATTTCGAGATTAGGATTTGTCACTCCGATTGTCGGAGAGGTATCTCTAGGCCCTCTCGGTAATACACATCACATAAGCCTTGCAAGCATTGTGACTAATGAGTTAGTTGCGAGATGATGTATTACGGAACGAGTAAAGAGACTTGCCGGTAACGAGATTGAACTAGGTATTGGATACCGACGATCGAATCTCGGGCAAGTAACATACCGATGACAAAGGGAACAACGTATGTTGTTATGCAGTCTGGCCGATAAAGATCTTTGTAGAATATGTAGGAGCCAATATGGGCATCCAGGTCCCGCTATTGGTTATTGACCGGAGATGTGTCTCAGTCATGTCTACATTGTTCTCGAACCGTAGGGTCCGCACGCTTAACGTTACGATGACAGTTATTACGAGTTTATGCATTTTGATGTACCGAAGTTAGTTCGGAGTCCCGGATGTGATCACGGACATGACGAGGAGTCTCGAAATGGTCGAGACATAATGATTGATATATTGGATGACTATATTCGGACACCGGAAGTGTTCCGGGTGATTTCGGAGAAAACCGGAGAGTCGGAGGGTTACCGGAACCCTACCGGGAGAAGTAATGGGCCTTATGGGCTTTAGTGGAGAGAGAGAAGGGCTGCCAGAGGTGGGCCGCGCGCCACCTCCTCCCTGGTCTGAATTGGACTAGGGGAGGGGGGCGGCGCCCCCCTTTCCTTCTCCCATTCCACCTCTTTCCCCCTCCTAGTAGGAGTCCTACTTCTACTAGGAGGAGGACTCCTCCTTGGCGCGCCACACCTAGCCGGCCGGCCTCCTCCCCTTGCTCCTTTATATACAGGGGCAGGGGGCACCCCAAGACACACAAGTTGATCCACGTGATCGTTCCTTAGCCGTGTGCGGTGCCCCCTGCCACCATATTCCACCTCGATCATATCGTTGTAGTGCTTAGGCGAAGCCCTGCGTCGGTAGAACATCAAGATCATCATCACGCCATCGTGCTGACGAAACTCCTCCCCGAAGCTTTGCTGGATCGGAGCCCGGGGATCGTCATCGAGCTGTACGTGTGCTAAGAACTCGGAGGTGCCGGAGTAACGGTGCTGGGATCGGTCGGATCGGGAAGAAGACGTACGACTACTTCCTCTACGTTGTGTCAACGCTTCCGTTGCGATCTACAAGGGTACGTAGATCAGACTCTCCCCCTCGTTGCTATGCATCACCATGATCTTGCGTGTGCGTAGGAAATTTTTTGAAATTACTACGTTCCCCAACAGTGGCATCCGAGCCTAGGTTTTATGGTTTGATGTTATATGCACGAGTAGAACACAAGTGAGTTGTGGGCGATACAAGTCATACTGCCTACCAGCATGTCATACTTTGGTTCAGCGGTATTGTTGGATGAGACGACCCGGACCAACCTTACGCGTACGCTTACGCGAGACCGGTTCCCTCGACGTGCTTTGCACATAGATGGCTTGCGGGCGACTGTCTCTCCAACTTTAGTTGAACCGAGTATGGCTATGCCCGGTCCTTGAGAAGGTTAAAACGGAGTCTATTTGACAAACTATCATTGTGGTTTTGATGCGTAGGTGAGATTGGTTCTTGCTTAAGCCCGTAGCAGCCACATAAAACTTGCAACAACAAAGTAGAGGACGTCTAACTTGTTTTTGCAGGGCATGTTGTGGTGTGATATGGTCAAGACATGATGCTAAATTTTATTGTATGAGATGATCATGTTTTGTAACTGAGTTATCAGCAACTGGCAGGAGCCATATGGTTGTCGCTTTATTGTATGCAATGTAATCGCGATGTAATGCTTTACTTTATCACTAAACGGTAGCGATAGTCGTGGAAGCATAAGATTGGCGAGACGACAACGATGCTATGATGGAGATCAAGGTGTCGCGCCGGTGACGATGGTGATCATGACGGTGCTTCGGAGATGGAGATCACAAGCACAACATGATGATGGCCATATCATATCACTTATATTGATTGCATGTGATGTTTATCTTTTTATGCATCTTATCTTGCTTTGATTGACGGTAGCATTATAAGATGATCTCTCACTAAATTATCAAGAAGTGTTCTCCCTGAGTATGCACCGTTGCGAAAGTTCTTCGTGCTGAGACACCACGTGATGATCGGGTGTGATAGGCTCTACGTTCAAATACAACGGGTGCAAAACAGTTGCACACGCGGAATACTCAGGTTATACTTAACAAGCCAAGCATATGCAGATATGGCCTCAGAACACGGAGACCGAAAGGTCGGGCGTGAATCATATAGTAGATATGATCAACATAATGATGTTCACCGATGAAACTACTCCATCTCACGTGATGATCGGACATGGTTTAGTTGATTTGGATCACGTGATCACTTAGAAGATTAGAGGGATGTCTATCTAAGTGGGAGTTCTTAAGTAATATGATTAATTGAACTTAAATTTATCATGAACTTAGTACCTGATAGTATCTTGCTTGTTTATGTTGATTGTAGATAGATGGCTCGTGCTGTTGTTCCGTTGAATTTTAATGCGTTCCTTGAGAAAGCAAAGTTGAAAGATGATGGTAGCAATTACACGGACTGGGTCCGTAACTTGAGGATTATCCTCATTGCTGCACAGAAGAATTACGTCCTGGAAGCACCGCTGGGTGCCAGGCCTGCTGCTGGAGCAACACCAGATGTTATGAACGTCTAGCAGAGCAAAGCTGATGACTACTCGATAGTTCAGTGTGCCATGCTTTACGGCTTAGAATCGGGACTTCAACGATGTTTTGAACGTCATGGAGCATATGAGATGTTTCAGGAGTTGAAGTTAATATTTCAAGCAAATGCCCGGATTGAGAGATATGAAGTCTCCAATAAGTTCTATAGCTGCAAGATGGAAGAGAACAGTTCTGTCAGTGAGCATATACTCAAAATGTCTGGGTATAATAATCACTTGATTCAATTGGGAGTTAATCTTCCAGATGATTGCGTCATTGACAGAATTCTCCAATCACTGCCACCAAGCTACAAGAGCTTCATGATGAACTATAATATGCAAGGGATGAACAAGACTATTCCCGAGCTCTTCGCAATGCTGAAAGCTGCGGAGGTAGAAATCAAAAAGGAGCATCAAGTGTTGATGGTTAACAAAACCACTAGTTTCAAGAAAAAGGGCAAAGGGAAGAAGAAAGGGAACTTCAAGAAGAACGGCAAGCAAGTTGCTGCTCAGGAGAAGAAACCCAAGTCTGGACCTAAGCCTGAAACTGAGTGCTTCTACTGCAAGCAGGCTGGTCACTAGAAGCGGAACTGCCCCAAGTATTTGGCGGATAAGAAGGATGGCAAGGTGAACAAAGGTATATGTGATATACATGTTATTGATGTGTACCTTACTAATGCTCGCAGTAGCACCTGGGTATTTGATACTGGTTCTGTTGCTAATATTTGCAACTCGAAACAAGGACCGCGGATTAAGCGAAGATTGGCTAAGGACGAGGTGACGATGCGCGTGGGAAACGGTTCCAAAGTCGATGTGATCGCGGTCGGCACGCTACCTCTACATCTACCTTCGGGATTAATATTAGACCTAAATAATTGTTATTTGGTGCCAGCGTTGAGCATGAACATTATATCTGGATCTTGTTTAATGCGAGACGGTTATTCATTTAAATCGGAGAATAATGGTTGTTCTATTTATATGAGTAATATCTTTTATGGTCATGCACCCTTGAAGAATGGTCTATTCTTGTTAAATGTCGATAGTAGTGATACACATATTCATAATGTAGAAGCCAAAAGATGCAGAGTTGATAATGATAGTGCAACTTATTTGTGGCACTGCCGTTTAGGTCATATCGGTGTAAAGCGCATGAAGAAACTCCATACTGATGGACTTTTGGAACCACTTGATTATGAATCACTTGGTACTTGCGAACCGTGCCTCATGGGCAAGATGGCTAAAACACCGTTCTCCGGTACTATGGAGAGAGCAACAGATTTGTTGGAAGTAATACATACAGATGTATGCGGTCCGATGAATATTGAGGCTCGTGGCGGATATCGTTATTTTCTCACCTTCACAGATGATTTAAGCAGATATGGGTATATCTACTTAATGAAACATAAGTCTGAAACATTTGAAAAGTTCAAAGAATTTCAGAGTGAAGTGGAAAATCATCGTAACAAGAAAATAAAGTTTCTACGATCTGATCGTGGAGGAGAATATTTGAGTTACGAGTTTGGTGTACATTTGAAAAATTGTGGAATAGTTTCGCAACTCACGCCACCCGAAACACCACAGCGTAATGGTGTGTCCGAACATCGTAATCGTACTTTACTAGATATGGTGCGATCTATGATGTCTCTTATTGATTTACCGCTATCGTTTTGGGGATGCGCCCTAGAGACGGCCGCATTCACGTTAAATAGGGCACCATCAAAATCTGTTGAGACGACGCCTTATGAACTATGGTTTGGCAAGAAACTGTCGCGACCGGGTTTTCCGGGCATTAAATTCCCAGAAAATGGCCGTCGTGCTCACCAGCCACAGGATTACTGTTAGCTGATGAGGTATCAACTTGATACATAAATTCCAAGCAAAAGTACAAAATGTGCAGTACAAGACCATTGTGGCCTATGAGTACATCAAATGGTTTCTAGTGCTCGATGGAGGAAGCGGTTGGCGAATCATCAGTGTATGGGACTCCATTTCGCACGGGAACAGCTGACCAGGTTAACTCCTATCTTCGCGAGGCTGCTATCACCGTTGCTTAGTTTCCGGGGCCGTCACCGCAACGTTCCTTTCCATGCAAATATCTGGCCAAGACAATAGCCAGGGACAAGCCAGTGAGTACTTTGAATGTACTCGCAAACATTAAGAACACTGGAATAATATAATTGATAATTATGCACTTAAATATTCTATGATCACATCGTTAGTCACAAATAAAATATCTTTTATGCATGCAAGCGGGTTATTAATATGCCACATGAATAAGCAATAATGGAGTGGAAATAAAATGCCGCAGTCGGGCGTCTGTGCGATACCACATAAAGGGCTTATAAGGCAAATAAATAACAAGCAATGCCACAGTCGGGCGTCTGAGCGACACCACATAAAGAGCTTATAAGGCAAATAAATAACAAGCAATGCCACAGTCGGGCGTTTGAGTGACACCACATAAAGGGCTTATAAGGCAAATAAATAACAAGCAATGCCACAGTCGGGCGTCTGAGCGACACCACATAAAGGGCTTAAAAGAATTGCCACAGTCGGGCGTCTAAGCGACACCACTTAAAGGGCTTAAAAGAAATACCACAGTCGGGCGTCTAAGCGACACGATTAAAGGGCTTTAAAAGAAATGCCACAGTCGGACGTCTGAGCGACATCACAGAAAGGGCTTTAAAAGAAATGCCACAGTCGGATGTCTGAGCGACATCACAGAAAGGGCTTTAAAAGAAATGCCACAGTCGGACGTCTGAGCGACATCACAGAAAGGGCTTTAAAAGAAATGCCACAGTCGGACGTCTGAGCGACATCACAGAAAGGGCTTTAAAAGAAATGCCACAGTCGGACGTCTGAGCGACATCACAGAAAGGGCTTTAAAAGAAATGCCACAGTCGGACGTCTGAGCGACATCACAGAAAGGGCTTTAAAAGAAATGCCACAGTCGGACATCTGAGCGACATCACAGAAAGGGCTTTAAAAGAAATGCCACAGTCGGACGTCTGAGCGACATCACATAAAGGGCTTTTATTCACAAGTAAATAATACTCATAATAAATATTCAGTTCATGATAATAAACGGGTTAGTCCATCCACAGGAATAAACATTTAACCAGGCTTAGAAATAAATAATCACCATGAATATCCAGGGGGTAGAACCATCCCAGGGATACTCGATAATACAAATAATACAACAGGTTAGTCCATCACAAAATAATAATCATGGTCCTCACAAGTCCCCTGTCAGTATCCAAGTTTGGTTTAACAATTACACCTCCGAAGACCGACACTAAGACCAACACTTGACCCATCCCAGACTGTAATCCTTAACCATTGACACGACTATTCGAATAAGTTTTAATCTCTGTAGAGGGTGTACTCTTTACCCATGAGTAACGGATTCCTTTAGTCCATCGGGGCTAATTCCGTCTACGGCCTTTTAGTTGAAAACATGCCTAACCTTGCACACACCAGCTTAACTCATCGGTGTCTGGAATCACCCACGACACTTGTTAAGCAAAACTCTAAGTGGGGAGGCTACAACCTCGCGTAGCATGGGATCAAATTTGTATCGCGCGCTCTAAGGGGTGGCCTCCCCTCTCGGTCCCAACCGGAAACACCCATGCCCCCGGACCAGGTGGCCTGCCTACCGGCTACAACCGATATCTTCCACCATGGCCTTTCTGTATGGTGTGTGCTGGAAAGGGCTTGATGACTTACTGAACCGTACCCTACCTGTGGTAGGGACGAGTGGTAGTACGAGGCAAGTATGGGGTTTACTGGAACAAGACTCGATCTGCGGTCGACTCAGGAGGTTTATAAGTTCCCTGCATGACATGTATATCAAATATATTTCAACCGACGAAATCACCACTCAATGTACCTTACCACGCCATACCGGACATAACCGTCCCGACGGGGACCGGTGACAAGCTCACGCCTACCCAAGGCCGAGGCTTTCCCGGATTCCTTTCCGGCATGCATGCAAGGCACATGAGGATGATTACCATCACAATAATATTCATTTCCAACAGCAAGAAAATCACTAATATGCTTCCATGCATATGATCATATCACATGAAATAACAAGTCCTCCAAAATAAGGTGGTGTTATAAACGTGTCAAATAACACACCAAAAACATTATGCCAGGGTTCAGAATGCTTGCCTTTAAGTTGTGGAGGGGTATGGTGCTCTCCAAAACTTTTGAAAGTTTCGTCTCTCTCTCCAAAATCCTATTTTAAAATATATTTGAATTAACACACATTTCAAAAACAGTATAAAAAAGTTGTTTGGAAAATTTTCAAATAAATCTTAAAATAAACTAGACCAAACTTGAGGAAGATAGGAAAAAGAATCAACTCATTTGGAGTTGTATTTAAAAAGTTATAGGCAGTCAAAGTTCTGGTCAAATCTGTGTTTAAAAATAAAACAGAAAAGAAAACGTTTCAAGGGGAAAATACGCTTTCGGAGCGAAGGAAACGTACTGGGGAGTTATACGCCTTCGCTTAAACACGTGGACCGGTGCGGGGGTCACTGACAGTGGGCCCGGAAAGTCCAGCTAGTCAGGTTTGACTAGTCTCTCTTTCCCCCTCCTTCCTCTGTCCCGAGCGGAGGCGGAGCTCAGGCGATCGTCGCCGGCGACTGGCAGCTCTTCGCGGGGCCCCGAGGGCGGGGATGGATCCGCCACTCCAGTGCGGTCCTCCCGGTGGTTTCCAGGCCGGTGGGGACGGAGGGAGCTGCCGACGGCGGTCTTCGTGGCGGAGGAGGCTTCGGGGGCGGAGTGAAAATTCTCCCGCAGTGAGCCCCGATCGAAATCGAGTAGTGGAAAAGATTCACGGGAGGGAGAAGGTGTTCTTGGTGAAGAGAAGTGGGAGGGAGAGGCCCTGGTGGTGCTGGGAGAGCGGGAGCCATGGCAGCGGCCGCTGCTGCCGGAGGTGGGGAAGATGACCTCCCCGGGTCGATTGGCTGCCCAAGGGGTCCTAGGGGGATGGCTTAGAGTCGCCTGCGTGCTCGAATGGTCTCGGGGCCTCCTTTTATAGGCGTGGCAAGGCGGTTCCGCGGCGGCCGTGGATAAGCTCTCCGGCGAACCGCCTCTCTGTAGCTAGGGCGACGTGGCGGCGACGAGGGCTAGCAGACACGCTTGCGGATGAGCTCGCACTGCTCCAGGGGCCAGGTGGCGAGCCGGGGTGGCTTGGGCGGCGCCGACATGAGCAGGGGCTGTCGGGCGGCCGAGGCGTGCCGCCAAGGGGACTCTGGTGGCGGCGCTGTTGGCTGCCAGGGCGGGTTGGCGCGTTGCTGCGAGGAGGGTAGCGCGTGGCGAGGTGCTGCCGTGTGGGCCAAGACAGGGGCGCGACGCGGCGGCTCGTGTGTGCGGCTGCAATACGCGTGCTCTGGGCGCGACCAGTGCACGCACCGAAGATGTTCGACACAATGTCGCGGCATGCTACAGGTCACAGGTGAGGTTGGGGTTCAGCAGATCGAGGTTAGGAGCAACTGGGAGTCTAGTGGACATGCTAGTTTGATCAGAGGTGCAAGTTCATAGTGCAATGTCAAGAATCATGCCAAATAGATCATGCCCATAAGGTGTTTGACAAAATGCCAAGGGCACTTAGGCAAGTCTTGGAGTGGTCAAAAACTCCAGGTCAGTGTCTCCTTAGATGCAAGAGAGAGTGGTAGGGTTAGTTTGGCAAAAGGAGAAACCTGTTAGTGCAAGTTTTGCAAAACTTCACTTCTGAACAGGAAATAAATGGCATCATTTCATGAACCAAAAATGATCCAAAGGGTGCATGCTCCTGGACTTAAGGGTTTAACATGGAGGGCTACAAGTAGGGAAAGAATCAAGGGCTAAAGAGCAAGCAAAAATATGGTTGCTGTACAAACTATCAAGTTGGTCCAAAATGAAAATGAGGTTGATTCACTCAAAATTTGCAAATAACATCACTGGGTTTTTACATAAAGTTGAATCATATGATACTACTAACATCCCAAAATTTTGGTGGAGGCTAGAAAGAATTATTTAAATGAGTTGTAGTGCAAAATTGCATTCTGGACCAGAGAAGAAAATTTGTTGTAGAGCTCAAAATATCTCAGGAAATAAAGATGTTTTTGCACAAAAGTTATTTAATAACATCACATGACCTCTCCAAATTTTTGTGGGAATTTTAAGTGAATTTATCAAATGGTTGTAGTTCAAATATGGCCATTTAACCTTGAAAAACCATTTTCAAGAAAGTAAAGGTCAAGCAAATTAATTATGTAATTAGTTATACTGATAAAAGAAAAGTTTTTCTTGAGAGATTAAATAAGTCCAATAACATATTTGAAAGATTTTCACTTAGGGAAAAACTCATCACAATAGGGAAGAAAATGATTTATAAAATCAAAATGGAGCTCAGAAATCAAAGTTTTAATTCCTGGCAAAATTTTAATTCATTAAAACAAGGTCAAATTTTTTTGGGGTGTCACAACACTACCCCCCTTAAGAAAAATCTCGTCCTCGAGATTTGTCAAAAGCTGTTTCAAGAAAATTTTATGCAACAAAGATGTGGCTACAGTGAGAGGGCAATAAGTGGTGTAAAACCACACTGTGAAAACTGGTGCTGCGTGGAAAGATCTATGGTTCGGGACAAAAAAGTGGGATCCCTAGCTGGATATAAATTTAGAATAATTTCTAAATTTAAATATACGTTGGTCGTACCCGAGAGCACAGTGCTCTCTCTGGCCGACCGGTGGACCCGGGGCCCACAGTCAGCCTCTTCTTCTTCCTCTGGCTCTCTCTACTTCCTCTCTCCCGCGTGCTTTCCCACGCTTTCTCCACCGGCGACGTCTAGTGCATAGGGCATCTAGGCCGTACTAAGGTAGTGCGCGGCGTGCTAGCTGCCGGTGCAGCGTGCACTCACCTCGCGGGCCAGCATGCTGTCGGCACTACTCGCGGATTCGACTCCGAACACCGGCGGTCGGCGACGAGCGGCGTTGGTGGACTTCGCCCACCGTACACCGAGCTCGAGCTATAAAACGGCCGAGGTGTCCCTCTCTTCTTCCTCACACCTGGCCTCACTTCTCCTCCTCCTTTCTCCATTACTGCTTACAGAAGCTCGGGTGAGGCTCTAATGGCGGAGGCGATGCCGGACTGGTTTGCGATCCTGATATTTGCAGGGCTGGCGACATTACTGGGGCTCTCTATGCTCCTGTGCACGATGATCCTCGACGATCGTCACGACGCTGCTGCTCGGGTGTTGGCTCTCCGCGGTGGTGGTGATCATGAGGAGTAGATAGGGTGTGCCGGGTGCTAACTGTTGTTAGGGGGTGATTAGCCGGATGTATCACCGTTGCAAAGTTTTGCAATCAGTGTATGCATTCGAATGGTAATGGTTGTGAGTGTGCTGCGTGGTGCTGTGTGAAATTAATTAATCCACATCGTGAGAAGGTGCAGATGTAGCAATTCAGGGAAAAGAAATCTCACTCCAGGATTTTGCGAGGGAAAAACAGTTAATTTAAAGGAGCATAAACCACAATAAAAACTACACACATTAGTATAAGCCAAATAATTGACTTGCCATACAAACTCAGGGTATCATGCATAAGTCAAACACATAAATAAATGTTGCAATAATGAACACCGCAGCGACGTCTAGAATGGGAATGGTAACTGGATGGGGTCCCTAGAAAATGTCTCTGGTACTGGGATACACTCCTCTTCTATCGGGGAAAGTGGATTGACCAGTCGATGTACGTGTCTCTCCCGGTCGGGCCTTAGTGCTCTGCCGATGGCGATTTGAGGATTTAAATCTGCGAGGCTCTGGAGATAACCCATCACACGTTGGGTTAAACGCTCTTGAGCGATGACGTACTGGACAAGGTTGGCCAGGACTGGGTCTCTCTCAATTCGTCCACCGGGAAAAGATGTCACTCCTCCGGGTTCTGCACGGCTCGGAAAGTAATAATACCCTCGTTTGCTGGCATAGGGTACCGCGAATTGAAGGCGAGCAAGCGCTTCGTATGCAACAGCTTCTACGGCCATCTGTGGGGTTGGCATAGATTTCCCCACGAAGGAGACCTTCGTTGGATCTTGGTTTGAGTTTACGGGAGGAATGTGCACTGCTGCCCAATATCTTGAGGTGGAAGAGGTGATCCTCGATTTGAACAGCTCGTACTGGGGTGGCTGGGTAGCGCCCATGGTACTGCAGGTAAAATCCCACAATATCTTGACAAAACTACCCTGGGTTGCATCTGGGGTTCTCAGGTAAATGCTGGGGCTCGGCATGGCAAGAATTGATTGTGAGGATGGTGCACAAGATGAGGGGTGCTTGGCAAGGTCACACGGTGGCCTTTTATAGCACTGGAGTTGTGTCATTTTTACCATGGTGAATGGTAAAGAAAATTTTTCAGCTCTGTTCCAAGGTCGGGGTCAAGCCACAGATTCACACATTTCACTATAGTGATGTGTTACTGTGGGGGTTGTCGGGGAAGGTTTTTGGGTAGTTGTGTCCGGAAAAATATGCAACTGTGTGCTGACATACCCATGCAAGGATACTATTTAAAACAGAGGCACGGCAACAGGCGGCATTTAAAAACAAGGCCACATGATTACAAAGCAGGGGTACACTGGGACTTGATACGATTTGGGTGACTTAGTCTACCTCGTTTATATCTAAGCGGGCATGCCTTGTGGATGTCGAGGCTTCTCTTCGGGTCTCGTCGTCTGAATTAACTGGAGTGGTCTGAGGGGCTGCAGGCTCGGGGTAGTGATGATGACCATCTCGGGGATTGTTGGCCACAACCCCGTTGGAGTGTGCTTCCAATATGCGGCGAAGCACTTCTGGGGTTATCGCGGCACCTTGGCCGATGGCTGGGGCAGATCTCAGGGGCTCGATCGGGTGTCCAAACAGCACGACTGGGTTGTTGGTGTTGGGCTCGTTCTCTTCTCTCGCCGGGGTTCGACGAACCAGCTCTCCACGAGCTGCGATTAGATCAATCGTGATTTGATCGCATAGTTCCTCTAGTGCACTTACATAGCGCACTAGGTGCAACAATGCAGGATCTGTCTCGTGATCTCCGTTGACAACTTGGGGTGGTCTACCGTACCCTTCACGTCTGGGGTAGTAGTGGAACGAGCGACAGTTAACTCTGGGCGACAAGTGCCGGAGATGAACTATAGCTTCTCGAGCAGCTAGTTGGATGGCTTGTGGCTCAAAGGAAGTTGTCCTTCCGGTGAACCTGTAGGGGCGCTCGGGCTCTAGTCCCCTACCATAAATGTGCACAGTGGCCCAGAATTGACGGCTCTCACCGCTCATGGGTCCTTGGTACACAACATATTCTGGGGGCTCTTCTAACGCATAGGCACGACGGGTGAGGTTTGCGAGTATGGTCACAAAGCCTCCAAGGTTGGTTGTTGTGGTCTCATTGTGCACGACAGGGCCGGGCATTGTGGCTTGGTTTGGGGTAGAGGCTGTGCTGTGCTGAGTTGAGGCTAGCGTGCCCTTTTTATAGGAAAAAGGGGACGGAGTCTTCCTTCGCACGCTTGCGAAAAAGGACTATTTAGGACTTGGTCTCTGGTGCAAGATTGACAGGTTAGATGGATAGGTTGGGCACCGACTGCCAAAAAGGTGTCGGGTCACGGTGTGGCCATCTTGCATGGGAAGCTTGGCTGGTGTTTGGTTAAGGTCTGGTGGGTTGGTTTACCTAAGTTTATTGACCTGGCTAAGATAGGATTAGCCAATGGTCAGCCTGGCTCTGATACCAAGTCTGCCGCGACCGGGTTTTCTGGGCATTAAATTCCTAGAAAATGGCCGTCGTGCTCACCAGCCCCAGGATTACTGTTAGCTGATGAGGTATCAACTTGATACAGAAATTCCAAGCAAAAGTACAAAATGTGCAGTACAAGACCATTGTGGCCTATGAGTACATCAAATGGTTTCTAGTGGTCGATGGCGGAAGCGGTTTGCGAATCATCAGTGTATGGGACTCCATTTCCCACGGGAACAGCTGACCAGGTTAACTCCTATCTTCGCGAGGCTGCTATCACCGTTGCTTAGTTTCTGGGGCTGTCACCGCAACGTTCCTTTCCATGCAAATATCTGGCCAAGACAATAGCCAGGGACAAGCCAGTGAGTACTTTGAATGTACTCGCAAACATTAAGAACACTGGAATAATATAATTGATAATTATGCACTTAAATATTCTATGATCACATCGTTAGTCACAAATAAAATATCTTTTATGCATGCAAGCGGGTTATTAATATGCCACATGAATAAGCAATAATGGGGTGGAAATAAAATGCCGCAGTCGGGCGTCTGTGCGACACCACATAAAGGGCTTATAAGGCAAATAAATAACAAGCAATGCCACAGTCGGGCGTCTGAGCGACACCACATAAAGGGCTTATAAGGCAAATAAATAACAAGCAATGCCACAGTCGGGCATCTAAGCGACACCACATAAACGGCTTAAAAGAAATGCCACAGTCGGGCGTCTAAGCGACACCACTTAAAGGGCTTAAAAGAAATGCCACAGTCGGGCGTCTAAGCGACACCACTTAAAGGGCTTTAAAAGAAATGCCATAGTCGGACGTCTGAGCGACATCACAGAAAGGGCTTTAAAAGAAATGCCAAAGTCGGACGTCTGAGCGACATCACAAAAAGGGCTTTAAAAGAAATGCCACAGTCGGACGTCTGAGCGACATCACAGAAAGGGCTTTAAAAGAAATGCCACAGTCGGACGTCTGAGCGACATCACAGAAAGGGCTTTAAAAGAAATGCCACAGTCGGACGTCTGAGCGACATCACAGAAAAGGCTTTAAAAGAAATGCCACAGACGGACGTCTGAGCGACATCACATAAAGGGCTTTTATTCACAAGTAAATAATACTCATAATAAATATTCAGTTCATGATAATAAACGGGTTAGTCCATCCACGGGAATAAACATTTAACCAGGCTTAGAAATAAATAATCACCATGAATATCCAGGGGGTAGAACCATCCCAGGGATACTCGATAATACAAATAATACAACAGGTTAGTCCATCACAAAATAATAATCATGGTCCTCACAAGTCCCCGATCAGTATCCAAGTTTGGTTTAACAATTACACCTCCGAAGACCGACACTAAGACCAACACTTGACCCATCCCAGACTGTAATCCTTAACCATGGACACGGCTATTCGAATAGGTTTTAATCTCTGCAGAGGGTGTACTCTTTACCCACGAGTAACGGATTCCTTTAGTCCATCGGGGCTAATTCTGTCTACGGCCTTTTAGTTGAAAACACGCCTAACCTTGCACACACCAGCTTAACTCATCGGTGTCTGGAATCACCCACGACACTTGTTAATCAAAACTCTAAGTGGGGAGGCTACAACCTCGCGTAGCATGGGATCAAATTTGTATCGCGCGCTCTAAGGGGTGGCCTCCCCTCTCGGTCCCAACCGGAAACACCCATGCCCCCGGACCAGGTGGCCTGCCTACCGGCTACAACCGATATCTTCCACCATGGCCTCTCTGTACGGTGTGTGCTGGAAAGGGGTTGACGACTTACTGAACCGTACCCTACCTGCGGCAGGGACGAGTGGTAGTACGAGGCAAGTATGGGGGTTACTGGAACAAGACTCGATCTGCGGTCGACTCAGGAGGTTTATAAGTTCCCTGCATGACATGTATATCAAATATATTTCAACCGACGAAATCACCACTCAATGTACCTTACCACGCCATACCGGACATAACCATCCCGACGGGGACCGGTGACAAGCTCACGCCTACCCAAGGCCGAGGCTTACCCGGATTCCTTTCCGGCATGCATGCAAGGCACATGAGGATGATTACCATCACAATAATATTCATTTCCAACAGCAAGAAAATCACTAATATGCTTCCATGCATATGATCATATCACATGAAATAACAAGTTCTCCGAAATAAGGTGGTGTTATAACGTGTCAAATAACACACCAAAAACATTATGCCAGGGTTCAGAATGCTTGCCTTTAAGTTGTGGAGGGGTAAGGTGCTCTCCAAAACTTTTGAAAGTTTCTTCTCTCTCTCCAAAATCCTATTTTAAAATATATTTGAATTAACACACATTTCAAAAACAGTACAAAAAAGTTGTTTGGAAAATTTTCAAATAAATCTTAAAATAAACTAGACCAAACTTGAGGAAGATAGGAAAAAGAATCAACTCATTTGGAGTTGTATTTAAAAAGTTATAGGCAGTCAAATCTGTGTTTAAAAATAAAACAGAAAAGAAAACGTTTCAGGGGGAAAATACGCTTTCGGAGCGAAGGAAACATACTGGGGAGTTATACGCCTTCGCTTAAACACGTGGACCGGTGCGGGGGTCACAGAAAGTGGGCCCGGGAAGTCCCACTAGTCAGGTTTGACTAGTCTCTCTTTCCCCCTCCTTCCTCTGTCCCGAGCGGAGGCGGAGCTCAGGCGATCGTCGCCGGCGACTGGCAGCTCTTCGCGGGGCCCCGAGGGCGGGGATGGATCCGCCACTCCAGTGCGGTCCTCCCGGTGGTTTCCAGGCCGGTGGGGACGGAGGGAGCTGCCTGTTGGGGAACGTAGTAATTTCGAAAAATTTCCTACGCACACGCAAGATCATGGTGATGCACAGCAACGAGAGGGGAGAGTGTTGTCTACGTACCAACGCAGACCGACTGCGGAAGCGATCACACAACGTAGAGGAAGTAGTTGTACGTCTTCTTCCCGATCCGACCGATCCAAGCACCGTTACTCCGGCACCTTCGAGTTCTTAGCACACGTTCAGCTCGATGACGAACCTCGGGCTCCGATCCAGAAAGCGTCGAGGAAGAGTTTCGTCAGCACGACGGCGTGGTGACGATCTTGATGTACTACCGACGCAGGGCTTCGCCTAAGCACTACAACGGTATGATCGAGGTTGAATTTGGTGGCAGGGGGCACTGCACACGGCTAAGGAACGATCTCAAGGATCAACTTGTGTGTCTTGGGGTGTCCCCTGCCCCCATATATAAAGGTTGGAGGGAGGGGGGCTGGCTGGCCAGAGAGAGGGAGACGCAGGGGGAGTCCTACTCCTACCGGGAGTAGGACTCCCCCCTCCAATCCTATTCCAACTAGGACTCTCAAGGAGGAAAGGAGAGAGAGGGGGGCCGGCCCCTTCTCCTAGTCCTACTAGGACTTGGGGAAGGGGGGGCGCGGCCAGCTGTGGGCTGCCCCTTTTCTCTTTTCCACTAAGGCCCAATAGGCCCATTAGTCTCCCGGGGGGTTCCGGTAACCCTCCCGGTATTCCGGTAAAATCCCGATTTCACCCGGAACACTTCCTATGTCCAAACATAGGCTTCCAATATATCAATCTTTACGTCTCGACCATTTCGAGACTCCTCGTCATGTCCGTGATCTCATCCGGGACTCCGAACAACCTTCGGTACATCAAAATGCATAAACTCATAATAACTGTCATCGTAACGTTAAGCGTGCGGACCCTACGGTTCGAGAACAATATAGACATGACCGAGACACGTCTCCGGTCAATAACCAATAGCGGGACCTGGATGCCCATATTGGCTCCTACATATTCTACGAAGATCTTTATCGGTCAGACCGCATAACAACATACGTTGTTCCCTTTGTCATCGGTATGTTACTTGCCCGAGATTCGATCGTCGGTATCCAATGCCTAGTTCAATCTCGTTACCAGCAAGTCTCTTTACTCGTTCCGTAATACATCATCTCACAACTAACATATTAGTTGCAGTGCTTGCAAGGCTTATGTGATGTGCATTACCGAGAGGGCCCAGAGATACCTCTCCGACAATCGGAGTGACAAACCCTAATCTCGAAATACGCCAACCCAACATCTACCATTGGAGACACCTGTAGTACTCCTTTATAATCACCCAGTTACATTGTGACGTTTGGTAGTACCCAAAGTGTTCCTCCGGTAAACGGGAGTTGCATAATCTCATAGTTATAGGAACATGTATAAGTCATGAAGAAAGCAATAGCAACATACTAAACGATCGGGTGCTAAGCTAATGGAATGGGTCATGTCAATCAGATCATTCTACTAATGATGTGACCTCGTTAATCAAATAACAACTCTTTGTTCATGGTTAGGAAACATAACCATCTTTGATTAACGAGCTAGTCAAGTAGAGGCATACTAGTGACACTCTGTTGGTCTATGTATTCACACATGTATTATGTTTCCGGTTAATACAATTCTAGCATGAATAATAAACATTTATCATGATATAAGGAAATAAATAATAACTTTATTATTGCCTCTAGGGCATATTTCCTTCAGTCTCCCACTTGCACTAGAGTCAATAATCTAGATTACACAGTAATGATTCTAACACCCATGGAGCCTTGGTGCTGATCATGTTTTGCTCGTGGAAGAGGCTTAGTCAACGGGTCTGCAACATTCAGATCCGTATGTATCTTGCAAATCTCTATGTCTCCCACCTGGACTAAATCCCGGATGGAGTTGAAGCGTCTCTTGATGTGTTTGGTCCTTTTGTGAAATCTGGATTCCTTTGCCCAAGCAATTGCACCAGTGTTGTCACAAAAGATTTTCATTGGACCCGATGCACTAGGTATGACACCTAGATCGGATATGAACTCCTTCATCCAGACTCCTTCGTTTGCTGCTTCCGAAGCAGCTATGTACTCCGCTTCACATGTAGATCCCGCTACGACGCTTTGTTTAGAACTGCACCAACTGACAGCTCCACCGTTTAAAGTAAACACGTATCCGGTTTGCGATTTAGAATCGTCCGGATGAGTGTCAAAGCTTGCATCAACGTAACCTCTTACGGTGAGCTCTTTGTCACCTCCATATACGAGAAACATATCCTTAGTCCTTTTCAGGTATTTCAGGATGTTCTTGACCGCTGTCCAGTGATCCATTCCTGGATTACTTTGGTACCTCCCTGCTAAACTTATAGCAAGGCACACATCAGGTCTGGTACACAGCATTGCATACATGATAGAGCCTATGGCTGAAGCATAGGGAACATCTTTCATTTTCTCTCTATCTTCTGCAGTGGTCGGGCATTGAGTCTGACTCAACTTCACACCTTGTAAGACAGGCAAGAACCCTTTCTTTGCTTGATCCATTTTGAACTTCTTCAAAATCTTGTCAAGGTATGTGCTCTGTGAAAGTCCAATTAAGCGTTTTGATCTATCTCTATAGATCTTTATGCCTAATATGTAAGCAGCTTCCCCGAGGTCTTTCATTGAAAAACTTTTATTCAAGTATCCCTTTATGCTATCTAGAAATTCTATATCATTTCCAATCAGCAATATGTCATCCACATATAATATTAGAAATGCTACAGAGCTCCCACTCACTTTCTTGTAAATACAGGCTTCTCCAAAAGTCTGTATAAAGCCAAATGCTTTGATCACACTATCAAAACGTTTATTCCAACTCCGAGATGCTTGCACCAGTCCATAAATGGATCGCTGGAGTTTGCATATTTTGTTAGCTCCCTTTGGATCGACAAAACCTTCTGGTTGTATCATATACAACTCTTCTTCCAGAAATCCATTCAGGAATGTAGTTTTGACATCCATCTGCCATATTTCATAATCATAAAATGCGGCAATTGCTAACATAATTCTGACGGACTTAAGCATCGCTACAGGTGAGAAGGTCTCATCGTAGTCAACCCCTTGAACTTGTCGAAAAACCTTTCGCGACAAGTCGAGCTTTATAGATAGTAATACTACCGTCAGCGTCAGTCTTTTTCTTGAAGATCCATTTATTCTCAATTGCTTGCCGATCATCGGGCAAGTCAACCAAAGTCCATACTTTGTTTTCATACATGGATCCCATCTCAGATTTCATGGCCTCAAGCCACTTGGCGGAATCTGGGCTCACCATCGCTTCTTCATAGTTCGTAGGTTCATCATGATCTAGTAGCATGACTTCCAGAACTGGATTACCGTACCACTCTGGTGCGGATCTCACTCTGGTTGATCTACGTGGTTCAGTAGTATCTTGTCCTGAAGCTTCATGATCATCATCATTAGCTTCCTCACTAATTGGTATAGGTGTCGCAGAAACAGTTTTCTGTGATGTACTATTTTCCAATAAGGGAGCAGGTACAGTTACCTCGTCAAGTTCTACTTTCCTCCCACTCACTTCTTTCGAGAGAAACTCCTTCTCTAGAAAGTTTCCGAATTTAGCAACAAAAGTCTTGCCTTCGGATCTGTGATAGAAGGTGTATCCAATAGTTTCCTTTGGATATCCTATGAAGACACATTTCTCCGATTTGGGTTCGAGCTTATCAGGTTGAAGCTTTTTCACATAAGCATCGCAGCCCCAAACTTTAAGAAACGACAACTTTGGTTTCTTGCCAAACCATAGTTCATAAGGTGTCGTCTCAACGGATTTTGATGGTGCCCTATTTAACGTGAATGCGGCCGTCTCTAAAGCATAACCCCAAAACGATAGCGGTAAATCAGTAAGAGACATCATAGATCGCACCATATCCAGTAAAGTACGATTACGACGTTCGGACACACCATTACGCTGTGGTGTTCCGGGTGGCGTGAGTTGCGAAACTATTCCACAATTTTTCAAATGTACACCAAACTCGTAACTCAAATATTCCCCTCCACGATCAGATCGTAGAAACTTTATTTTCTTGTTACGATGATTTTCAACCTCACTCTGAAATTCTTTGAACTTTTCAAATGTTTCAGACTTATGTTTCATTAAGTAGATATACCCATATCTGCTTAAATCATCTGTGAAGGTGAGAAAATAACGATATCCGCCACGAGCCTCAATATTCATCGGACCACATACATCGGTATGTATGATTTCCAATGAATCTGTTGCTCTCTCCATAGTACCGGAGAACGGTGTTTTAGTCATCTTGCCTATGAGGCACGGTTCGCAAGTACCAAGTGATTCATAATCAAGTGGTTCCAAAAGCCCATCGGTATGGAGTTTCTTCATGCGCTTTACACCGATATGACCTAAACGGCAGTGCCACAAATAAGTTGCACTATCATTATTAACTTTGCATCTTTTGGCTTCTACATTATGAATATGTGTATCACTATCATCGAGATTCAACAAGAATAGACCACTCTTCAAAGGTGCATGACCATAAAAGATATTACTCATATAAATAGAACAACCATTATTCTCTGATTTAAATGAATAACCGTCTCGCATCAAACAAGATCCAGATATAATGTTCATGCTCAACGCTGGCACCAAATAACAATTATTTAGGTCTAATATTAATCCCGAAGGTAGATGTAGAGGTAGCGTGCCGACCGCGATCACATCGACTTTGGAACCGTTTCCCACGCGCATCGTCACCTCGTCCTTTGCTAGCGTCCGCTTATTCCGTAGTCCCTGTTTCGAGTTGCAAATATTAGCAACAGAACCAGTATCAAATACCCAGGTGCTCCTGCGAGCTCTAGTAAGGTACACATCAATAACATGTATATCACATATACCTTTGTTCACATTGCCATCCTTCTTATCCGCCAAATACTTGGGGCAGTTCCGCTTCCAGTGACCAGTCTGCTTGCAGTAGAAGCACTCAGTTTCAGGCTTAGGTCCAGACTTGGGTTTCTTCTCTTGAGCAGCAACTTGCTTGCGGTTCTTCTTGAAGTTTCCCTTCTTCTTCCCTTTGCCCTTTTTCTTGAAACTAGTGGTTTTGCTAACCATCAACACTTGATGCTCCTTCTTGATTTCTACCTCCGCAGCTTTCAGCATTGCGAAGAGCTCGGGAATAGTCTTGTTCATCCCTTGCATATTATAGTTCATCACGAAGCTCTTGTAGCTTGGTGGCAGTGATTGGAGAATTCTGTCAATGACGCAGTCATCTGGAAGATTAACTCCCATCTGAATCAAGTGATTATTATACCCAGACATTTTGAGTATATGCTCACTGACAGAACTGTTCTCCTCCATCTTGCAGCTATAGAACTTATTGGAGACTTCATATCTCTCAATTCGGGCATTTGCTTGAAATATCAACTTCAACTCCTGGAACATCTCATATGCTCCATGACGTTCAAAACATCGTTGAAGTCCCGATTCTAAGCCGTAAAGCATGGCACACTGAACTATCGAGTAGTCATCAGCTTTGCTCTGCCAGACGTTCATAACATCTGGCGTTGCTCCAGCAGCAGGCCTGTCACCCAGCAGTGCTTCCAGGACGTAATTCTTCTGTGCAGCAATGAGGATAATCCTCAGGTTACGGACCCAGTCCGTGTAATTGCTACCATCATCTTTCAACTTTGCTTTCTCAAGGAACGCATTAAAATTTAACGGAACAACAGCATGAGCCATCTATCTACAATCAACATAAACAAGCAAGATACTATCAGGTACTAAGTTCATGATAAGTTTAAGTTCAGCTAATCAAATTACTTAAGAACTCCCACTTAGATAGACATCCCTCTAATCCTCTAAGTGATCACGTGATCCAAATCAACTAAACCATAACCGATCATCACGTGAGATGGAGTAGTTTTCAATGGTGAACATCGTTATGTTGATCATATCTACTATATGATTCACGCTCGACCTTTCGGTCTCCGTGTTCCGAGGCCATATCTGTATATGCTTGGCTCGTCAAGTATAACCTGAGTATTCTGCGTGTGCAACTGTTTTGCACCCGTTGTATTTGGACGTAGAGCTTATCACACCCGATCATCACGTGGTGTCTGGGCACGACGAACTTTGGCAACGGTGCATACTCAGGGAGAACACTTCTTGATAATTTAGTGAGAGATCATCTTATAATGCTACCGTCAATCAAAGCAAGATAAGATGCATAAAAGGATAAACATCACATGCAATCAATATAAGTGATATGATATGGCCATCATCATCTTGTGCTTGTGATCTCCATCTCCGAAGCACCGTCATGATCACCATCGTCACCGGCGCGACACCTTGATCTCCATCGTAGCATCGTTGTCGTCTCGCCAATCTTATGCTTCCACGACTATCACTACCGCTTAGTAATAAAGTAAAGCATTACATCGCGATTGCATTGCATACAATAAAGCGACAACCATATGGCTCCTGCCAGTTGCCGATAACTCGGTTACAAAACATGATCATCTCATACAATAAAATCAGCATCATGCCTTGACCATATCACATCACAACATACCCTGCAAAAACAAGTTAGACGTTCTCTACTTTGTTGTTGCAAGTTTTACGTGGCTGCTACGGGCTTAAGTAAGAACTCATCTCACCTACGCATCAAAACCACAACGATAGTTCGTCAAATAGACTCCGTTTTAACCTTCTCAAGGACCGGGAGTAGTCACACTTGGTTCAACTAAAGTTGGAGAGACAGTCTTCCGCAAGCCATCTATGTGCAAAGCACGTCGAGGGAACCGGTCTCGCGTAAGAGTACGCGTAAGGTTGGTCCGGATCGTCTCACCCAACAATACCGCCGAACCAAAGTATGACATGCTGGTAGGCAGTATGACTTGTATTGCCCACAACTCATTTGTGTTCTACTCGTGCATATAACATCAAACCATAAAACCTAGGCTCTGATACCACTGTTGGGGAACGCAGTAATTTCAAAAATTTTCCTACGCACACGCAAGATCATGGTGATGCACAGCAACGAGAGGGGAGAGTGTTGTCTACGTACCAACGCAGACCGACTTCAGAAGCGATCACACAACATAGAGGAAGTAGTCGTACGTCTTCTTCCCGATCCGACCGATCCAAGTACCGTTACTCCGGCACCTCCGAGTTCTTAGCACACGTTCAGCTCGATGACGTTCCTCGGGCTCCGATCCAGCAAAGCGTCGAGGAAGAGTTCCGTCAGCACGACGGCGTGATGACAATCTTGATGTACTACCGACGCAGGGCTTCGCCTAAGCACTACAACGGTATGATCGAGGTGGAATTTGGTGGCAGGGGGCACCGCACACGGCTAAGGAACGATCTCAAGGATCAAGTTGTGTGTCTATGGGGTGCCCCCTGCCCCCGTATATAAAGGACCAGGGGCAAGGGGTCGGCCGGCTAGGAGGGAGGCGCAGGGAGGAGTCCCACTCCTACCGGGAGTAGGACTCCTGCCCCCAAATCCTATTCCTCTAGGGCATATAATTTAGTAGGAAAATTTGAAATTACTGCGTTCCCCAACAGTGGCATCCGAGCCTAGGTTTTATGGTTTGATGTTATTTTCACGAGTAGAACACAAGTGAGTTGTGGGCGATACAAGTCATACTGCCTACCAGCATGTCATACTTTGGTTCGGCGGTATTGTTGGTTGAGACGATCCGGACCAACCTTACGCGTACTCTTACGCGAGACCGGTTCCCTCGACGTGCTTTGCACATAGATGGCTTGCGGAAGACTGTCTCTCCAACTTTAGTTGAACCAAGTGTGACTACGCCCGGTCCTTGAGAAGGTTAAAACGGAGTCTATTTGACGAACTATCGTTGTGGTTTTGATGCGTAGGTGAGATGAGTTCTTACTTAAGCCCGTAGCAGCCACGTAAAACTTGCAACAAACAAAGTAGAGGACGTCTAACTTGTTTTTGCAGGGTATGTTGTGATGTGATATGGTCAAGACATGATGCTGATTTTATTGTATGAGATGATCATGTTTTGTAACCGAGTTATCGGCAACTGGCAGGAGCCATATGGTTGTCGCTTTATTGTATGCAATGCAATCGCGATGTAATGCTTTACTTTATTACTAAGCGGTAGTGATAGTAGTGGAAGCATAAGATTGGCGAGACGACAACGTTGCTACGATGGAGATCAAGGTGGCGCGCCGGTGACGATGGTGATCATGACGGTGCTTCGGAGATGGAGATCACAAGCACAAGATGATGATGGCCATATCATATCACTTATATTGATTGCATGTGATGTTTATCCTTTTATGCATCTTATCTTGCTTTGATTGACGATAGCATTATAAGATGATCTCTCACTAAATTATCAAGAAGTGTTCTCCCTGAGTATGCACCGTTGCCAAAGTTCGTCGTGCCCAGACACCACGTGATGATCGGGTGTGATAAGCTCTACGTCCATCTACGACGGGTGCAAGCCAGTTTTGCACATGCAGAATACTCAGGTTATACTTGACGAGCCTAGCATATGCAGATATGGCCTCGGAACACAGAGACCAAAAGGTCGAGCGTGAATCATATAGTAGATATGATCAACATGACGATGTTCACCATTGAAAACTACTCCATCTCACGTGATGATCGGTTATGGTTTAGTTGATTTGGATCACGTGATCACTTAGAGGATTAGAGGGATGTCTATCTAAGTGGGAGTTCCTAAGTAATTTGATTAACTGAACTTAAAACTTATCATGAACTTAGTACCTGATAGTATCTTGCTTGTTTATGTTGATTGTAGATAGATGGCTCGTGCTGTTGTTCCGTTGAATTTTAATGCGTTCCTTGAGAAAGCAAAGTTGAAAGATGATGGTAGCAATTACACGGACTGGGTCCGTAACCTGAGGATTATCCTCATTGCTGCACAGAAGAATTACGTCCTGGAAGCACCGCTGGGTGCCAGGCCTGCTGCTGGAGCAACGCCAGATGTTATGAACGTCTGGCAGAGCAAAGCTGACGACTACTCGATAGTTCAGTGTGCCATGCTTTACGGCTTAGAATCGGGACTTCAACGACGTTTTGAACGTCATGGAGCATATGAGATGTTCCAGGAGTTGAAGTTAATATTTCAAGCAAATGCCCGAATTGAGAGATATGAAGTCTCCAATAAGTTCTATAGCTGCAAGATGGAGGAGAACAGTTCTGTCAGTGAGCATATACTCAAAATGTCTGGGTATAATAATCACTTGATTCAGATGGGAGTAAATCTTCCAGATGATTGCGTCATTGACAGAATTCTCCAATCACTGCCACCAAGCTACAAGAGCTTCGTGATGAACTATAATATGCAAGGGATGAACAAGACTATTCCCGAGCTCTTCGCAATGCTGAAAGCTGCGGAGGTAGAAATCAAGAAGGAGCATCAAGTGTTGATGGTTAACAAAACCACTGGTTTCAAGAAAAAGGGCAAAGGAAAGAAGAAGGGGAACTTCAAGAAGAACAGCAAGCAAGTTGTTGCTCAAGAGAAGAAACCCAAGTCTGGACCTAAGCCTGAAACTGAGTGCTTCTACTGCAAGCAGACTGGACACTGGAAGCGGAACTGCCCCAAGTATTTGGCGGATAAGAAGGATGGCAAAGTGAGCAAAGGTATATGTGATATACATGTTATTGATGTGTACCTTACTAGAGCTCGCAGTAGCACCTGGGTATTTGATACTGGTTCTGTTGCTAATATTTGCAACTCGAAACAGGGACTACGGAATAAGCGGACCCTAGCAAAGGACGAGGTGACGATGCGCGTGGGAAACGGTTCCAAAGTCGATGTGATCGCGGTCGGCACGCTACCTCTACATCTACCTTCGGGATTAATATTAGACCTAAATAATTGTTATTTGGTGCCAGCGTTGAGCATGAACATTATATCTGGATCTTGTTTAATGCGAGACGGTTGTTCATTTAAATCAGAGAATAATGGTTGTTCTATTTATATGAATAATATCTTTTATGGTCATGCACCTTTGAAGAGTGGTCTATTCTTGTTGAATCTCGAAGATAGTGATACACATATTCATAATGTAGAAGCCAAAAGATGCAAAGTTAATAATGATAGTGCAACTTATTTGTGGCACTGCCGTTTAGGTCATATCGGTGTAAAGCGCATGAAGAAACTCCATACTGATGGGCTTTTGGAACCACTTGATTATGAATCACTTGGTACTTGCGAACCGTGCCTCATAGGCAAGATGACTAAAACACCGTTCTCCGGTACTATGGAGAGAGCAACAGATTTGTTGGAAATCATACATACCGATGTATGTGGTCCGATGAATATTGAGGCTCGTGGCGGATATCGTTATTTTCTCACCTTCACAGATGATTTAAGCAGATATGGGTATATCTACTTGATGAAACATAAGTCTGAAACATTTGAAAAGTTCAAAGAATTTCAGAGTGAGGTTGAAAATCATCGTAACAAGAAAATAAAGTTTCTACGATCTGATCGTGGAGGAGAATATTTGAGTTACGAGTTTGGTATACATTTGAAAAATTGTGGAATAGTCTCGCAACTCACGCCACCCGGAACACCACAGCGTAATGGTGTGTCCGAACGTCGTAATCGTACTTTACTAGATATGGTGCGATCTATGATGTCTCTTACTGATTTACCGCTATCGTTTTGGGGTTATGCTTTAGAGACGGCCGCATTCACGTTAAATAGGGCACCATCAAAATCCATTGAGACGACGCCTTATGAACTATGGTTTGGCAAGAAACCAAAGTTGTCGTTTCTTAAAGTTTGGGGCTGCGATGCTTATGTGAAAAAACTTCAACCTGATAAGCTCGAACCCAAAGCGGAGAAATGTGTCTTCATAGGATACCCAAAGGAAACTGTTGGGTATACCTTCTATCACAGATCCGAAGGCAAGACATTCGTTGCTAAGAATGGATCATTTCTAGAGAAGGCGTTTCTCTCGAAAGAAGTGAGTGGGAGGAAAGTGGAACTTGACAAGGTAACTGTACCCACTCCCTTATTGGAAAATAGCACATCACAGAAAACTGTTTCTGCGACACCTATACCAATCAGTGAGGAAGCTAATGATGATGATCATGAAACTTCAGGGCAAGATGCTACTGAACCACGTAGATCAACCAGAGTGAGATCCGCACCAGAGTGGTATGGTAATCCAGTTCTGGAAGTCATGCTACTAGATCATGATGAACCTATGAACTATGAAGAAGCGATGGTGAGCCCAGATTCCGCAAAGTGGCTTGAGGCCATGAAATCTGAGATGGGATCCATGTATGAGAACAAAGTATGGACTTTGGTTGACTTGCCCGATGATCGGCAAGCAATTGAGAATAAATGGATCTTCAAGAAAAAGACTGACGCTGACGGTAATGTTACTGTCTATAAAGCTCGACTTGTCGCAAAAGGTTTTCGACAAGTTCAAGGGGTTGACTACGATGAGACTTTCTCACCCGTAGCGATGCTTAAGTCCGTCAGAATTATGTTAGCAATTGCCGCATTTTATGATTATGAAATATGGCAGATGGATGTCAAAACTGCATTCCTGAATGGATTTCTGGAAGAAGAGTTGTATATGGTACAACCAGAAGGTTTTGTCGATCCAAAAGGAGCTAACAAAGTATGCAAACTCCAGCGATCCATTTATGGACTGGTGCAAGCATCTCGGAGTTGGAATAAACGCTTTGATAGTGTGATTAAATCATTTGGCTTTATACAGACTTTTGGAGAAGCCTGTATTTACAAGAAAGTGAGTGGGAGCTCTGTAGCATTTCTGATATTATATGTGGATGACATATTGCTAATTGGAAATGATATAGAATTTCTGGATAGCATAAAGGGATACTTGAATAAAAGTTTTTCGATGAAAGACCTCGGGGAAGCTTCTTACATATTAGGCATAAAGATCTATAGAGATAGATCAAAACGCTTAATTGGACTTTCACAGAGCACATACCTTGACAAGATTTTGAAGAAGTTCAAAATGGATCAAGCAAAGAAAGGGTTCTTGCCTGTTTTACAAGGTGTGAAGTTGAGTCAGACTCAATGCCCGACCACTGCAGAAGATAGAGAGAAAATGAAAGATGTTCCCTATGCTTCAGCCATAGGCTCTATCATGTATGCAATGCTGTGTACCAGACCTGATGTGTGCCTTGCTATAAGTTTAGCAGGGAGGTACCAAAGTAATCCAGGAGTGGATCACTGGACAGCGGTCAAGAACATCCTGAAATACCTGAAAAGGACTAAGGATATGTTTCTCGTATATGGAGGTGACAAAGAGCTCACCGTAAGAGGTTACGTTGATGCAAGCTTTGACACTCATCCGGACGATTCTAAATCGCAAACCGGATACGTGTTTACTTTAAACGGTGGAGCTGTCAGTTGGTGCAGTTCTAAACAAAGCGTCGTAGCGGGATCTACATGTGAAGCGGAGTACATAGCTGCTTCGGAAGCAGCAAACGAAGGAGTCTGGATGAAGGAGTTCATATCCGATCTAGGTGTCATACCTAGTGCATCGGGTCCAATGAAAATCTTCTGTGACAATACTGGTGCAATTGCCTTGGCAAAGGAACCAGATTTCACAAAAGAACCAAACACATCAAGAGACGCTTCAACTCCATCCGGGATTTAGTCCAGGTGGGAGACATAGAGATTTGCAAGATACATACGAATCTGAATGTTGCAGACCCGTTGACTAAGCCTCTTCCACGAGCAAAACATGATCAGCACCAAGGCTCCATGGGTGATAGAATCATTACTGTGTAATCTAGATTATTGACTCTAGTGCAAGTGGGAGACTGAAGGAAATATGCCCTAGAGGCAATAATAAAGTTATTATTTATTTCCTTATATCATGATAAATGTTTATTATTCATACTAGAATTGTATTAACCGGAAACATAATACATGTGTGAATACATAGACCAACAGAGTGTCACTAGTATGCCTCTACTTGACCAGCTCGTTAATCAAAGATGGTTATGTTTCCTAACCATGAACAAGGAGTTGTTATTTGATTAACGAGGTCACATCATTAGTAGAATGATCTGATTGACATGACCCATTCCATTAGCTTAGCACCCGATCGTTTAGTATGTTGCTATTGCTTTCTTCATGACTTATACATGTTCCTATAACTATGAGATTATGCAACTCCCATTTACCGGAGGAACACTTTGGGTACTACCAAACGTCACAACGTAACTGGGTGATTATAAAGGAGTACTACAGGTGTCTCCAATGGTAGATGTTGGGTTGGCGTATTTCGAGATTAGGGTTTGTCACTCCGATTGTCGGAGAGGTATCTCTGGGCCCTCTCGGTAATGCACATCACATAAGCCTTGCAAGCACTGCAACTAATATGTTAGTTGTGAGATGATGTATTACGGAATGAGTAAAGAGACTTGCCGGTAACGAGATTGAACTAGGTATTGGATACCGACGATCGAATCTCGGGCAAGTAACATACCGATGACAAAGGGAACAACGTATGTTGTTATGCGGTCTGACCGATAAAGATCTTCGTAGAATATGTAGGAGCCAATATGGGCATCCAGGTCCCGCTATTGGTTATTGACCGGAGACGTGTCTCGGTCATGTCTACATTGTTCTCGAACCGTAGGGTCCGCACGCTTAACGTTACGATGACAGTTATTATGAGTTTATGCATTTTGATGTACCGAAGGTTGTTCGGAGTCCCGGATGAGATCATGGACATGACGAGGAGTCTCGAAATGGTCGAGACGTAAAGATTGATATATTGGAAGCCTATGTTTGGACATCGGAAGTGTTCCGGGTGAAATCGGGATTTTACCGGAATACCGGGAGGGTTACCGGAACCCCCCGGGAGACTAATGGGCCTATTGGGCCTTAGTGGAAAAGGAGAAAAAGGGAAAAACCCACAAGCTGGCCGGCGCCCCCCTTCCCCAAGTCCTAGTAGGACTAGGATAGGGGCCGGCCCCCCTTCTCTCTCCTTTTCCCCCCGGGAGTCCTAATTGGATTAGGATTGGGGGGAGGAGTCCTACTCCCGGTGGGAGTAGGACTCCCCTGCGCCTCCTCTCCCTTGGCCGGCCGGCTCCCCTCCTCCAACCTTTATATACGGGGGCAGGGGGCACCCCAAGACACACAAGTTGATCCTTGAGATCGTTCCTTAGCCGTGTGTGGTGCCCCCTGCCACCAAATTCCACCTCGGTCATATCGTTGTAGAGCTTAGGCGAAGCCCTGCGTCGGTAGTACATCAAGATCGTCACCACGCCATCATGCTGACGGAACTCTTCCTCGACGCTTTGCTGGATCGGAGCCCGAGGAACGTCATCGAGCTGTACGTGTGCTAAGAACTCGGAGGTGCCGGAGTAACGGTGCTTGGATCGGTCGGATCGGGAAGAAGACGTACGACTACTTCCTCTACGTTGTGTGATCGCTTCCGCAGTCGGTCTGCGTTGGTACGTAGACAACACTCTCCCCTCTCGTTGCTGTGCATCACCATGATCTTGTGTGTGCGTAGGAAAATTTTGAAATTACTGCGTTCCCCAACACTTTATCGGTCAGACCGCATAACAACATACGTTTTTCCCTTTGTCATCGGTATGTTACTTGCCCGAGATTCGATCGTCGGTATCCAATGCCTAGTTCAATCTCGTTACCGGCAAGTCTCTTTACTCGTTCCATAATACATCATCTCACAACTAACATATTAGTTGCAGTGCTTGCAAGGCTTATGTGATGTGCATTACCGAGAGGGCCCAGAGATACCTCTCCGACAATCGGAGTGACAAACCCTAATCTCGAAATACGCCAACCCAACATCTACCATTGGAGACACCTGTAGTACTCCTTTATAATCACCCAGTTACGTTGTGACGTTTGGTAGTACCCAAAGTGTTCCTCCGGTAAACGGGAGTTGCATAATCTCATAGTTATAGGAACATGTATAAGTCATGAAGAAAGCAATAGCAACATACTAAACGATCGGGTGCTAAGCTAATGGAATGGGTCATGTCAATCAGATCATTCTACTAATGATGTGACCTCGTTAATCAAATAACAACTCTTTGTTCATGGTTAGGAAACATAACCATCTTTGATTAACGAGCTAGTCAAGTAGAGGCATACTAGTGACACTCTGTTGGTCTATGTATTCACACATGTATTATGTTTCCGGTTAATACAATTCTAGCATGAATAATAAACATTTATCATGATATAAGGAAATAAATAATAACTTTATTATTGCCTCTAGGGCATATTTCCTTCACTGCCGGCGGCGAGCTTCGCGGCGGAGGAGGCTTCGGGGGCGGAGTGAAAATTCTCCCGCAGTGAGCCCCGATCGAAATCGAGTAGTGGAAAAGATTCACATGAGGGAGAAGGTGTTCTTGGTGAAGAGAAGTGGGAGGGAGAGGCCCTGGTGGTGTTGGGGGAGCGGTAGCCATGGCAGCGGCCGCTGCTGCCGGAGGTGGGGAAGATGACCTCCCCGGGTCGATTGGCTGCCCAAGGGGTCCTAGGGGGATGGCTTAGAGTCGCCTGCGTGCTCGAATGGTCTCGGGGCCTCCTTTTATAGGCGTGGCAAGGCGGTTCCGCGGCGGCCGTGGATAAGCTCTCCGGCGAACCGCCTCTCTGTAGCTAGGGCGACGTGGCGGCGACGAGGGCTAGCAGACACGCTTGCGGATGAGCTCGCACTGCTCCAGGGGCCAGGTGGCGAGCCGCGGTGGCTTGGGCGGCGCCGACATGAGAAGGGGCTGTCGGGCGGCCGAGGCGTGCCGCCAAGGGGACTCTGGTGGCGGCGCTGTTGGCTGCCAGGGCGGGTTGGCGCGTTGCCGCGAGGAGGGTAGCGCGTGGCGAGGTGCTGCCGTGTGGGCCAAGACAGGGGCGCGACGCGGCAGCTCGTGTGTGCGGCTGCAATACGCGTGCTCTGGGCGCGACCAGTGCACGCACCGAAGATGTTCGACACAATGTCGCGGCATGCTACAGGTCACAGGTGAGGTTGGGGTTCAGCAGATCGAGGTTAGGAGCAACTGGGAGTCTAGTGGACATGCTAGTTTGATCAGAGGTGCAAGTTCATAGTGAAGGAAATATGCCCTAGAGGCAATAATAAAGTTATTATTTATTTCCTTACATCATGATAAATGTTTATTATTCATGCTAGAATTGTATTAACCGGAAACATAATACATGTGTGAATACATAGACCAACAGAGTGTCACTAGTATGCCTCTACTTGACTAGCTCGTTAATCAAAGATGGTTATGTTTCCTAACCGTGAACAAGGAGTTGTTATTTGATTAACGAGGTCACATCATTAGTAGAATGATCTGATTGACATGACCCATTCCATTAGCTTAGCACCCGATTGTTTAGTATGTTGCTATTGCTTTCTTCATGACTTATACATGTTCCTATAACTATGAGATTATGCAACTCCCGTTTACCGGAGGAACACTTTGGGTACTACCAAACGTCACAACGTAACTGGGTGATTATAAAGGAGTACTACAGGTGTCTCCAATGGTAGATGTTGGGTTGGCGTATTTCGAGATTAGGGTTTGTCACTCCGATTGGCGGAGAGGTATCTCTGGGCCCACTCGGTAATGCACATCACATAAGCCTTGCAAGCACTGCAACTAATAAGTTAGTTGTGAGATGATGTATTACAGAACGAGTAAAGAGACTTGCCGGTAACGAGATTGAACTAGGTATTGGATACCGACGATCGAATCTCGGGCAAGTAACATACCGATGACAAAGGGAACAACGTATGTTGTTATGCGGTCTGACCGATAAAGATCTTCGTAGAATATGTAGGAGCCAATATGGGCATCCAGGTCCCGCTATTGGTTATTGACCGGAGACGTGTCTCGGTCATGTCTACATTGTTCTCGAACCGTAGGGTTCGCACGCTTAACGTTACGATGACAGTTATTATGAGTTTATGCATTTTGATGTACCGAAGGTTGTTCAGAGTCCCGGGTGAGATCACGGACATGACGAGGAGTCTCGAAATGGTCGAGACGTAAAGATTGATATATTGGAAGCCTATGTTTGGGCACCGGAAGTGTTCCGGGTGAAATCGGGATTTTACCGGATTACCGGGAGGGTTACCGGAACCCCCCGGGAGGCAAATGGGCCTATTGGGCCTTAGTGGAAAAGAGAGAAGGGGCAGCCCACAGGCTAGCCGGCCGAACCCCCCTTCCCTAGTCCTATTAGGACTAGGAGAAGGGGCCGGCCCCCGCTCTCTTCTCTTTCTCCCGAAGAGTCCTATTAGGAATAGGATTTGGGGGAATGAGTCCTACTCCCGGTAGGAGTGGGACTCCTCCCTGCGCCTCCCTCCTAGCCGGCCGACCCCTTGCCCCTGGTCCTTTATATACGGGGGCAGGGGGCACCCCATAGACACACAACTTGATCCTTGAGATCGTTCCTTAGCCGTGTGCGGTGCCCCCTGCCACCAAATTCCACCTCGATCATACCGTTGTAGTGCTTAGGCGAAGCCCTGCGTCGGTAGTACATCAAGATCGTCATCACGCCGTCGTGCTGACGGAACTCTTCCTCGACGCTTTGCTGGATCGGAGCCCGAGGAACGTCATCGAGCTGAACGTGTGCTAAGAACTCGGAGGTGCCGGAGTAACGGTACTTGGATCGGTCGGATCGGGAAGAAGACGTACGACTACTTCCTCTATGTTGTGTGATCGCTTCCGAAGTCGGTCTGCGTTGGTACATAGACAACACTCTCCCCTCTCGTTGCTGTGCATCACCATGATCTTGCGTGTGCGTAGGAAATTTTTTGAAATTACTGCGTTCCCCAACAGTGGTATCAGAGCCTAGGTTTTATGGTTTGATGTTATATGCACGAGTAGAACACAAGTGAGTTGTGGGCGATACAAGTCATACTGCCTACCAGCATGTCATACTTTGGTTCGGCGGTATTGTTGGGTGAGACGATCCAGACCAACCTTACGCGTACTCTTACGCGGGACCGGTTCCCTCGACGTGCTTTGCACATAGATGGCTTGCGGAAGACTGTCTCTCCAACTTTAGTTGAACCAAGTGTGACTACGCCCGGTCCTTGAGAAGGTTAAAACAGAGTCTATTTGACGAACTATCGTTGTGGTTTTGATGCGTAGGTGAGATGAGTTCTTACTTAAGCCCGTAGCAGCCACGTAAAACTTGCAACAACAAAGTAGAGGACGTCTAACTTGTTTTTGCAGGGTATGTTGTGATGTGATATGGTCAAGGCATGATGCTGATTTTATTGTATGAGATGATCATGTTTTGTAACTAAGTTATCGGCAACTGGCAGGAGCCATATGGTTGTCGCTTTATTGTATGCAATGCAATCGCGATGTAATGCTTTACTAGATTACTAAACGGTAGTAATAGTCGTGGAAGCATAAGATTGGCGAGACGACAACGATGCTACGATGGAGATCAAGGTGTCGCGCCGGTGACGATGGTGATCATGATGGTGCTTCGGAGATGGAGATCACAAGCACAAGATGATGATGACCATATCATATCACTTATATTGATTGCATGTGATGTTTATCCTTTTATGCATCTTATCTTGCTTTGATTGACGGTAGCATTATAAGATGATCTCTCACTAAATTATCAAGAAGTGTTCTCCCTGAGTATGCACCGTTGCCAAAGTTCGTCGTGCCCAGACACCACGTGATGATCGGGTGTGATAAGCTCTACGTCCATCTACAACGGGTGCAAGCCAGTTTTGCACACGCAGAATACTCAGGTTAAACTTGACGAGCCTAGCATATGCAGATATGGCCTCGGAACACAGAGACCGAAAGGTCGAGCGTGAATCATATAGTAGATATGATCAACATGACGATGTTCACCATTGAAAACTACTCCATCTCACGTGATGATCGGTTATGGTTTAGTTGATTTGGATCACGTGATCACTTAGAGGATTAGAGGGATGTCTATCTAAGTGGGAGTTCCTAAGTAATTTGATTAACTGAACTTAAACTTATCATGAACTTACTACCTGATAGTATCTTGCTTGTTTATGTTGCTTGTAGATAGATGGCTCGTGCTATTGTTCCGTTGAATTTTAATGCGTTCCTTGAGAAAGCAAAGTTGAAAGATGATGGTAGCAATTACACGGACTGGGTCCGTAACCTGAGGATTATCCTCATTGCTGCACAGAAGAATTATGTCCTGGAAGCACCGCTGGGTGACAGGCCTGCTGCTGGAGCAACACCAGATGTTATGAACGTCTGGCAGAGCAAAGCTGATGACTAATCGATAGTTCAGTGTGCCATGCTTTACGGCTTAGAATCGGGACTTCAAAGACGTTTTGAACGTCATGGAGCATATGAGATGTTCCAGGAGTTGAAGTTAATATTTCAAGCAAATGCCCGAATTGAGAGATATGAAGTCTCCAATAAGTTCTATAGCTGTAAGATGGAGGAGAACAGTTCTGTCAGTGAGCATATACTCAAAATGTCTGGGTATAATAATCACTTGATTCAGATGGGAGTTAATCTTCCAGATGATTGCGTCATTGACAGAATTCTCCAATCACTACCACCAAGCTACAAGAGCTTCGTGATGAACTATAATATGCAAGGGATGAACAAGACTATTCCCGAGCTCTTCGCAATGCTGAAAGCTGCGGAGGTAGAAATCAAGAAGGAGCATCAAGTGTTGATGGTTAGCAAAACCACTAGTTTCAAGAAAAAGGGCAAAGGGAAGAAGAAGGGAAACTTCAAGAAGAACAGCAAGCAAGTTGCTGCTCAATAGAAGAAACCCAAGTCTGGACCTAAGCCTGAAACTGAGTGCTTCTACTGTAAGCAGACTGGACACTGGAAGCGGAACTGCCCCAAGTATTTGGCGGATAAGAAGGATGGCAAAGTGAGCAAAGGTATATGTGATATACATGTTATTGATGTGTACCTTACTAGAGCTCGCAGTAGCACCTGGGTATTTGATACTGGTTCTGTTGCTAATATTTGCAACTCGAAACAGGGACTACGGAATAAGCGGACACTAGCAAAGGACGAGGTGACGATGCGCGTGGGAAACGGTTCCAAAGTCGATGTGATCGTGGTCGGCACGCTACCTCTACATCTACCTTCGGGATTAATATTAGACCTAAATAATTGTTATTTGGTGCCAGCGTTGAGCATGAACATTATATCTGGATCTTGTTTAATGCGAGACGGTTATTCATTTAAATCAGAGAATAATGGTTGTTCTATTTATATGAATAATATCTTTTATGGTCATGCACCTTTGAAGAGTGGTCTATTCTTGTTGAATCTCGAAGATAGTGATACACATATTCATAATGTAGAAGCCAAAAGATGCAAAGTTAATAATGATAGTGCAACTTATTTGTGGCACTGCCGTTTAGGTCATATCGGTGTAAAGCGCATGAAGAAACTCCATACTGATGGGCTTTTGGAATCACTTGATTATGAATCACTTGGTACTTGCGAACCGTGCCTCATAGGCAAGATGACTAAAACACCGTTCTCCGGTACTATGGAGAGAGCAACAGATTTATTGGAAATCATACATACCGATGTATGTGGTCCGATGAATATTGAGGCTCGTGGCGGATATCGTTATTTTCTCACCTTCACAGATGATTTAAGCAGATATGGGTATATCTACTTAATGAAACATAAATCTGAAACATTTGAAAGGTTCAAAGAATTTCAGAGTGAAGTTGAAAATCATCGTAACAAGAAAATAAAGTTTCTACGATCTGATCGTGGAGGAGAATATTTGAGTTACGAGTTTGGTATACATTTGAAAAATTGTGGAATAGTTTCGCAACTCATGCCACCCGGAACACCACAGCGTAATGGTGTGTCTGAACGTCGTAATCGCACTTTACTAGATATGGTGCGATCCATGATGTCTCTTACTGATTTACCGCTATCGTTTTGGGGTTATGCTTTAGAGACGGCCGCATTCACGTTAAATAGGGCACCATCAAAATCCGTTGAGACGACACCTTATGAACTATGGTTTGGCAAGAAACCAAAGTTGTCGTTTCTTAAAGTTTGGGGCTGCGATGCTTATGTGAAAAAGCTTCAACCTGATAAGCTCGAACCCAAAGCGGAGAAATGTGTCTTCATAGGATACCCAAAGGAAACTGTTGGGTATACCTTCTATCACAGATCCGAAGGCAAGACATTCGTTGCTAAGAATGGATCATTTCTAGAGAAGGAGTTTCTCTCGAAAGAAGTGAGTGGGAGGAAAGTAGAACTTGACGAGGTAACTGTACCTGCTCCCTTATTGGAAAATAGTACATCACAGAAAACTGTTTCTGCGACACCTATGCCAATCAGTGAGGAAGCTAATGATGATGATCATGAAGCTTCAGAACAAGATACTACTGAACCACGTAGATCAACCAGAGTGAGATCCGCACCAGAGTGGTACGGTAATCCAGTTCTGGAAGTCATGATGCTAGATCATGATGAACCTACGAACTATGAAGAAGCGATGGTGAGCCCAGATTTCGCATAGTGGCTTGAGGCCATGAAATCTGAGATGGGATCCATGTATGAGAACAAAGTATGGACTTTGGTTGACTTGCCCGATGATCGGCAAGCAATTGAGAATAAATGGATCTTCAAGAAAAAGACCGACGCTGACGATAATGTTACTGTCTATAAAGCTCGACTTGTCGCAAAAGGTTTTCGACAAGTTCAAGGGGTTGACTACGATGAGACTTTCTCACCCGTAGCGATGCTTAAGTCCGTCAGAATTATGTTAGCAATTGCCGCATTTTATGATTATGAAATATGGCAGATGGATGTCAAAACTGCATTCCTGAATGGATTTCTGGAAGAAGAGTTGTATATGGTACAACCAGAAGGTTTTGTCGATCCAAAAGGAGCTAACAAAGTATGCAAACTCCAGCGATCCATTTATGGACTGGTGCAAGCATCTCGGAGTTGGAATAAATGCTTTGATAGTGTGATCAAAGCATTTGGCTTTATACAAACTTTTGGAGAAGCCTGTATTTACAAGAAAGTGAGTGGGAGCTCTGTAGCATTTCTGATATTATATGTGGATGACATATTGCTAATTGGAAATGATATAGAATTTCTGGATAGCATAAAGGGATACTTGAATAAAAGTTTTTCGATGAAAGACCTCGGGGAAGCTGCATACATATTAGGCATAAAGATCTATAGAGATAGATCAAAACGCTTAATTGGACTTTCACAATGCACATACCTTGACAAAATTTTGAAGAAGTTCAAGATGGATCAAGCAAAGAAAGGGTTCTTGCCTGTGCTACAAGATGTGAAGTTGAGTAAGACTCAATGCCCGACCACTGCAGAAGATAGAGAGAAAATGAAAGATGTTCCCTATGCTTCAGCCATAGGCTCTATCATGTATGCAATGCTGTGTACCAAACCTGATGTGTGCCTTGCTATAAGTTTAGCAGGGAGGTACCAAAGTAATCCTGGAATGGATCACTGGACAGCGGTCAAGAACATCCTGAAATACCTGAAAAGGTCTAAGGATATGTTTCTCGTATATGGAGGTGACAAAGAGCTCATCGTAAGAGGTTACGTTGATGCAAGCTTTGACACTGATCCGGACGATTCTAAATCGCAAACCGGATACGTGTTTACTTTAAACGGTGGAGCTGTCAGTTGGTGCAGTTCTAAACAAAGCGTCGTAGCGGGATCTACATGTGAAGCGGAGTACATAGCTGCTTCTGAAGCAGCAAACAAAGGAGTCTGGATGAAGGAGTTCATATCCGATCTAGGTGTCATACCTAGTGCATCGGGTCCAATGAAAATCTTCTGTGACAATACTGGTGCAATTGCCTTGGCAAAGGAATCCAGATTTCACAAGAGGACCAAACACATCAAGAGACGCTTCAACTCCATCCGGGATTTAGTCCAGGTGGGAGACATAGAGATTTGCAAGATACATACGGATCTGAATGTTGCAGACCCGTTGACTAAGCCTCTTCCACGAGCAAAACATGATCAGCACCAAGGCTCCATGGGTGTTAGAATCATTACTGTGTAATCTAGATTATTGACTCTAGTGCAAGTGGGAGACTGAAGGAAATATGCCCTAGAGGCAATAATAAAGTTATTATTTATTTCCTTACATCATGATAAATGTTTATTATTCATGCTAGAATTGTATTAACCGGAAACATAATACATGTGTGAATACATAGACCAACAGAGTGTCACTAGTATGCCTCTACTTGACTAGCTCGTTAATCAAAGTTGGTTATGTTTCCTAACCATGAACAAGGAGTTGTTATTTGATTAACGAGGTCACATCATTAGTAGAATGATCTGATTGACATGACCCATTCCATTAGCTTAGCACCCGATCGTTTAGTATGTTGCTATTGCTTTCTTCATGACTTATACATGTTCCTATAACTATGAGATTATGCAACTCCCGTTTACCGGAGGAACACTTTGGGTACTACCAACCGTCACAACGTAACTGGGTGATTATAAAGGAGTACTACAGGTGTCTCCAATGGTAGATGTTGGGTTGGCGTATTTTGAGATTAGGGTTTGTCACTCCGATTGGCGGAGAGGTATCTCTGGGCCCTCTCGGTAATGCACATCACATAAGCCTTGCAAGCACTGCAACTAATAAGTTAGTTGTGAGATGATGTATTACGGAACGAGTAAAGAGACTTGCCGGTAACGAGATTGAACTAGGTATTGGATACCGACGATCGAATCTCGGGCAAGTAACATACCGATGACAAAGGGAACAACGTATGTTGTTATGCGGTCTGACCGATAAAGATCTTCGTAGAATATGTAGGAGCCAATATGGGCATCCAGGTCCCGCTATTGGTTATTGACCGGAGACGTGTCTCGGTCATGTCTACATTGTTCTCGAACCGTAGGGTCCGCACGCTTAACGTTACGATGACAGTTATTATGAGTTTATGCATTTTGATGTACCGAAGGTTGTTCGGAGTCCCGGATGAGATCACGGACATGACGAGGAGTCTCGAAATGGTCGAGACGTAAAGATTGATATATTGGAAGCCTATGTTTGGGCACCGGAAGTGTTCCGGGTGAAATCGGGATTTTACCGGATTACCGGGAGGGTTACCGGAACCCCCCGGGAGGCAAATGGGCCTATTGGGCCTTAGTGGAAAAGAGAGAAGGGGCAGCCCACAGGCTAGCCGGCCGAACCCCCCTTCCCTAGTCCTATTAGGACTAGGAGAAGGGGCCGGCCCCCCTCTCTTCTCTTTCTCCCGAAGAGTCCTATTAGGAATAGGATTTGGGGGAAGGAGTCCTACTCCCGGTAGGAGTGGGACTCCTCCCTGCGCCTCCCTCCTAGCCGGCCGACCCCTTGCCCCTGGTCCTTTATATATGGGGGCAGGGGGCACCCCATAGACACACAACTTGATCCTTGAGATCGTTCCTTAGCCGTGTGCGGTGCCCCCTGCCACCAAATTCCACCTCGATCATACCGTTGTAGTGCTTAGGCGAAGCCCTGCGTCGGTAGTACATCAAGATCGTCATCACGCCGTCGTGCTGACGGAACTCTTCCCCGACGCTTTGCTGGATCGGAGCCCGAGGAACGTCATCGAGCTGAACGTGTGCTAAGAACTCGGAGGTGCCGGAGTAACGGTACTTGGATCGGTCGGATCGGGAAGAAGACGTACGACTACTTCCTCTACGTTGTGTGATCGCTTCCGCAGTCGGTCTGCGTTGGTACGTAGACAATACTCTCCCCTCTCGTTGCTGTGCATCACCATGATCTTGCGTGTGCGTAGGAAAATTTTTGAAATTACTGCGTTCCCCAACACATAGTGCAATGTCAAGAATCATGCCAAACAGATCATGCCCATAAGGTGTTTGACAAAATGCCAAGGGCACTTAGGCAAGTCTTGGAGTGGTCAAAAACTCCAGGTCAGTGTCTCCTTAGATGCAAGAGAGAGTGGTAGGGTTAGTTTGGCAAAAGGAGAAACCTGTTAGTGCAAGTTTTGCAAAACTTCACTTCTGAACAGGAAATAAATGGCATCATTTCATGAACCAAAAATGATCCAAAGGGTGCATGCTCCTGGACTTAAGGGTTTAACATGGATGGCTACAAGTAGGAGAAAGAATCAAGGGCTAAAGAGCAAGCAAAAATATGGTTGTTGTACAAACTATCAAGTTGGTCCAGAATGAAAATGAGGTTGATTCACTCAAAATTTGCAAATAACATCACTGGGTTTTTACATAAAGTTGAATCATATGATACTACTAACATCCCAAAATTTTGGTGGAGACTAGAAAGAATTATTTAAATGAGATGTAGTGCAAAATTGCATTCTGGACCAGAGAAGAAAATTTGTTGTAGAGCTCAAAATATCTCAGGAAATAAAGATGTTTTTGCACAAAAGTTATTTAATAACATCACATGACCTCTCCAAATTTTTGTGGGAATTTTAAGTGAATTTATCAAATGGTTGTAGTTCAAATATGGCCATTTAACCTTGAAAAACCATTTTCAAGAAAGTAAAGGTCAAGCAAATTAATTATGTAATTAGTTATACTGATAAAAGAAAAGTTTTTCTTGAGAGATTAAATAAGTCCAATAACATATTTGAAAGATTTTCACTTAGGGAAAAACTCATCACAATAGGGAAGAAAATGATTTATAAAATCAAAATGGAGCTCAGAAATCAAAGTTCTAATTCCTGGCAAAATTTTAATTCATTAAAACAAGGTCAAATTTTTTTGGGGTGTCATAGAAACCAAAGTTGTCGTTTCTGAAAGTTTGGGGCTGCGATGCTTATGTGAAAAAGCTTCAACCTGATAAGCTCGAACCTAAATCGGAGAAATGTGTCTTCATAGGATATCCAAAGGAAACTATTGGATACACCTTCTATCACAAATCCGAAGGCAAGACTTTTGTTGCTAAATTCGGAAACTTTCTTGAGAAGGAGTTTCTCTTGAAAGAAGTGAGTGGGAGGAAAGTAGAACTTGATGAGGTAACTGTACCCGCTCCCTTATTGGAAAGTAGTACATCACAGAAAACTGTTTCTGCAACACCTACACCAATAAGTGAGGAAGCTAATGATAATGATCATGAAACTTCAGAACAAGATACTACTGAACCTCGTAGATCAACCAGAGCAAGATCCACGCCAGAGTGGTACGGTAATCCAGTTCTGGAAGTCATGCTACTAGATCATGATGAACCTACGAACTATGAAGAAGCGATGGTGAGCCCAGATTCCGCAAAGTGGCTTGAAGCCATGAAATCTGAGATGGGATCCATGTATGAGAACAAAGTATGGACTTTGGTTGACTTGCCCGATGATCGGCAAGCAATTGAGAATAAATGGATCTTCAAGAAAAAGACTGACGCTGATGGTAATGTTACTGTCTATAAAGCTCGACTTGTCGCAAAAGGTTTTCGACAAGTTCAAGGGGTTGACTACGATGAGACCTTCTCACCCGTAGTGATGCTTAAGTCTGTCCGAATCATGTTAGCAATTGCCGCATTTTATGATTATGAAATATGGCAAATGGATGTCAAAACTGCATTCCTGAATGGATTTCTGGAAGAAGAGTTGTATATGATGCAACCGGAAGGTTTTGTTGATCCAAAGGGAGCTAACAAAGTGTGCAAACTCCAGCGATCCATTTATGGACTGGTCCAAGAATCTCGGAGTTGGAATAAACGCTTTGATAGTGTGATCAGAGCATTTGGTTTTATACAGACTTTTGGAGAAGCCTGTATTTACAAGAAAGTGAGTGGGAGCTCTGTAGCATTTCTGATATTATATGTGGATGACATATTGCTGATTGGAAATGATATAGAATTTCTGGATAGCATAAAGGGATACTTGAATAAGAGTTTTTCAATGAAAGACCTCGGTGAAGCTACTTACATATTGGGCATTAAGATCTATAGAGATAGATCAAGACGCTTAATTGGACTTTCACAAAGCACATACCTTGACAAAATTTTGAAAAAGTTCAAAATGGATTAAGCAAAGAAAGGGTTCTTGCCTGTGTTACAAGGTGTAAAGTTGAGTCAGACTCAATGCCCGACCACTGCAGAAGATAGAGAGAAAATGAAAGATGTTCCCTATGCTTCAGCCATAGGCTCTATCATGTATGCAATGCTGTGTACCAGACCTGATGTGTGCCTTGCTATAAGTTTAGCAGGGAGGTACCAAAGTAATCCAGGAATGGATCACTGGACAGCGGTCAAGAACATCCTGAAATACCTGAAAAGGACTAAGGATATGTTTCTCATATATGGAGACGACAAAGAGCTCACTGTAAGAGGTTACGTTGATGCAAGCTTTGACACTGATCCGGACGATTCTAAATCGCAAACCGGATACGTGTTTACATTAAACGGTGGAGCTGTCAGTTGGTGCAGTTCTAAACAAAGCGTAGTAGCAGGATCTACATGTGAAGCGGAGTACATAGCTGCTTCAGAAGCAGCAAACGAAGGAGTCTGGATGAAGGAGTTCATATCCGATCTAGGTGTCATACCTAGTGCATCGAGTCCAATGAAAATCTTTTGTGACAATACTGGTGCAATTGCCTTGGCAAAGGAATCCAGATTTCACAAGAGGACCAAGCACATCAAGAGACGCTTCAATTCCATCAGGGATCTGGTCCAGGTGGGAGACATAGAAATTTGCAAGATACATACGGATCTGAATGTTGCGGACCCGTTGACTAAGCCTCTTCCACGAGCAAAACATGATCAGCACCAAGGCTCCATGGGTGTTAGAATCATTACTGTGTAATCTAGATTATTGACTCTAGTGCAAGTGGGAGACTGAAGGAAATATGCCCTAGAGGCAATAATAAAGTTATTATTTATTTCCTTATATCATGATAAATGTTTATTATTCATGCTAGAATTGTATTAACCGGAAACATAATACATGTGTGAATACATAGACAAACTTAGTGTCACTAGTATGCCTCTACTAGACTAGCTCGTTAATCAAAGATGGTTATGTTTCCTAACCATAAACAATGTGTTGTTATTTGATTAATGAGGTCACATCATTAGTTGAATGATCTGATTGACATGACCCATTTCATTAGCTTAGCACCCGATCGTTTAGTATGTTGTTGTTGCTATTCTTCATGACTTATACATGTTCCTATGACTATGAGATTATGCAACTCCCGTTTACCGGAGGAACACTTTGGGTACTACCAAACGTCACAACATAACAGGGTGATTATAAAGGAGTACTACAGGTGTCTCCAAAGGAAGATGTTGGGTTGGCGTATTTCGAGATTAGGATTGTTGGAGAGGTATCTCTGGGCCCTCTCGGTAATGCACATCACATAAGCCTTGCAAGCATTGTGACTAATGAGTTAGTTGCGAGATGATGTATTACGGAATGAGTAAAGAGACTTGCCGGTAACGAGATTGAACTAGGTATTGGATACCGACGATCGAATCTCGGGCAAGTAACATACCGATGACAAAGGGAACAACGTATGTTGTTATGCGGTCTGACCGATAAAGATCTTCGTAGAATATGTAGGAGCCAATATGGGCATCCAGGTCCCGCTATTGGTTATTGACCGGAGATGTGTCTCAGTCATGTCTACATTGTTCTCGAACCGTAGGGTCCGCACGCTTAACGTTACGATGACAGTTATTATGAGTTTAAGCATTCTTATGTATCGAAGTTAGTTCGGAGTCCCGGATGTGACCAGGGACATGACGAGGAGTCTCGAAATGGTCGAGACATAAAGATTGATATATTGGATGACTATATTCGGACACCGGAAGTGTTCCGGGTGATTTCGGAGAAAACCGGAGAGCCGGAGGGTTACCGGAACCCTACCGGGAGAAGTAATGGGCCTTATGGGCTTTAGTGGAGAGAGAGAAGGGCTGCCAGAGGTGGGCCGCGCGCCACCTCCTCCCTGGTCCGAATTGGACTAGGGGAGGGGTGCGGCGCCCCCCTTTCCTTCTCCCACTCCACCTCTTTCCCCCTCCTAGTAGGAGTCCTACTCCTACTAGGAGGAGGACTCCTCCTTGGCGCGCCACACCTGGCCGGCCGGCCTCCTCCCCTTGCTCCTTTATATACGGGGGCAGGGGGCACCCCAAGACACACAAGTTGATCCACGTGATCGTTCCTTAGCCGTGTGCGGTGCCCCCTGCCACCATATTCCACCTCGATCATATCGTTGTAGTGCTTAGGCGAAGCCCTGCGTCGGTAGAACATCAAGATCCTCATCACGCCGTCGTGCTAACGGAACTCCTCCCCGAAGCTTTGCTGGATCGGAGCCTGGGGATCGTCATCGAGCTGTACGTGTGCTAAGAACTCGGAGGTGCCGGAGTAACGGTGCTGGGATCGGTCGGATCGGGAAGAAGACGTACGACTACTTCCTCTACGTTGTGTCAACGCTTCCGTTGCGATCTACAAGGGTACGTAGATCAGACTCTCCCCCTCGTTGCTATGCATCACCATGATCTTGCGTGTGCGTAGGAAATTTTTTGAAATTACTACGTTCCCCAACACCTTCTTATCCGCCAAATACTTGGGGCAGTTCCGCTTCCAGTGACCAGTCTGCTTGCAGTAGAAGCACTCAGTTTCAGGCTTAGGTCCAGACATGGGCTTCTTTTCCTGAGCAGCAACTTGCTTGCCGTTCTTCTTGAAGTTCCCCTTCTTCTTCCCTTTGCCCTTTTTCTTGAAACTAGTGGTCTTGTTAACCATCAACACTTGATGCTCCTTCTTGATGTCTACCTCCGCAGCTTTCAGTATTGCGAAGAGCTCGGGAATAGTCTTGTTCATCCCTTGCATATTATAGTTCATCACGAAGCTCTTGTAGCTTGGTGGCAGTGATTGGAGAATTCTGTCAATGACGCAATCATCTGGAAGATTAACTCCCATCTGAATCAAGTGATTGTTATACCCAGACATTTTGAGTATATGCTCACTGACAGAACTGTTCTCCTCCATCTTGCAGCTATAGAACTTATTGGAGACTTCATATCTCTCAATCCGGGCATTTGCTTGAAATATTAACTTCAACTCCTGGAACATCTCATATGCTCCATGACGTTCAAAACGTCGTTGAAGTCCCGATTCTAAGCCGTAAAGCATGGCACACTGAACTATCGAGTAGTCATCAGCTTTGCTCTGCCAGACGTTCATAACATCTGGTGTTGCTCCAGCAGCAGGCCTGGCACCCAGCGGTGCTTCCAGGACGTAATTCTTCAGTGCAGCAATGAGGATAATCCTCAAGTTACGGACCCAGTCCGTGTAATTGCTACCATCATCTTTCAACTTTGCTTTCTCAAGGAACGCATTAAAATTCAACGGAACAACGGCACGAGCCATCTATCTACAATCAACATAAACAAGCAAGATACTATCAGGTACTAAGTTCATGATAAATTTAAGTTCAATTAATCATATTACTTAAGAACTCCCACTTAGATAAACATCCCTCTAATCCTCTAAGTGATCACGTGATCCAAATCAACTAAACCATGTCCGATCATCACGTGAGATGGAGTAGTTTCATCGGTGAACATCATTATGTTGATCATATCTACTATATGATTCACGCTCGACCTTTCGGTCTCCGTGTTCCGAGGCCATATCTGTATATGCTTGGCTCGTCAAGTATAACCTGAGTATTCCGCGTGTGCAACTGTTTTGCACCCGTTGTATTTGAACGTAGAGCCTATCACACCCGATCATCACGTGGTGTCTCAGCACGAAGAACTTTCGCAACGGTGCATACTCAGGGAGAACACTTCTTGATAATTTAGTGAGAGATCATCTTACAATGCTACCGTCAATCAAAGCAAGATAAGATGCATAAAAGATAAACATCACATGCAATCAATATAAGTGATATGATATGGCCATCATCATCTTGTGCTTGTGATCTCCATCTCTGAAGCACCGTCATGATCACCATCGTCACCGGCGCGACACCTTGATCTCCATTGTAGCATCGTTGTCGTCTCGCCAATCTCATGCTTCCACGACTATCGCTACCGTTTAGTGATAAAGTAAAGCATTACATCGCGATTGCATTGCATACAATAAAGCGACAACCATATGGCTCCTGCCAGTTGCCGATAACTCGGTTACAAAACATGATTATCTCATACAATAAAATTTAGCATCATGTCTTGACCATATCACATCACAACATGCCCTGCAAAAACAAGTTAGACGTCCTCTACTTTGTTGTTGCAAGTTTTACGTGGCTGCTACGGGCTTTAAGTAAGAACCAATCTCACCTACGCATCAAAACCACAACGATAGTTTGTCAAATAGACTCCGTTTTAACCTTCTCAAGGACCGGGCGTAGCCACACTCGGTTCAACTAAAGTTGGAGAGACAGTCGCCCGCAAGCCATCTATGTGCAAAGCACGTCGAGGGAACCGGTCTCGCGTAAGCGTACGCGTAAGGTTGGTCCGGGTCGTCTCGTCCAACAATACCGCCGAACCAAAGTATTGTTGGGGAACGCAGTAATTTCAAAAAAATTCCTACGCACACGCAAGATCATGGAGATGCACAGCAACGAGAGGGGAGAGTGTTGTCTACGTACCAACGCAGACCGACTGCGGAAGCGATCACACAACATAGAGGAAGTAGTCGTACGTCTTCTTCCCGATCCGACCGATCCAAGTACCGTTACTCCGGCACCTCCGAGTTCTTAGCACACGTTCAGCTCGATAACGTTCCTCGGGCTCCGATCCAGCAAAGCGTCGAGGAAGAGTTCCGTCAGCACGACGGCGTGATGACGATCTTGATGTACTACCGACGCAGGGCTTCGCCTAAGCACTACAACGGTATGATCGAGGTGGAATTTGGTGGCAGGGGGCACCGCACACGGCTAAGGAACGATCTCAAGGATCAAGTTGTGTGTCTATGGGGTGCCCCCTGCCCCCGTATATAAAGGACCAGGGGCAAGGGGTCGGCCGGCTAGGAGGGAGGCGCAGGGAGGAGTCCCACTCCTACCGGGAGTAGGACTCCTTCCCCCAAATCCTATTCCTAATAGGACTCTTCGGGAGAAAGAGAAGAGAGGGGGGCCGGCCCCTTCTCCTAGTCCTAATAGGACTAGGGAAGGGGGGTTCGGCCGGCTAGCCTGTGGGCTGCCCCTTCTCTCTTTTCCACTAAGGCCCAATAGGCCCATTTGCCTCCCGGGGGGTTCCGGTAACCCTCCCGGTAATCCGGTAAAATCCCGATTTCACCCGGAACACTTCCGGTGCCCAAACATAGGCTTCCAATATATCAATCTTTACGTCTCGACCATTTCGAGACTCCTCGTCATGTCCGTGATCTCATCCGGGACTCCGAACAACCTTCGGTACATCAAAATGCATAAACTCATAATAACTGTCATCGTAACGTTAAGCGTGCGGACCCTACGGTTCGAGAACAATGTAGACATGACCGAGACACGTCTCCGGTCAATAACCAATAGCGGGACCTGGATGCCCATATTGGCTCCTACATATTCTACGAAGATCTTTATCGGTCAGACCGCATAACAACATACGTTGTTCCCTTTGTCATCGGTATGTTACTTGCCCGAGATTCGATCGTCGGTATCCAATACCTAGTTCAATCTCGTTACCGGCAAGTCTCTTTACTCGTTCCGTAATACATCATCTCACAACTAACTTATTAGTTGCAGTGCTTGCAAGGCTTATGTGATGTGCATTACCGAGAGGGCCCATAGATACCTCTCCGCCAATCGGAGTGACAAACCCTAATCTCGAAATACGCCAACCCAACATCTACCATTGGAGACACCTGTAGTACTCCTTTATAATCACCCAATTACGTTGTGACGTTTGGTAGTACCCAAAGTGTTCCTCCGGTAAACGGGAGTTGCATAATCTCATAGTTATAGGAACATGTATAAGTCATGAAGAAAGCAATAGCAACATACTAAACGATCGGGTGCTAAGCTAATGGAATGGGTCATGTCAATCAGATCATTCTACTAATGATGTGACCTCGTTAATCAAATAACAACTCCTTGTTCATGGTTAGGAAACATAACCATCTTTGATTAATGAGCTAGTCAAGTAGAGGCATACTAGTGACACTCTGTTGGTCTATGTATTCACACATGTATTATGTTTCCGGTTAATACAATTCTAGCATGAATAATAAACATTTATCATGATGTAAGGAAATAAATAATAACTTTATTATTGCCTTTAGGGCATATTTCCTTCAGTCTCCCACTTGCACTAGAGTCAATAATCTAGATTACACAGTAATGATTCTAACACCCATGGAGCCTTGGTGCTGATCATGTTTTGCTCGTGGAAGAGGCTTAGTCAACGGGTCTGCAACATTCAGATCCGTATGTATCTTGCAAATCTCTATGTCTCCCACCTGGACTAAATCCCGGATGGAGTTGAAGCGTCTCTTGATGTGTTTGGTCCTTTTGTGAAATCTGGATTCCTTTGCCAAGGCAATTGCACCAGTATTGTCACAGAAGATTTTCATTGGACCCGATGCACTAGGTATGACACCTAGATCGGATATGAACTCCTTCATCCAGACTCCTTCGTTTGCTGCTTCAGAAGCAGCTATGTACTCTGCTTCACATGTAGATCCCGCTACGACGCTTTGTTTAGAACTGCACCAACTGACAGCTCCACCGTTTAAAGTAAACACGTATCCGGTTTGCGATTTAGAATCGTCCGGATCAGTGTCAAAGCTTGCATCAACGTAACCTCTTACGATGAGCTCTTTGTCACCTCCATATACGAGAAACATATCCTTAGTCCTTTTCAGGTATTTCAGGATGTTCTTGACCGCTGTCCAGTGATCCATTCCAGGATTACTTTGGTACCTCCCTGCTAAACTTATAGCAAGGCACACATCAGGTTTGGTACACAGCATTGCATACATGATAGAGCCTATGGCTGAAGCATAGGGAACATCTTTCATTTTCTCTCTATCTTCTGCAGTGGTCGGGCATTGAGTCTTACTCAACTTCACACCTTGTAGCACAGGCAAGAACCCTTTCTTTGCTTGATCCATCTTGAACTTCTTCAAAATTTTGTCAAGGTATGTGCATTGTGAAAGTCCAATTAAGCGTTTTGATCTATCTCTATAGATCTTTATGCCTAATATGTATGCAGCTTCCCCGAGGTCTTTCATCGAAAAACTTTTATTCAAGTATCCCTTTATGCTATCCAGAAATTCTATATCATTTCCAATTAGCAATATGTCATCCACATATAATATCAGAAATGCTACAGAGCTCCCACTCACTTTCTTGTAAATACAGGCTTCTCCAAAAGTCTGTATAAAGCCAAATGCTTTGATCACACTATCAAAGCGTTTATTCCAACTCCGAGATGCTTGCACCAGTCCATAAATGGATCGCTGGAGTTTGCATACTTTGTTAGCTCCTTTTGGATCGACAAAACCTTCTGGTTGTACCATATACAACTCTTCTTCCAGAAATCCATTCAGGAATGCAGTTTTGACATCCATCTACCATATTTCATAATCATAAAATGTGGCAATTGCTAACATAATTCTGACGGACTTAAGCATCGCTACGGGTGAGAAAGTCTCATCGTAGTCAACCCCTTGAACTTGTCGAAAACCTTTTGCGACAAGTCGAGCTTTATAGACAGTAGCATTTCCGTCAGTGTCAGTCTTTTTCTTGAAGATCCATTTATTCTCAATTGCTTGCCGATCATCGGGCAAGTCAACCAAAGTCCATACTTTGTTCTCATACATGGATCCCATCTCAGATTTCATGGCCTCAAGCCACTTTGCGGAATCTGGGCTCACCATCGCTTCTTCATAGTTCGTAGGTTCATCATGATCTAGCATCATGACTTCCAGAACTGGATTACCGTACCACTCTGGTGCGGATCTCACTCTGGTTGATCTACGTGGTTCAGTAGTATCTTGTTCTGAAGCTTCATGATCATCATCATTAGCTTCCTCACTGATTGGGATAGGTGTCGCAGAAACAGTTTTCTGTGATGTACTATTTTCCAATAAGGGAGCAGGTACAGTTACCTCGTCAAGTTCTACTTTCCTCCCACTCACTTCTTTCGAGAGAAACTCCTTCTCTAGAAATGATCCATTCTTAGCAACGAATGTCTTTCCTTCGGATCTGTGATAGAAGGTATACCCAACAGTTTCCTTTGGGTATCCTATGAAGACACATTTCTCCGCTTTGGGTTCGAGCTTATCAGGTTGAAGCTTTTTCACATAAGCATCGCAGCCCCAAACTTTAAGAAACGACAACTTTGGTTTCTTGCCAAACCATAGTTCATAAGGTGTCATCTCAACGGATTTTGATGGTGCCCTATTTAACGTGAATGCGGCCGTCTCTAAAGCATAACCCCAAAACGATAGCGGTAAATCAGTAAGAGACATCATGGATCGCACCATATCTAGTAAAGTGCGATTACGACGTTCGGACACACCATTACACTGTGGTGTTCCGGGTGGCGTGAGTTGCGAAACTATTCCACAATTTTTCAAATGTATATCAAACTCGTAACTCAAATATTCTCCTCCATGATCAGATCGTAGAAACTTTATTTTCTTGTTACGATGATTTTCAACTTCACTCTGAAATTCTTTGAACCTTTCAAATGTTTCAGATTTATGTTTCATTAAGTAGATATACCCATATCTGCTTAAATCATCTGTGAAGGTGAGAAAATAACGATATCCGCCACGAGCCTCAATATTCATCGGACCACATACATCGGTATGTATGATTTCCAATAAATCTGTTGCTCTCTCCATAGTACCGGAGAACGGTGTTTTAGTCATCTTGCCTATGAGGCACGGTTCGCAAGTACCAAGTGATTCATAATCAAGTGATTCCAAAAGCCCATCAGTATGGAGTTTCTTCATGCGCTTTACACCGATATGACCTAAACGGCAGTGCCACAAATAAGTTGCACTATCATTATTAACTTTGCATCTTTTGGCTTCTACATTATGAATATGTGTATCACTATCTTCGAGATTCAACAAGAATAGACCACTCTTCAAAGGTGCATGACCATAAAAGATATTATTCATATAAATAGAACAACCATTATTCTCTGATTTAAATGAATAACCGTCTCGCATTAAACAAGATCCAGATATAATGTTCATGCTCAACGCTGGCACCAAATAACAATTATTTAGGTCTAATATTAATCCCGAAGCTAGATGTAGAGGTAGCGTGCCGACCGCGATCACATCGACTTTGGAACCGTTTCCCACGCGCATCGTCACCTCGTCCTTTGCTAGTGTCCGCTTATTCCGTAGTCCCTGTTTCGAGTTGCAAATATTAGCAACAGAACCAGTATCAAATACCCAGGTGCAACTGCGAGCTCTAGTAAGGTACACATCAATAACATGTATATCACATATACCTTTGCTCACTTTGCCATCCTTCTTATCCGCCAAATACTTGGGGCAGTTTCGCTTCCAGTGTCCAGTCTGCTTGCAGTAGAAGCACTCAGTTTCAGGCTTAGGTCCAGACTTGGGTTTCTTCTCCTGAGCAGCAACTTGCTTGCTGTTCTTCTTGAAGTTTCCCTTCTTCTTCCCTTTGCCCTTTTTCTTGAAACTAGTGGTTTTGCTAACCATCAACACTTGATGCTCCTTCTTGATTTCTACCTCCGCAGCTTTCAGCATTGCGAAGAGCTCGGGAATAGTCTTGTTCATCCCTTGCATATTATAGTTCATCACGAAGCTCTTGTAGCTTGGTGGTAGTGATTGGAGAATTCTGTCAATGACGCAATCATCTGGAAGATTAACTCCCATCTGAATCAAGTGATTATTATACCCAGACATTTTGAGTATATGCTCACTGACAGAACTGTTCTCCTCCATCTTACAGCCATAGAACTTATTGGAGACTTCATATCTCTCAATTCGGGCATTTGCTTGAAATATTAACTTCAACTCCTGGAACATCTCATATGCTCCATGACGTTCAAAACGTCTTTCAAGTCCCGATTCTAAGCCGTAAAGCATGGCGCACTGAACTATCGAGTAGTCATCAGCTTTGCTCTGCCAGACGTTCATAACATCTGGTGTTGCTCCAGCAGCAGGCCTGTCACCCAGCGGTGCTTCCAGGACGTAATTCTTCTGTGCAGCAATGAGGATAATCCTCAGGTTACGGACCCAGTCCGTGTAATTGCTACCATCATCTTTCAACTTTGCTTTCTCAAGGAACGCATTAAAATTCAACGGAACAATAGCACGAGCCATCTATCTACAAGCAACATAAACAAGCAAGATACTATCAGGTACTAAGTTCATGATAAGTTTAAGTTCAGTTAATCAAATTACTTAGGAACTCCCACTTAGATAGACATCCCTCTAATCCTCTAAGTGATCACGTGATCCAAATCAACTAAACCATAACCGATCATCACGTGAGATGGAGTAGTTTTCAATGGTGAACATCGTCATGTTGATCATATCTACTATATGATTCACGCTCGACCTTTCGTTCTCTGTGTTCCGAGGCCATATCTGCATATGCTAGGCTCGTCAAGTTTAACCTGAGTATTCTGCGTGTGCAAAACTGGCTTGCACCCGTTGTAGATGGACGTAGAGCTTATCACACCCGATCATCACGTGGTGTCTGGGCACGACGAACTTTGGCAACGATGCATACTCAGGGAGAACACTTCTTGATAATTTAGTGAGAGATCATCTTATAATGCTACCGTCAATCAAAGCAAGATAAGATGCATAAAAGGATAAACATCACATGCAATCAATATAAGTGATATGATATGGTCATCATCATCTTGTGCTTGTGATCTCCATCTCCAAAGCACCGTCATGATCACCATCGTCACCGGCGCGACACCTTGATCTCCATCGTAGCATCGTTGTCGTCTCGCCAATCTTATGCTTCCACGACTATTACTACCGTTTAGTAATCTAGTAAAGCATTACATCGCGATTGCATTGCATACAATAAAGCGACAACCATATGGCTCCTGCCAGTTGTCGATAACTTAGTTACAAAACATGATCATCTCATACAATAAAATCAGCATCATGCCTTGACCATATCACATCACAACATACCCTGCAAAAACAAGTTAGACGTCCTCTACTTTGTTGTTGCAAGTTTTACGTGGCTGCTACGGGCTTAAGTAAGAACTCATCTCACCTACGCATCAAAACCACAACGATAGTTCGTCAAATAGACTCCGTTTTAACCTTCTCAAGGACCGGGCGTAGTCACACTTGGTTCAACTAAAGTTGGAGAGACAGTCTTCCGCAAGCCATCTATGTGCAAAGCACGTCGAGGGAACCGGTCTCGCGTAAGAGTACGCGTAAGGTTGGTCCGGATCGTCTCACCCAACAATACCGCCGAACCAAAGTATGACATGCTGGTAGGCAGTATGACTTGTATCGCCCACAACTCACTTGTGTTCTACTCGTGCATATAACATCAAACCATAAAACCTAGGCTCGGATGCCACTGTTGGGGAACGCAGTAATTTCAAAAAATTTCCTACGCACACGCAAGATCATGGTGATGCACAGCAACGAGAGGGGAGAGTGTTGTCTACGTACCAACGCAGACCGACTGCGGAAGCGATCACACAACGTAGAGGAAGTAGTCGTACGTCTTCTTCCCGATCCGACCGATCCAAGTACCGTTACTCCGGCACCTCCGAGTTCTTAGCACACGTTCAGCTCGATGACGTTCCTCGGGCTCCGATCCAGCAAAGCGTCGAGGAAGAGTTCCGTCAGCACGACGGCGTGATGACGATCTTGATGTACTACCGACGCAGGGCTTCGCCTAAGCACTACAACGGTATGATCGAGGTGGAATTTGGTGGCAGGGGGCACCGCACACGGCTAAGGAACGATCTCAAGGATCAAGTTGTGTGTCTATGGGGTGCCCCCTGCCCCGGTATATAAAGGACCAGGGGCAAGGGGTCGGCCGGCTAGGAGGGAGGCGCAGGGAGGAGTCCCACTCCTACCGGGAGTAGGACTCCTTCCCCCAAATCCTATTCCTAATAGGACTCTTCGGGAGAAAGAGAAGAGAGGGGGGCCGGCCCCTTCTCCTAGTCCTAATAGGACTAGGGAAGGGGGATTCGGCCGGCTAGCCTGTGGGCTGCCCCTTCTCTCTTTTCCACTAAGGCCCAATAGGCCCATTTGCCTCCCGGGGGGTTCCGGTAACCCTCCCGGTAATCCGGTAAAATCCCGATTTCACCCGGAACACTTCCGGTGCCCAAACATAGGCTTCCAATATATCAATCTTTACGTCTCGACCACTTCGAGACTCCTCGTCATGTCCGTGATCTCATCCGGGACTCCGAACAACCTTCGGTACATCAAAATGCATAAACTCATAATAACTGCCATCGTAACGTTAAGCGTGCGGACCCTACGGTTCGAGAACAATGTAGACATGACCGAGACACGTCTCCGGTCAATAACCAATAGCGGGACCTGGATGCCCATATTGGCTCCTACATATTCTACGAAGATCTTTATCGGTCAGACCGCATAACAACATACGTTGTTCCCTTTGTCATCGGTATGTTACTTGCCCGAGATTCGATCGTCGGTATCCAATACCTAGTTCAATCTCGTTGCCGGCAAGTCTCTTTACTCGTTCCGTAATACATCATCTCACAACTAACTTATTAGTTGCAGTGCTTGCAAGGCTTATGTGATGTGCATTACCGAGAGGGCCCAGAGATACCTCTCCGCCAATCGGAGTGACAAACCCTAATCTTGAAATACGCCAACCCAACATCTACCATTGGAGACACCTGTAGTACTCCTTTATAATCACCCAGTTACGTTGTGACGTTTGGTAGTACCCAAAGTGTTCCTCCGGTAAACGGGAGTTGCATAATCTCATAGTTATAGGAACATGTATAAGTCATGAAGAAAGCAATAGCAACATACTAAATGATCGGGTGCTAAGCTAATGGAATGGGTCATGTCAATCAGATCATTCTACTAATGATGTGACCTCGTTAATCAAATAACAACTCCTTGTTCATGGTTAGGAAACATAACCATCTTTGATTAACGAGCTAGTCAAGTAGAGGCATACTAGTGACACTCTGTTGGTCTATGTATTCACACATGTATTATGTTTCCGGTTAATACAATTCTAGCATGAATAATAAACATTTATCATGATGTAAGGAAATAAATAATAACTTTATTATTGCCTCTAGGGCATATTTCCTTCAAGTATGACATGCTGGTAGGCAGTATGACTTATATCGTCCACAACTCACTTGTGTTCTACTCGTGCACATAACATCAAACCATAAAACCTAGGCTCGGATGCCACTGTTGGGGAACGTAGTAATTTCAAAAAAATTCCTACGCACACGCAAGATCATGGTGATGCATAGCAACGAGGGGGAGAATCTGATCTACGTACCCTTGTAGATCGCAATGGAAGCGTTGACACAACGTAGAGGAAGTAGTCGTACGTCTTCTTCCCGATCCGACCGATCCAAGCACCGTTACTCCGGCACCTCCGAGTTCTTAGCACACGTACAGCTCGATGACGATCCCCGGGCTCCGATCCAGCAAAACTTCAGGGAGGAGTTCCGTCAGCACGACGGCGTGGTGACGATCTTGATGTTCTACCGACGCAGGGCTTCGCCTAAGCTCTACAACAATATGATCGAGGTGGAATATGGTGGCAGGGGGCACCGCACACGGCTAAGGAACGATCTCAATGATCAATTGTGTGTCTAGAGGTGCCCCCTGCCCCCGTATATAAAGGATCCAAGGGGGAGGGGCTGGCCGGCCAAGAGGAGGGCGCAGGAGGAGTCCTACTCCTACCGGGAGTAGGACTCCCCCCCCAATCCTATTCCAAATAGGACTCCCAAGGGGGAAAGAGAAAGAGAGGTGGCCGGCCACCTCTCCTAGTCCTAATAGGACTAGGGGAGGGGGGAGGTGCGCAGCCCACCATGGCAGCCCCTTTCACCTTTCCACTAAAGCCCAATAAGGCCCATATGGCTCCCGCGGGGTTCCGGTAACCTCTCGGTAATCCGGTAAAATCCCGATTTTACCCGGAACACTTCCGATATCCAAATATAGGCTTACAATATATCAATCTTTATGTCTCGACCATTTCGAGACTCCTCGTCATGTCCATGATCACATCCGGGACTCCGAACTACCTTCGGTACATCAAAATGCATAAACTCATAATAACTGTCATCGTAACATTAAGCGTGCGGACCCTACGGTTCGAGAACAATGTAGACATGACCGAGACACGTCTCCGGTCAATAACCAATAGCGGGACCTGGATGCCCATATTGGCTCCTGCATATTCTACGAAGATCTTTATCGGTCAGACCGCATAACAACATACGTTGTTCCCTTTGTCATCGGTATGTTACTTGCCCGAGATTCGATCGTCGGTATCCAATACCTAGTTCAATCTCGTTACTGGCAAGTCTCTTTACTCGTTTTGTAATACATCATCCCGCAACTAACTCATTAGTTGCAATGGTTGCAAGGCTTGTGTAATGTGCATTACCGAGAGGGCCCAGAGATACCTCTCCGACAATCGGAGTGACAAATCCTATTCTCGAAATACGCCAACCCAACATCTACCATTGGAGACACCTATAGAACTCCTTTATAATCACCCAGTTACGTTGTGACGTTTGGTAGCACACAGAGTGTTCCTCCGGCAAACGGGAGTTGCATAATCTCATAGTCATAGGAACATGTATAAGTCATGAAGAAAGCAATAGCAACATACTAAACGATCGGGTGCTAAGCTAATGGAATGGGTCATGTCAATCAGATCATTCAACTAATGATGTGACCTCGTTAATCAAATAACAACTCTTTGTTTATGGTTAGGAAACTTAACCATCTTTGATTAACGAGCTAGTCTAGTAGAGGCATACTAGTGACACTCTGTTTGTCTATGTATTCACACATGTATTATGTTTCCGGTTAATACAATTCTAGCATGAATAATAAACATTTATCATGATATAAGGAAATAAATAATAACTTTATTATTGCCTCTAGGGCATATTTCCTTCAAAAGCAACAATAACTCAATAATATTCAGATAGAAACATTCACTTCTTATCCAAAGCCATTGATGCAAAATGCAGAACCAATCTGTGTTAAAGAGTGGAGATGGAGAAAGCTCACCGCCCTATATCACCAAAAGGAGGAACAAATATCGCGACGGGGCTTACACATAAATGCGTTCAGAAATTAATGAAAAAATTTAGCTAATGCACTACATTATTTCAAAATCAATAACTACGTACTCCTTTATGTGGCCAAGATTTTGGACAACCTTCTTCCTAAGGTAACGTCTGACTTTGTTGAAAAATAATAATCCTATAAATTCAAGAAATTTCAATCCATGTTATTCCAATTCTGCTATATGTGACAGATTTGCTCCCTACGTTATTATATTTAGTTACGGAGGGAGTACAATCCAACAATTGTGAAATCTGCCAAACAAAACATTGCTAAATCTGCAGCCAACAGACTGAATAAGAGATAAGTGAGATATCCTTTTGCACCTTATCTCAATTGGTGATGACGAAGGCGAGGAGTTGGTACCAATGAGCTTGTTCTGCTCGGCCAGCCCTGCCATCACCTCACCTCAAGCACCCCGCCACAAGCACCTCAGTTCTCTTGTGGAACCAAGCGCTTCTTCATGATGCCCATAGATCCGTCCCTCCATCCCCAGAGGAGGACATCACCACCATCTCCATAAGTTTGTCAGAGCCCTCTGTTGGCCCTAATATTTCATAAATGAGGTTGGGCTATCACCATGGAGAATAAGCAACGCGGGAATTTTTATATATATATGAGTAGCTGCCTTGAGTATATATTGAAGTAGGAATATTGCATGATGATTCATTCAGTGAAGCGCACACCTGCACATGCATGAACAGATCAGTCTTGGAAATTGTTTGTTGAGTAGCTAGATATAAGTGTAATAACATATATAACTTGCACTTTATAGTACTAATTAATTTTGCTAACTTCCATTCACTGTACTCAACACATCCTAGTATTTGGTAATTTTAGCAGCATGCAATATGTAGCATTTTCAGATTGGCACACATGCATACGACGTGTTAAGGTTCAAAATAGGAAGATCCACAAAACATAAGAGAAGAACTCGAAACTGTAGACTAGCACACCTTCACAACTGAAGAAAAACAGAGAGGTGGGAGATAAGTAGGTAGCTATGATGTCAGGGTGCTCCATACTGTACATGAATCAGTGCATCAACTGAAGCAAGATATATGAACATTATCTCTCCACCCATATGCAACAGACAAGATTCAGAAAAGCACCGTCGTCGATTAGGTCCCTTATTCACTTGAATCCTTGCGGTTGAGCCAAGAGCAACAGTAGGGGGTTGTCTGCCCTCCTAGAGCATCAACAATAGCTGCCAAATTTTTGGCACAAAAATCAGGCATTGTAAAAAAATTAGGGATGAAAACAACTTTATTTGAGCATGAGCAGGCGTGGTCTTAAAAAGATGCCCTGTAAGGCTATAATAGGACACCTTGAACAACTTCCCTGAACAAACATACAAAATAGACTATTTGAATCTAGGTAGCCTATACATTCTGATTACGAGAAGTGATTAAACATTCTATTGGCATTGATCAAAGAAATCTAGGAACGTGGTATACAATAAAATGTCAAACGTGAAAAATATTAAGAACCTAGGGTTCATGCCTTCGCTTAATGCTTTCTAAAATTTAATGTGTATCATGAAGAAACAACAACCAACATCTTCAAATCCTCTCCATAAGAAACATCAATGAATTTCATTGTGTAACACTCCAGTTAGGAAATATTACGCTAGCAAAAAATGAAAATAATCTCAAAAGCCGCATGTAAACATCAACATCAACGTGCAGGTGGTCGCAACATCTCTACAAAGAGTCATTTAATATCAGAGTGAACTTCTCTGGTATTTTAACTTTGTGACGCAACGAACATAGCCCTAGTGTAACGATTTTGTGGTGTCGCTTGAGGAGAAGCCGGCCATATCTCATTGCCTTCCTTTGGCTCATAATCCAGTCAATAGTGAGGGCAGGAGTGCAGTCCGTCCACTCTGTAGCCTCACGGATGATGACGGTCACTCTATCTTACAGTTCACTGAACTCATATAGTATTGAGCACCAATTGAGTAATTCTCTACCTAGAGTAGCACAGTTTTTGTGTGATTTGTCAAGTGGAATTTTCTTGAGAAAATAGAGTCCGTTGAGCACAAAGACCAGGGTATTAGGATTGCATATGTGGCCAAACAAGCTTTTTGCGAGTAGTGCGCATAAATAAGAACATGGGGAAAAGAGAGAAGTGCATGTGCAAAACAAAGAACTGAGAAAGAAATGAACTTATTTGTTCCAACGGATTGTAAAAGAAAGTTTTTGGTGGATGTTTGGATTCTTACAAAACTTCCTGCTACATCGTTACAATGAAACGATTCCCACAAATCAAATAAGCAATATAGGAAATTTACTTTAAGGACAGCAATCCTCTAAAATTCATTTGAAACTCCTTTGAGTCAAAGAGGCTCGAGGAGATAACAGTTTCAGAAACAAAGATTTTGCCTTGCATAATGCACATCTTCTAAAGCTCCATTTTCCTTTGCAACTCTCTTGTTGACATTAATGTTGTTTTAGCACAATAGGCACAAAGAAGAAAGAAACTTGGTGAATGTGGTTTCTTGTTTCTTTCTGATTGCACGTGTGTTGCAATGAGCCTATCTATGTAATCAAACGCTCACTGGAAAACCTCAATTGCAAGAGCAATCCGGTAGCAAGGCTCAAACAAAAGATGTAAAGCAACAAGCGATATATCTGTTTGTCTTCCTCTCCATGTTGTGTCTTCTCTTTTCACTTCCCTCTAGGCAGCAACCATCGTGATACCTATTTGCAGTGGTGGAGTTACCTAAAAATGTTGACGGGTTGGATAGTGCAAATTGTTGGGGAACGTAGTAATTTCGAAGATTTTCCTACGCACACGCAAGATCATGGTGATGCACAGCAATGAGAGGGGAGAGTGTTGTCTACGTACCAACTCAGACCGACTGCGGAAGCGATCACACAACGTAGAGGAAGTAGTCGTACGTCTTCTTCCCGATCCGACCGATCCAAGCACCGTTACTCCGGCACCTCCGAGTTCTTAGCACACGTTCAGCTCGATGACGAACCTCGGGCTCCAATCCAGCAAAGCGTCGAGGAAGAGTTTCGTCAGCACGACGGCGTGGTGACGATCTTGATGTACTACCGACGCAGGGCTTCGCCTAAGCACTACAACGGTATGATCGAGGTGGAATTTGGTGGCAGGGGGCACCGCACACGGCTAAGGAATGATCTCAAGGATCAACTTGTGTGTCTTGGGGTGTCCCCTGCCCCCGTATATAAAGGTTGGAGGGAGGGGGGCTGGCTGGCCAGAGAGAGGGAGGCGCAGGGGGAGTCCTACTCCTACCGGAGGACTAGGACTCTCAAGGAGGAAAGGAGAGAGAGGGGGGCCGGCCCCTTCTCCTAGTCCTACTAGGACTTGGGGAAGGGGGGGCGCGGCCAGCTGTGGGCTGCCCCTTTTCTCTTTTCCACTAAGGCCCAATAGGCCCATTAGTCTCCCGGGGGGTTCCGGTAACCCTCCCGGTATTCCGGTAAAATCCCGATTTCACCCGGAACACTTCCTATGTCCAAACATAGGCTTCCAATATATCAATCTTTATGTCTCGACCATTTCGAGACTCCTCGTCATGTCCGTGATCTCATCCGGGACTCCGAACAACCTTCGGTACATCAAAATGCATAAACTCGTAATAACTGTCATCGTAACGTTAAGCGTGCGGACCCTACGGTTCGAGAACAATGTAGACATGACCGAGACACGTCTCCGGTCAATAACCAATAGCGGGACCTGGATGCCCATATTGGCTCCTACATATTCTACGAAGATCTTTATCGGCCAGACCGCATAACAACATACGTTGTTCCCTTTGTCATCGGTATGTTACTTGCCCGAGATTCGATCGTCGGTATCCAATGCCTAGTTCAATCTCGTTACCGGCAAGTCTCTTTACTCGTTCCGTAATACATCATCTCACAACTAACATATTAGTTGCAGTGCTTGCAAGGCCTATGTGATGTGCATTACCGAGAGGGCCCAGAGATACCTCTCCGACAATCGGAGTGACAAACCCTAATCTCGAAATACGCCAACCCAACATCTACCATTGGAGACACCTGTAGTACTCCTTTATGATCACCCAGTTACGTTGTGACGTTTGGTAGTACCCAAAGTGTTCCTCCGGTAAACGGGAGTTGCATAATCTCATAGTTATAGGAACATGTATAAGTCATGAAGAAAGCAATAGCAACATACTAAACGATCGGGTGCTAAGCTAATGGAATGGGTCATGTCAATCAGATCATTCTACTAATGATGTGACCTCGTCAATCAAATAACAACTCTTTGTTCATGGTTAGGAAACATAACCATCTTTGATTAACGAGCTAGTCAAGTAGAGGCATACTAGTGACACTCTGTTGGTCTATGTATTCACACATGTATTATGTTTCCGTTTAATACAATTCTAGCATGAATAATAAACATTTATCATGATATAAGGAAATAAATAATAACTTTATTATTGCCTCTAGGGCATATTTCCTTCACAAATAGCGCCACCAAATTAAAAATCAATGCATTATTGTGGGATAAATTCATGTAAAACTCGTCTTCGTTCCAGCCCAGGGCGGGCCATGGCCCTTTGAGCCTTGCCATAGCTCCGCCGGTGCCTATTTGATTGTCTTCCCCACCATGTTTTACGAGTGTATGCAAGTTGGTGCAAATAATACCAATTTACACAATGGGGAATGCTAGTAAAAGATAGATTGATTGGATAACATAAGCTGGCACATAGTTTACTATGACTAATCACTCTATCAACTGATGAGACTGTAAACAAATGTTATTGGCTAGTAGCTAGTATTGTAGAAATAGAAATTTAGTTTGGCATTGTAAGGGTGATTCCGTCACTACCTCATGTAGCAAATAAATCATAGGTATATAACGGATTGGAAAATAGAAATCTCACCGAGCAATACCGGATATGTAGGACCCTGATCTTGTTTTGATGTCAATTATGCCGTGGCCGCTCCCAACCTTGAAGCAATGGTCTATCTTGGAATTCTTCCAGCTGCATATGAACTAAGATTTAGAAATTTGGCAGGATTTATAAAATTAGGGGCAAGCCAGCATGCGCAAAATAATGTGGCAAGGAATTAATGAGACAATTTGATAGTGCATCTACATGAGGTAGATATATGTATATAACGGATTTTTTTGAAAAACATAAACTATGAAACATTCCAACAGTAGACATCTTTCTGAAAGAATGAAATAGTAGCAATCACCAAGGCAACAATTAAGCACTAATTTAATGTTGAACCCAATGTAAATTCTCATCAACAACAGACATCTGAATACCTTGCATCACTATATTTGTTTGCAAAGTAGAAAGTTTGAGCAGTTCAACACTTCCAACTTTATATGACAAAATTTATGTTTCTCCTGTAGCTGTCCACATTTTCTCACATGAAGATGCATTCAACAATAATTTAGATACCCAGATAACAAAGATATGTCAAAAAAAATCCCAACCAAATATCTCTTGTTTTCTCAAATGTAACTACATTTACACATGTAGCAGAAAAGGTGGGAGAAATAATAAAGCTACTACAAGACAAGGATATTAGCGATAGCACCGATGGAGCTCTCAGTAGGGCGAGGCAGAGCACCAGCCCGTCCTTTATTTCCGGCAAAATATATTATAATATACATACCCGTATACGCTCAATCGATGGATGACAAGCGCAATAAATCACAGAAAGAGTTCTCTTTGATGTTGGGCCGTGAATTGTGAGAAGGCTCATTATTTGGGTTGTGCTCTCGCGATGGCTGCACATACGACCTACATGCACGACACACCGAACCAGTCATCGAAGGTACGAACAGGAACAGATGAACATAGCACACACCACGAGCCAAGGCGCATGCAACGTGCGAACCACAGCGGAGCCGGCGGCCAAAGTGGCAGCGGCGATGGACGCCCTGGCGCTAGCGGCTAGCAGCAGGAGCGGTGGCCGCAGCCAAGCCAACGGCGGTAGCATTGTCTCTTTTTTCCTGTTTATAACTACATGAATTCTGAATGTATAGTAACTTGCTGCCTTCATGTCCGCTGCATATGTCTCAGTTGAACAACAATACACTACAGGAGATTCTCCACTTAATCTAAAAACCATTCGATCTCCACTTAAACCTACAAAATTAATGGCATACAAAAGTCATGACAGTGAAAGTATCGTGATGTGCTCACCAAGCAAGGTCTGAATTAGAAAGAACCCATTGTGTACTGGCAAGGCAGACTCCCACATTGGAGGAGAAGATCAAGATCGACGCACCTATGGCGGTGTCCTCTATGGAGGAGAAGTTCTGGTTGTTCGCCGCCGTATGCGCGATCCGTGGGGATCCGTGGCGCCGGCGGCATGTGCGGATCCGCGCCGACGGCGGCGGCGACATCTGGAGATCCGCGGCGTCCTGGGTATTGGCGGTGTACTGGGGATCTGCAGCGTCCCTGGGATCGACGGCGGCGGCGGTGGTGATCTGCGATGGTGGCGTCCTGGTGATCCGCGGCGTCCCTGGGGATCGACAGCGGCCGGAACTCAGGAAACCAGGACGTTAGGAGTGAGAGAGAGAGAGAGAGGAGATAGGGTGGAGCAGTAGGGGCGGCGGCGGAGCGGGAGATGGGGCGGCGGCGGTGTAGCGGGAGATGGGGCGGCGGCGGTGGAGCAGGGAGGCGGCGGTGGGTGGAACCCTAAACGGGCTTTTTTGTGCGAGGGGGCCTCGCAAATGGTTCGTGCGAGTGGCGGGGGCAGGAGGAATCGCTCGTACGAGTAACGAGGGATCGATCCTTTCGATACGATGACGAAAATAAACCGGCGTCCGATGACGAAAAAAAACCGGCGGTGGGAGTATGACGAAAAAAAACCAGCGAAAATTGACCGGACGACTATTCACCAAGTCGTCCATGAGGAGTAGAGATTTGGGTAAATAGGTCGTCAACGCGGAGCTATATGGTTTCTGTACCCCTCTCGTAGCTGCGGTGTTCTATGACTCAAATGAATGCTTCTATTATCTTGCTGGGGTACTTTAATTGTTCAAACCATTTGTTTCTATGATTTGGAACTGCTGGTAACGTTTCGTGGATAGTCTGTTATCCTTATCTTAACAAAGTTACAATTTGTAGGCTGCTGATACAAAGGCGAAGCACCTTGTTTTACAAAGTCATATGCGGTCCAGGCTCCGAAAAACGTTCGCTGGACCGCATTAAATTTCTTTTGGAGCATCAGCTCGATCCAAATCTTTTTGATCAGGTATGCAAAAGTTAGGAATTCTGGAGAGTAGTCAATAGTTTTTGAAGTACATTTTGTGGTCGGTCTATTCTACTTTTGGTGGCATTTTGATGTATAAAAGGATGGTAAACACGTATAGTCTAGTTTTGAACTTTAAACATGACTTTCTATTCATATTTTCATTCTTCAAACTATATTTTCAGTTTGTTATGACACATATCTTTGAATATAATATAGGAAATGCTGTTCGAGGAACTGCCCATCATCTGTGCGGCCAAAAGGAGGCGGGGAACAGTTGTTCTTGAGTTGCTGAATCGCACAGATAGAATTCCTGGAGTCGACTGGCCGGTGGAGGGACTGATTGAGTATGTCAACACCGATCAGTTTAGGGAAGATGTATGGTTATGTTTGTTTCTTACAGTCTGGTTTTTTCTGTGCTGAAGTATGGATGTATATCTGATTTGTTTTTTGTTTTTTGCTTCAGCATCGTGCAGTGAGAGAAGCTCGAGTGGTTGCTTTGAAGGCTAGAATGATCGAAGAGCTACGACAGACGAATTATCTGGCTGCTGATATTATCTGCAAGGTAAGATGAACTTTTAGATTTGGTGGTTTTGTGTTCCTTTTTTCTTGATTCCTATTCTGTTTCCATAGGCTTTGCACGTTGATATGGATCAAGAGCAATGGGATGGCTGCAATAGCCTGTGTTCAATTATGATTAAGTTTGGGATACCTGATTCTATATTTCCAGATTGTACTGTGAAAACAATTCAGGTTATTGGTATGAGCATGTTGAAGGAGGTGGGATATCATTTTCTACTTCAGTAATGGAGTTCAGATCAGAAGGGTATCAATCCCGCCATTTTCTAATGAAAACTACTTTAATGTATCTCAGGATGATGATGAAGACGCTTTGCTGGCAGCGAAGGCGTGCGTGGCTCTAGAACCAGAGGAGGACTTATCCAAGGGTTTTCTTCAGTGAGTATTTTCAACGAAGAGCAAAATTTTGTTTTGATGGTTATCAGGAATTGCTGATAACTCCCAGCTGCTGCCTTTACATTGCAGCGTGGTCAACGCGAAGCGGGATCGGGTTCGTCGTTGAATGCTTTGGAGTGAACTTTGATGGTTAAACATTCCCTGAATTAGCATCTGATAACTGGAGAAACCATTTTTTGATGTCTGTAACATAGATAATGCCCCACGGTTACCTCAGAGAATTGGTACTCAGTCACGATTCGATATTCGTGTGGTGATGCTGGTGCTGGGAGGAGGTAGGCTGGTAGCACGGTTTCTCTTAACCTTTTGGCCTAAGCTGCGAGCTCTGTAAGTTGCCTGAGCTTGTGTGGATGTTTTAGTGCTCTGACATGCTGTTGCTCATCTGTTTTCCGTTGCATGTGAGTTGTTTTAGCCGATTGGCAATTAGTAGCCCCACTTTATAAGAGGTTGGATGATTTGCCCTATGATTGTTTCAATGACAGTGGCCCTGGGCCCCACTCGGTAGCCTTTCAGAGAGGGGCAAATGATCTTATGAAGAAATAAAGTGGGGCAAAAGATCCAATTTCTTCTCCTCACGCAGCGTTTGCAATTCAGGCCTTGATTGCAAACTTCGGTTCAGTTTTGCCATCTGTAGTTGAATTTAGAACAAAAAAGGGCTTATATTTAGAAACGGAGGCAGTAGATTGCAGTTGGGTCTCTCTCTCACATCCACATCCACATCCACGCATTCATCTTGCTGAGTCCATCGAGCAGAAGTGCAGGATTATGCAGCCTCCACCGGATCGAGCAGGAGCACCAGATCGAGGAGCGGTGGCATACACCAGATAGAGGGGCTGCCTGTGGCCAAGCAGGAAGCAGCTGTTGCTCGCGTCGCGCCCGCGGCCGAGCTCCAGGTGCTCGCGCCCGAGGCGGGGCGGACGAGGCCGGCTGGTCCCGCTCGATTCCTTGTGGCGCCGGTTGCGGTTGGTGCTTCGGGATTCGGGAGGCGGCTGCGACGCGAGCGGTTAGTGCTGAAATTTCGCTCCCACCAAATCACGCGCAGGAGCGGTTTGGGAAGAAGTCGTCCTCTCCCCGTACTCTTTGAACGACATGTCGCTGTTGGTACACTAGAATTCACACAGATCGGAATTCATCTGCCTTCTCTGCCAATAGCTTCCCGAGGTGGTCAGAAATTGTATCAGCATGTACCAGTGATGCTTTGTTCTATGGGCTTTTATTTCGTGTCCCATCTGATCCAAAGCCAGCCCATAGCCCATGCAGATGCAACTCATGTGTTGCTTTACGGGTACGACAAGACAACTCGTGTGTTGAATTTCATATATCACTTTATGTCATACATTTCAATAACTTAGTTATTAGATGCATTTCAATTACCAAATCACTTTGTTACCATATGCATTTCAATATCGGGTGCTTCACTATCAGATCAAATTGACAGCATATGAGTTTCAATACCAGATGCTTTTTTTTTTTGAGAACTAGAGCAGCTCAGCTACTCAGCGGGCAGTTCCTTCATTTGCCATCAGATATTGTAGACAAGCTGGGACATTTGCAATTAGCATCTGGTCGCCGGTCGCTCTGTGCAAAGCAGCCAGTTCGTGCGCCATGGCGTTATTGCATCGCTTCACATGCCTGATAACACATTCAGAGAACCTTTTCATCTCCCGCTTGATGTCCATTATGAGTCCGTAACTAGCAGAGCGAGGTTGGTTTTGTGCCTGTACCTCCTTCACTAACACTATGCTGTCCACCTCAAGTATTACTCGCCCATTATACAAGCCAGCCAGAGAGTGTAGGCCGACCAGAGCAGCTCTAGCTTCTGCCTCGTCCACTCCTCTGCAGGGAGGCAGACCTCTAGTTTCTGTGAAGATCACTCTGCCCCTGTCATCTCTGGCTATAACTCCAGCAGCCCCTACGCCTGTTTCAGCCACAAAAGCTGCATCCGTATTCAGTTTTACAGTGCCCTGAGCGGGGGGGATCCAGCGAATGCTCGTGTTCTCAATAACACTCGGGTCCGGCACCTTCCCACCCATGGTCATTTTTCCTCCTAAACCCATATCCATCTCAGCGCCTGCCAGTCTGAATTCTTCCTCATACTTTTCAAGGAATTGGGCCGATGAGCTGATTGACTGCCTGCCATCGCTGCGAACGCAATCCTCCCGGAGGTGCCAGCAGCGCCATAGAAGTAGCAGCACTTTTGCTCGCGTATCCTCATTCTCAGCGTCCAATAAGACTTGCAACCAATCCTTTCCAGTGTACCTGAACTTTTTCTCGGGCGGGAGGAACCAGACATCTCTCATAGCTCTTCTCAAGCCTCTACTTTTGGTGCATTCGACCACAGCGTGGTATTCAGTCTCTATTCCGTGTCCGCATATGCTGCACGTTGCATCTGTCTCCAGTGTGCGTTTGTGCTTGTTCTCTTTAGTGGCTAGTGTATTAGTAGCAACTCGCCACCCGAAAATCCGCACCTTCCCAGCAACTTTAGCTTTCCATATCAGATCCCAAATGCTTCGATCAGCAGCGTCCCGTGAAGAACTAGACGGTGGTGTCTCCTCTTGAGCTAACTTTGCAGCTAGTTTGTATGCACTCCTGACCGTAAAGACTCCATTACTTTCATAATGCCAGGCCAGTTGGTCGCTCACGTTCGAGTTCGGAATTGGGATTTTGCAGATCTCGTCCGCATCAAACGGGAAGAAAATCTGGCGGATGAGACCTTTGTTCCATTCCTTCCCCTCGGGTTCCATGAGTTGGTTGACCCAGCGTAGTCTGGACCTTCTAATGAAAGCAGCCGTCATGAGACCCTCCCTCCTGGGCAGCCACTGATCGCGTTGGATTTGAATACTTCTTCCATCTCCAACCCTCCAAATTATCCCCTTTTTCAGAAGCTGCAGTCCAAACTCAATGCCCCTCCACACCGGTGAGACATCCGACGCATAAACGGTATCAAGGATATTTCCATTGGGGTAATACTTGGACTTGAGAACCCTCGCACAAAGGCTGTCAGGGTTTTGGATCAATCTCCAACCTTGTTTTGCGAGAAGCGCCTGATTAAAGAGGTGCATATCTCTGAACCCTATGCCGCCATCCCTTTTCGGTTTTATCATTCGGTCCCATAACATCCAATGGATCTTTCTCTGTCCGTCCTCATCCCCCCACCAGAAATCTCTTATCATTCTCTCATACTTATCACAGAATCCTTTGGATAGCATGAACACACTCATGGTATAGGTAGGAAGACCCTGAACCACTGATTTGACGTGGACCTCTTTAGCCGAGTACGACATAAACCTTTCCGACCAGTCATTACATCTTTTCCCAAATCTGTCCAGTATCGGCTGAAATTGGTCATCTTTCATTCTCCCTTCCGGCGTGGGCAAACCTAGGTACTTACTTTCAAAAGTATCCGACTGAACACCCAGGATATTTTTGATCCCCGCTCTAGTGGCCCCGGGGCAAAACTCACTGAAGAGAATTGAACATTTGCTCTCGCTGAGAAGTTGCCCCGTGCACTTCTGGAAGGTGGTCAGCACTCTTTTGATGGTTTCGGCCTGTTCAGTCATGGCCTTGAAGAAGATTAAGCTATCGTCCGCAAAGAAAAGGTTGGAGATGCCCGGGCTGTTTCTTGCAATCTTTATCGGCGACAGGTTATTTTCAGCGATTTCCTTCTTTAGCAAGTGCACAAGACCATCTGCAATAAACAGAAATAAGTAGGGGCTGAGCGGATCCCCTTGTCTCAGTCCTCTCGAAGGGATAAACTGGTCCAAGAGCCCCCCATTGCATCTCACTGAATACTTCACTGTTCGCACACACTGCATGACCCAATCTGTCCATTTCCTGCAGAAGCCAAACTTTCGGAGAACTCCTTCCAAGAAATCCCAGTCCACTCTATCGTATGCTTTTGCCAGATCCAGCTTATAAGCGCAATAGTTGTCTCTGGCATTTTTAGAATGTTGGATTTTGTGGAAGCATTCGAACGCAATGATGGCGTTGTCCGTGATCATTCTACCCGGGATGAAGGCACTCTGCGTTTCGGATATGATCTCGTCTAGCATGGGCCGAAGCCTATTGACAAGACATTTTGACACCACCTTATAAATGACGTTGCATAGACTGATTGGCCTGTAGTCCTTAATCGATTGCGGGTCACTTCCTTTGGGTATAAGGACGATCACGGTGTCATTGATTCCTTCCGGTAGGACGCCAGTATCAAAAAACTCCAGGACCCCCCTAATGATATCCTCTTTCAGCTCTCCCCAGTTTCTTTGGAAGAAACGTCCGGGGAAGCCGTCGGGGCCGGGGGCTTTCAGCGGCCCAATTTGAAAAAGGGCGTCACTAATTTCCGTTGATGTGAACTGCTTTGTCAATACATCATTCATATCCCTGCTCACCCTGTTTCCGATTAGGTCCAGAATATCCTTAGGGACGACCTCCTCTTCTTTCTTATATAGCTTCTTGAAAAAGGCGTTTGTTGTTTCATGTATTCCTTGGTCATCCTCGACCCAAACACCTGAATCATCTTTCAACCTGCTTATGGTATTCTTCTTCCTTCTCCACGTAGCTTTTTGTTGGAACCATTTGGTGTTTTTATCCCCTTCTCTGAGATATGTAGCACGTGATCTCTGCGTCCACATAAGCTCCTCTCTCAGCAGCAATTCATCCAACTCCCTAGTAAGATCATCTGCACTTTTATGTGTTTCCGGTGTGCTGGGAGAATTCCAGATTATGCTCAGTTTTGCTCTAATGTCCGCTGTTTGTTTGACGACCGAACCGAAATCGCGGTTTGACCAACTCCTTAGCTCCCCTTTCATTTGATTCAGTTTTGAACACACGTCCTTCAGGTTCATCGCAGGCCCTTTTCCTTTCCATGCTGCTGTGATGGTTGGTTGAAAGGACTCCACTCTTTCCCACATATGCTCATATCTGAATGTCGTCGATGAATCCTTGTCTTTTGGCCTCCATTCCTTCCTCCCTCCTGCTCTCAAAAGGATCGGCAAATGATCCGATCTCGACGAACATATGTGCTGGACAGAAGCTTGGTTAAAGTAGTCGGACCAATCACTAGAAGCCACACATCTATCCAGTCGAGCCCTTACATTATTGTTTCCATCCTGTTTATTTGTGTACGTCCAGCCTGGCCCCTTAAAACCCAAGTCATACAACTTGCAGTCCGATAGTACCTGCCTAAAATCTTCCATATTTCTCTCTGATCTCTTTGCTCTCGAGTAGTGTTCAGCTTGCCACATTGTTTCGTTGAAGTCACCCATCATTAACCAAGGTAAAGAGCTAGTATCCTTGATTCTTCTTAGCAGAGTCCACATATGGTGGCGTTCATGCGCCTTAGGTTCACCAGATGCATTTTAGTTACCATACCACTTTCAATACCATATTCATTTCAATAACATGCACATGTTTCAATTTCAGTACTACTTAAAAAAACATTTCAATACAATTTAATACCACATCCATTTCAATACAAATGATAAATTTAGTATAGTATGCATTTCGATACCAGTGGCATTCCAATACCAGATCACTTTGTTAGCAGGTGCATTTCAATACCATATGCTTCACTATCAAATCACTTTGTTAGCATTTGCATTTCAATGCCAGATGCATTTCAGTTAGCAGGCCACTTTTTTTTTCTGAAATAACATAACCACTTTCAGTACCACGTCCATTTCAATAACATTCATCTATCAGATTATTTTAGAAAATGTATTTTTAATATATTTTCAGATATTTAAAATATATATTTAAACATATAATATATTTCAAAACATTGGTTTTAATTATTTAAATATTGTTTTTAATCATTGTGATACAGAAATATGAAACTAAAATTTCACAGTCACAACTGTTAATGTGAAACTGAAATACTGAAATGTAAATGACTTTGAAATGTATTCAAAAGTGAGCTTGTTCAAAAGGTCATGTTGCCAAGAATTCAAATATATATATATAATATAAAAAATTAATTTTGGTTTAGAAGCTATGAATGATTTAAAATATCATTTGAAAATAAAAGCGTTGTTTTATGTATGGGGAGAGGAAGAATAGAAAGCATGCATGCAACGTCCTTCCTTACACCTCTCTTTCTCTTTGGTAATACAATGACAAAAGGCTGGCATGTATTACTTCTTTTATGGCATAACACCCATATGATGTGCAAGGTATGCAAGAACCTCTAATAAAGTGTTAGATGGTGGATCTTTACCCGTAGATACATGCTCTGCTAAAAGTACTTCGACCACCAAATGGTTTCAAACGATAGTTCTCCAGGCGAGGATCCTCATCTAACACTTGTTTTCCCCTCCCCATGTTGGATTTCTTCACACGGGCAGCAAGGTGGAGAGACGAGAAGGAATTAGGGAAACTCCAACACATATCACCATGTCTAGACCGGGCAGTTTGGGCATTTTTCACCATTCAGTGATGGTTATCAAAATCATCTGGATTGGCCTGGATGTCTGAATTCCTGCAAACTAGCATCAAACCTATGGAGGTTTGGAGGAGTTCGGACGTCCGTGGTGTCGTACTCTGACAGTGCCGGCCTACCAAAATACCCCACCTAGAGCCCTTTTTTCGCACCCCTTGGTGCTTCGTATCCGCACCCTCGGGGACTGACGCTACCGCTGTACCACCCCGACCACCACCCATGCCTTGTAGGACCTCCGCCGCTCCAACCAGACACCTGACCGCCTTCGCCAACGCCAACATTCCACCCCGGATCCCACCGATGCCGAGGTGCCATCTGCCCATATCGCCACCATCCATGATGGGCGTCACATCTGGCAAGTGTTCGACCAAATACCATACCGGAACATTTTGACGTTATCGTTATTGACTCTGAAGGAAACACGATGGTTGCAAATTCGGCGAAGGAGGATGAATTGTTGTGTCGAACCAATGTGGTGAAACCCAAATTAGCAATTGTTCGGTCATTTGTAGGATTCTGTGAGTCAGCATTGTGGCGGGACACCGCGTGCCTACTTTGAAGTCCAGGTACTATGAATCATTTAGCAATAGAAAGGATGCAGAGAGGGGCGTGAGTCCCTGTGGTTATTTATCAGTGGTGACTATGAAGTGTGATGATTGGCTTTCCTGGTCTGTGGATATGAACCAAATCAGGGTTCTGAATGCCAGTAATGTCACTGCATCATGTATGAAAGGGGAATCATATAGCTATTACTTCTACATGAAGGATGCCACGAGCTCACGAACCTGTCTACTTTTAAAATACCTTGCTATAAACTGAAGAAGGCAAAAGCTAAGTAATACTCTAGATGAAACTATGCTAGTTCAAACCATAGAAGTTTTGTGATTTGACACTCAGATGAAACTAGGAATAGGCTAGTCCAGCTTTTAGTTTTTTTTTAGCTTTTAGCTATTGTTGCTTTGTATGCAATTTGTGTTAATCCAACTTGCAAACCACAGAAAAGATTTATCTTTTTGTGGCTTTATACCATGGTCTGTCGTACATATGTATAGTTTTATGTCGAGAAACAACAAGAAGAGAATTTTGTCAATTTTGATTGAATTCAAATTGCAACTTGGACTACAAGTCTGAACATGAAGATGAGAACTCGAAGTTCTAAAAGCCGAGCTTTATTGATTGCTTAGGTATGTGCAGAATTACAATTTGACACGAACACATCTTTCCCAACATGACGAGCAATTTTTTCCCAAGTTCTTTGAACATGTCAGTAGATTTATAAAACCGAATCTCACTTCCAATTCATCAACTTCCTTAGACCATGTACATAACAGACAAGCGAGCAACGGCATTACAGCAATGCTAGTTACAACTGCAGCACTGAATGTTCCAAAAGAAGGATACTGATAAAAATTAAAAAAGTGAGATGACACGAGTTTAGATCTTTCCAACTGTATGAGCCAGAGCCCTAAGCCATGTGAAGCTGCGTCCTGACCACGAAGGTTTTCTTCTTGGCCATGGAGCTGGTGCACCTCCTGATTGGCTGCATCATCTTGGGCGCCTGCACCAATCGTGTCCTGCGCAGCCGTTTGGCGTCCTCTGCTTCCTGGTAACCTTGGCGGAACCTGCGTTTCGCGGCTTCCATCTTCTCCTCGGAGCAGAGGCCAGCACGGTCCCCGGCGGCGGAACTGGACGCATCCTTTCTCATAGCGGTCGCCGCCGTGTTCATCACCGACGCCTTCGTCGTCTTGGCCATGTCAGAATCGGCGGATACATGCTGCTGCTGGCCGACGGTGATCTCCGTTGTCTGCGGCATGCTGATGTTGTCAAGCTTGTGCAGGGCGTCTCTGACCATGGCGAGCTCGTCCTGCATCGACGCCCTCCACCCGCTCACGACGCCTCTGGCCAGGGCGCGAACGCGCTCCGACTCGTGCCCGCGGAGCGCGCAGACGGACCTGGCGAGGTCCGTGGAAGCCAGCATGCTGGGCGTCACCAGAACGAGCCGCAGCGTCTCCAGGGACTCCGCCATGTGGTCGTCGAGGATCCCGCAGAGGCGCTCCGCCTGGTCGTCGTCGTCGTCCGCGGCGTTGCAGAGCTGCTCCACGACGTCGCCCCTGGCGCGCCGGAGCTCGTCGCGTGAGTGGTCAGGGTCCGAGGGCTTGATGGCGGCATCCACGCAGTCGAAGGCGCGGAAGAAGCGCTTCCACCGGCGGAGCGGGCTGGTCTGCGTGGGCGCGGCCATGGCGTGGCGGCGAGCACGAGTTCTGTCCTCCGTGTGACCTAGCGGCGGTGCTCCTGTCTCGCGGGTGTCGGCAGAAGGTTGGCGATCAAGAAAAGCGATGAGTTCTCTTGTGGATGTAGTACGCTTATAACTTGGAAGTCGAGCTCCACTACAAGCAGTCGGATTAAGGAGGCGTGTCCGGAATCCGAGTTCAACATGGGCAGACGCGCGAATCCGTCCGGCCAAGGCCAGGACGTGTTGCGCGAGCGCCACCAAAACTTACCATCCAGCGTCCATCTTCCTAGTACTCCCTCTGTCCGGAATTACCAGTCCACAAATGGATAAAAGTTGATATATCTAAAATTAAAATATGTCTAGATATATCCATGTTTATGATAAGTATTTTCGGACGAAGGGAGTACTACCTTTCACCGTCAGATTTCTTCTCCCGGCATAAGGTCAGCTCTAACGCGGCACCCTGTTTGATCCGCCCCGCATCTGTTTTCGGATCGCACGGATAAAAGCGCAGCTAAACATGGAGACATAAACAAACGTGTGTCATTTTTTGTCTATCGTGACCCATTTCCGGCCCAAATTTAGGCCGGGGTTTGCGTCGGAGTGGATGCCCATGACGCCCTCCCTTGTCCTTCCCTGACCCGTTCGTCGATGGGACGTCCACCCCATTTCCTCCTCTCCTCCAAAACCCTCCCACCCTTGCGCCATAGACGGCATGCCCAACCCGGTTGCTGCCTCCATCCCAAACGCCATGGCCAACAGCATGGCCATCCATGCCATGCGCCCAAAGAAGAAGCTGAAGAAGGAGCTCGTGCCGGAGTAGAGGGTCATCGAAACGGCGAAGAGGACCGACTGGATGAAGGTGGCAGCAAACCAAAAAGATGTCGTTGCCGCCCACGTCACAGTCGAGGCCGCGCGGCCCAAGGACGTCGATGCGGAGACTGATCTCATCGTCGCCTAGGCCACATAGCGTGCCCTTCTCATGCTAGGGATTCGCGGCGAGCCAGCCATTCCCGTTGTTGCCGCTGCGGCTATGACCAACATGGGCTCGTCGGTTACCCACCTGCCATATCCGGAGTCGCATCGCACCTCACCGCCGCCGCCGTACCGGTTCCATTCTCAACACGCGAGCACGTCCCGTTTCTTCGGGTCGCCTCAGGACAACTCGCCGGCAATGCGAATTGCGCCGACATTCCTCGTGGTGGCGGCTCTCGACCTCAACGTCGCACCAGTGGCTGGCTAGTCCATCGGGACGCAAAGGAAGCATGCGCGAGAGATCCTTACGGACAGCTATCCCGATGCCTGCAAGCTGTTCGATGAACCATTTCCGAAGAGCAGAACAATTTCAATTTGCGTCTCCATTGTTTTACCGAAATCCAACTCTTAACATGTTTTGAATGCTAAGAAGCATTTTTAAAAAATACACAAACGATTTTTTTAGGAACATGTTTACGATCATCCGATTGATTTCACGCCCGCGTAAACGGTCTCCAACGCACGCCACGTGTCCTGCGGGGCCAGGCACCGCCCAACCTTATCTCCTCGCCCCGTCTCGTACAGATCACGAGAGCCACCCAATTCCCCCGAGCTCGATCTCCCTTCGTCCTCCACCTCTCGCCCGTGTTTCTCCGTTGACCCATCCTGGCCCATGGATGCATCAAAGTGTTGAGAAACGTTGCAGAAAACAAAATTTTCCTACTCGTTTCACCAAGATCCATCTAGGAGTTCATCTAGCAACGAGTCATCAAATGCATCTACATACCTTTGTAGATCGCGTGCGGAAGTGTTCAAAGAACGGGGATGATGTAATCGAACACGACGTGATCCAAATCACCGATGACCAAGCGCCGAACGGACGGCACCTCCGCGTTCAACACACGTACGGGGCGGGAGACGTCTCCTCCTTCTTGATCCAGCAAGGGGGGAGGAGAGGTTGGTGATGATCCAGCAGCACGACGGCGTGGTGGTGGATGCAGGGCGTCACAGTAGCAGGGCTTCGCCTATACTACAAGAGAGAGAGATGTAACAGGGAGAGAGGGAAGCACCAAAAGCGTAGCCTCAAGTCCCTCCTCTCCCTTACTATATATAGGGGTGCCAAGGGGGGGGCGCCGGCCCTAGGAGATGGATCTCCTAGGGGGGGCGCCGGCCCTAGGAGATGGATCTCCTAGGGGGGGCGGCGGCCAAGGGTGGGGGGCTTGCCCCCCAAGGCAAGGGGGCGCCCCCCTTTTAGGGTTTCCCCTAACCCTAGGCGCATGGGCCCCTTAGGGGTGGCGCCCCAGCCCACTAAGGGCTGGGTTCCTTCCCACTTCAGCCCATGGGGCCCTCCGGGATAGGTGGCCCCATCCGGTGGACCCCGGGACCCTTCTGGTGGTTCCGGTACAATACCGGTAACCCCGAAACTTGTCCCGATGGCCGAAACAGCACTTCCTATATATAATTCTTTACCTCCGGACCATTCCGGAACTCCTCGTGACGTCCGGGATCTCATCCGGGACTCCAAACAACATTCGGGTTACTGCATATACATATCTTCACAACCCTAGCATCACCGAACCTTAAGTGTGTAGACCCTACGGGTTCGGGAGACATGTAGACATGACCGAGACGACTCTCCGGTCAATAACCAACAGCGGGATCTGGATACCCATGTTGGCTCCCACATACTCCACGATGATCTCATCGGATGAACCACGATGTCGAGGATTCAATCAACCCCGTATGCAATTCCCTTTGTCAATCGATATATTACTTGCCCGAGATTCGATCGTCGGTATCCCAATACCTCGTTCAATCTCGTTACCGGCAAGTCACTTTACTCGTACCGTAATGCATGATCCCGTGACCAGACACTTGGTCACTTTGAGCTCATTATGATGATGCATTACCGAGTGGGCCCAGTGATACCTCTCCGTCATACGGAGTGACAAATCCCAGTCTTGATCCGTGTCAACCCAATAGACACTTTCGGAGATACCCGTAGTCTACCTTTATAGTCACCCAGTTACGTTGTGACGTTTGGTACACCCAAAGCACTCCTACGGTATCCGGGAGTTACACGATCTCATGGTCTAAGGAAAAGATACTTGACATTGCAAAACTCTAGCAAACGAACTATACGATCTTTATGCTATGTTTAGGATTGGGTCTTGTCCATCACATCATTCTCCCAATGATGTGATCTCGTTATCAATGACATCTTATGTCCATAGCCAGGAAACCATGACTATCTGTTGATTAACGAGCTAGTCAACTAGAGGCTTACTAGGGACATGTTGGTGTCTGTTATTCACACATGTATTACGATTTCCGGATAACACAATTATAGCATGAATGAAGACAATTATCATGAACAAGGAAATATAATAATAATGCTTTTACTATTGCCTCTAGGGCATATTTCCAACAGTCTCCCACTTGCACTAGAGTCAATAATCTAGTTACATTGTGATGAATCGAACACCCATGGAATTCTGGTGTTGATCATGTTTTGCCCTAGGGAGAGGTTTAGTCAACGGATCTGCTACATTCAGGTCCGTATGTACTTTACAAATCTCTATGTCTCCATCTTGAACATTTTCACGAATGGAGTTGAAGCGACGCTTGATGTGCCTTATCTTTTTGTGAAACCTGGGCTCCTTGGCAAGTGCAATAGCTCCAGTGTTGTCACAAAAGAGCTTGATCGGCCCCGACGCATTGGGTATGACTCCGAGGTCGGTGATGAACTCCTTCACCCAAATTGCTTCATGTGCTGCCTCCGAGGCTGCCATGTACTCCGCTTCACACGTAGATCCCGCCACGACGCTCTGCTTGCAACTGCACCAGCTTACTGCCCCACCATTCAAAATATACACGTATCCGGTTTGTGACTTTGAGTCATCCAGATCTGTGTCGAAGCTAGCATCGACGTAACCCTTTATGACGAGCTCTTCGTCACCTCCATAAACGAGAAACATCTCCTTAGTCCTTTTCAGGTACTTCAGGATATTCTTGACCGCTGTCCAGTGTTCCTTGTCGGGATTACTTTGGTATCTTCCTACCAAACTTACAGCAAGGTTTACATCAGGTCTGGTACACAGCATGGCATATATAATAGAACCTATGGCTGAGGCATAGGGGATGACACTCATCTCTTCTATTTCTTCTGCCGTGGTCGGACTTTGAGCCGAGCTCAATTTCATACCTTGTAACACATGCAAGAACCCCTTCTTAGATTGATCCATATTGAACTTCTTCAATATCTTATCAAGGTATGTGCTTTGTGAAAGACCTATGAGGCGTCTCGATCTATCTCTATAGATTTTGATGCCTAATATATAAGCAGCTTCTCCAAGGTCCTTCATTGAAAAACTCTTATTCAAGTAGGCCTTGATGCTGTCCAAGAGTTCTATATCATTTCCCATCAAAAGTATGTCATCTACATATAATATGAGAAATGCTACAGAGCTCCCACTCACTTTCTTGTAAACGCAGGCTTCTCCATAAGTCTGCGTAAACCCAAACGCTTTGATCATCTCATCAAAGCGAATGTTCCAACTCCGAGATGCTTGCACCAGCCCATAAATCGAGCGTTGGAGCTTGCACACCTTGTCAGCATTCTTAGGATCGACAAAACCTTCCGGCTGCATCATATACAATTCTTCCTTAAGGAAACCATTAAGGAATGCCGTTTTGACGTCCATTTGCCATATTTCATAATCGTAAAACGCGGCAATTGCTAACATGATTCGGACGGACTTTAGCTTCGCCACCGGTGAGAAAGTCTCATCGTAGTCAACCCCTTGAACTTGTCGATAACCCTTAGCGACAAGCCGAGCTTTATAGATGGTCACATTACCATCCGCGTCTGTCTTCTTCTTAAAGATCCATTTATTCTCTATGGCTCGCCTTTCAACGGGCAAGTCAGTCAAAGTCCATACTTCGTTTTCATACATGGATCCTATCTCGGATTTCATGGCTTCTAGCCATTTATCGGAATCCGGGCCCGCCATCGCTTCTTCATAGTTCGAAGGTTCACCGTTGTCTAACAACATGATTTCCAAGACAGGGTTGCCGTACCATTCTGGTGCGGAACGTGTCCTTGTGGACCTTCGAATTTCAGTAGGAGCTTGATCAGAAGTATCTTGATCATTATCATTAACTTCCTCTCTAGTCGGTGCTGGCACCTCAGGAACATTTTCTTGAGTTGCGCCATTTTCCGGTTCAAGAGGTAATACTTCATCAAGTTCTACTTTTCTCCCACTTACTTCTTTCGAGAGAAACTCCTTCTCTAGAAAGGACCCATTCTTGGCAACAAAGATCTTGCCTTCGGATCTGAGGTAGAAGGTATACCCAATAGTTTCTTTTGGGTATCCTATGAAGACGCATTTTTCCGACTTGGGTTCGAGCTTTTCAGGTTGAAGTTTCTTGACATAAGCATCGCATCCCCAAACTTTTAGAAACGACAGCTTAGGTTTCTTCCCAAACCATAATTCATACGGTGTCGCCTCAACGGATTTCGACGGAGCCCTATTTAAAGTGAATGCGGCAGTCTCTAAAGCATAGCCCCAAAAAGATAGCGGTAGATCGGTAAGAGACATCATAGACCGCACCATATCTAATAAAGTGCGATTACGACGTTCGGACACACCGTTTCGCTGAGGTGTTCCAGGCGGCGTGAGTTGTGAAACTATTCCACATTTTCTTAAGTGTGTGCCAAATTCGTGACTCAAGTATTCTCCTCCACGATCTGATCGTAGAAACTTGATTTTCCTGTCACGTTGATTCTCAACCTCACTCTGAAATTCCTTGAACTTTTCAAAGGTTTCAGACTTGTGCTTCATTAAGTAAATATATCCATATCTACTCAAATCATCAGTGAGGGTGAGAACATAACGATAGCCACCGCGAGCCTCAACACTCATTGGACCGCACACATCAGTATGTATGATTTCCAACAAGTTGGTTGCTCGCTCCATTGTTCTTGAGAACGGAGTCTTGGTCATTTTACCCATAAGGCATGGTTCGCACGTGTCAAATGATTCATAATCAAGAGACTCTAAAAGTCCATCTGCATGGAGCTTCTTCATGCGTTTGACACCTATGTGACCAAGGCGGCAGTGCCACAAGTATGTGGGACTATCATTATCAACCTTGCATCTTTTGGCACTCACATTATGAACGTGTGTAGTATTACGTTCGAGATTCATAAAGAATAAACCATTCACCATAGGAGCATGACCATAAAATATATCTCTCATATAAATAGAACAACCATTATTCTCCGATTTAAATGAGTAGCCATCTCGAATTAAACGAGATCCCGATACAATGTTCATGCTCAAAGCTGGTACTAAATAACAATTATTAAGGTTTAAAACTAATCCCGAAGGTAAATGTAGAGGTAGCGTGCCGACGGCGATCACATTGACCTTGGAACCATTCCCGACGCGCATCGTCACCTCGTCCTTTGCCAGTTTCCGCTTATTCCGCAGCCCCTGCTTTGAGTTACAAATGTGAGCAACTGCACCGGTATCAAATACCCAGGAGCTACTACGGACACTAGTAAGGTACACATCAATTACATGTATATCACATATACCTTTTGTTTTGCCGGCCTTCTTGTCTGCTAAGTATTTAGGGTAGTTTCGCTTCCAGTGACCGCTTTCCTTGCAATAAAAGCACTCAGTCTCGGGCTTGGGTCCATTCTTTGGCTTCTTCTCGGCAGCTTGCTTGCCGGGCGCGGCAACTTCCTTGCCGTCCTTCTTGAAGGCTTTCTTACCCTTGCCCTTCTTGAACTTAGTGGTTTTATTGACCATCAACACTTGATGTTCCTTCTTGACTTCTACCTCCGCTGATTTCAGCATTGCAAACAACTCAGGAATGGTCTTTTGCATCCCCTGCATGTTGAAGTTCATCACAAAGCTCTTGTAGCTTGGTGGAAGCAACTAGAGGATTCTGTCAATGACCGCATCGTCCGGGAGATTAACTCCCAGCTGAGACAAGCGGTTATGTAACCCAGACATAGTGAGTATGTGCTCACTGACAGAACTATTTTCCTCCATCTTACAACTGAAGAACTTATCGGAGACTTCACATCTCTCGATCCGGGCAAGAGCTTGGAAAACCATTTTCAGCTCTTCGAACATCTCATATGCTCCATGTCTCTCAAAACGCTTTTGGAGCCCCGGCTCTAAACTGTAAAGTATGCCGCACTGAACGAGGGAGTAGTCGTCAACACGTGTCTGCCAAGCGTTCATAACGTCTTGGTTCTGTGGGACGGGAGCTTCACCTAGCGGTGCTTGTAGGACGTAATCTTTCTTGGCAGCTATGAGGATGATCCTCAGGTTCCGGACCCAGTCCGTATAGTTGCTATCATCGTCTTTCAGCTTGGTTTTCTCTAGGAACGCATTGAAGTTGAGGACTACGTGGGCCATTTGATCTACAAGACATATTGTAAAATATTTTAGACTAATGTTCATGAGAATAAAGTTCATCTAATCAAATTATATAATGAACTCCCACTTAGATTAGACATCCCTCTAGTCATCTAAGTATTACATGATCCGAGTTAACTAGGCCGTGTCCGATCATCACGTGAGACGGACTAGTCAACGTCGGTGAACATCTTCATGTTGATCGTATCTTCCATACGACTCATGCTCGACCTTTCGGTCTTCTGTGTTCCGAGGCCATGTCTGTACATGCTAGGCTCGTCAAGTCAACCTAAGTGTTTGCATGTGTAAATCTGTCTTACACCCGTTGTATATGAACGTCTGAATAAAACACCCGATCATCACGTGGTGTTTTGAAACAGCGAACTGTCGCAACGGTGCACAGTTAGGGGGAACACTTCTTGAAATTAATATGAGGGATCATCTTATTTACTACCGTCGTTCTAAGTAAACAAGATGCAAAAACATGATAAACATCACATGCAATCAAATAATAAACGTGACATGATATGGCCAATATCACATAGCTCCTTTGATCTCCATCTTGGGGCTCCATGATCATCTTGTCACCGGCTTGACACCATGATCTCCATCATCATGATCTCCATCATCGTGTCTCCATGAAGTTGCTCGCCAACTATTACTTCTACTACTATGGCTAACGCGTTTAGCAATGAAGTAAAGTAATTTACATGGCGTTTCTCAATGACACGCAGGTCATATAAAAGAATAAAGACAAATCCTATGGCTCCTGCCGGTTGTCATACTCATCGACATGCAAGTCGTGATTCCTATTACAATAGCATGAACATCTCATACATCACATATAGATCATTCATCATTCATCACAACTTTGGCCATATCATATCACAAACCACTTGCTGCAAAAACAAGTTAGACGTCCTCTAATTGTTGTTGCAAGTTTTACGTGGCTGAATTAGGGTTCTAGCAAGAACGTTTTCTTACCTACGTGAAAGCCACAACGTGATTTGTCAACTTCTATTTACCCTTCATAAGGACCCTGTTCATCGAATCCGCTCCAACTAAAGTAGGAGAGACAGACACCCGCCAGCCACCTTATGCAACTAGTGCATGTTAGTCGGTGGAACCGGTCTCACGTAAGCGTACGTGTAAGGTTGGTCCGGGCCGCTTCATCCCACAATACCGCTGAAGCAAGAAAAGACTAGTAGCGGCAAGAAAGTTGACAAATCCACGCCCACAACAAATTGTGTTCTACTCGCGCAAGAAGAACTACGCATAAACCTGGCTCTGATACCACTGTTGGGGAACGTTGCAGAAAACAAAATTTTCCTACTCGTTTCACCAAGATCCATCTAGGAGTTCATCTAGCAACGAGTCATCAAATGCATCTACATACCTTTGTAGATCGCGTGCGGAAGCGTTCAAAGAACGGGGATGATGTAGTCGAACACGACGTGATCCAAATCACCGATGACCAAGCGCCGAACGGACGGCACCTCCGCGTTCAACACACGTACGGGACGGGAGACGTCTCCTCCTTCTTGATCCAGCAAGGGGGAAGGAGAGGTTGGTGATGATCCAGCAGCACGACGGCGTGGTGGTGGATGCAGGGCGTCATAGTAGCAGGGCTTCGCCTATACTACAAGAGAGAGAGAGATGTAACAGGGAGAGAGGGAATCACCAAAAGCGTAGCCTCAAGTCCCTCCTCTCCCTTACTATATATAGGGGTGCCAAGGGGGGGGGCGCCGGCCCTAGGAGATGGATCTCCTAGGGGGGGCGGCGGCCAAGGGTGGGGGGCTTGCCCCCCAAGGCAAGGGGGCGCCCCCCTTTTAGGGTTTCCCCTAACCCTAGGCGCATGGGCCCCTTAGGGGTGGCGCCCCAGCCCACTAAGGGCTGGGTTCCTTCCCACTTCAGTCCATGGGGCCCTCCGGGATAGGTGGCCCCACCCGGTGGACCCCCGGGACCCTTCCAGTGGTCCCAGTACAATACCGGTAACCCCGAAACTTGTCCCGATGGCCGAAACAGCACTTCCTATATATAATTCTTTACCTCCGGACCATTCCGGAACTCCTCGTGACGTCCGGGATCTCATCCGGGACTCCGAACAACATTCGGGTTACTGCATATACATATCTTCACAACCCTAGCGTCACCGAACCTTAAGTGTGTAGACCCTACGGGTTCGGGAGACATGTAGACATGACCGAGACGACTCTCCGGTCAATAACCAACAGCGGGACCTGGATACCCATGTTGGCTCCCACATGCTCCACGATGATCTCATCGGATGAACCACGATGTCGAGGATTCAATCAACCCCGTATGCAATTCCCTTTGTCAATCGATATATTACTTGCCCGAGATTCGATCGTCGGTATCCCAATACCTCGTTCAATCTCGTTACCGGCAAGTCACTTTACTCGTACCATAATGCATGATCCCGTGACCAGACACTTGGTCACTTTGAGCTCATTATGATGATGCATTACCGAGTGGGCCCAGTGATACCTCTCCGTCATACGGAGTGACAAATCCCAGTCTTGATCCGTGTCAACCCAATAGACACTTTCGGAGATACCCGTAGTCTACCTTTATAGTCACCCAGTTACGTTGTGACGTTTGGTACACCCAAAGCACTCCTACGGTATCCGGGAGTTACACGATCTCATGGTCTAAGGAAAAGATACTTGACATTGCAAAACTCTAGCAAACGAACTATACGATCTTTATGCTATGTTTAGGATTGGGTCTTGTCCATCACATCATTCTCCCAATGATGTGATCTCGTTATCAATGACATCTTATGTCCATAGCCAGTAAACCATGACTATCTGTTGATTAACGAGCTAGTCAACTAGAGGCTTACTAGGGACATGTTGGTGTCTGTTATTCACACATGTATTACGATTTCCGGATAACACAATTATAGCATGAATGAAGACAATTATCATGAACAAGGAAATATAATAATAATGCTTTTACTATTGCCTCTAGGGCATATTTCCAACACAAAGCGCTCCTGCCCAAGCTCCACGCGGCGCTGCAAGCTACTGCCATCGCCGGTGGTGGACTGATGCTGCGAGGCGGCGGCGCGCCCAGCACCCCACAGCACCCGCACCGGCCTTTGCTGCGGTCAGTGTTCCCCGAGCGTCATTGTCCGTCGATGTGGTTGGCGTTGCCGAGCATGTCGGATGCAACGCCGCCGATGCTATTGATGAGGAGTGCTGCAATTGGTGGATCTCGTGGGCGACGGGGATGCTTCCAGGCAGCACGAGTGGTGTTGCGTCCTCCCAGATCTCGACGGACGGCGGAGCTGCAGTACAGCACGCCGGTGGGCAGCAGAGCTGCTGTTGTGACGAGGCATCTCTCCTCAACTCCGGTGCAATGAAGCTTCACCACGTCGCCGGTGCTGCCACGCCAAGCTTCACCGGAGCCGTCGGTGCTTCACTGGAGCTCTGCCGGAGTTGCATTGGAGCTTCACCGGAGCCCCCAGTGCTGCATCGGAGCTCTGCCGGAGTTGCATTGGAGCTTCGCCGGAGCCACCGGTGCTGCGTTGGAGCTCTGCCAGAGTTGCATTGGAGCTTCGCCGGACGCCGTCGGTGCTGCGTTGGAGCTTCGTCGGACGCCGTCGGTGCTGTGCTGGAGCTTCACCGGACGCCGGTGGTGCGCCATGACGAGCTGCAGTGCAGCTTTTGCCGGGGTGCAGCGGTGCTGTGTCGAAGCAGTAGCGTGCTTTACTGCCCCCGTGACTTTGTTATCATCGAACGGTTACCAGGGTGCTGATCGGACGGCTGCCTAGCCGGATGATTTCTCTAAGAAATCATCTTTATAGCAGTGGCCTTTTTTTACAATGTATAACATTTTTTTGAAACTATCAATTTTTTTAAACACATAATTTTTTATATGTCACATATTAACAAAATTATTTGGTGTAACATATGTATTTAGTTTTTCTAAGATATAAACAAAAGTAAAAGGAAAAAATACACACATGATGGCAGCATGACGTCAACATGGCGAAACACATGGTTATGGTGCCGGCTCACTACCGACTCTCTGTAGCGACACGGTCTTGTGTCTCGCAGCAACCTAGATATAGACTCGCCTAGAGGCTAGGCCCCTCGTGGGGCTATCCATTGATTAGGTGCACATTTTACTTGTGAAAATCCGACACCCACGAATGATTGATTTATGAAACCTTTCATAAATTCTCTCCTCCCCACCTATGAATTCAACCGGGATGGGCCTCTGCCGCTAATCCCGCCCCAATTGATTTGTTCCACATCAGCCCGTAAGATGAATTACGTAGAAAATGTACATGGATTTAGCACGAGCGCCCCTATGTCTCGCTTAACGTGAGGCGTAGGGAACTCTCGTGTGAAGGCAATCACAAGATGATCCGGTCGAGGTGTGCGGGAGGCACAACCTAATTGTTGTTGTGTTTTTTTTGCATGTTTTTTTTTGTTGTTTTTTGCTTTCTTTTCTTCTACTTTTGTTTATACTTCCAAATGCTCTAAATAAATATATTAAAAACACTTTACATAAAACATTTGAAAAAAATGTTAACCAAGCGTTTGAAAAAAGTTAAATGTGTATAGAGAAAATGTTTTTCCGAGCACAGTACAGACGCAAACGCTCATACATTCACCCATATGACGCATACACACACACACACACCCTATCCCTATGAGCACCTTCGAAAGACTGAGCCGGCATATCATCTTAAAATTTACGAAGTCACCATAGGCACCTCGTCGTCGACGGAAACGTCTCTTCACACTGAATGCGCATCGCCGGAAAATCATAAAAAAAATCTAGGAATAAATGCGAGCATCAGGACTTGAACCCTGGTGGGCTGAGGATACCACAGTCCTTCTTAACCGTCCAACCACAGGTTGGTTCGCTATAGAGAAAATGTTTCTCATGTGTAAGAAAAAATGTATACAAAAAATATACAATGTGCTAAAAAGGTTGATCATGTATTTATAAAATATTAACCAAGCATTTTAAGAAAAAAAATGTCAAACAAGTATTTGAAAAATATTAATCAAGAATTTTTAAAATGTTAAGTGTGTACATATTTTTTGACCATATATTTGAAAAATGTTAATATTATATTTAAAAATATTTATAAATCATTTTTAAAATGTGATAAAAAGTCTTGACCATGTATTCAAACAATGTTAATCTTGTACTTGAAAAATGTTTACCAAACATTTGCAAAAATGTTAAATGTGTAAACCCACCGACCTAACACATCTAGTGGGCTAGGTCTGTGAAAGTACCAGCGGCCGAGCGGAAATGTACATCATCGTAAGCCCACCTAACCCAAGCCCACAATACGGCCCACCAGCGACGCGGAACTCGCCGACCCAAACCCGCAGCAAAGCCAGTCACGCAAATCGCGGTCCCGTGCAGCCGCCGTGGCCCTCCTCTCCTGTGGCCGCCGCTGCCGTGCACCACCGCCGCCGCCGCCAGCGCAACCCTATCAGCCATTGCGCCGACAGTCACAGCACACCCTAGAATTCACCATCCCGCCGCCGCATGCGCTAGCCCGGGACCTAGCCTGCTCGCGGATCCATCGTCGCTTCGCCCGACGCGACCCGCGATGCATCGCGCCATGCGGCTGCGCTGCCTCCTGCGCCCTCCGCCGTCTTGCGGTACCGTGCCCCTCGCCACCCCCGCGACCGTCGGCGGTGGCGCCGGGAGATTTGGCGCGCCCGACGGGGCACGGAGGCTGGGTGCGCCGCGCCTGCCCTTCGGCGAAGGGGGGCGGCTCTGCCGGTTCTACAGCTCGAAGGAGGGTGTCGGGAGCGCGGAGACGGCTGCGGGGAGTGGCGGCGGCGGCAGCAACCAGCAGGAGCACGCGCGGCTCGGGGAGAAGGACCAACAGGAGTGGCTTAACGGCGAGCGGTTCGTCACCGGCTGCAAGAGGCGGGAGTCGCCGTTCCTCACCAAACGGGAGCGCTTCCGCAACGAGTTTCTGCGCCGCGCCGTGCCTTGGGAGAAGAGCAGCCTCACGTGGAGCAACTTCCCGTACTACGTCGAGTAAGCACTATGGAACGCAACGCACACCACCTGCTTGGTGTTTTTCCTCCCTAGCGTGGACTAACTCAGTTGCATTTCACCACCTCTCCTTTGTGTTGCAAGTAAGAATGCGAAGCAGCTGCTGACCGAGTGTGTGGCATCACACCTGCGGAACAAGGATGCTACTTTGGAGTACGGTTCTCGGCTGCAGTCGTCCGGTGGGAGGATATTGCTCCAGAGCTTGTCAGGTGTTGTGCAGGAAGGATTACAATTTCTTCCAAATGTGTGCCATTCTGCTTGCATGGATGATGAGATTTTACATTTATTGCAGGAACTGAGCTTTACCGGGAGAGATTGGTAAGAGCGATTGCTCACGAGTTACGCGTACCATTGTTGGTTCTGGACAGCAGTGTTCTAGCTCCATGTGTAAGTTAATCTTTGCCTATTTTAAAAGCTTAAGACTGCAGTTTTGTGGGCAAACCTAATGGCTCACCTTGTAGGATAATGGTGAAGATTGTTCAGAGAGTGAGGAAGAGAATGGTCAACCGGAGTCAGAAGATGAAGGCTCAGAATCAGAAGGGGAAGATGAAGATTATAATGAAGCTAAGTCTGGTGAAAGTGACGATGACGTAGTTGGCAAATCAGTGGAGAACCTCAAGAAGTTAGTTCCGCGCACTCTTGAGGAATTTGCCAAGGTGTTTATTTCTGTTATGCTGCTAAATCATATAGTATTAAAACATGACATTTGATAATGCCTGCCATCTTGCTCTTTTATTTTATTTGAATATACTGAGCGATGTACCTTTACTTTGTATCTATAACAATCTATTTAAAAAATCAGGGGTGGAAGACCTACAAACAAAGAGTTTTTTGCTGCAAAATAGTAAATAGTATAAAAGGCTTAATGTTGATATTAGTGTCTTGTAGTAAATTTCTGATTAGCGATTTTGCATCTAATAGTGTCAGTCTCATGTGATGGTCTTGTTTCCATCTTTTCTACTGACATGCTAATTAATGTTGAACCCGTTTTCCTCCTTTCTTGTGTTTGCTTCTCATTCTGGCTTACAACTTATACCTTGAGTTCTTGTCTTAGGGAGTTGTTAGTGCGCAAGAAAATTCTTCAGCAGCAGAAGAATCCACCGCTGAGTCGCCTGAAGAAGAGAAAAGGCCTCTCCAAAAAGGTACATAACTAAGTTTTTTTTTCTTGAGTGGTTTCCCCAATGTTGGCTGCAGATTAGATAACATTGTTAATCATGACACTGATAATTGGTCTTATTTTAGTAAGTAGCCACTTCCCCCCTTGGTGGAACGAACCTACCTATTGCCTGTGGAAGTTACAGGCTAAGCTCTGCCGTAGGTTAATATGTCATGTTATGGGAATTAACTCAGGTCTAATTGCTTGTTAAGTACATGCCCATCTGATAATATTCAATCCTTTCATCTTGAATTATCTCATTCTGTTTTCTGTGTGTACAATGTTCTGCATTAGATAAATGGTTGTCAGCTAGATCGTGAACAATGTATATAGCCAGTAGCCAGTTGCATTCTAGTGTTAATGTGTTATTCACTTATTCTTTGTCAAGGTAAACCGAAGCTTCACTAGCCACAAAACACTTGAATCATCAACTTCTCTACGCAAACAACTTTCCTCCAAAGTTTAAGACATGTTTGGTTCAGAGACTAAATTTGCCAATATTTGCTACACTTTCTTGCCATACATGGCTAAGGTTTGGCAATCAAAATTGACGCTACACTTTAGGCAATCTTGCCACATTTTTCTGAGTCAATGACACGTGGGGTCTAGATTGCATGAAAAGAATCTTGCCACAAGTGTGGCAGCAAACTAAACAGGGGCCTAACTCAGTCAAACTTGCCTAACTTGTGTTGTGGCAGCCTTAGTATACCAACCAAACACGCCTTTAGCTCTTTGTATTGACAAGAAGTTCAGTACTCCAGCTATTTTATGAGAATGAGGTCAATATAATTCAGCTATACCACTTGCTTAAGTTTCATAGGATTGTACCTATTGGTGAATATGAAATTCAGGCTGGACCATTTTAATACATACCGTACTCTGTATGAAGACATCACCTACTTTCCTCATCACTGTTTCAGGTGATAGGGTGAAGTATGTTGGAGAGTCAGTGCTTGCTGAAGCAGATCACAGGTACTTGTTGGTAGTTCTGCTCTCCTTTTGGTTTAAGCCACTTTTATCATGATATTTCTTCCTTTGCATTGAACTTCTTTCAACTTATTAGACTCATGTATTGTACCTCACTTGATTTGCTACTTTTAAGGCTAAGCAATACATGTGCCTTTTAGCTGACCATGGCATCATGCATGGATTGATGCATCCATGCACAGGCCATCACATGACTGCTATGTGTTATATGATGTGATGAGTTTCACCATGAAGTTCACATATTGTTAGTCCGTTCATGTTGTTGGTTGTCTCACGGTAGGACTGGCCACCTGGGTACTTGCTGATCCAGGTGTATGCATAGTTGCATGTTTGTTCATTTGAGTTCTTGTGTGCGTGTTGTTAGTTCTCTCTGCATGCATGCTTTTGCATTAGTAATGCTGGCGAGGTTGGTGCCTGGTGTCGGGAGGGCATGTAGCACATGTTTGCAGTGTTCATTCTCTGTCATCTAACGTAGCTACGGACCGTCTTACTAATTGAGCTTCTTTCACTTATCATGATGCATATCATCTCTCATATCACAGGGTCATTTTGGGGAAAATACCAACTCAAGAGGGAGCAGCAGAAGCCTTTACCTTTATTAGCGGCAGGTGGGTGGATAAATCTTTTCTTGAATAGATTAAGAAGGCTTGTCTGCATGTCTTATTTCATGTCTGTCTGCATCTTTAGCTTTTCATGCCTTTGGATAGTTGTTATCTACTCCCTCCGTTCCTAAATCTAAGTCTTTTTAGACATTTCAAATGGACTACAACATACCGATGTATGTAGACATATTTTAGAACGTAGATTCACTCATTTTGCTTCACATGTAGTCACTTGTTGGAATCTCTAAAAAGACTTATATTTAGGAACGGAGGGAGTATATGGGTAGATCTAATTTTTGAAGTTTCTCATTTCAACAATATGGGTCAAGAAAAAATCTTGTGTTGGAACCATATGTTGTTCGTGGGCATATTCGGAAACTTCTGCAAGTTCTGTTGAATGCTTTGCTGTGCTTATACATATAATTTATGCGTCTTTAGTTTGATTTTTACTATGCTTCTGTTCATCTCAGTAGTCCACGTCGGCATTGTTTCTGATGTATAATGATTTGGTTTCACATTTTTATGTCTTACGATATTGTAAGCTTATCGCTGAACATTCTTAAAATTCACTATTCCCTTATGATTTTTTTTATAATTCAACATTCTTTGAACTGTTAAAATCGCAGAACTTTATCAAATGGACAGCGTGGAGAGATATACGAGATCAATGGTGATCAAGTGGCTGTTTTATTTGACCCTCCTGAGGAGAAGCTGGATGATGGTAAAAATGATGAAGCTAACAAAGAGCAAGATGCTAAACCATCAGTTTGCTGGATTGACAGTATGTTTCTATTCTGAAGCATCCATATCTACATTCAGCTTGGATACTCTGCAATTTTAACAACGATCTTGTTTTGTAATTTTAGCTCAGGATATTGTGCTTGACCATGACACTGAGGCGGAAGATTGGCATATCGCGATGGAAGCATTTTGTGAGGTAATTTCACACAATATCTTTTGTATGGAACATTTTTTTCTTGACATTTCTTGTCTTTGTGCATGCATACATTTGAATAGCTTTGACCACCATTCTATGCTGGGTACACTTGGTGTTATGCTTGTGTGCTGCAATTGCAGTGTCCATTCCATCTGGTCTGCTCAGTAAACTTACCTCTTCTGGATTCCCTTTGCTTGTACAAATAGGCACTGCCATCTCTTCAACCAGCCATTGTTTACTTTCCGGACAGTTCACAATGGCTTTCTAGGGCAGTTCCAAAATCAAATCGCAGAGAGTTTATCGAAAAGGTAGAGGAAATGTTTGACCAGCTTAATGGACCTTTAGTGTTGATATGTGGGCAGAACATACTCGAGGCAGCACCCAAGGATAAAGATCCAGTAAGCAATAGAAACTCATCTAGTCGCATTCTCACCTTCTTGCATTCTATTATATATATTTCTTTTCTTACTTTTGTTATGAATAAATACAGAAGGCGCTGATGTTTCACAATCTCTCTCGCCTGTCTCCACTGGTAATTTCTTGCTAATCTATTCAAGAATATGTGTTTGTTTCGTAGTTTCTCTCTGTTATAGCTGATTGAGAAAACATCCTCATTCTCCCATCTAGCTTTTTAATTGTCTCTTGTGCTCATCTAGCCATCTAGGTATTAGTTATGGCACAGTATGTGGCTAGTTTATTGCATCTATGAGGTCTTCAAACTGAAGAGACCTGCAAAAGTATCATGCTATTTTCCCTTGCTCTTTTGTATCCTCATTTGGCCGTTCCCTCATTTGTTTTGTGTTACCAGTGGTGGGTAACTCTGGGAGTGAAAGAAACTTTAGCATTGATAACATGTATACATTGCTTAACCTAACCTGCCAAATATTCCCATGGGCTCTGTTCATTGTGCTCATCCCACATTATTAGCATAGAGTAAGGGATAGGTTTGATATAGCTGGATAAGTTAGCAGTTGACCGCTTGGTATGCTAGCTTGCGTGACCTCACATCATTTTTATTTTTGAAGAAAATTCAAAAGCAACCCCATATATGCTTAGTCCCTGTGCCAGATCAAGGTGAGAGTAAGTGCAACATTATAAGCCTGCTAGCAAGCAAGGCCTGGCCAGACCTGGTCGAAACAATGTTTGTCTTAGCTGATCCAGGTTGGCCGGCCTTACCAGGTGCCCAACTCCAGACAGGTCTGGCAAAGACTGCCTGGTGGCAGGTTGCTGTTATTGTACTGCACTGCACTAAACTGTAGATAGTTGCATAGAACGATTAACAAATCTACAGTTGGTTGCAGAGAATTGTTATCAAATCTAGTTGGTTGCAGAGAATAATTATCAAATCTAGTAAAATATTGCTGTCACAACTATCAGAAGAGTCTTGCCGTAAGTTTATATGTCAAAAACTAGCATAATGGAAGTGCTTTTATGAAGCCACCACGATTTAAATGCACCCTCCAAAATCGGCAATGCTTTTCATTGTTAACCTAACAGATGCTCTACCTTAGCGAAGTAGGTAGAAAACATAATTGGGTCATTCTCTGCCTTGTTGCATGATGTTCTGCAGTCGAATTTACATTGTTCCTGTGAGCTACTTTTCTTTGCAATAATGTCTTGGAGAGTTGGTTTCATTTATGGTGGGATTGCCATAGCAATGGCTAAAAATTTGTACTTGGTTGAAATTTGTATTTTTCAGACATCATCCTTGAAGAGGCTGGTAGGGGGACTACAAGGGCGGAAGCCTTCAAAGTCCAATGGCATAACGAAACTCTTCGGAAATAAATTCTATATTCCTTTACCAAAGGTAAGTTTACACTATTTTAGTCTCCAAAAGTACTATTATGTTATTCAGTGTTGATTGCACTCTCCTGCTGATCTGAAAACGTACAAACTACAAGCCCTCCTAGTTTGGACGATGCTGTTATCTTTACAGCTGTGTGATACTTCTTTTTATGTTTAGGATGATGAGCAACTGAGAGTTTTCAATAACCAGATTGCAGAGGACAAAAAAATAATCGTTTCAAGGCATAACCTTGTAGAATTGCACAAGGTATTGGAAGAACTATTTGAGCTCTAATCAGTAGATTTAGTCAATTGCTTTTCATTTCCATTACTTGACCAGTTGACCTACATATGACAACGACTGATTCGCTTCCCCAAGTGCTTGCGTGTAAGTTCTGACATGTAAATGCAGGTGCTTGAAGATCATGGGCTATCATGTGAAAATCTGTTGCATGTGAAGTTAGAGAGCATTATTCTGACGAAGCAAAGTAAGTCTGCTAACCGGACCCATATTATGATGCATATCCCCTTTTCCTGAATCATGGTTGCCAGTGCTGCTTATGTGCGAATAGATCATATCAAAGTTTGGATTAAACAATGTCCGGCTTCAAGTTTATTGGTGCACATGATTATTGTTCTGGTGTTTGAGTGGCATACTAGCATGCATTTTCATTTATTGATCCTACGGTAGTTCTAACTCAACATTGCTATTCTTGTTAAGGAACCTTTGTTTGCACTGTGCATATTGATCCCAGTTGAACTGCAACTGGAGTACATGACCAGTGCTCAGTCCGTGCGCATGGGCCCAAAATTTTGAAGTTGCATCACCTTATGATTGGCATTATAAGCTAAATAAAATTAATACTCCCTCGTAATGAATGTAACACCTCTCACCTGTCTTAAGTACAACCTTTTATTTCAGCTTATAGATTCCTCTAGTCTGCTCTGGACTTTCTCTTTCTCTGCCTTCCTTTTCCCTACGAATCCCCCATATTCCTACCATATCCCCCGTTCCTCTCCAGCTGACCGCTGGCATAGCTAACGGCAATGGGTCTACTTTGTATACAGTTTTACTAGTTGATCTAGTTTTTAGGCTACTGGTTTTTGTGTTCGAGGTTACTCCTCCCAGTGTGGAGTTGTTTTTCCCTTGTTGATTTTAGTGTTTATCATCATAGCTCGGCACCTTTGGATCTGGGCAGCGACATGGGTTAATAATCCACAGGCGTCAACTTCTCTGTCTGTTTCTCCTTCCTTCGTTCTTTAGTTGAATTCTAGATCTGAACTACCTAGGGTTTACACTGGATGCTCCTTACCATCTTCAATCATCAATCTCTGGTCACTGTGGTTGGAGTCCCCAACATCATCGGTATACAATGGTGTAGGATGCAGCTGCATGGCATGCCACCTTGTTTACACGACTTGTCGTTGGCGATCACCAAAGTTCCTCCATCAGTCCTAAATGGCAATCGGGCCAAGGAGACCCTCTCCTCATTTCTCAATCCTTACTTGCTGAAATGCTGCAGTTGCTAGATCCAACCACAATATCGTGGTCAACAAGCTGCAACAGCCATCCCTTGCCAGATGTATCCTCGAAATATGTTTGTATTTGTTTTCTCGTTGCTGCAGGTGCTTGTGGGTGTATGACTGCATGGTGATGAACTTTCATCACACCATCAAAGAACTTAAAGCGTCTTAAGTTGGAGCAGGACAGTTACTTGCTGCACGCATTTGTAATTTTGTATGTGGATGCAGGAGCGGAGAAGGTCATTGGATGGGCTAGAAGTCACTATTTGTCGTCAGCGATTAATCCTTCCATAAAGGGTGACAAGCTAGTCATTCCCCGTGAGAGGTGTTCCCTCAGTTGTCTGGGCATTCAGTTGTATCTATGGCTGGGCACTGACTGTTGATATCTTTTCTTCTTTGATTGAAGTCTGGACCTAGCAATCGAGAGGCTAAGGGAGCTGGAGGCTTCAACTAAGTCACTTTCTGAAAACGTGAAGGTAATTTAAGTTGTTTGGTTGTTCCTTGGAGTTAACCATGCCTGTTCTTATGTAGCAAGATTATGCTGTGATGATGTCCAACCTCAAAGAGTGTCTTGCTGCAGATGTTGGCAAAAGATGAATTTGAGCGCAATTTCATATCAGCAGTTGTACCTCCCCATGAAATTGGAGTTAAATTTGAAGATATTGGTGCTCTTGAGGATGTCAAGAAGACGCTGGATGAACTTGTTACTCTTCCAATGAGGAGACCAGAGCTTTTCTCGCGTGGGAACTTGCTAAGGGTAATAATGCTTTCCGTTTGCATTTTCATATGTACCTGTAGCATTTTGGGCTTCATAATACCGAATTTGACCCCTTGTTCCATATGGGCTTACAAACTACTGTGACTGCCAATTTATAGCCAGGCAACATTGAATTAGTATCCCAACACAGAAAGAACCTTAGTTTTATCTTTAATTCCTAACTTCTAAATAAAAAAGGTACTTGTGATTTTCATGGGGTGTTTGGTGCTATGCCGCTGGAAGTTTGTTTAGTGCTCAGCTAATACTCAATGTTACCCGATGTTGTTTTATAGTTAATGATTACGGAGATTTTAGCAGAGAGGTTTTCCTGTGGATGTCTACTAAAGCAGAGAAAAGAAAATCCTAAACGTACATAATTGGTCCTCTAGTCTAGTGAGTTGGAATTTTTTTAGTGAGCCAGCACTAGCATTGCAAGTCTGCAGTAGATGAAACAATGGATCGGGTTGCTATCCTTAACCAAGCCTCAGGCTAGAGAGTTTTCCTTTTTCCTACAGTAATTTCATTCCTGATATCCAATACCAACAACAACAAACAACAACAACAAAGCCTTTAGTCCCAAACAAGTTGGGGTAGGCTAGAGGTGAAACCCATAAGATCTCGCAACCAACTCATGGCTCTGGCACATGGATAGCAAGCTTCCACGCACCCCTGTCCATAGCTAGCTCTTTGGTGATACTCCAATCCTTCAGGTCTCTCTTAACGGACTCCTCCCATGTCAAATTCGGTCTACCCCGCCCTCTCTTGACATTCTCCGCACGCTTTAGCCGTCCACTATGCACCGGAGCTTCTGGAGGCCTGCGCTGAATATGCCCAAACCATCTCAGACGATGTTGGACAAGCTTCTCTTCAATTGGTGCTACCCCAACTCTATCTCGTATATCATCATTCCGGACTCGATCCTCCCTCGTGTGGCCACACATCCATCTCAACATACGCATCTCCGCCACACCTAACTGTTGAACATGTTGCCTTTTAGCCGGCCAACACTCAGCGCCATACAACATTGCGGGTCGGACCGCCGTCCTGTAGAACTTGCCTTTTAGCTTTTGTGGCACTCTCTTGTCACAGAGAATGCCAGAAGCTTGGCGCCACTTCATCCATCCGGCTTTGATTCGATGGTTCACATCTTCATCAATACCCCCATCCTCCTGCAGCATTGACCCCAAATACCGAAAGGTGTCCTTCTGAGGTACCACCTGGCCATCAAGGCTAACCTCCTCCTCACACCTAGTAGTACTGAAACCGCACATCATGTACTCGGTTTTAGTTCTACTAAGCCTAAACCCTTTCGATTCCAAGGTTTGTCTCCATAACTCTAACTTCCTATTTACCCCCGTCCGACTATCGTCAACTAGCACCACATCATCCGCAAAGAGCATACACCATGGGATATCTCCTTGTATATCCCTTGTGACCTCATCCATCACCAATGCAAAAAGATAAGGGCTCAAAGCTGACCCCTGATGCAGTCCTATCTTGATCGGGAAGTCATCAGTGTCTGACATCACTTGTTCGAACACTTGTCACAACATTATCGTACATGTCCTTGATGAGGGTAATGTACTTTGCTGGGACTTTGTGTTTCTCCAAGGCCCACCACATGACATTCCACGGTATCTTATCATAGGCCTTCTCCAAGTCAATGAACACCATATGCAAGTCCTTCTTTTGCTCCCTATATCTCTCCATAAGTTGTCGTACCAAGAAAATGGCTTCCATGGTCGACCTCCCAGGCATGAAACCAAACTGATTTTTGGTCACGCTTGTCATTCTTCTTAAGCGGCGCTCAATGACTCTCCCATAGCTTCATTGTATGGCTCATCAGCTTAATTCCACGGTAATTAGTACAATTCTGAACATCCCCCTTGTTCTTGAAGATTGGTACTAATATACTCCGTCTCCATTCTTCTGGCATCTTGTTTGCCCGAAAAATGAGGTTGAAAAGCTTGGTTAGCCATACTATCGCTATGTCCCCGAGACCTTTCCACACCTCAATGGGGATACAATCAGGGCCCATCGCCTTGCCTCCTTTCATCCTTTTTAAAGCCTCCTTGACCTCAGACTCCTGGATTCGCCGCACAAAACGCATGCTGGTCTCATCAAAGGAGTCGTCCAGTTCAATGGTAGAACTCTCATTCTCCCCATTGAACAGCTTGTCGAAGTACTCCCGCCATCTATGCTTAATCTCCTCGTCCTTCACCAAGAGTTGGCCTGCTCTGCCCTTGATGCATTTGACTTGGCCAATATCCCTCGTCTTCCTCTCTCGGATCTTGGCCATCTTATAGATGTCCCTTTCACCTTCCTTCGTGCCTAACCGTTGGTAGAGGTCCTCATATGCCCGACCCCTTGCTTCACCAACAGCTCGCTTTGCGGCCTTCTTCGCCATCTTGTACTTCTCTATGTTGTCTGCACTCCTATCCAGGTATAGGCGTTTGAAGCAATCTTTCTTCTCTTTAATCGCCTTCTGGACATCATCATTCCACCACCAGGTATCCTTATCTTTCGCTTCTCCTTCCCCTGGACACTCCAAGCTCCTCCGAGGCCACCTTATGAATGCAAGTTGCCATCTTCGTCCACACATTGTTCGCATCTCCTCCTTCCTCCCAAGGGCCCTCCTTAATGACCCTCTCCTTGAACGCTAGAGCTACCTCCCCCTTGAGCTTCCACCACTTCGTTCTAGTGACTTTGGCACGCTTATCCCGCTGGACACGAATCCGAAAGCGGAAGTCAGCAACCACCAGCTTATGCTGGGGTACAACACTCTCTCCAGGTATCACCTTACAGTCTAGGCACGCACGCCTATCTTCTCTTCTCGAGAGGATGAAATCAATCTGGCTAGAGTGTTGGCCACTTACTAAAAGTCACCAGATGTGATTCTCTCTTTCTAAAGAGGGTGTTAGCTACAATCATGTTGTAGGCTAGAGCAAAGCTTAAGACATCTCCTTCTTGATTCCTGATGCCATAGCCAAAGCCCCCGTGCGCCCCTTCAAAACCTGTGTTAGATGTACCCACGTGGCCATTGAGGTCTCCTCCTATGAAGAGCTTCTCACCAATCGGTACACTCCTAACCATGTCTTCCAGGCCTTCCCAGAACTCCCTCTTGGTGTTCTCATTGTGGCCTACTTGCGGGGCATACGCGCTGATAACATTGAGAACCAAGTCCTCAACTACCAGCTTGACCAGGATAATCCGGTCCCCACGTCTCTTGACGTCTACCACTCCATACTTGAGGCTCTTGTTGATCAAGATGCCTACGCCATTTCTGTTTGCAGCCGTCCCTGTGTACCACAGCTTGAAACCGGTATCCTCCACCTCCTTCGCCTGATATCCAATACCATTAACAGTAAATATTACATGCTTATAACTTCATGCTTTAGGGATTCAGGATAAATTGCTGTAGCTGTACTAATGTGATGCCATTTTATGCCATACAACACAACTCAACTTCATAAATCAAGCTCCTCCATGCAAAAACACTGCTAGAATTCTTACAGCACTTCCTATAAAATAAGAATATCTCTGAAGAAACGTCTAAATCTTAGTTTGCTTTCTTAGATGTGTACTTCTGTATGCATATCTTTATGTTTTTCATAGTTGTATGTTTAACATGATGTATCTGTATGGACCTTTGTTCAGCCTTGCAAAGGAATATTGCTTTTTGGGCCTCCTGGAACTGGAAAAACTCTTTTGGCAAAGGCACTTGCGACAGAAGCTGGAGCAAATTTTATCAGCATAACTGGTTCTAGTCTCACGTCGAAGGTAAATTTATTTGAATTCGGCGTATAGGAGTTATATTATGTGACAACTGAATGGAATGTTAATGATGAATCGCTTCTATATTACCTGAAGAGTCCGTTCTCCTATTCGACCATATCCTGCACCTATTTTATGTTTTTTCAGTTCACAAAAAATTGCGTGGTTAGCTCCCTCGGCCCCTCCTGTATCGAATGTACTGTTAGTTGCGGACTGATAGCAGCATACCTGAAGCAACCAGAACACTTCATTGGATGTGTAATACAGCAATACTGGACATTATCTTTGTAAACAAAGACTGGCAGTAACCATTTATGGTTTTGTCAGATTGCACTAGTCTGCCACCTTTCCATGTAATATGCTGGTACTATAGTGATAGTCAAATCTCTCTATTCAGCACTGCATTGATCTACAGTTTCTCCCCGCTGCGAGTGCGGCCTGCTGCTTTACATGAAACAATGAAGCCAAATATCGAAGTTCATCTCTTGTGTGAATTTTCTTTTCCTGGAATGTATCCATTATTTGACAACTTTAATTCACTTCCATCATTTTCTGTCAACAGTGGTTTGGAGACGGTGAGAAGCTCACCAAAGCCCTTTTCTCGTTTGCAAGTCGGCTAGCTCCTGTTATCATATTTGTGGATGAGGTGAGTTTTCATTTGATCAAACATACTGAAGTAGGTGTTTTATATTCAGGACGGCATCCTTATCATTTTGACAGGTCATGCGGAATCTCCTGACCCATACAATTTTGATTTGCTAATGGTAGGTTGACAGCTTACTTGGTGCAAGGGGTGGTGCAATGGAGCATGAAGCAACGAGAAGGATGCGCAATGAATTTATGGCAGCTTGGGATGGTCTAAGGTCCAAAGACAGTCAAAGGATCCTTATTCTTGGTGCAACAAACCGTCCATTTGATCTAGATGACGCTGTAATACGTCGTTTGCCTAGGAGGTAAAATCTGCATTGATGTGCTTGTGCTGTGCATGGGAAAATATTATTTTGGCTCGAGTGACTTAAATGTGATGATATGTCAACATGACCTGCAGGATATACGTGGACCTTCCGGATGCGCAGAATAGGATGAAAATTCTCAAGATATTACTTGCCAAAGAAAACATAGAATCTGAATTTGGATTTGACGAACTAGCCGATGCAACAGAAGGTTACTCTGGGAGTGACTTGAAGGTATCATGCTCAAGCCATCCACAGCTGTTCTATTCTTCTCCCTCGCGTACCAAATTATCTGCTGTCCACTTCACCTATGTGTAACTCGTTTGGTGCATTTTCTGCAGAACCTATGCGTAGCTGCAGCATACAGGCCAGTTCATGAACTGCTAGAAGAAGAAAAGAAGGTGGCATTTCCTTGCTTTTAGTATTACTTGTTGCATTCTAAGTTTATTCACCATGGATCTTCCTCTTGATGTCTTTGCTCACCTGGTTGCCACCTTCTCTTAGGGGGCTGTGGGCAGTACGAAAACTTCTTTGAGGTCCTTAAAGTTGGATGACTTTGTCCAAGCGAAAGCCAAGGTAAACAGAAACCAACTGTCTGTTGACTGTGCTGTGCACTCCCGTGGATATTTAACGTTTCATGTTTGATTGTTTTCATTTTTGCTGTGCAGGTGAGCCCATCTGTTGCCTTCGATGCCACAAGCATGAACGAGCTAAGAAAATGGAACGAACAGTACGGAGAAGGCGGCAGCAGGAGCAAATCGCCATTCGGGTTTGGCAGCTAACATGATTCCGGTAGCAGTTTTGCCACACTGTATCACTTGTAGTACCAATGTGCTCCGATTTAGCCATAGAGAGTCAGATCAGCGATAGCGCTATTCCTTTGAAACTCTGATGTCCACCTTTTGCGGTTTTGCCTGTAGCGTCCACTCTGCTCCTTTCTCCACTTTTCGGTACTCACCCAGAGCCCTATTTGAGCGGTACTACGGTGGCCCTGTTTCGTTGAGAAACACGCCTGACGAACACGGAAGTTTCCTGAGCCTGTGATGGTAGTGATACACGGGGTCGCCCATTTATTTGTGTTGTACACCGTTGCCGCCGAGGCCTGATCAAAATGTAAATAGATCCAGAAATTTTTGCACCCAGAACAGCTGACGGTGTACGTCTGTAAAATAAACCACGTATTCTGTTGCTTCGTTTCAACTGTTTATTTTTTTCCTGACTGGATAATGATTTCTGCACAAGTGTCTGCTTAAGGGTAAGCCAAACGTGCTTTTATTTGTTGTGTTCCACATTTATATTGCCTCTGCTGCTGCTGCCGTTTCGCTGTCGCTTCTTAACCGCCTGGGTACGTTGTTTCGGGCAAGAGATGGCTCTTGGTACGTTTGTCCCTTCCTGGTTCCTGTTTTTAACCGGCAAATAGTGTAGCTCCTCCTATATTTTTCAAGATTTTCGTCGTAGTACGCTAACTTGACCTAAGTCGGCACGTTCTACTAGCAATTTATTTTCTGCAGCGGACGCCTTTTTGTGCATGGCAGCATGCACCTCGTATACAAGCGCTGATGGGCGTCATCAGATCGAACCAAAATCTCTTCTCTGCTGGCACGGTACGAACTTATCTACTACCACTATAAAAAAATAAGAGAGGCAGATCCAAATAACAAGAGCCGTCTATCTGAGATATTCAAGGGTCTAAATTATCTCCATGTTTAACAAAGCAAGCCACGCAACAATTAAGCAACACCCACGCCATCGCTAATCATACCGGCCGCTTCGGAATAAAAAAACAACCAAACCGCTCCTGACACCACGCCCACACCACGATCTTTTTCGCCTGCTCTTCCGGGCGCCCCCCCAACGGACGCCAGGACGGGCGGGCCTCCGCCGCCCGCTGATCCACCGGGCTCCGGCGCCACCCGCTGAGCACGCCCCTCGCCTATCGAGAAATTGAATCTTTTACCCCACTTTATTTCTCCATAAGATTATTTGCCTCTCTTAAGAGGCTACCGAGTGGGGTCCGGGATCATTGTCATTGAAACAATCACAGGGCAAATTATCCAACCCCTTGTAAAGTGGGGCAAATCATCCAACCCGGGCGTGCTCAGCGGGTGGGCGGCAGTTGGGCGGCGCTGCCCGGTGAAGTGGCGGCGTTCGGTGGTGAAGCAGCCCCGGGGTAGGCGAGGGGGGATTGGATGAAACTGCCGCCTATGACCTGCGCCCTCCCTGCCGCCCCACCCTCCCACCGCTCCATCCTTGTGTTCCCTCACCGAACGCCCTCCCGACGACCACTTCTCCACCAGCAGCGCCACCCCGCTCCTCAGCTGCACCTCCACCAGCGAATGGCTGCTTCGATCAACATCGACAGTTTCACGGCGGGCTGTTCTGCGACAGGAGGATTCGCGGCGTGCTGGGTGGTCTCGGTGTCGATGCCATCGCGGGTTGCCTCCACTCCCCCGCCGTCGCCGCTCAACTCGGTCTCCGTCGGCGCCGCTCAATTCGGCCTCTGTTGCCGCTCCCCGATCGTCCTGCTTCGACCCCTCACCGGGTCCGTCCTTCTCCTTGCCAGCGACATCTTCCTCCCCACTCCACTTCCTGTTCCCATCTGGTTGATTATTGATTATTAACTTTCCGATTTTCTTATAGTTCTGACGAGAAGAAGTAGAGCTGGGAGGATGCGGAGTGATGTGGTGAGGAGCAACAGTTGCAAAGCATTAGCACTGCGGCAAACACACTTCTATGGTGGTGTAGTGCTTTCACGGACGAGGAAAAGAACGCATATACAAGCTCATATATTTGTTATCTTCTTTCCTGAATCATGATTCCTGTTCTGGAACTACTTCCATGTCCAATACTTTGGTGTCCGACCTTGGTATGTGTACAATTCAGTGGGTGTTCTACATTTTTTTCACAAGCATTGATGGTTAAATAGCAGCATCATACAAAAATTGGATGAATTAATACGTCATGTGTATAGTAGCATTGTTTATATCCCATCTTTTTTCCACCAAAAAAATCAACATTTATGCATGGTGATGGAAAGTAGTTTAATTATAGTCTTGGTATATAGTTTATCTTTCAGGAGGCTAGAAATTTATTTATATTCTGTGGAGACTAGAGAATTATTTTCTATTCTGTGGAGGCTACAGTTTCTTTTAATATTCTCACTTGCCCAAATGATGGGAAGTGAACAATTTTTTCCTTCACCAAAACTCTTCCAGGGAATCGTCGAAATTGTCAAAATTGTATCGTACTCATATAAAACGAACTCAGAATCAGATTAGTCAATACCTAGCAAACTTGCTGGATAGAAAGAACAACCTTAGTTTGGTTGGGTTCATCTTTGCACTGCTATTTGTAATGATGCTGAAAGATGAGTAATACAAGTTTTACCCACAGAAAGAAAGAATGTGAGCTCCTTAAAAGCATTATAATGCCAATTTATTGCCATTCTTACTCTTATATTCATGCAATGTTGATTTATGTTTTTATTGATCATTGGATGGACTATTTAAGTCTTGGTCGTAAGTATTTACTACCATTTATGAAGTTGGTAGCTCCTTTCGAACAATATATAAACTTTAGTGCATCTTAATGCAGGTATTGGTTGTCCATTTCCTTTCTGAACACATGAGCTTTGGTATGGATCTTGGGAGCAAGTCATCCTCAGTTTGCTTCCAGTGGAGTAGGTATGGGAAGAAGTGAGCTGAATCATCTATAGATTAAAGCTATGCTATCTGAATAGTTTCGTTAAATTATGTCTTCTTGACTTGCTCTTTATGTGTTTGCCAATGGCGGCACTGGCGGGGAAGTGGGGGAATATTAGGTCCTACCACACTAAGGAGCACATGTCTGTAGGGAAGGAGTTTATCGAGGATCTGTGAGCCAATAAATAATACGGAGACGTATGATATCAATATGGAACCCAGCCCAGTTTTGGTTCAGCACCTTTTGTTAGGAGCTCTTTTGGTGCAGGAATAATCAACTAAGATGACATTAGTAGTACTCCCTCCGTCCGGAAATACTTGTCATCAAAATGAACAAAAGGGGATGTATCTAGACGTATATTAGTTCTAGATACATCTCTTTTTATCCATTTTGATGACAAGTATTTTCGGACGGAGGGAGTATATGTCAACGTACAAGAGTTTGTGATGACCAAATATGAGATTTCTGGTGCTTAGGTGCGGGTGCCGTCGGTACTCCTCTGCTTCCCAACGGACTCTGACGTCCTGGTCTGATAGCAGAGAAGCCAAATCATGGCCAGTTCGTACCAGCATGTAACGCCCTCGATGCGACTATATCTCCCACGTGTCGAGGCACGACTTAGAAATATAGGCGCATTGAAAGCAATGTCGCAAGTCGGAAAATCATCACACATCCCATATACATATATAATATAAAGGAGAATAACATAGTTGGCTTACACTCGCCACGTCACATCAAAGTACATAAATAACATCCATCATACAATCACTCATGGCCCGACTACGGCGCCAAAATGGAAAAGACCCCCAACATGCGACAAGGCCCTGAATCTAACCCCGAATAGGCATCCCTACTGATCATAAGGAAAAGACACATAGTAACGCTGAGAGTCCTCGTCGTACTCCCACTTCAGCTCGAGCGCGCCATCCGGAGAGGTATCATCTGTCCCTGCATCTGGTGTAATAGTAATCTGTGAGCCACAGGGACTCAGCAATCTCGCACCCCCGCGATCAAGACTATTTAAACTTAATAGGTAGGAAAGGGGTAGTGTATAGGTGGAGCTGCAGCAAACGTCTAGCATGTATGGTGGCTAACTTATTCGCAAAAGAGAGCGAGAAGAGAAAGCAAAGCGCGAGCGAGGAACTAGAGAGCAACCTGCGCAAACATAACTCCAACGCCGTGTCCACTTTCCGGACTCCGCCGAGAAGAGGCCATCACGGCAACACACTCAGTTGATTCATTTTAATTTAATTAAGGTTCAAGTTATCTACAACCGGACATTAACAAATTCCCATCCGCCCATAACCGTGGGCACGGCTTTCGAAAGATCAATCCCAGTAGGGGGGTCCCAACTTAGCCCATAACAAGCTCTCACGGTCAACGAAGGAATAGACCTCCACCCAGGACACACCGATCAGACTCGGTATCCCGGTACAACAAGATGATTCGACAGGTTAAAACAAGACCAGCAACACCGCCCGACTGTGCCGACAAATTCCGATAGGAGCTGCACATATCTCTTTCTCAGGGCACACTCAGATGAGCGCTCCATACAACTAAAACCAAACCTCGAGTTTCCCTTAGGGGGCGCTGCACAGGACTCTAGTTCGGACCAACACTCAGAGGAGCATTGGCCCGTGGGGGGCTAAAATAAAGATGACCCTCGGGCTCCGGAAACCCAAGGGGAAAAGAGGCTAGGTGGCAAATGGTAAAACCAATGTTGGGCATTGCTGGAAAAGCTTTAATCAAGGCGAACTATCAAGGGGTTCCTATATAGCCCAACCGCGTAAGGGACGCAACAATCCGGGAACATAACACCGATATGACGGAAACTAGGGCGGCAAGAGTGGAACAAAACACTAGGCGAGAGGCCGAGCCTTCCACCCTTTACCAAGTATATAGATGCATTAAGATAACATAGCAATATAATGATATCCCAACAAGTAAATAAAGGTTCCAACAAGGAACGGCTCCAATCTTCACCTGCAACTAACAACGCTATAAGAAGGGCTGAGCAAAGCGGTAACATAGCCAATCAACGGTTTGCTAGGACAAAGATGGGTTAGAGGCTCAATCATGGCAATTGGGAGGCTGACAAGCAAGTGGTAGGCATCGTAGCATTGGCAAAGCAAAAGAGCGAGCAAACTAGCATAGCAAAGATAGTAGTGATTTCGAGGGTATGATCATCTTGCCTGCACAGTTGTCAGAGTTGACTGGATCCTCAAAAGCAAACTCAACGGGCTCCTCGTTAGCGAACTCGTCTCCCGGCTCTACCCAACAACACAAACAAGCAACAAGGATACAATCAACCACGTGCAAGGGCAACCAATAATATGCAAAGATGATATGCTATGCGGGATGCGATGCGGGATGCAAAATGCAAGACATGACAGGAAATACATGAACCTGGCCTCAACTTGGAAAACCAAGTGTGCCACTGGATAGAGGGGAAGAAATCCCCTGAAAACGATATAAAGATCATGGCAATCGGAGTTAGGGTTTGGAAATGGCAAGCGTTTTACTAAACGAACCGATCTGCGATTTACAGCAAGTAGGCTCCTAAATGCAATGAAATGAACATGCTATAGCCACCAAACATGAAAACAAATTGCATGGCAGGGATGTACTCAAGAAGCTTAACAAATCATCAGGACTGAGGCATAGGCAAATTCATACATTAAGGGGTTCAAACAAGCATGGCAAAACTGAATAAGCAAAACAGATTTCAGACTTAGCGAAATTAACGCTAGTCTGAAATTTCAGACCACGATGCTCTCTTCGGAGCAGCAAAACAACATGAAGCCTAACCTGAACATGGCAAGTAAGAGCATGGCATGGAGCTACTCAACAAGCTTAACAAAACACCCAGAATGACCTGGGGCCAAAAGGGTTCAACAAATACTCTAACAAGCACACGAACACCGATGAAACACAATCAGTTTTCAGACTTAGTGAAAACTGAGACATGCTGAAACTATAACTCACGGAGGCATGTAAACGAGCTCGATGCACTCACTACGGTGCAAGTCATGGCAAGGCAAGCACATATCCATTAAGAAGGTACAAAATGCTAGCTAGACATGGCAAGAACAATGGCATAGCATGCATGGATCACTAGCAACAGCCCCGGCAAAATCGCAAAAGAGTTCACGATCTGCCCAAATTAACAACTATGCAAAAGTTGAGCTCGATTGAGTCAACCTAGGATGCTCCAACATAACAAGTAAATACATGGATGGGTAGAGCACAACAAGCATAACAAATCACTCTTACTGATCATCCTCAAAAGAGGCACGGATCACTAGGAAACAAGCTGGACATATAGCATCATGAACTAAAACATCCCAGACTTAGTGATTTTCACTAAGTCCCTGAAATCAACAATCTCAGGTACCCCTCTTTGCAAGCTTGCACAAGACAACATACACATCCTAAAAATGCATGGGAGACATCTCTGGAAAGAAGACAACATGCTTAACAATTCATCCCAAAGGGGCACAGGCATATCATGCACACAATAATCATGGCAAAAATGACAAAAGTCAATGTAGAGCTAACGGATCTGCAATTTAACTCATGATGCCTCCTTCTAACAGCATTTTGGGCACCAAGATGACCTCAAATGCAAATGATGCAATGGAATGAAATGATGTACTCGTCGAGACGAAGATTTTGATATATCATATGTCCAAAACGGAGCCACGGATGCAAAGATATGATACGTCAAAGTTTGCATAAAAATCTGGTAGAGGAGAGGGAAAGTCAACCCAGATCCAGATCTAGGGTTCACTGTTCATAGGGCGCGCGCACTGTAGCAGGGGCGGATCCGGCGATGTCGGCGGCCGGCTCCGGCTCCGGCGAGCCCGGCCAGTGGCGAGGGGAGGCGGGGGCCGGCGTGGAGAGGCGCGGCGGTGGCGGCCCGGTGCGGAGGCGGTGGTGCTCCGGCCGCCGGGGCTGGGAGGGACGGCGGGGCTCGGCCGCGGCGAGCTTGGCGGCGATGGCGCAGCGGCGGAGGCGCGACGCGGGCTGCCGGCGTCGAAGAAGGAAGGCGCGGGCGGGGCGCGGCGGCTCGGGCCCGGTGGGGCGACGGGAGGGCCCGGCCTGGGTCGCGCGGGCCGGCGGCGCTGGCGGTGAAGTGGGGCGCGCGGGCTGCCACGTGGCAAGGCGGGACTGGCGGCGGCGATTTCGTCCGGCCGGGGACGGACGTGTCCGGCCGGGGACGGACGTGTCCGGCCGGGCGCGGTGGATCTCGTTTTTTTAGGGTTTCGAGGTAGGGGACGATCCAAAATGAGGGGGGTGTTTAAATAGGCATATAGGGAGCTAGGAGAGTCCAAATGAGGTGCGGTTTTTGCCCACACGATCGTGATCGAACGACCGAGACGATGGAGCAGAGTTTGGTGGGTTTTGGGCCAAATTGGAGGGGTGTTGGGCTGCAACACACACGAGGCCTTTTCGGTCCCTCGGTTAACCGTTGGAGTATCAAACGAAGTCCAAATGACCCGAAACTTGACAGGCGGTCTACCGGTAGTAAACCAAGGCCGCATGGCAAGTCTCGGTCCAATCCGGAAATGTTTAATCCCCACACACGAAAGAAAGCTAGAAATGGCCACCGGAAGAGAACAAAGCGCCGGAATGCAAAACGGACAACGGGGAAAATGCTCGAATGCATGAGATGAACATGTATGCAAATGCAATGCACGTGATGACATGATATGAGATGCACGAAAACAAAAACAACACACGGAGACAAAGACCCGAACCCGAGGAATAAATATAACTTAATGCCGGAAACGGCAAGAGTTGGAGTACAAATTGGGAAAGTTACATATGGGACGTTACAACACTCCACCACTACGAAAAGATCTCGTCCCGAGATCTAGGACTGAAAGAACTCCGGGTACTCAGAACGGAGGTGATCCTCGCGTTCCCAGGTAGCTTCACGGTCGGAATGGTGTGACCACTTGACTTTGAGAAATTTGATTGACTTGTTGCGAGTTTTGCGTTCAGTCTCTTCAAGGATTGCAACTGGGTGCTCACGGTAGGAGAGATCTTCTTGGAGCTCAATGTCCTCAAAGTTGACGGTGCGTTCAGGCGTCTTGAAGCACTTTCGGAGTTGGGAGACATGGAACACATCATGAACATTGGCAAAGTTTGCAGGAAGCTCGAGTTGATAGGCGAGGTCGCCTCTCTTGCTGACAATCTTAAAAGGCCCGACGTATCTGGGGGCAAGCTTCCCTTTGATACGTATCTGGAACGCAGGTGTTAGCTGTCATCTGCTTGCCCGGCGACACAATTTGCAAGGCACTTTGCAGATACTGATAATCACACTCATACTTTGATGCAAAAGGTTTGGAAATGAAGCAATGCGATGCACCTGTATCAAAAAGAACTTTTGCAGGAATATCATTAATAGGAAGGTTACCCATGATCACATCTGACGAATCCTCTGCCTGAGCTGCATTCACCATATTGACCTTGGCGTGCTTGGGATTATGCTTGACCACAGCTGTACTTGCCGATCTGACAGGAGGAGGAGGAAGACGCCTCTGGTTGAAACACTTGTTGGCGTAGTGACCCTTCTGTTGGCACTTGTTGCACGCGACCTCTGAGAGCGGACGGTGATACGGAGCACTCGATCTTGAAGCTTGAGACAAAGTCTTGTTCTGAAAGCCTAGGTTGGGTGGGTGGGATGAACCACTGCCACCTTTGCTCTTCTGCTGATACGGCTGACGGAACGGAGGAGGAGGAAGCCAATACTTCTGCTGCTTGGCCACTTGAGTAGAGGAAGAAGGCGTAGTGTCTCTGACTCGCTTCCTGGAAGCATCACACCTTAATTGAGCAGCCTCTTGCTTCAGTGCCATGTTGTAGAACTCATCGTATCTCAGCGGCTCGAAGAGGACAAGAGCGAGCTGAATTTCTTCACGGAGACCACCCCTGAACTGATAGATCATGCTCTTCTCATCAGGAACATCCTGCTTGGCAAAACGGGCGAGCTTCTGGAACAACTTGTTGTAGTCATAGACAGACAAAGAGCCTTGCTTCAGATTGCGGAATTCTTCACGTTTGCTTTTCGTCACACTCTGAGGGATGTGATGAGCTCGGAAATCACGACGGAAATCATCCCAAGTGATCAAACGTCCACCTCTGGAATCTTGGTACTGCTGAAACCACTCTGCGGCCTGATCTTTGAGCTGGAAAGACGCGAACTTGATGAAATCTTCAGGTCTGATGTTGCTGCATTCAAAATACTTGCCCAGATCGACTAACCAATCATCAGCATCGGTAGCCTCAACGCAGTTGCTGAACGTCTTTGGACCATTTGTGAGGAACTGATTCAGAGTTGCAAAATGGTTCTGGTTGTTGCCTTGATTTCCTTGACTGCTTTGATTCCGCTCTTGGATGATTTGCATGATCAGTTGTGTATTTGCATTAGTAGCGGCCATCACAGCTTGCCATGCTTCCGGAGGAGGCGGAGGTGGCGGAGGATCTTGATTCTGGTTCTGACTGGTGCTCTTAGCGGGAGCCATCCTGAAGAGGTTGACCACCGTTAGCACACAAATAGAGAAATAGTGAAGGTGAATCCAACGGAATGAAAATTGCAACATAAAGTCTTCACATCCGAACAAAATGAACGAATGCACTTCTCTTGAAGTGGTCACGTATTTCTAAATTGCGAAGCCACGAAGAATTAGGTAGAAGAGGTACATCAACGAGGGATGGAATCAACATATGACGTCGAAGGAGCTCGAATACCACAACTGAAAATAAAACCAAGGGTTGGCTTGCGAAATAAGCCGGAACAAACACATGATAGAAATTTCGTCCGAAGTTTTCGTGGTGGGACCTACACGGGCTCGACCGTACAGCACCATCATGTACAAGGCAGTGCACATGACATACGAAGCGTCCCCGAGTCAGCATAGCCAAGGACTCTTTAAGACACAACGAGACCACTGTAAAATCGACCGTGAATAGGCGAACCACTAGACGTCGAACCCCAATTTCATATCACACATCTGTCGGAAAGATATCCTAAGAGCTACTTGAATTCCCACCTATGAAACTCCTGAAACTTTTCGATTATGCAATCAGGTGTCGGGGATACAGGGGAAGCATAATATCTCACCCAAGCTAGCAAATCCTACATCCAGCTGCATCCATCCTTCAACACATAACCAAGAAACCTTCGGAAACCATCTATCTCAACCTTCGAAAAGCATCCGTTATACCAGTTATGGCGATACTCCCGAACTCCCGCCCCAGTACTGGGTGGCGTCGAGGTTATCTCACCAACGAACTGCATAAAGGAGATTTTCGATGTCGCGCACATATCTCAAGTATACCAGAATTGCAACGATAGAATTATGATGACAACACCTCAGAGCTCAACTCCCCGGGACACTTCCACTAAACCCCTGACAGGAGGCACCAAGACAGTATTCTCATCATAAGCCATCGGAACAAAACCAAGATACTCGCGTGATCTTAAGAAAAATTTAGTGAAATTTGAGAAGAGAAGAGTCAAAACTCTACGTCAGGATGCCTTACCAGAGAGGAGTCTGGGAAGTAAAAAGAATTCCTAAGCTCTCTGATATATAATTCCTAAGGACTCAAAACATTTTTCTAGACACAACTCGGCTGCTAAAAACGATCAAGCAATGGGGCTCCTAAGGTCGGGGAAGGCTTTGATATCAACTTGTAACGCCCTCGATGCGACTATATCTCCCACGTGTCGAGGCACGACTTAGAGACATAGGCGCATTGAAAGCAATGTCGCAAGTCGGGAAATCATCACACATCCCATATACATATATAATATAAAGGGGAATAACATAGTTGGCTTACACTCGCCACGTCACATCAAAGTACATAAATAACATCCATCATACAATCACTCATGGCCCGACTACGGCGCCAAAATGGAAAAGACCCCCAACATGCGACAAGGCCCTGAATCTAACCTCGAATAGGCATCCCTACTGATCATCAGGAAAAGACACATAGTAACGCTGAGAGTCCTCGTCGTACTCCCACTTCAGCTCGAGCGCGCCATCCGGAGAGGTATCATCTGTCCCTGCATCTGGTGTAATAGTAATTTGTGAGCCACAGGGACTCAGCAATCTCGCACCCTCGCGATCAGGACTATTTAAGCTTAATAGGTAGGAAAGGGGTAGTGTATAGGTGGAGCTGCAGCAAGCGTCTAGCATGTATGGTGGCTAACTTATTCGCAAAAGAGAGCGAGAAGAGAGAGCAAAGCGCGAGCGAGGAACTAGAGAGCAACCTGCGCAAACATAACTCCAACGCCGTGTCCACTTTCCGGACTCCGCCGAGAAGAGGCCATCACGGCAACACACTCAGTTGATTCATTTTAATTTAATTAAGGTTCAAGTTATCTACAACCGGACATTAACAAATTCCCATCCGCCCATAACCGTGGGCACGGCTTTCGAAAGATCAATCCCTGCAGGGGGGTCCCAACTTAGCCCATAACAAGCTCTCACGGTCAACGAAGGAATAGACCTCCACCCAGGACACACCGATCAGACTCGGTATCCCGGTACAACAAGATGATTTGACAGGTTAAAACAAGACCAGCAACACCGCCCGAATGTGCCGACAAATCCCGATAGGAGCTGCACATATCTCTTTCTTAGGGCACACTCAGATGAGCGCTCCATACAACTAAAACCAAACCTCGAGTTTCCCTGAGGGGGCGCTGCACAGGACTCTAGTTCGGACCAACACTCAGAGGAGCACTGGCCCGTGGGGGGCTAAAATAAAGATGACCCTCGGGCTCCGGAAACCCAAGGGGAAAAGAGGCTAGGTGGCAAATGGTAAAACCAATGTTGGGCATTGCTGGAAAAGCTTTAATCAAGGCGAACTATCAAGGGGTTCCCATATAGCCCAACCGCGTAAGGGACGCAACAATCCGGGAACATAACACCGATATGACGAAAACTAGGGCGGCAAGAGTGGAACAAAACACTAGGCGAGAGGTCGAGCCTTCCACCCTTTACCAAGTATATAGATGCATTAAGATAACATAGCAATATAATGATATCCCAACAAGTAAATAAAGGTTCCAACAAGGAACGGCTCAAATCTTCACCTGCAACTAACAACGCTATAAGAAGGGCTGAGCAAAGCGGTAACATAGCCAATCAACGGTTTGCTAGGACAAAGATGGGTTAGAGGCTCAATCATGGCAATTGGGAGGCTGGCAAGCAAGTGGTAGGCATCGTAGCATTGGCAAAGCAAAAGAACGAGCAAACTAGCATAGCAAAGATAGTAGTGATTTCGAGGGTATGATCATCTTGCCTGCACAGTTGTCAGAGTTGACTGGATCCTCAAAAGCAAACTCAACGGGCTCCTCGTTAGCGAACTCGTCTCCCGGCTCTACCCAACAATACAAACAAGCAACAAGGATACAATCAACCACGTGCAAGGGCAACCAATAATATGCAAAGATGATATGCTATGCGGGATACGATGCGGGATGCAAAATGCAAGAAGTGACAGGAAATACATGAACCTGGCCTCAACTTGGAAAACCAAGTGTGCCACTGGATAGAGGGGAAGAAATCCCCTGAAAAACGATATAAAGATCATGGCAATCGGAGTTAGGGTTTGGAAATGGCAAGCGTTTTACTAAACGAACCGATCTGCGATTTACAGCAAGTAGGCTCCTAAATGCAATGAAATGAACATGCTACAGCCACCAAACATGAACACAAATTGCATGGCAGGGATGTACTCAAGAAGCTTAACAAATCATCAGGACTGAGGCATAGGCAAATTCATACATTAAGGGGTTCAAACAAGCATGGCAAAACTGAATAAGCAAAACAGATTTCAGACTTAGCGAAATTAACGCTAGTCTGAAATTTCAGACCACGATGCTCTCTTCGGAGCAGCAAAACAACATGAAGCCTAACCTGAACATGGCAAGTAAGAGCATGGCATGGAGCTACTCAACAAGCTTAACAAAACACCCAAAATGACCTGGGGCCAAAAGGGTTCGACAAATACTCTAACAAGCACACGAACACCGATGAAACACAATCAGTTTTCAGACTTAGTAAAAACTGAGACATGCTGAAACTATAACTCACGGAGGCATGTAAACGAGCTCGATGCACTCACTACGGTGCAAGTCATGGCAAGGCAAGCACATATCCATTAAGAAGGTACAAAATGCTAGCTAGACATGGCAAGAACAATGGCATAGCATGCATGGATCACTAGCAATAGCCCCGGCAAAATCGCAAAAGAGTTCACGATCTGCCCAAATTAACAACTATGCAAAAGTTGAGCTTGATTGAGTCAACCTAGGGTGCTCCAACATAACAAGTAAAGACATGGATGGGTAGAGCACAACAAGCATAACAAATCACTCTTACTGATCATCCTCAAAAGAGGCACGGATCACTAGGAAACAAGCTGGACATATAGCATCATGAACTAAAACATCCCAGACTTAGTGATTTTCACTAAGTCCCTGAAATCAACAATCTCAGGTACCCCTCTTTGCAAGCTTGCACAAGACAACATACATATCCTAAAAATGCATGGGAGGCACCTCTGGAAAGAAGACAACATGCTTAACAATTCATCCCAAAGGGGCACAGGCATATCATGCACACAATAATCATGGCAAAAATGACAAAAGTCAATGTAGAGCTAACGGATCTGCAATTTAACTCATGATGCCTCCTTCTAACAGCATTTTGGGCACCAAGATGACCTCAAATGCAAATGATGCAATGGAATGAAATGATGTACTCGTCGAGACGAAGATTTTGATATATCATATGCCCAAAATGGAGCCACGGATGCAAAGATATGATACGTCAAAATTTGCATAAAAATCTGGGAGAGGAGAGGGAAAGTCAACCCAGATCCAGATCTAGGGTTCACTGTTCATCGGGCGCGCGCACTGTAGCAGGGGCGGATCCGGCGATGTCGGCGGCCGGCTCCGGCTCCGGCGAGCCCGGCCGGTGGCGAGGGGAGGCGGGGGCCGGCGTGGAGAGGCGCGGCGGTGGCGGCCCGGTGCGGAGGCGATGGCGCTCCGGCCGCCGGGGCTGGGAGGGACGGTGGGGCTCGGCCGCGGCGAGCTTGGCGGCGATGGCGCGGCGGCGGAGGCGCGGCGTGGGCTGCCGGCGTCGGAGAAGGAAGGCGCGGGCGGGGCGCGGCGGCTCGGGCCCGGTGGGGCGACGGGAGGGCCCGGCCTGGGCCGCGCGGGCCGGCGACGCTGGCGGTGAAGTGGGGCGCGCGGGCTGCCACGTGGCAAGGCGGGACTGGCGGCGGCGATTTCGTCCGGCCGGGCGCGGTGGATCTCGTTTTTTTAGGGTTTCGAGGTAGGGGACGATCCAAAACGAGGGGGGTGTTTAAATAGGCATAGAGGGAGCTAGGAGAGTCCAAATGAGATGCAGTTTTCGCCCACACGATCGTGATCGAACGACCGAGACGATGGAGCAGAGTTTGGTGGGTTTTGGGCCAAATTGGAGGGGTGTTGGGCTGCAACACACACGAGGCCTTTTTGGTCCCTCGGTTAACCGTTGGAGTATCAAACGAAGTCTAAATGACCCGAAACTTGACAGGCGGTCTACCGGTAGTAAACCAAGGCCGCATGGCAAGTCTCGGTCCAATCCGGAAATGTTTAATCCCCACACACGAAAGAAAGCTAGAAATGGCCACCGGAGGAGAACGAAGCGCCGGAATGCAAAACGGACAACGGGGAAAATGCTCGAATGCATGAGATGAACATGTATGCAAATGCAATGCACGTGATGACATGATATGAGATGCACGAAAACAAAAACAACACACGAAGATAAAGACCCGAACCCGAGGAATAAATATAACTTAATGCCGGAAACGGCAAGAGTTGGAGTATAAATTGAGAAAGTTACATATGGGGCGTTACACAGCACCAATAGTACTCCGGCAATCTGGGATGTAAGCCCCTTGTCCAAACCATCATGGTTAATCCTAATTTGCACGATCCTCTTCAGATTAGTATATAGGTATTGGGTCTAACCTGCCTGCAAGTGAGATGCATCTGAATTAAATCCAATTTTAGTAATATAGAAATCAGAATTGATTTATTCATCCTTTGGTGAGCGCCTATGTGGTTCGATTTTATAAGCAAAATTCAGTCTTATTTTTCTCTCAGCTTAGTTCCATGTCGATTTATTTGCAGATTAGTTACTAAATAAAATGGTTTGAGGTCAAGAGTTGAAAGCCTGAAGCCAGATGTTCCTACAATGACCTACACAACTCTTGAGAAACAAAACCAAAACATTATGTGCCTGCAAGATTGAAGATCGTACATATATTTACTTTGCTCCAGGATCCTATAGCAGTGCATTACTCCATGCAGTTCCCTTTATCATCCATTTTATTATTCATATCTCTATATGGTTGTTATATATAGATGCTATTACAGGGATGTAGCACTATATTTTCCAGCCATTATTGTAAACAAAACACCCTCTGTACTGATACATATGTTTTTTTTTTAGTTATCTCTTTTCAGAGTGGACGAGGTTTTTACATCGAAGAAATTATTTTTAGATCGTCCTTTGGGTTTCAAAGAATTCAGAATAAGTTCCTACACGAGCTGTTACTGGATAAATCATGTACGACACCATGCTTGCACCCTTATCCCTGGAGTATTTGCAGTTGTATTCTTGGCTGTTCGTTGCACAAGATGGTGATTGTTTTTCTTTCTTTTCTGATTCACAGCTATTGGCATGCATTTGTCCGTGCATTTTCGTCCTAGGATTGACGATAATTTGAACCTGTTAATTCGTAAAAGATATGCCCATCATCATTCCACTTTGTTTAGTTTGAGGAGAACCGGGTAGTCAAATATCTGATTATTTGTTTTCTGTTCTATGTATAAATTTGGATGCAACATTTCACTGCAACAACTATTTTTCCTCTTCGGCAGTTGGGGCATGCGTCCAATCGTGTTAAAAAATTAAGCTAATTTAATTTGGCGCCTAACAATAATAGTTGCCAACTAAAAGAGGATCTACTTTTGCTAATAGTGGTAAAATAAAAGAGGATCCAGACTCTCACGGGTTTGTGTGTGTGTGTGTGTGTGTGTGTGTGTGTCCTTGTATAATGGTGATGATTTAAATCACTTTGGCTTTCTTGGAAGCAAATTCCGAATTATGGATTGTCCACTTCACATCAAATTTTCAGGATAGTAATTCTGCATTTGGATTAGAATTGTTGTGGTTGATATACTATCTGAACTTTTCTTACACTATGTTATGTTTAGTTATTACATGTTGGCATAGACATGCATTGCCAGTCGGATAAGTTGACTGCAGCTACCCTCGAAGCTGCTCTTTGCATGTAAAGGAAGCTTGGAAACAGTGTTTTCTTGAGGAAACAAAGCATGATTGTGGATCTTCTCAAAATTGTCTGGATGAGAGTGATTGGCTTGCAGAATTGGCTGACATTGGAATGCTTGACATGTTCGAAGATGTTAGCCTATATACTGTTCAAACAACTTGTTCATTGCAAGGCGACAATGCAACTGAATTGAAACAACGTTCACCCTTTACTGCCACCACATACGATAGCCTGCATTGAAGGGCCTTTCTACGCCATCGATAAGCCGCGCCGGCTGCTTTATAGGGGTAGCACTCAGTCATGTTGGGTCGCCATTTGGGCATCTAGAGCACGATTGGCAATGATGAAGGCAAGTATGCTATTGTCCCCTTCTGAAGTTCTGTTTAGGCTGGGAATCAATCAATGCATTATCTGAGTATTGAATTTTCAGATTTTCTGTTGACCAATACGTTGAGCACAATTGTCGGAATGAAGAGAAGAATTAAATGATTTTATTTGAATAAATGTGCCTTCTAACTATGATGAACAAGAAAAGTTTGGTCTAAGGTTAGACGTGCATTGCACGTGCAAATTTACTAGTACAACAGAAAACAACACAACATATGAGAAGGGATCGCAACTTTTTGCCCCCCCCCCCTCACGTACCATGTATGGGCTATTTGGTATCTAGCCATACTTTGACACATCAAGTTAGGTGGGTATTTGGTTCTACCATACCCAAAGCAAGATTCTTTTTGTGAGAAATAAGCAAGGGATAAGTTAGGTGTGACATGATTCCTTGAGGCAAGTCAAAATCTGGCTAAGAATTTGAGCGTTGTTAGAGTTGTGTCGAATATAGTGTACGAGGTAGGTTACAGTTGGACTTGTAATTGTATTGTGTTTACATAGGATATGTAGTCGTGTCCTAGTAGGACACTTGTATCCTAGGCCTCTCATATATATCGGGGGTAGACACACGATGTAACCTATGCCAACATAATAGCACGGGCACGCGGGGGAGCCGGCGGCGTGTGCCGGTGCCCGGGCGGCCGGGGTGCGGTATTGTGACGGTGTCATGGGGAGGAGCGCCCGTAGTCAAGCCCCGGGGATGTAGCCATGTCGGTGAACCTCGTTAACAAATCTCGGTGTCGTGCTCGTGTGACTGCTTGGTCCTTGGATGATCGACGGTATGCCTCGGATTTATTCTAACAAGTGGTATCATGAGCAAGGTTCGAAGAGGCCGTGGAAATTGATCTAGAGAAGCTGCGGCGGAGATTGGAAGTTGATCGTGTGGCTGAGAGATCGAAAGTTGCGGCCATAGACGGATAGCGACTGGTTTGATCGGGATCGGCGACATGATGCGATCTGCGCAGACGAAGGGCAATCGGAGAAGCACGCAGCGGCAGGAGTCCTGCGCCTCGGAGCGGCGGCACTTCGCTAGCGCAGGCGCGTGGCCGGGCGGCATCATGGTTTTGGTCGAGCCAGACCGAGCAGGCAGCGCAGAAGGTGGGCTAGCAGCCGAGGCGGCAACGCTTCAGCGGCGGATTGATTCGTGACGGGGGTAACGCGTACATGCAGAACGCTAAGGCAGGCGGCCCTGGCTGTGTACTGCGTGAGGTGCGCGTCCAGGTGGATCAAAGCTCACAGGAGGCTGCGGTGCTGGTCGTTGTTGACGTAGAAGGCCATGTGAGATTTGTTTGGTAAAAAAAGCACGATGTCTACACAATGATACGAGCGTGCGTGTGTGTCATGTCCTTGGGCTGGAGACGCTTCTCTTTGCTGCTACAGGGTACATGAGATGCACTAGCAAATAGTGACGAGGAAAATAATTGTGCAAAGAATTCTTCGGGTCAGATTTGCATGGAAGTTTTTTTTGTCAGGATTGCTGAGAGGGCTCGGAGATTATATGAAGTGGAGGACTGTGTCGTGCGGGATCATGCAAACACAGGGCGTCAATCAATGCACAGATGTGCGGGGCGGACACGACGCAGGGTGGAGCATGGTTGCAGTCGGATAATTTCGGCTGGGTCGGACTGGACTGTCTGACGGATCGACGGGGATGTCGGTCAAAGCAGAAGATGGCGGTAATTTCAGCAACGACGACATAGGAGCGTGATGCTGATGGTGGCCAGCTTTTGGGGCGTGGAAACACGTGGTGCAGGCCTGAGGGCTTGTGCGGCTTCGACAGGACTAAGGCGCGGGGTTGATTCAAGGCAGTGTACACATGAGAGCTTGAAGTCGACAGGGCGCGGGGTAGCATGGCGCAGCTACATGGAGTCATGTTGAAGGTGGAGCTGGAGTTTGACGGAAGACTTCACTCTGTGCTGATGGAGGGGCTACGGCGTAAGAATTCGGAGAGTCGAAGCCTATTTCAGCGGAATAGCGAGAGACACGTGGATCGGACTGGGTACCAGTGGTCGGATGGAGACGTGATACCCGGCATCGGTCGGTGATGATCGGTGGTTCTCTGTAGTGGGGGTTGAGATAGTGGGGGCTAGCTACCCGGGAGACTCGACCAGGACAGCAGAGGCTCGACGCGGTGATAGCGGCGAGGAGTGCGGTAAGCACGGGACACAGAGACAGACCAAGGCACTGGTGGTCAGACAAAGTGTGCAAGGGGTGCTGAAGCAGTGTTGATGAGTACCGGATTCAAGTTGGTGACTGGGTCTATCGGTGCCCGAAGATGGACAAGAGTTGACCATGGAGAATCTGAGGAAGTGGCGGAAAGTCTGAAATTGTCAAAAGCGGAGAGAGTACATGGCCGTATATTCTGTGGTGTTCAGTGCACATGGCAAAGTGCGGTTGACAAATACAGAAGGAGGCGGAGTGCTATAGCTGTGGGACATGTTCGAGACTATCCAGCAAAAGGGTGAGACAACTGCGAATTTGACTCGGGATGATTACAAGCAATGGTGAAATTCCTTCAAGTTTCAGACAGGCTGTCAAGAAAGGAGCGGTGGTGTTGAGTTCAGGTAACTCTTATGTGTGACATCCAATATGTGAATTGTTCATTTTCACGCAGGTCAGTGATCAGTGTGTGATGGCGTTGGACTGATACTCTGGAAGTTGGGATCACAAACTAGAGTGACAAGGAACTTTATTTTGCTCGAGTGTTGGCTGTGGTCAAGAAAAGAAGGGACTACAAGTTGCAGGTGGAGTCATATGGAGTCTTTAGAGTAGCAGCAGTGCTCATGGGATAAACTCAAGTTCAATGTACATAGACGTTTGACGCATGGACAGATCCAGGGTGGTGGAGTATATTCACCAAGGTGGAGTTTGTTAGAGTTGTGTCGAATATAGTGTACGAGGTAGGTTACAGTTGGACTTGTAATTGTATTGTGTTTACATAGGATATGTAGTCGTGTCCTAGTAGGACACTTGTATCCTAGGCCTCTCTTATATAGCGAGAGTAGACACACGATGTAACCCATGCCAACATAATAGCACAGGCGCGCAAGGGGGAGCCGGCGGTGTGTGTCGGCGCCTGGGTGACCGGTGTGCGGTATTGTGACGATGTCATGGGGAGGAGCGCCTGTAGTCAGGCACCGGAGATGTAGCCATATCGATGAACCTCGTTAACAAATCTCAGTGTCGTATTCATATGATTGCTTGGTCCTCAAATGATCGACGATATGCCTCGGATTTATTCTAACAAGCGTTAGGTTAAACAAGTTTGACAGACATAATGTGGCGAGCTATGACAATTAGCCACCAACCAAACATGCCTGCTCAAGTGTCATGAAGCAGGTTCAGATGAAGCTTGAGGTGTGCCACCGAGTGTTGACTAAAGAGTTGGTGTCTTGGGAAACAGGAAGGAAGTGGAAAGAGAGATGAAAATCAACTGCCCATAATAAAAATGTAAAAGATGAAGAGAGTGGGTAAAGGTGGAAGTGAGAATAAAGCTGAAACTACTGACATAATTAAGACCAACAACTACGATATGTTGGATCGAAAGAAAATAACTATGTTTAGTACAACTTGGGGTTTTATTTTAGGTGAAGACCACCAACTATGTGCAGTTTTGGTGAACATTTTTCTTCTGATTTGATGTGGTTGAACATGCTCCAACTATTGCTAAACAAAGAACATGCTCATACTAGGTCTTGGCCCAAGAGTAGCCGTAAGATTTCATTTTCTGTGCTCACATATGCACCTGAATGCTTTCACACAGCGGATTTGGCGTGGGTTTCACCATGGTGAATATTTCCACGGTAGAACGGTACCTACTACGTAGCAGCATGCATTGTATAGTACTCCCTCTGCCTGGATCCATTTGTCCGAAAAGTATTTCCGGACGGTGGTGAATATTTTCACGGTAGAAAGAACACTTGAAGCATCTCATCGTATGGTGGCCTAGCGGTGCACAAATCACCGACCAAGTAAGTTGATCACTAGCTGGATATGCTTTGTTTTGTTGCTCACTAGCCGGATATGCTTTATTTTGTTGCTCACTAGCCGGATATACTTTGTTTTGTTGCTCACTAGCCGGATATGCATTGTTGACAATGTTTCACTTTGTAGCCTTTTCGTGCTTGTTTTTTTTACAAGAAGTTGGAGAAGAAAAATTTCACCGTCATGTATTATTAGTTGAAATTGAATGGGCAACCGAAGTGCAACCTTTTCATAGGCAAGATCGCCGCCCAAGCCACCGAGGAAGAAACCAGCGACCCTACCAACCTAACCTAAGAACTGCCGAAGGTTAGAAGATACTTACGGGGGAAGAAGTGGGAGGATGAGAGGGCGAAGCGAGAAGGTACGCCGGCCAAATTGACGGAGAGGTTTGAGAACATATTGGCGAAGAAGGAGGAGGCATTCTGAAGTGCTCGGACCTCAAGGAGGAGAAAAAGGCGTAGAAGTTCAAATTATTGATGGAGGCAACGGACAAAAAGCTCAAACTCGAAGAGAGGAGGACCATGATCAAAGAGAGGAAGGCCGCACTCGAGAAAAAGAAGATGAAATTGCCGCCAATGCGGAGGTCGCCAAGATATTGTCCTTGAATGTGGCATCTTTGAATGCCGACGCAAGAATGATCGTGCAATCCGCTCGCTACCAGATGTTCCATCAGCAGAAAGATGAGTTGATGGTGGCGAACAATTAGAACATGACGGAGGCGGAGGCTTTCTAGGGCAGAAAATTGCACGGACTGCCGGACTAATGTTTTTTTGGATTCGGGCATGTAAAACTAAGCATTGCTTCTTTTTGGTTGTGATCGGGCATGCGCTCCGCCGCTGGTGTGATCCGCGCTGTGTGTATCTAAATTTGAATTTTAAATTACCCTTTACTGACGGACACATACAAAATAGTATTGGATGACCATCCTCACATCCGTGTCCACAGACTGATCCTCCTATTCGGCGTCCGTAGAAGGACGCCGGAAGGAATTTGTGAGCAGTGGTGGAGCCACCTCTCGGCTACCCGGGGCAGCTGCCCGGGCTTTGCCACTGACTGTTGCTTAAATGATAGCAGTAAATGTACAACTAAGCATCATTTGTAGGGGCAACCAAGTCATAAAACTAGAGTATAGTGTATTTTGCCCCGGCTCTCCAGTTGAGCTGGCTCCGCCACTGTTTGTGAGTGCCCTTATGAAAATCTTTCTGGTCACGTATATTGCATTGCATGTTTATTTGCTCCGATTCTCTGCGACTTATTAAATGCATTAGTCTATGCGATCCTTGCAGCTGGCTTGATTGATTTGCCGTTGAAAGATCATACACACCACACCACCACGAACGGAAAAGAATTTTATGAGACGTGACATTCACAAATCATAAAGCACCCATCAGGACGGGTCTCACCTACTAACCGTGAGGCCTGATCTCATATAATTTTTTTCCACCATGAACAGATCTCCACATGCTGATTTTCACAAATATGAAATCTGTCCATTTCGAAAGAAAAACAAAATGAAATCTGTCGTGCGTCGCTCGCCTGCACCTGCCTCCAGCGTTCTCAGTTGGTGGGGCGCGCACGACGGCTGGTTTTCTCCCAGTTCTGCGTACAGCGTTCTGTTGCTGAACGTCGACTGATGCGCTCGGTCAAGCTTGGGATCTCTTCGTATATTCGTATATTTATATGTAGGCACGGGTGGGTTGGTCGATCCCGACTCCCGAGTCGGTCTCTGCAGGTGGGGTCGGCGGAGCAGCAAAGAGCGGATATGGAGCCAGCTGAGAATGATCGATTCGGCTGGGTGCTCTGTTCGCGGGAAAGAAAGCGTCAAACGGCCTGTGCTTGAGATGGTTAGGTGGACAGTGGTATTCCCAATTCACCAGGATTCAAATCCTGGTGCTTGCATTATTCCTGAATTTATTTTAGGATTTTCGGTGATGCGCTTTCAGTGGGAGGAGACGTTTCCGTCGACGATGAGGTGCCTACGGTGACTTCGTAAATCTCAAAATGATGTACCGGCTCAGTTTTTCGGAGGTACTCATAGGGGTAGGGTGTGCGTGTGTGCGTTCATAGAGGTGAGTGTATGCGCGTGTATATGAGCGCTTGTGTCTGTGCTGATGCTCAAAAAAACGGAAGATAAGCGTGGATACGTGATCAGCCTTCCTTTTTAAAAACGCACACACGCAAGCTGACACCATCCCGCGTTTGAATCGGAGCGCGCACCGCATTTTCAGGACGAAAGTACTATGCAGCCGATACTCGTTGGACGATTAATGGACGATGCCTCATCCAGCGGTTCTGCTCCATTTTGTCTCATGCATGCGCGGTTAGATCAATACACAAATTGGCTGGTCACTGTCGTGTGTATAGCAACGCTCTTTTCAGAATCCCGCATCAAATACGGGATATCCGTCACTCGCCTCGGATATATATCTTTCTTTTCAGGATCCCGCATCAAGATATATATTGCACTCGGATCGACACGGCGATCCGTCACTCGCCCGAAATTTCTATGGCCGAGAAAAAATTTATCCAAAAGTTTCATAGCGTTTGAAATCCGTTTGATATAGATTTTCTGTAAAACCAAAAATAAATAGAAAACAACAACTGACACTAGACACTGCTTAATAGGTTAATGCCAAAAATAATATAAAATTGCATATAAAGTATTTATAATAGCATTAAACAATAAAAATTAGATACGTTGAAAATGTGTTAGTATACGTTTAATCAAGTTAGGTGAATGTTTGGTTCTAACCATGCCTCAAGGCAAGATTCTTTATGTGAGAAATAAGTCTCGCATATCATATACACAAAAGGTGTGAATAGATTCCCTGAGGCAAGTCAAAATATGACCAAGAATTTGAGTATTTCATTAGGCAAGTTTGACAAACATAATGTGGCAAACTATAACAAAGTTAGCCACCAACCAAACATGCCCTAGGCTCAAGAGTTAGGAAGGAGGTTCAGATGAAGCTTGAAGTGTGCTATCGAATCTTGACTAAAGAGTTGGTGTCTTGAGAAAAAGGAAGGCAAATGGAAAGAGAGATGAAAATCAACTGTCCATAATAAAAATGTAAAAGTTGGAGAGAGTGGGTAAAGGTGGAAGTGAGAATGAAGCTGAAACTATTGACATAAGACCAACAACTACAATATGTTGGATTGGAAAGAAAATAACTAGAGCTGTTTAGTACAACTTGGGGTTCTATTTAGGTGAATACCACCAACCATGTGCAGTTTTGGTTGAACATTTTTCTTTTGACTTGGTTTGGTTGAACATGCTCTAACTATTGCTAAACAAAGAACATGCTCCTACCAGGTCCTGCCCCAAGAGCACCCGTAAGATTTTATTTTCTTTGCGTACGTATGCACAGTGGATGCTTTCATACAACGGATGTTGGCGTGAGTTTCACCACGCGAATACTCCCATAGTACCTGGTAGTATGTACTCCCTCCGTTCCCAAATATAAGTTTTTCTAGACATTTCAACAAATGACTATATGCGAAGCAAAATGAATGAATCCACACTCTAAAATATGTCTACATATATCTGTATATTGTTGTTCATTTAAAATGTCTAAAAAGACTCATATTTAGGAACGGAGGGAGTAGCATGCATGCATAGTATAGTAGGATTATTTTGCTTGCAAAGTACTCCCTACTTTTCTTTCTTTTTACTCCACATATAAAATTTATCTAAAGTCAAACTTTGTAAAGTTTGACCAAATTTATATGGAAAACGCTCAACGTCAACCGGCTGAAAAGAAACTTCGCGTCCGCCTCCTTCACTATGCAACACGTGTCCATGTGGGCCTGATGCACGTCTCCACCTTCCCCTGATTTCTGAACTAACGCCCAACTGTTCTTCCCCACTCTATTCTCTCGCATCTCTTCTCTCATGGTGCAGATTGGACGGGGCGCTGGAAGCTGGGCGCAGCTGCCGCTCACACCGGCCAACCGGTCGCCCCGCCGCTCAGATCTCCCCTGCCCTGGGCACCGGATCTGGCCCGAGCTCGCCGAGAAAGCAACCGGTGGAGGAGGACTTGACGACGGCTGCAGGGTTCCTATGAAGAGAGAGAGAGAGAGAGAGAGAGAGAGAGAGAGAGAGAGAGAGAGAGAGAGAGAGAGAGGAGAGGGAGAGAGAGAGAGAGAGCGAGAGAGGTGGGTCATGGGAGAGGAGAGGCACAACGAGTTGGAGCAAAGAAAGGGAGGAACGAGGCGCCGGAGGTAGGGCTCGCAGGTGGGCAGCGGGATCACCGGGCAGCACAGAAGCTTCGGGCGCGAGCTCTCCTGGTGTTGCGGCGCAACGCACGGCCTCTTAGTCGGCGTTGTTGATGTCGGTGGAGCCCTTACTGATGGATCCCTCCCAGCTCAACGTGGCGTGTTTACGGGCCGTCGGCAGGCTATTGCCATCCGCGGTGAGGCATTTGGGGGTTAAGCACTCTTCGTAGATGCTTTTGTAACGTCATCAAATGTTTCTGAAACATAGGTCTTGTTGCGATAGTCAACAATGTTTCTAAAACAAAGCTCTTGTTGGAAAGAGGGATCGTGCACGGAGAGATTTGCAACGTCACCAATGTTTCTGAAACAAAGCTCTTGTTGCAATAGTCACCGATATGTTTCCGAAACAAAGCTCTTGTTTCAATAGTCACCAACGTGTTTCTGAAACAAAGCTCTTGTTGCAATAGTCACCGACGTATTTCTAAAACAAATGTCTTGTTGCAATAGTCAATACTCTTGTTGTAAAGAGCGATCGTACGGTGGGCAACCTAGATCGGACGGCTCGCGGGGCGGCGGATCTTCTGAGAAGATCCACTGGCCGACGCGTAGCACTTCCCAATTTTTTATATTTTAAAAAAGCTATCAACGTCACAATACTAAAATTATACAATGAAAAATGATTTCATGATGCATCTAATGATGCTGGTTTAATATTGTGAATGTGATATCTTTTTCAGTTTTGCTAAAGCACATCTAGATGTGCCATAAGTATTGCACATTTAATTCTTATGTCATTGATCTTGCGTTGAGATTCGTGTGGATATTTTTCTTTTTCTTTTTTCTTTTCCTCTTTATACTTGATTCACTCAGTTAGATGTGCAATAACTAGAGCACATCTAGGCACACCCTATTTTTTCCTGTAAAGATGGTCAAGCTTTATGAAATTCGACTCCAGACAAATCTTGTATGCGAAGTAAAAATAAACGGGAAGTATACTGAACATTATCTATCTCTTTGTCTGTTCCTTTGGAATAAAAGCTTGTGACTCTAGAGAGGGAAGTTATTAAATCGCATTTCCAAATTTGAAGCCTTTATTTGATCCTAAAAGTAACCACCGATATGCGCATCACTAGCCTCAACACACAACAAAAACGTGGAAAATACACCGCGTTTCCAGGACCTTGCTGCTTTGGATCAAAGTGGACAAAATATTTAGCGCAGCGAGGGCGAAACGGTAAAACTCCACGGTCGTACACTCGTACTCCTCCTACTGGGATCGACGCAGCGACCCGTCACTCGCGTGCGCTATTTAAGAACGAGCGGGACCGCGACCACCACTCGCCCCCACCAGCTGCTCCACCCCCCGCGCGCCTTCCCTTGTCGTTCGTTGCGTTGCGCCTCCAACGTCGCACGCCACGGCCACCTACCACCCGCGACGACCGGACCGGGGGTAGCAGCAGCCAGCACCAATGGAGGCGGCCGCGGGACTCGCGATGCAGTCGCGGGCGCTCGGGCCCGGGCCCCATGGGCGCCGGAGCGGGGCTCTCGGCGGGGACGGGCCGGCGCGGGCGGCGACCCTGCGCGTCGGAGGCCCGGCCGCAGCGGCGCCGGCGCTGCGGGCTCGCGCGGCCAGGCCCCTCGCCCCGCTCTGCTGCGTCCAGACATCCAGAGGTCTGTCTGTCCGGTCCGATTCTTTCTATTGCTCCGCATTTTTAATTAATTAATTAGTTTTCAGCTCAGTTGAATCGATGGTTCTTTGGGGACTGGGGGGCCGATGCTAATATGATTCTACCTGTAATCTGTGGTCTCGTAATATTGACACGGGAGTACCAACGTATCAAGGCTGAAGGGTTGGTGGCAAAATTTGTCGATTTGGGGGGAATGAATGGCTGCTCTGATGTCGATTTGGGGTAAACCGTAAACGTGGTTACGCGTGGGCTAAACAAAGCAATGTAGTTTCAGGGTAGGTAGCTAATGCTTTATTGGTTTTGCTTGGTCGAGTAGGTGTTACTGGTGGTGGTGGGGGACGGACAGAAAGCAACTATTCTCTTGTCTGATTGCGATGTATGGGAATATTCTTGCATCCTAACTGGTGGAATTTAACTTGTGTCCTAGAAGAATAAACTGATGGAGTTCAAATCAACGCGCGATAAATCTTGTTGTCGAATTTGTTCTAGGATGTTGCAAGGAGTAGATGTGAGATTGTCTAATTGTATGCGGCAACAGTGTACGGCTCCCCCCGTTCGAAAATACAAGGCGTATAAGTTTTGTCTGAAGCCAAAGTTTAATAACTTTGACCAAGTTTATTCAGCACACATTTACACTTCGTTTTAGATTTGGCTAAGTTGTTTGGTGTAGTCAATTATGCACATGTTACAGAGCTTAGTACCACACTGCATATTTTAATGATATGAACATCTTTAATATTTTCTCTTGGCGGTTTCCTGACGAGACGCGCAGGCTGATTAGTCAAACTGACTTTTCTTTGTGACCTTTTTGTATGTAATACAGGTCATCAGAGCTTGCATAACTCAGTCGACGAAGCCCTCTTGCTAAAGGTACATACTTATACTGAAAAATTCCTGACATGAATAAAATAAGATGCTGCTTCTGGGCATCTTTTTGACAAAATTGTATTACCTTTCAGAGGAAAGCAGAAGAAGTTCAGTTTGAATTGAATGGGCGGTGTATTTACCTAGTTGGTTAGTTCTTGCACCTGCCTGTTTGCTGTTGCATACAGTTAATTTATCTTATTGCCTCTCAAACTAATAATATTGGGTTCATACTGCAGGAATGATGGGCTCCGGAAAGAGCACGGTGGGCAAGATATTAGCCGAAGTCTTGGGTTATTCATACTTTGACAGTGATAGTTTGGTAGAACAGGCAGTCGGAATGCCTTCCGTTGCTCAAATATTCAAGGTTCACAGTGAAGCATTTTTCAGAGACAGTGAGGTAAATAATCCATGAATTCTGTTAAAAATTTGATCTTCTATAGATATCATGTGTTTGTAGTAATTAGAATGGAAAGACTTGTGGACTAACGATTTCTGTGATTTTTTTACCTACTTGTTTTGCAGAGTAGTGTCTTGAGAGATTTATCCTCAATGCATCGGCTAGTTGTTGCTACTGGAGGTGGTGCTGTTATTCGGCCAGTTAACTGGTATGGGAATTACTCTGTTCTCGCCGACATCTCACTTGTAATATGTTACGTTATCACGTTTTCTCCTTTAGATGAATAATGGTACTGATCTCTGTCAATTTTCCTTACTCTCAGGAGATATATGAAGAAAGGTCTGTCTATCATGTTGGATGTGCCTTTGGATGCGCTTGCGAAGCGAATTGCACAAGTTGGGACTGCTTCTCGGCCCCTTCTAGATCAGCCATCTGCTGATCCATACACAGCGGTACCTACTCTAAATTTTTGAAATAAAGCTGTCTTAGCATGCCCATCAGATAAAAATCACTAGCTGTATTATGAAACACTAAATGGGACACCAAAAAATTTACAGTAAACATCCCTGCAATTTCTCAAGTCGTTTGCATCTTGATTGGTTGCACACATATGTCTTTCTCTATGTTTGCATTGCACTAGTGAAAATGCATGACTCGTTGATTTGGTGCCTCAGGCTTTCACGAAACTCAGCCTGCTCGCTGAGCAAAGAGGGGATGCTTACGCAAACGCCGATGTGAGGGTTTCTCTTGAAGGTATGTTAGATGCCCCTAGCTTCATGGTCATAGATGGGTCTCGAGACTCCAGCCTCTCCCGAGCGAAGTTGTAATGCCCAAACAGAGAATAACACAACTAGTATTTACCTTTGCAGAGCTTGCAGCTAAAAAGGGTCATGATGATGTCTCTCAGCTAACCCCAACTGATATTGCTGTCGAGGTATTGTACTTCTCAAGTCAACTGTTCCTGTGCTTCTATTTTTGCAAAGAATTATTCATGTGCAAGTGGCATATCACGCTTTCTCCAATGCACCACCCCCTTGAAAACAATTTTCCCCTGATGTAACTTACCTGTTGTGTTTCAGGCCCTACAAAAGATTAAGAATTTTGTCACTGAGCATTCCATGGCCAGTGGCCCATTCGACGACTTATAAATTGGTGCCAGGAGACGAACGATGCAATCCTTGTAGAATTTCAGCCCCAATTTGTTTGTACCGTGTCCGTGTATCTTCATTTTTGTATCGCTCAACATCATTGATTCATTCTTTATAGTGAAAAAGGAGTTGTGCTGAAGTATGCTCTGATAAAAATAAAAGAATAGCCGATGGAGCTAATGTTAAGAGCTCCACGGTTATGAGATCATCACACTTACATTTTTCACTCAGCTGTTCTTTCAAACAGACAATTGTCAAAGTAACAGTACATTAGTGTTCAGTTGTCAAAATACCATTGCAAACAGAGTAATTGTTAAAAGTACCACCGAATGAAATCAGTTCAGCAGCTTTTCGCCATTTTTCTAACGCACCACTTGAAAGCGAAGTATCACTATAGGTTCATTTTGAGATCATGACAGGAATCAATCGTTTTGACCATGACCACAGTCCAATATCCAAGACAGTATATTTTAAGAAAAGAAAAGACATGGGTTAAAATTATGATAGTGATTTTCTGTTTGAAAAGAAAAATCCTATAGGAACCGCATGAGAGGAAATTTCCAGCGCAAGTTTTTGGACCAAAATAACATTGATTTGTGAGATGTACAAAAGAGGTACTACAAATTACGTGTATATATAATTTGATACTCCTTCCGAGTTCTTTTTTATAAGATGCTATAGACAGCCGAGCTTGAACTGTTTTAGACACTGTCTGAACGATCTAAAACGTCTTATAAAAGTGAACAGAGGGAGTATTTTAAGTCCCTCCTGTTTGTCTTTTCATACAACATACAAATATGGGTCTCTTTACGTCGGAAAATTGTAGTTTCCCATTCCATTCGACGATGTGCATCTGAAATTCAAATCATACCTTTCAGTAACTCGGAACCAGTGAGAATTGGACCTCATCATCTCGGTACTTTAAGTGTTGATAGCAGTTTGGGCATGTTTTTTCTTTTCTTGAAAATTAAGGCTAGTAATGCTGCCACATAAATTTTCAGCTCTTTGGGACGACACTTTTATTGAGAAAAGATCACCACCTCTGCAACAGAATTTTGGGCAATCGAACACCTTTGCAACGATACGACTCCGTCATCACCATTTCGTGTATTCTACTCTTATCGCGAACTGTTAACTGACAGTCGTATGCATGAACCTGTGGGCAAGCCTGCTCGATCGAGGATTACTCTGCATGCAGCCCGTTGGTGGTTGGCCGGCCGGGACGCTCGGGGAAATGCGACGCCGACGCCGACGCCGACCTTCTAATCGCATGAGCACTCCAGTATGGTCAGGCCAGGATCTCGCCCCAAAACCTCCCGGCCATGCCGAGACCCAAGGCAGAGAGGCCCGTGCCGCCGCCGGCCCCCCGCCGGCCCCTCGCGGCGGGCGGGCTGGGCCTGGCGGCCGCGGCGTACGTGGGCGTCGACTACCTCAGCCGCGCGTCCCCCTCGCTGCACGGGCGGCTGCAGCCGGCCATCTGGGCGGCGCTGGCGTTCGCCACCGCCGCGCGGGCGCCCTTCTACCGCCGCTGGGACGCCGAGATCCGCGCCGCCCCGTGGTTCCTCGCCGCCATGGTCCTCATGCTCGCCGCGCTGCTCTGCGAGGCCATCTCCGTCCGGTTCGTCTCCAGCGTGCTCGGCCTCCGGTGGCATAGGTCTCTGAACAAATTCTAGTTATCCTCTTCCAGATTAATTCTACTGTTATCTTTTGCAATGGGCTCAGTCGACTAAGACTTAACCAAGTCTCAGCCAAGTGATATAGTACGTAAGAAAAAAAATAAAAAACTGATTTTTTTTCATGAATCTCCATGCAAAATCAAAGGAAGATAGTATCGACTGAGACATACTGAGACTTAGCAAAACTGTTTTGCAATTGCTCTGTTCTAGTCATTGAGAGTATCTCCAATAGCGTGTTTGTTGTTTTCTTGATAAAATTGTCCATGTCATCGATCCAATAAGTTATCATACAACTACTCTACTTAAGTACGAGCATATCTAAGATTCTAAGTTGTCCAGGAAAAACGAGATACTCCCTTCGTTCCTAAATATAAGTCTTTTTAGAGATTTCAATATGAACTAGTACATAGGAAGCAAAATGAGTAAATTTACACTCTAAAATATGTCTATATACATCCGTATGTAGTCTATCTCCAACAAGACTTATATTTAGCAATGAAGGGAGTAGCATTTAAGTTTGTACTCTCGCTGCACTTTGGAGCTTGTGCAATGGTTGTTGCTTCAAGTTCATCACTTTTGGGTTACACATCAACTTATGACTTATCCCAATACAAGTTAGGACGATTGGCTCAAGACACTATGTATTCACTGCATATTGGATAGAATTAATGGTGCTTTGGTTTGGATAGGAAATAGGATGATTTTTAAAAAAGGGAGTTATAAACTGCAATTGTTCGCTCATGCTTCATAAAACAGTGAACGCAATAGTCTGTTCATTGTAGTGAATGCACATGCATGAAAACAAGTGGCAATTTAGTTTTAATGGAAACCAAGACATGGGAATTGTAATTTGACACTAGCGGAACCTTATAAAGCTTATGTGAGTCTGCTTTTGTTCCTTCTATCCACTTTGTTTGTACATGTGATCTATTTTACCTTAGGGTCAGGTTCCACTGTCAGACTCACATAAGCTGTATATGGTTCTGTGGTTTATAACTTTCATGTAAAGAATTTCCTGCGTCTTTACTTTTATTGCCTATAAGATATAGGGATGCCACCTTGGTCCTTGGCAACATCAACACTCTTGGTACACTCTTCAAAAGGTTCATTTTTCATGTATTCAAGTGTTTAGTGCAAGTGCAATACATCATACTGCATACTGCGCCTTTAGGGACATGCACATACTCTGCAGCCTTCAAAGACCTGAACTAAGACATGTTCAATAACATTAACAGATCTACTGCTCCTCTTCCCGACACTGGTCAGTGGCTTCTTCTAGCACTAAACAAGAGGCTTCCTCAAACTGTGGTTTATCTATTGAGAGCCCACATCATCACTCTACATAGTTACTTGATGTTGTTTATCATGTTGGGATTCTCGGCATTTTTTGACTGCATCAAAGGTCCTGGCCTTGGAATAGGCACAAGGTATATGTTCGCTATGGCGGTCGGGCGTTTTCTTCGGACCATAACATTTGTTTCTACGATTCTTCCATCTGCAAGGCCTTGGTGTGCTGCTGCTCGATATAAAATACCTGACCATCCTCATGCTTGGGCACAGAAGTATTATGTTCCGTATGCTTCTGATCTGCGTGCAATCCGCAGGGTCATACTAGTGGATATGCCATATGGTTAGAGCATTTAACTTATGAAACTTCCTGGTGTAGCTGCTTTAATTTGGTTGACTTCTAGTAACTGTTTAGGATCATTTTCTTATTGCAGCCAGTGTTCAAAATTATACTGATCACTATAGACCTGATTGGGCACATATGAGCTTCCTAATAGACATATTGAGGCCATCTGCCGGAGAGGGCCCTTCATGGTACCATTTGGTGAATAAAGCCGGTGGTGGTTGCAATGATCTTATATATAGTGGGCACATGTTTGTTGCTGTCCTGACTGCTATGGCATGGACGGTATGTTGTGTTGTCATCTTCACAGAACTGACTTCTTTTTAATCTTTGCATGTCATGCTACAAATGATATGAAATTGACTCACCAGGATCACCCCTATGTTCAAACATTCTTATGTCACAACCAAGGAAGTGTGATACGTGCACCCTTGCTAATATGTGGTTCTGCATTAGCCTTAGAGGTGATTTCTCAATATGGGTCTTGCAGTTAAGTCCATGTAAAAGAGGCCATCGACCAGTTCCCGTTGGTCTTTCGTATGCCATTGTTGCATTTATACCATTCATTATCTTTCCTGTAGTGTAAAAACTTTGTTGTGGTGAAGACTTCAGCTTGGTGTTATCTATCTTCCTCTCTTCAATATGAACGCCACGCTACATTCGGACAGTTTTTATGCTTAATTTTTGTGTTGTCAATTAATCCCTGTACAAATATCCATTTGTTCTAAAGGGACAGATGTCCAGCTTAATACTATATATGTCCATGTGGCACCTCGCAGGAAGCGTACGGGGGATGGATATCAGGTGGGATATGGTTTCTAGTCCTGCACAGTGCCCAGAGGGAGATACGGGAGCGTTACCATTATAGTGCCGACTGCATTGTAGCAATTTACGTTGGAATCCTCTTGTGGCGGGTCACTGGGTTCATCTGGTCCACCAGGGATTCAGATCAAGCTAGAAGACTCGCCAAACTCGATGAGGTTCAGAACAGATTATTTCATGCTGCAAAGGACTCGGACATCGACGAAATAAGGGGGCTGCTAAATGAAGTTGAGATGGCTGGACAGTCAAAGAGGACCTTCTCACAGGGTGTCATCTTATCCTTTGCTGCTTTTATGATTACATTCACCCTCCTGTTTGTTCTCCTTGCATTCTCACTTACTAGCAATGGATGATTGATTGGCATCCTGACTTCCATTTTTTTTTGCCAGAAGTATATTTTAGTCAGTGCTCCTGAACTTGTCGATGCTTATATGGGCTGAGAACTTGGGAATTGATACTAACAGGTAGTTTTAGAGCAGGGAACCTACTTGTTAATAAAAACATGCAGGTTTTGCTGATAAAGGAATGATTATTTCTCGCCTTTCAGTACTTATTTTTGATGTGACAAGAATTAACATGGTGCAGAGCATGAACTGAATACGAGAATGTGGCTCTGTAATGTATCATGCGCTCCTGTTGTGTGCATCTGTTTTTTCTTTATGTGCTTTGGGCTCTTTTCTTTCTCTATTTTTTAGAGAAAAGACACGATATATTTCAGAGATAGATGAAAACTTTATTTTAAACATGTGAAGATTTTTTTGAAGCATATTTTTAAAAATACCTTACGTAGTTTTTAAAAATGTTCACGACACATTAGAAGATGTTCGTGGAATGTAAAAGTTTGTTTGCGCATCTTTAAAATTAATGTTTGTCCAAAAAAAATGTTTGTGATATTTAATATATATTTTTGGCTTTAAACATTTAATATTTATAACATGTTTAAAAATATGTTCATGCCATTTAAAAAAGATCATGAAAATATATAAAAAATGTACTTGTAATTTGTAAAAAAGGTTCATGACATTTAAAAAGTCCACATGTTTCAAAATATGTTCATGACTCTTTTAAAAAAACTTTCATGAAAATGTAATTTTTTTTCGGGAATTTAGAAAAGTATTCACAGTTCCTTCTATATTTTTACAACACTTAAAAAAGGTTCACACTTTAAAAAATGTTCGGAAGCTGCTGGAAGCTTCCTAAAACCGTGCAAAGTGAAGCAAGATGGGCAGGCCCATCAAACACAGCGATCCCTTTTTGTGGGCGCTCGCTAGCGAAAATAATAGCAAGTGGCCCGTTAAGCGCCGAATGGTCTCGAGCTCCTTGTATATATTACTCGGCCCGACGCCACATGAGGAGCTACTCGAGCACTTGCTGGATGCTCAAAAAAAAAAAAAAACACTCGAGCACTTGCTGTTGACCCCGGCTGAGTGGGAGTCCAGTTCAAGAGGAAGGAGACGGCAATGGCTCCAGTAGAAGAAAAAATTGTAAGTTCAATAAGGCAATGGCCCATTGCTATAATTGTGATGACTATGGGAATTTCCCAAAGGAATGTCGTGCGAAAAAAAAAATGTGCTGAAGATGAACCAAGCTTGTTCTGATTGAGCAAGAAAATGCTGCCTGTCTGCTTGGTAAGTCGCATTCCCAACGAGGAGTTAATGTTGGCAGCAAGTTGTGTCACCAGCTTCGTTCTAAAAAAGTTTGTCACCGGTGGCAAAAGTTCTATGTTCTTCTCTAAGTTGCGTCCACGAGTACGTGGTTATGTGAGTTATTGTGCTAGATGTTCCCATAAAATACGCGTGTGATGAAAATCTTGTGTTAGTTACGTCCAAAGTACAGTATACTTCTGCTGTTTGTTGGGTCCACGAATTCGAATTCTCAAGTTAGTTACGTCGCCAGAAAATACGGTCATGTAATAGGTGTGTCTATAAGACAATATATTTCTTGTGTCCACAAGAAACTCTGCATATGTGATAATGCACTATAAGGGTCCCATCCAAGATATGCTAGAGCGAAGACGATCCGTACCTGAGATTGGCATTGACAATATTAAGGGGAGATCGTTAGCATTAATATTGTCACCAGTACGCAGTACAACTTTGAAGCTCAATCTCCCTCACACACAAGTTAACTTGTATTGCTGTTATCAAACTGGCCCTATCTCATTACCACGGCAACCATCCATGCTTCCTGATGAACAGAAACCGGTTCTAGGCAACGTTGTCTTTGTTGTTGTCGCGGAACTTGGCCGGGACCATTACTTCCCCGTCGTCTGTGACCTCCACTTGGAACTCCGAGTACCCTTTTCTGACATCGTGCCGGCTGAAGACGTAGTCGCAGAATTCATGCCTAGCCTTGTATTGGGCGGCCGCTATTTCTTGGTTCATGCGGAGGAAGGGATTGCTAGTGGAGAAGTCTTCGACGGGCAGGGGAGGGAGAGTGTTCCTCATGAACACCAGGTAATTCGCGTTGAACTTCCACGTCTCTGTCCTCGCCATCCTCTCTCCGCTCCACTTCCTCGTTGCCTCTTCACCCCACGTAAAGTAACTGCTGCCCTCCTTTTTCCATTCGGCGTCGGCCACAATCTTCCTCATTCTCTCTCCGCCCCACGCCATGTTCTTGCTGCCCTTCTCAATCGGTTCGGCGTCCGCCAACACCTCCTTCGCCTCGCTAGGCTTGGGGCTCGCCGCCTTCACCTCGCTAACCTCGCTGACTTTGGAGCTTGTCGCCCTCTTCTTCATCAGCATCCTGGACGCGGCGGCCGCCCCCATCGCCTTCCTCCAGTTGGGCTTGCATGAGAGAAACAAGCGATGAATCCTATTTTCGACTATGAATAGCCTGAGCGAACGGTAACAAATTGGACAAGTCTTCTTATTCCTCGTCCGCAGCTCCTCCTTGGATCTAGCATCATCTACCACCTCCTCCTTCTCATCGGGCCTGCTCTTCTTCGTCACCGGACCCAACAACTCCGTCTGTCTGGCCGGCCTCATCTCACGCCTCTTCATCGCGCTAGATCTGGATTGGGAGGTTGCGGCGTCGGCGGCCTTGTACCGAGAGGAAGAAAGGAGCCAAATGGGCCAAATGGGCTGGACTACGCACAAGCCCAACTCATTACCGTAGCCAATGTTGTTGGACTGTTTTACACAGTTTAACACAGTTTAACATACTTTCTTTGCCATCTAGATATATCAAGAGATATTAGAAATTATAAATCATGACAAGAACGGGCAAGAGATGTTAGTTACCAAGTTGCACGATGAGGTTTTGTTGTCTACCTCACGCAGTTACCAAACAATGTTGCCAACATCTGAATATTTGGCTTCAAGCCGAATTTAACATCATGAACAGAGTAAGAAAAAGTATTTAGAAACATGTTGATACAAATAATTTTGAATGACTAATTCTGATAACTTCCAAAAAAAATTGTAGATCAATGAAGTGTTCAAGAGGATCTATGAATAATAATGCCTCATCACATGCCAGTATGCACACGGTCATGTTGAAACAATCATTGTCCATACACTATTAACGTCATTTTTTTGATACTTCAACCCATTGGATGAGGTGTCGAGCTTTGTATCCATTCATTCCTGAAAAATGGATGGTAAGAATCATAATAATGTATACTAGTGCATTATATACTTCTAAATGTTGCTTATTACAAACAATCGCATCATGGATCGATATGATGTAGTGCACAACCCAACAAGTAATTATGTGGATATGTGAGCATGATGGGTATTGAGGTAGGTAGTTTGTCTTTGACTCCGTCGGGTGAATTATACAAGAACTCAACTTCAGAATTAGATTCATCGTCAGATTGGTAGTACATTGGACTTCCTTTTAGCTTATTCGGGTTTGATTCGACCAATATGATAGCTAATTTCCGTCGAAATTGTTTCATATCCTCCTGCAAATATAATACATTGAGATAAAATAATGAGATCATGATTAGTTATGTGGATGTTGTATAATGTCATGCAAAATTAGCTAGCTATGCATCAGGCTTGCATGCCGGCAAAATGCAACAACCAACACTAAAATAGCTATCAGTAGTAAGAAGCAAAGTCTGATTTGATCGAGCTGCAGATAGACCTACATACTTGTATACTAGTTCCTTGTATTCGTGTTTGTGTGAATCTTGTGAGAGCACATAGTAGTTCAATCATATATGTGGTCTCAAATCCTAGTTGGACTAACGAAGCCTTTCAATGATATGATATTTACACAGTTCATTGGTAGGGTATAAAAACAATGTGATTATAACAATTATGTAGATGGTTCTTGCTCTTTTTTGTCTAATCTTGCACGCGAAATGCGTGTCTAGGATGGATTCGGGCGACTGTTTTTCTAAACACATGCAACTTTATTCATAGTCGAAACCGTTATAGGTACAACATTTGATTCAAAATCCAAGGAATTACAATCTAACTCGTAATTACAAGGAAGTCTCTTGAAAACATCTTCATGGTACCTATCTTTGCAAGCCGAAAAAAACCACCAAGATAGTCAAGGACTGCAATTGGACCGGAACTATGATACCACTACTCATTCATGCTAACAAACTTGATTACTGGTAAAAGATTCTGAAACCCCCTTGAGGCAGAAATCCGAAAAGATGAGAAGCCATGAGCGATTAATGGACTTAGACTGGGGATGATACCCTAGAAGTGCAGGTTATCGAACCACAAAATCTTCACCATAACGTCGAGGAAAGATTCCAACTCTACAAAAAATCAAACCAACAAAAGCAACATGACACACTAACATAAACTCACCAGACATGAATAATTGTCTCTACGAGAACACATACCTCTATAGGTCCATGCTTACAAACATGAATCGTCTTATAACCAAGACCAAGATCAGAAAAAACTCTCTTGGCGTTAGCGTAAAATTTTGGAAAGTTCATACCAGGAAAGCGATATTCAACAACTAAAAAGCATATTGAATGTTCTCACTAGTGCAGAATCAAGCTATTGTTCCGGTTCGTAATGACTTTTACTGTCGGTTCTGCAACCGGCACTAAAGGGTGGGGACTAAAGCCGCCCCCCTTTAGTGCCGGTTCGTCACGAACTGGGACCAAAGGCTCACCACGTGGCACGATCTAGCGCCAGGGGGCTGGGGGCCTTTAGTCCTGGTTGGTAAGGTTATGGGGTTTATGGGTCTATGCTTTAATTTTCCTTTTAATTTTTTGTTTTCCATTAAATTTTTTTCATTTCAAACATATTTTATGCTACTACATATTGTACACATTATGCATATATATATATATAAATAGAATTTCTCGTAGAACCGATCATATATATATCATCGGATTTCTCGCACGACCATTCACACACACACACACACACACACACACACACACACACATATATATATATATATATATATATAAATATATATAATTTGGTACAATTTCTCCTATAATTTGCAGATCATTACATGGAGGCATTACAATTTGTAATGGTATTCTCCTTTTGTGATTTATGACCTGGTCGAGCAAAATCCCGCTATTTCCTCTTGGATTACTCGTACGCGATCCGTTGGTAGGAGTTGATCCCGCATCTCCGACATCTTTAAAGAAGGAGATCAATATGAATGCATTAGTTTTCATGTGTATATATATATTAGGTAATGATATAAAAATTATGAATAGTGTTCTGGCAAACACGTACCCAAGTTTGTCTAGCATCTTTGGTCCTTTCGGACGTTATAATGCAAATGTTCTCGCAAACGTAGTATGCGCATAAATCATTCCCCGGCGCCTGCCTCATGGTCTTTACGAGAATAAAATTCAATCAGATAATAATTAATCAAGCATGATAATGGTATTGAAATTAGAATTAAAGAGGCTAGTACTACTTAATTACCTTGGGTCACACCCATTTCAGCTGTTGTTTTCATGGGCCTAGAACATCTTTGATGAGTTTTTGCCAAGCCCTGCCCGCTGGCAAAGAAAATGAATAAAGGAGTTATTAATTAGTTGATAACAGGAAATGAACTAAAGAAGCCAACATAGTGCGATAATGATTGAAATTACCTGTTGATCACCCACTTCACGATTGTGTATTCATTAGTATCTTTATATAGTGAGTCTAGTACTTAAACTTTTTCCTCGTCAACTTCAATGATTAACAAGATCCAGCGAAAACTGCATGCGCACACATTTGCATGTATAATTAAGCGGGCATGTGCATACTCATCAACTACACTTATTAACATCTAGTAAGCAAAAACGGAATTTGTAGACAAGACGATGTCACTCACTCGAAGTTGTGAGGAAATAGTATTTCTGGTTGGGTATTTAGGTGCTTCAAGAACTCTAGCAAACTTTTCTATGTACATGGTCGATCATATTCACGTGACTATGTCTCTTGATTAATGGTATTTGGGTCAATGAACCCAATGCCATAGGTCCAACTCTTTTCATTTCATACATCTTCATTCTGCATAATACCACAGAAAAGAATATAGTGAGGATAATTACAGGTAATGAACGAGCACTACTGGTAGCTAGAGACTTAAATTACAAAAAGAAACCACTTACATACAATAGCAACTGACGATAAATTTGTCAAGTGCGTCTTGATTGAATAACTGAAACATTTCTTGAAACTCAACCCACAAATCTTTTGCATGGTAGTAATGCTCTTCCTTGATTCCCACCATGAAGGACTCTCAATCGGTAGTCTTTGCTTCTCTCAAGTACCATTGATGCAATTCATACATTCTCGTTGGTAGACGCGGGATCTCCTCGGGCTTGACCAGAGGTTCGCCGCAGACATGTTTTCGTTTTAGTTCCCCCTCTTTAAACGTTTCGAAGGCCTCGATGCCCAGGAGTTGTTTTACAGTGACACCTGCCTCTTTAGCCCGCCTGCGATGATCGTCGGTTATTACCAGCTGATCAGCGCCGGTACTCACATGTGTTTGTACAATGAGCGGGCCAGGGGATCGATGGCATCGCCTGTTCTCCCAGCTGGGGAACAATTTCCCCCCTTTTTTTAACAGCTCCTTGGCTCGAGCTCGAGCTCGAGCTCGAAGCTTCGAGTTTTGTGCACGATAGGACTTCTTGATTTGGCGCTCATAGTCTGAGTCCCTATGCTTCACAACCGGTTGAGCATTATCAATAAAGTGTTTTACCACTTTCTTAGGTACTTTCTCCTCTGGCAGCGGGGGTGGTTTCAGTCCAAAATGGGCCTTCAATTGGGCGTCGGTTTCCTCGTCAGTCATGTGGTAAGGCAACTTTGGAAGAGGCTTGAGGCTTGGACCAAATTTGTATTTCTTGCCCCCTCTTGTACCGCTAGCCGACGTAGCTGCGGCACCTCTCTTTCGCTGTTGCTGAGGCTGAAGGAAATATGCCCTATAGGCAATAATAAAGTTGTTATTTATATTTACTTATATCATGATAATTTTTTATTATTCATGCTAGAATTGTATTAACCAGAAACTTAGTACATGTGTGAATACATAGACAAACAGAGTGTCCCTAGTATGCCTCTACTAGACTAGCTCGTTAATCAAAGATGGTTAAGTTTCCTAGCCATAGACATGTGTTGTCATTTAATGAACGGGATCACATCATTAGAGAATGATGTGATGGACAAGACCCATCTGTTAGCTTAGCACTATGATCATTTAGTTTATTGCTATTGCTTTCTTCATGACTTATACATGTTCCTATGACTATGAGATTATGCAACTCCTGAATACCGGAGGAACACTTAGTGTGCTATCAAACATCACAACGTAACTGGGTGATTATAAAGATGCTCTACATGTGTCTCCGATGGTGTTTGTTGAGTTGGCATAGATCAAGATTAGGATTTGTCACTCCAATTGTCGGAGTGGTATCTCCGGGCCCTCTCGGTAATGCACATCACTATAAGCCTTGCAAGCAATGTGACTAATGAGTTAGTTGCGGGATGATGCATTACGAAACGAGTAAAGAGACTTGCCGGTAACGATATTGAACTAGGTATGATGATACCGACGATCGAATCTCGGGCAAGTAACATACCAATGACAAAGGGAACAACGTATGTTGTTATGTGGTTTGACCGATGAAGATCTTCGTAGAATATGTAGGAGCCAATATGAGCATCCAGGTTCCACTATTGGTTATTGACTGGAGATGTGTCTCAGTCATGTCTACATAGTTCTCGAACCCTTAGGGTCCGCATGCTTAACGTTCGATGACGGTTTGTGTTATGAGTTATGTGATTTGATGTACCGAAGGTTGTTCGGAGTCCTGGATGAGATCATGGACATGACGAGGAGTCTCGAAATGGTCGAGACGTAAAGATCGATATATTGGAAGGCTATATTCAGACATCATAAAGGTTCCGAGTGATTCAGGTATTTTTCGGAGTACTGGAGAGTTACGGGAATTCGCCGGGGGAAGTAGTGGTCCTTAATGGGCCATACGGGAAAGGAGACAAGGGCCTCAAGGGGTGGCCGCGCCCTCCCATGGCAAGTCCGAATTGGACTAGAGAGGGGGCGGCGCCCCCTCTCTTTCCTTCTCCCTCTCCTACTCCTTCCCTTTCTCTCCTCTTGGAAAAGGAAGGGGACTCCAACTAGGATTAGGAATCCTAGTTGAACTCCCCCTATAGGCGCGCCCCTCCTAGGCCAGCCTCCTCTTCCTCCCTCCTTTATATACATGGCCAGGGGCACCCCATAGACACACAAGTTGATCTTTAGCCGCGTGCGGTGCCCCCTCCATAATTTTCCACCTCGGTCATATTGTTGTAGTGCTTAAGCGAAGCCCTGCGTCAGTAACTTCATCATCACCGTCAACACGCCATCGTGCTAACGAAACTCTCCCTCAGCCTCAGCTGGATCTAGAGTTCGAGGGACGTCACCGAGCTGAACGTGTGCAGATCGCGGAGGTGCCGTGCATTCGGCACTAGATCAGTTGGATCGCGAAGACGTTCCACTACATCAACCGCGTTACTAAACACTTCCGCTTTCGGTCTACGAGGGTACGTAGACACACTCTCCCTGCTCGTTGCTATGCTTCTCCTAGATAGATCTTGGGTGATCATAGGAATTTTTTTGAAATACTACATTACCCTACAGAGGCGGCAGAGCCCGCTGAGGCGGTGCCTGACTTGGAGGAGGAGTTGACTGACATGGTGCCTGACTTGGAGGAGGAGGAGTCGGTTGATGCGGTGCCGAACTTGGAGGAGGAGGAGGAGTCGGCTGACGCGGTGGAGGACTTGGACGAGGAGGAGGACGCGGTGCCAGACTTGGAGGAGGAGGAGTCGGCTGATGCGGTGCCGGACTTGGAGGAGGAGGAGTGGGCTGACGCGGTGGCGGACTTGGAGGAGCAGGAGTCTGCTGATGTGGTGGCGGACTTGGAGGAGTGGGAGTTGATGTCTACTACACAACCTTCTTTTTGTAGACGTTGTTGGGCCTCCAAGTGCATAGGTTTGTAGGACTGTAGCAAATTTCCCTCAAGTGAATGACCTAAGGTTTATCAATCCGTGGGAGGCGTAGGATGAAGATGGTCTCTCTCAAACAACCCTGCAACCAAATAGCAAAGAGTCTCTTGTGTCCCCAACACACCCAATACAATGGTAAATTGTATAGGTGCACTAGTTAGGCGAAGAGATGGTGGTACAAGTGCAATATGGATGGTAGATATAGGTTTTTGTAATCTGAAAATATAAAAAGCAAGGTAACTAATGATAAAAGTGAGCACAAACTATATTGCAATGCTTCGAAACAAGGCTTAGGGCTCATACTTTCACTAGTGCAAATTCTCTCAACAAGGATAACATAATTAGATCATATAACTATCCCTCAACATGCAACAAAGAGTCACTCCAAAGTCACTAATAGCGGAGAACAAACGAAGAGATTATTGTAGGGTACGAAACCACCTCAAAGTTATTCTTTCCGATCAATCCATTGGGCTATTCCTATAAGTGTCACAAACAGCCCCAGAGTTCATAGTAAAATAACACCTTAAGACACAAATCAACCAAACCCTAATGTCACATAGATACTCTAATATCACCTCAAGTATCCACGAGTATGATTATACGATATGCACCACGCAATCTCGGATTCATCTATTCAACCAACACAAAGAACTTCAAAGAGTGCCTTTCTACCGGGGAGTCAAGGCGAAAACGTGTACCAACCCCTTTGCATAAGTTCACAAGGTCACATAACTCGCAAGTTGATCACCAAAACATACATCAAGTGGATCACGTGAATATCCCATTGTCACCATAGACAAGCACATGCAAGACATACATCAAGTGTTCTCAAATCCTTAAAGACTCAATCCGATAAGATAACTTCAAAGGGAAAACTCAATTCATCACATGGAGATAGAGGGGGAGAAACATCATAAGATCCAACTATAATAGCAAAGCTCGCGGTACATCAAGATCGTGCCAAATCAAGAACACGAGAGAGAGATCAAACACATAGCTACTAGTACATACCCTCAGCCCCGAGGGTGAACTACTCCCTCCTCATCATGGAGAGCATCGGGATGATGAAGATGGCCACCGATGATGGATCCCCCTCCGGCAGGGTGCCAGAACAGGGTCCCGATTGGTTTTTGGTGGCTACAGAGGCTTGCGGTGGCGGAACTCCCAATCTAGGTTATTTTCTGGAGGTTTCTGTATTTATAGGAAATTTTGGCATCGGTCTCACGTCAGGGGGGTCTCCGAGTCGACCACGAGATAGGGGAACGCGCCCAAGGGGTAGGGCGCGCCCTCCACCCTCGTGGATGGCTCGGGACTCTTCTGTCCCAACTCTTTTACTCCGGGGGTTTCTTTTGGTCCATAAAAAATCATCAAAAATTGGCACGTCAATTGGACTCCGTTTGGTATTCCTTTTCTGTAGGACTCAAAAACAAGAAAAAAAACAGAAACTGACACTGGGCTCTAGGTTAATAGGTTAGTCCCAAAAATCATATAAATGCATATAAAACACCCAAGATTGATAATATAATAGCATGGAACAATCAAAAATTATAGATACGTTGGAGACGTATCAAGCATCCCCAAGCTTAATTCCTGCTCGCCCTCGAGTAGGTAAATGATAAAAACAGAATTTTTGATGTGGAATGCTACCTAACATATTTATCCATGTAATTCTCTTTATTGTGGCAAGAATATTTAGATCCATAATATTCAAAACAAAAGTTTAATATTGACATAAAAATAATAATACTTCAAGCACACTAATAAAGCAATTATGTCTTCTCAAAATAACATGGCCAAAGAAAGTTATCCCTATAAAATCATATAGTCTATCTATGCTCTATCTTCATCACACAAAATATTTGAATCATGCACAACCCCGATGACAAGTCAAGCAATTGTTTCATACTTTTGATGTTCTCAAACTTTTTCAATCCTGACGCAATACATGAGTGTGAGCCATGTACATAGCACTATAGGTGGAATAAAACGGTGGTTGTGGAGAAGACAAAAAGGAGAAGATAGTCTCACATCAACTAGGCGTATCGATGGCTATGGAGATGCCCATCAATAGATATCAATGTGAGTGAGTAGGGATTGCCATGCAACAGATGCACTAGAGCTATAAGTGTATGAAAGCTCAAAAAGAAACTAAGTGGGTGTGCATCCAACTCGCTTGCTCACGAAGACCTAGGGCATTTTGAGGAAGCCCATCATTGAAATATACAAGTCAGGTTCTATAATGAAAGTTTCCCACTAGTATATGAAAGCGACAACATAGGAGACTCTCTATCATGAAGATCATGGTGCTACTTTGGAGCACAAGGGTGGTAAAAGGATAGTAGCATTGCCCCTTCTCTTTTTTTCTCTCATTTTTTTTGCTTTTTGGGCCTTCTCTTTTTTGGGCCTTTCTATTTTTTTATTTTTTTTATTTCCTCACATGGGACAATCCTCTAATAATGAAGATCATCACACTTTTATTTACTTACAACTCAAGAATTACAACTCGATACTTAGAAAAAAAATATGACTCTATATGAATGCCTCCGGCGGTGTACCGGGATGTGCAATGAATCAAGAGTGACATGTATGAAAGAATTATGAATGGTGGCTTTGCCACAAATACGATGTCAACTACATGATCATGCAAAGCAATATGAGAATGATGGAGTGTGTCATAATAAACAGAACGGTGGAGAGTTGCATGGCAATATATCTCGGAATGGCTATGGAAATGCCATAATAGGTAGGTATGGTGGCTGTTTTGAGGAAGGTAATGGTGGGTGTATGGTACCGGCGAAAGTTGCGCGGCACAAGAGAAGCTAGCAATGGTGGAAGGGTGAGAGTGCGTATAATCCATGGACTCAACATTAGTCATAAAGAACTCACATACTTATTGCAAAAATCTATTAGTCATCGAAACGAAGTACTACGCGCATGCCCCTAGGATGATAGATTGGTAGGAAAGGACCATCGCTCGTCCCCGACCGCCACTCATAAGGAAGACAATCAATAAATAAATCATGGTCCAACTTCATCACATAAAGGTTCACCATACGTGCATGCTACGAGAATCACAAACTTTAACACAAGTACCTCTCAAATTCACAACTACTCCACTAGCATGACTCTAATATCACCATCTTCATATCTCAAAACAATCATAAAGAATCAAACTTCTCATAATATTCAATGCACTTTATATGAAAGTTTTTATTATATCCCTCTTGGATGCCTATCATATTAGGACTAAATTCATAACCTAAGCAAATTACCATGTTGTTTAAGACTCTCAAAATAATATAAGTGAAGCATGAGTTCAAAAATTTCTTCAAAATAAAACCACCGTCGTGCTCTAAAAAGATATAAGTGAAGCACTAGAGCAAATGACAAACTACTCCGAAAGATATAAGTGAAGATCAATGAGTAGTTGAATAATCATGTAACTATGTGAAGAATCCTCATAAATAAAATTTCATATCTTAAGTACTTTAGTCAAATAGAAAGCAAAACAAAATAAAATGACATTGCAAGGATAGCACATATCATGTAAAGAAGCAAAAACTTAGGCTCAACCAAAACTGACTGATAGTTGTTGAAGAAGAAAGGTGGGATGCCTACCGGGGCATCCCCAAGCTTAGATGCTTGAGATTTCTTGAAATATTAATTAGGGATGCCTTGGGCATCCCAATCTTGAGCTTTTGTGTCTCCTTAATTCCTTTCATGCATATCGCGGTTTCCCTAAATCTTAAAAACTCCATCCACACCAAACTCAACAAGAACTCGTGAGATAAGTTAGTATAAATCCATGCTAATCCTTATCATTCTCTACTGTAGAAAATCACTAAAATTATAACTTGACATTGCATACTAAATGCATCTGCATATTTAATACTCATATCATCAAATAGAATCATTAAATAAGCAAACATATGCAAACAATGCAATCATAACAGCAATCTGTCTAAACAGGATAGTCTGTAAAGAATGCAAGAAGAATCATACTTCTTTAACTCCAAAAATTCTGAAAAATTACCACACTGTAGATAATTTGTTTTTACTCATTGTGTAAAAGATTCAAGATTTTATCATGTTCTAACTATTCACGAATATTCAAAACATAACAGCAAACTTTCTGTTTTTAAAACATCAACATATAGACTTGAAAAATAAGCATGGTAAAGGCTATACTTGAACTTTTTATTAAACTAAAAGACGAAAAACATTACTCTAAATAACAGCAAAAAAATCCTAATAAAAAAAATGACGCTCCAAGCAAAACTCATATCATGTGGTGAATAAAAATATAGCCTCAAGTAAAGTTACCAATAAACGAAGACGAAAGAGGGGATGCCATCCGGGGCATCCCCAAGCTTAGATGCTTGGTTGTCCTTGAATATTACCTTGGGATGCCTTGGGCATCCCCAAGCTTAGGCTCTTGCCACTCCTTATTCTGCAGTCCATCGAATCTTTACCCAAAACTTGAAAACTTCACAACACAAAACTTAACAGAAAACTCGTAAGCTCCGTTAGTATAAGAAAGCAAATCACCACTTAGGTACTGTCAAGACAAGATTCACAATTTTTCTCACATGATTCCTACTGTTCCCTATCATTTCTACAATTTATATTAAGCAATATAAGCCATAGAAACTAGAAAACAAGCAAACTATGCATCGAAAACAGAATCTGTCAAAAACATGACACTCTGTAGTAATCTGTAGCTCTCGAATACTTATATAACTCCAAAAATTCTGAAAAATTAGGACAACATGAGCAATTTGTTCATTAATCTTCTGAAAAAGTAATCAGTATTTTATCATGCTTCTGCTAAAAAATAGAATTGTTTTCCCGAGCGCAAAAGTTTCTGTTTTTCAGCAAGATCAAATCAACTATCACCATAGATCATCCCAAACGTCTTACTTGGCACTTTATTGAAACAAAAGCAAGAAAACATGATTACTATGTAGCATAATCATGTGAACACACAAAAACATTAGGTAAAGGTGTTGGGTTATCTCCCAACAAGCGCTTTTCTTTAATGCCTTTCTAGCTAGGCATGATAATTTCAATGATGCTCACATAAAAGATAAGAATTGAAACATAAAGAGAGCATCATGAAGAATATGACTAAAACATTTAAGCATAACCCACTTCCTATGCATAGGGATTTTGTGAGCAAACAACTTATGGGAACAATGAAGGAAATATGCCCTAGAGGCAATAATAAAGTTGTTATTTATATTTCCTTATATCATGATAAATGTTTATTATTCATGCTAGAATTGTATTAACCGGAAACTTAGTACATGTGTGAATACATACACAAACTGAGTGTCACTAGTATGCCTCTACTTGACTAGCTCGTTAATCAAAGATGGTTAAGTTTCCTAACCATAGACATGACTTGTCATTTGATTAACGAGATCACATCATTAGAGAATGATGTGATTGACTTGACCCATCCGTTAGCTTAGCACGATGATCATTTAGTTTGTTGCTATTGCTTTCTTCATAACTTATACGTATTCCTATGACTATGAGATTATGCAACTCCCGAATATCGAAGGAACACTTAGTGTGCTATCAAACGTCACAACATAACTAGGTGATTATAAAGATGCTCTACAAGTGTCTCTGATGGTGTTTGTTGAGTTGGCATAGATCGAGATTAGGATTTGTCACTCCGATTGTCGGAGAGGTATCTCTGGGCTCTCTCGATAATGCTCATCACTATAAGCCTTGCAAGCAATGTGACTAATGAGTTAGTTGCGGGATGATGCATTACGGAACGAGTAAAGGGACTTGCCGGTAACAAGATTGAACTAGGTATTGAGATACCGACGATCGAATCTCGGGTAAGTAACATACTGATGACAAAGGGAACAATGTATGTTGTTATGCGGTTTGACCGATAAAGATCTTCGTAGAATATGTAGGAACCAATATGAGTATCCAGGTTCCGCTATTGGTTATTGACTGGAAGTGAGTCTCGGTCATGTCTACATAGTTCTCAAACCCGTAGGGTCCGCACGCTTAACGTTCGATGACGATCGGTATTATGAGTTTATGTGTTTTGATGTACCGAAGGTAGTTAGGAGTCCTAGATATGATCGCAGACATGACGAGGAGTCTCGAAATGGTCGAGACATAAAGATCGATATATTGGAAGGCTATGTTTGGACATCGGAAGGGTTCCGGATGAGTTCGAGCATTTACCGAAGTACCGGGGGTGGGGGTTACCGGAACCCCTCGAGGAGTTATTGGGCCTTAATGGGCCTTAGTGGAGAGAGAGAGGGGCGGCTAGGGCAGGCTGCGCGCCCCCTCCCCCTTGGGTCCGAATTGGACTAGGGAAGGGGGGCGACGCCCCCTTTTCCTTCTTCCTCTCTCCTCCTTCCCTCTTCTCCTACTCCAACTAGGGAAAGGGGGAATCCTACTCCCATCGGGAGTAGGACTCCCCCCTTGTATGCGCCATGAGAGGGCCGGCCCTCCACTCCTCCACTCCTTTATATAGGGGGGGAGGGCGCACCCCATAGACAAACAAGTTGATTGTTTAGCCGTGTGCGGTGCCCCCCTCCACAGATTTCCACCTCGGTCATATCGTTGTAGAGCTTAGAAGAAGCCCTGCGTTGGTAACTCCGTCATCACGCCGTCGTGCTGACGAAACTCTCCCTCGACCTCAGCTGGATCTAGAGTTCGTGGGACGTCACCGAGTTGAACGTGTGCAGATCGCGGAGGTGCCGTACCTTCGGTGCTAGGATCGGTCGGATCGTGAAGACATACGACTACATCAACCGCGTTGTCATAATGCTTCCGCTTACGGTCTATGAGGGTACGTGGACAACACTCTCCCCTCTCGTTGCTATGCATCACCTAGATGGATCTTGCGTGTGCGTAGGATTTTTTTAAATTACTGCGTTCCCCAACAATGGCATCCGAGCCAGTGCTGTGCGTAGATGTTATATGCATGAGTAGAACACAAAGGAGTTGTGGGTGTGAGTATATACATATTGCTTGCCGTCACTAGTTAATTCTTGATTTAGCAGTATGTTAGATGAAGCGGCTTAGACCGACATTACGCGTACGCTTACGCGAGACTAGTTCTACTGACGTGCTTCGCACACAGGTGTGAAAGATCGTGGATGTCGCCTAGAGGGGGGGGTGAATAGGCGCTTTAAAATAATTACGGTTTAGGATTGAACAAATGTGGAATAAACCTAACGATTAATTTGTCAAGCACCAAACCTACAACAACTAGGCTCACCTATGTGCACCAACAACTTATGCTAAGCAATATTTAACTACTAGGTGATAGCAAGATATATGACAGGAAACAATATGGCTATCACAAAGTAAAGTGCCTAAGTAAAGGGCTCGGGTAAGAGATAACCGAGGCACGCGAAAACGACGATGTATCCCGAAGTTCACACCCTTGCGGATGCTAATATCCATTTGGAGCGGTGTGGAGGCACAATGCTCCCCAAGAAGCCACTAGGGCCACCGTAATCTCCTCACGCCCTCGCACAATGCAATATGCCGTGATTACACTAAGGGACCCTTGAGGGCGGTCACCGAACCCGTACAAATGGCAATCCTTGGTGGCGGTCACCAAACCCGTACACTTTGGCAACCCTTGGGGGCGGTCATCGGAACCCGCCAAATTGCTCGGGGCAATCTCCACAACCTAATTGGAGACCCCGACGCTTGCTCGGAGCTTTACACCACAATGATCGAGCTGCGAACACCACCAACCGTCTAGGGCGCCCAAGCACCCAAGAGGAACAAGCTCAAGGGTACCAAGCACCCAAGAGTAATAAGCTTCTCAACTTGTAACTTCCACGTATCACCGTGGAGAACTCAAACCGATGCACCAAATGCAATGGCAAAGGCACATGGAGTGCCCAAGTCCTTCTCCCCCAAATCCCACCAAAGCAACTAGTGCTAGGGAGGAAAATGAGAGGAAGAACAAAAAGGAGAACACCAAGAACTCCAAAATCTAGATCCAAGGGGTTCCCCTCACATAGAGGAGAAAGTGATTGGTGGAAATGTGGATCTAGATCTCCTCTCTCCTTTCCCCCCAAAATTAGCAAGAATCCATGGAGGGATTGAGAGTTAGCAAGCTCGAAGAAGGTCAACAATGGGGGAAGAACACGAGCTCAAGAGATAAGGCTTAATGGGGAAGAAGACCCCCTTTATAGGAGCTCCCGAATCCAACCGTTTTGTGCTCAGTCCGCGCACGAGCGGTACTACCGCCCGGGCGGTAGAACATAGAGAGAGGAGCAAAGCAGAGGGCGAGGCAGAGCCATATGAGCGGCACTACCGCTAGGGCCAGTGGTACTACCGTTGGCAGGGGCGGTACTGCCGCTTGGCCCAGCGGTACTACTACACACGAGCGGCACAACCGCTCCTACTGCCACTACTACTGCTGCTGAACCCGACATGAGAAAACCACGTCTCGAGTCGAGGCGGTACCAGCATGGAGTCAGAGCCGTACTACCGCTTATGGCCATGGGCGGTAGTACCATTGTGAGACAGCGGTACTACCGCTTGTGGCGATACGCGGTACTATCGCTCTGGCCCCATGGTAGTACCGCTGGCACCAAACATATGCCACTTCCATGAAAACAAGTATACTCCAAGGAAAACCAGAACTGCCATAACTTCTGCAAATGAGCTCTGAATCGAGCAAGCTCAAGCTTGTTGGAAACAAGGTGACGAGTAGCATCAAAACAGCGACTGGATACAGTAAGAAGAGGCAGGGGAGGTATGCCTAACAAATAGAGGAGTGAAACCTCCAACAGAGAAGAACCGACATAACCTCCAACGTCGAAAACATCATAGAAGATGCGAGTGAACTCCGTTTTCAATGAACTCGAGCTTGTCATCAAGATGATCATAAGCTCCAAAACTCACAAAGAGAAGAACCAAAAAAGAACCAATAAAGATGATGCAAGGATGCAATGGTTTGAGCTCTCTACAAAAGATACGATCAGGCTACTCATCGAGAGCCCCCCTTGATAGTACGACAATTGATCCTATAACCCGGTCTCCCAACTACCACCATGATATCGGTAAAATAGAACCTATCAAGGGCAAACCTTTGCCTTGCACATGGTCCACTTGAGCTAGATGATGACGATCTTGACTCCCTCAAGTTGGACCACCTTTCTTGATTGCGCTGGCTCGATGAAGACTAGTTTATTGCTCCCCCATACTCCACTATGGGTGAGCCACTCTTCGGCACATTTTCATAAATCCATTACTACCATAATGGATGGCAAGCTTCAAGCATTTGATCTCTTCATGATGCTCCACTTGAATTTGCACATCACAACCTAACCCCACAAAGAACTCTCACGAAAACTATGGGTTAGCAAACAAAGCGTAATGGACAATTCTTACCATACCATGGGATCACTTGATCCCTCAGTACATCTTGTATGCTTTGTGTGTTGATCAACTTGATTCATTCTTGACTTAATCTTGATCAACCTTGAATCTTTCCAATTCTCTTCATTTGGATGATGTCTTGAAGGTAGAGATGAATGATCACACAATCTTCTTCTCCAAGACATGCTTGCAATAAGCTCAACACTCACATGACCAATCTTTGGATAATTCCTTGAATAGCACCTTGGTCGACACAAACTCTCCTTGAAACCAACACATGTACTCCAAGAAAAGCCTATGGAAAAAACCTTCAAATATAACTCAAGGCAACCATTAGTCCATAGAGATTGTCATCAATTACCAAAACCAAACATGGGGGCACCGCATGTTCTTTCAAGGTGGCTAGTGGGTGTCTGTTTCTCCAAGTTTAGTTGAATTTGTTTCAATGAACATGGTTCTTTCTGAAGATCAAAAAGCAATCACTATACTACATTGTGGTTTTTGATGCGTAGGTAAGAATGGTTCTTGCTAGAAGCCCGTAGCAGCCACGTAAAACTTGCAACAACAAAGTAGAGGACATCTAACTTGTTTTTGCAGGGCATGTTGTGATGTGATATGGTCAAGATGTGATTATATAAATTGTTGTATGAGATGATCATGTTTTGTAACACAGTTATCGGCAACTGGCAGGAGCCATATGGTTGTCGCTTTATTGTATGAAATGCAATCGCCATGTAATTGCTTTACTTTATCACTAAGCGGTAGTGATAGTCATAGAAGCAATAGTTGGCGAGACGACAACGATGCTTCGATGGAGATCAAGGTGTCAAGCCGGTGACGATGGTGATCATGACGGTGCTTTGGAGATGGAGATCAAAGGCACAAAATGATGATGGCCATATCATATCACTTATATTGATTGCATGTGATGTTTATCCTTTATGCATCTTATTTTGCTTAGTTCGGCGGTAGCATTATAAGATGATCTCTCACTAAATTTCAAGGTATAAGTGTTCTCCCTAAGTATGCACCGTTGCTACAGTTCGTCATGCTGAGACACCACGTGATGATCGGGTGTGATAAGCTCTACGTTCACATACAATGGGTGCAAGCCAGTTTTGCACATGTAGAATACTCGGGTTAAACTTGACGAGCCTAGCATATGCATATATGGCCTCGGAACACTGAGACCGAAAGGTCGAGCATGAATCGTATAGTAGATATGATCAACATAGTGATGTTCACCATTGAAAAGTACTCCATCTCACATGATGACCGGACATTGTTTAGTTGATATGGATCACATGATCACTTAGATGATTAGAGGGTGTCGGTGTACTAGAGTAGGGGTACCCTAGTATCCCGAACTTGTGCACGGGCAGTCGCAGCATCCCACGGCAAGGCTTGCCGGGTGACCGCCAAGGTCCTCCGTGGTTCCTTTGGAGCCATTCAAGAACAAAGTATCCAAGACCCCGGCAAGAGGAGCTTGCCGGGAAGGAGACAAGCCCCCGGCAAGAGGAGCTTGCCGGGAAGGCCAACCAAGGCATCTCAAGGAACTTGCCATGACGCACCACGCGTCCCGGCAAGGCCCGGTGAGCGGCAAGCTCCCGGACGCGACAAGACAACGACCGCGGCAAGGCACTTGCCGCGGCAAGCCTCCACCCTGTACCTGCGCTCCAACACATCCACCAACGTGTCGCTCTGGGACCCTTCCAGGCGTACGTGGCGGGAGGCTGTGAAGCTAGCGGTACACGGTGGCAAGCGGCGCTGACAAGATTGCCATCGTGGCAAGCAGAGGCGTCCCTGGCGGTCCCTTTCTGCACCGTCTAGGTGACGCAGACAGGCATTTAATGCCCTTGTCCCCCGCCGTCAGGGTTAGGTATGATACACTGTTGCAGGCGGCGGTGCCAACCGCCACGCCTTTCCCATTTTTACCCTCATCTACGTTGCCACCTGTCGGTGACCCCTTGAGCATATAAAAGGAGGCCCATGCGCAACGTAAAGGGGGTCGGCGAACAGAATACTCTCACGCTCGGTCTCGTTAGCTGTTGGAGTGTACTGTAGCACACAGCGCTCCCGAGCAAGAAATCAATACAAACCACAAAGCAGGAGTAGGGTTTTACGCATCCGTGCGGCCCGAACCTGGGTAAACTGATCGCGTGCTCGTGCGCTTCGCCTTGATCTGCTCTTCGTGCTCTCTCCGCCCCCTGCCGAACCAAAAGGGGCTCGGTCCGCCGGTCCCATAGGTGTCCGTGGGATTAGCACCCCCGACATCTTTGGCGCGCCAGGTAGGGGAGCGTCGAGGTTGTGTGAACCTGATCCGGCGTTCGCACGAGCTAAATCTTCATCATCTTCATCGACATGCCGCCGAAGAAGAAGGCTTCGGAGGCGGCTACTCCGTCCGCACCGAACCCACCATCGCCGGAGCAAACGGCTGGTGGGGTAGACGCCGGCGGGAGAACGGGCGTCTACGAGGGAGCTCACGGTGCTGCCAGGTCCAAGGACAAGGCTGCGCTGCACATCGACGGCGCAGTCGGCTCCCACAACGACCGGGCGCACTCCAAGACCTCGGCGTCTGTACACGCACCGCGCCCATCCCAGGAGGCGCGGGAACGGCAACGTCATGATACTCACGGTACCATACGCTTGCTGGATCAAGATCGGGCTGGTGGATCTCGAAGCGCTCAAGACCAGCGCGCACGCCAACATGCTGTCGCGAGCGGGCCACGGTCGCCTGGATGAGATACTGCTCCTTCTAACATGGTTAGAAGTCCGAGCATATCTCGCTCCTCGCACCGTTCGCCACCGCCGCCCGCCACTTCAGCAGAAGCTTTGGCACGAGCTCAACTGCTCCTAGACTACCCTCCAGCGGCGGACAAGATCGACGACTGGAGGGCCACCATTCAGAGTCTCATCGGCTTCGCCAACGGTGACAGTCCACGGCAGCCGAGTACTTCGCTGCCGTGGAAAGTTAGCCAGGCACGGGCCGGTGGCGATAAGACCGGTGGGGGTGCAACCACTGTGCACTCTCCGCCCCGAAGGCCAAGATCGCCGACTCGCCGGATCCACCACGACAGCGACTCCACCGCGTCATCAGATCCACGAACTCGTCGCGATCAGCGCCAAGTTCTTCACAAATGACAGCAAGAAGACGCTCGAACACGCATCGAGCACCGAAGAGAAGCGCGGCGTCAATCAGACCAGCGCGCTGGGCCCTCTGTCGACATGCATGCGCCAGGGGAACCAGGCGACTTGCCGTACGCGGTAGGTTGCCCTCCGTTTACCCGTGAGCTGCGGCAAGTCTAGTGGCCCAGCCAGAAGAATTTCAAGCCAGATGTACCAGAGAAGTACGACGGCAAGTCGCACCCGTCGGAGTTCCTCAGCATCTACACCATCGCGGTGCAAGCTGCCGGGGGGCGAGACGACAAGGTCCTTGCCAACTACTTCCCGCTGGTGCTCAAGCCCGACGTCAGGTCCTGGCTCATGCATCTGCCGGTCAACTCCATATCCTCTTGGGCAGACCTATGCCATCAGTTTGTCGGCGCCTTTATAGGCGGCCACAAGCCTCATGGCCAAGAGAGTGACCTTCACCTGCTCGCCTAGAAGGAAGGAGAACCCCTGCACAAGTACATTCAGAGATTCAGCCGTGTACAGCGCAACATCCCAGATATCCACCCTGCCGCGGTCATCAGCGCGTTCCATCAGAACGTGCGTAACTGCAGGATGCGGGAGGAGATGGCGATGTGCAGGATCAGAGACGTCAGTGAGCTGTATGCCCTGGCCGACAAGTGTGCACGTGCTAAGGAAGGGAGGAAACTCCCCGGAGAGAATACTGGAGCAGGAGGATCTGACAGCGAGGATGCTACCCCGGCAAAGAGAAACCGGCGGCGGAACAACAGGAAGAAGAAAGGCAAAGAGGTGCTAGTCATTGAGCAGTCCGGCAACGAAGGTGGCGCCAAGAAAGCCAAAGTTGGTAGCTCCGGCAAGGAGATTGCCGCATGCACCAACTGCCAGGCTGTGGCGGTCGCCGACAAGCAGGACGGCACCGACAAGCAGTACTGCAAGATCCATCGCACCAAGGGCCATGACCTCCAGAGCTGCAAGAAAGTCGAGCAGCTTGTCCAGCAGCAAAAAGCTGAGTACAAGCGGCGCGACAAGGAGAGGGCCCAAGGAGGCGCTGGAGAATCAGGCAAGAGACGCGCCGGCCGGGGAGGACGCCGCGGCAAGGCCAAACAGCGACAAGGAGACAGACCTCCCCGCGGCCGCGACAAGGATGAAGACGACGACGACGACGAAGACATGGATGATGTCGACACCAGTGAGCAGGAGTTCCAGAAAGCCACAGAAGTCTTGTGCATTGACGGCGGTGCTTCTCTACATACTTCGCACCGCCAACTCAAGCAGTGGATGCGGGAAGTCAATGCGGCGGAACCACCTGTCGAATCGCGCAAGCTTCTGAAATGGTCCAGCACGCCTATCATCTTTGATATTGAGGACCACCCTGATCGCACAACTGCGGTCGGGTGCTTGACGATGTTGGTCTCACCAACTATCCGCAACCTCAAGGTCACTAAGATGCTAGTTGATGGCGGGGCCGGCTTGAACCTGATCTCCTCCGCTGTACTCCAGAAACTCCAGATCCCTGACAGCGAGCTCGAAGAGACCGACACATTCCAAGGAATTAACCCGGGAAGGAGCAAGCCAAAAGGGAAGGTCACGTTGCCGGTAACATTTGGCAGCGAGTTGAACTTCAGGACTGAGAGGGTCACTTTTGACGTTGCCGATTTTCCATTGCCTTACAATGGGATACTCGGCCGTCCAGCACTCGCCAAGTTCATGGCAGCCTCTCACTACGCATACAACATGCTCAAGATGCCAGGCCCGATAAGCGTCATCTCTGTCCCTAGCGACAAGAAGGATGCCCTTATCTGCGCCGACAAAATCTACCGGGAAGCAGCAGCCGCAACACATCGCAAGTCACTTGCCGCTGAAGCTCCCGGGGGGAAGAAGAAGACCAAGTCCGGCAAGAGTTCTGATGCCCACTCCGGCAAGCGCACCTCTTCGGAGTGCTGCGCTACCGTCGAGGACGCACCATCGAGCTCCACCGGCAAGTGTAAGAAGGCAATGGCGGCTCCGCCAGATACCAAGAAAGTGTCCGCCAAGGAGGACGGCACTGGTAGTACCTTCACCATCAGTGCCACTCTTGACCCTAAATAGGAAACCGCGCTCATTGCTTTCCTGCGGGCGAACGTTGACGTGTTTGCATGGCAACCGTCTGACATCCCCGGTGTTCCCAGGAAAGTAATTGAGCACCATCTTGCCGTTCGTCCTCATGCGCGGCCCGTCAAGCAGAAGGTCAGGAAGCAAGCAGTGGAGCGCCAAGAATTTATCGCAGAAGAGATCAAGAAATTGGAAGTAGCAGGCCTTGTCAGGGGAGTGCTCCATCCTACGTGGTTGGCCAATCCTGTAGTCATGCGCAAGGCAAACGGGAAATGGAGGATTTGTATCGACTTTACTGATGTTAATAAAGCTTGTCCCAAAGACCCATTTCCCTTGCTTCGCATTGACCAGATTGTTGACTCCACGGCCGGATGTGACTTGCTTTCATTTCTTGACGCATACTCAGGATACCATAAAATCTTCATGGCAGAAGAGGATGAGGAGAAAACCGCATTCATTACTCCATGTGGCACGTACTGTTTCATACGGATGCCTTTTGGTTTAAAGAATGCTGGTTCAACATTTGCAAGAGTAGTCCATGTCGCTCTTGAGCCATAGATGCACAGAAATGTGGAAGCCTACATGGATGACATAGTGGTCAAGAGCAAGGACAGGGCAACTCTGATTCAAGATTTAGACGAGACCTTTGCAAATCTGCGCAAGATCAACCTCAAGCTCAACCGCGAGAAGTGTGTGTTCGGAGTCCCCTCCGGCAAGCTTCGTGTCTCAGTGGGGAATCAAAGCCAATCCCGACAAGATCAGGGCCATTGAGCAGATCGAAGCACCAAAGCACGTCAAGGATGTACGAAGACTTGCCGGTTGCGTGGCTGCTCTCAGCAGGTTTATCTCTCGGTCTGCTGAGCGTGCCCTGCCGTTTTTCAAAATTTTGAAAAAGGCAGGTCCAATGAAATGGACTCCGGAAGCGGAGGCCGCGCTGCAGGACTTGAAGAGATACCTGTCCTCCACTCCAACACTTGTCGCACCTAAGCCGCAAGAGAAGTTGCTGCTGTATATAGCGGCAACCAATCAAGTGGTTAATGCTGCGTTAGTGGCGGAGAGGGAGTCGGATGACGAGCCAGCAACCGTGGCAAGCACATCCAGCGACAAGCAGGGGGCTTCCCCGACAAGCTCTGGTCCCGACAAGGATGGATCTGCTCAGGTGCGCGAAGAGATACAGAAGAGAATGGTGCAGCGCCCAGTTTACTTTGTCAGTTCCCTTCTGCAGGGGGCTAGGTCAAGGTACTCTGGTGTGCAGAAGTTGCTTTTCGGCCTTCTCATGGCCTCGAGAAAGCTGCGCCATTACTTCCAAGCACATGAGATCACAGTTGTCACTCGCTTTCCGCTGAAGAGGATACTGCAGAATCCAGAAGCAATAGGCAGGATTGTTGAGTGGGCACTGGAACTGTCAAGCTTTGGCCTCAAGTTTGAGAGTACTTCAACTATCCAAAGTAGAGCATTGGCAGAATTCATAGCAGAGTGGACGCCAACTCCAGATGAAGAAATTCCGGAAACGAGCATCCCCGTCAAGGAGGCAAGCAAAGAGTGGCTCATGTACTTTGATGGTGCCTTCTCGCTGCAATGCGCCGGTGCTGGCGTGCTGCTTGTCGCACCCACCGGAGAGCACCTCAAGTACGTAGTCCAGATGCACTTTCCCAAGGAGCAAGCGACAAACAATACTGCAGAGTATGAAGGCTTGCTTGCCGGTCTCAGGATCGCGGCAGACCTTGGGATTAAGAAGCTCATTGTCAGGGGTGACTCGCAGCTTGTCGTCCGCCAAGTGAACAAGAGTTATCAGAGTCCGTTGATGGAGGCCTACGTTGACGAAGTGAGAAAGCTAGAAGAGCACTTTGACGGCCTACAGATGGAGCATGTCCCAAGAGCTCAGAACGACATTGTCGATGGCCTGTCAAAGTGCGCCGCACTTAAGTTACCTGTGGAACCAGGGATTTTTGTGCTCAAGCTGACTCAACCGTCCGTAACGCCGTCAACTGGACAGAGCAAGAAGAGGAAGTTGATTTCTGGTGACTATTTTCCGGCAGAGCTTCCCGAAGCCGCCACCAAGAAGGTCCCCAAGATCAACACCAAGAGTGCTGAGGAGCAGTCTGCTCCGGCAAGCCCTAGGGTTTGTTCCGTTGAAGCAGAGGCTCCCGACAAGTTTTGCTCCGGCAAGCTTGCCGGGGAACGTCAAGCTCCGGCAGAGCCGCAGGTTCTCGCCGTAGAAGCGGATGTTCCCACAGCAGCAGATGTGCCTTTAGTCCTTGTTGTCGAGCCGCAAGCTCCAACATGGGCACAACAGATTGTCCGTTTCCTTCAGACAGGAGAACTTCCCGAAGAGCAAGAAGAAGCGGAAAGAGTAGCCTGACAGTCGAGTATGTACCAGTTTGTCGATAGCACACTGTACAGAAGAAGACTCAACGGTGTGAAATTGAAGTGTATTCACCGGGAAGATGGACAAAAGCTGTTGGCAGAGATACATGGAGGCATATGTAGTCACCACATTGGCGCAAGAGCACTTGTCGGCAAAGCATTCCGGCAAGGTTTCTTTTGGCCAACAGCCCTCCAGGATGCAACTGCACAAGTAACCAAGTGTGAAGCGTGCCAGTTCCATTCCAAGCAGATACACCAGCCAGCTCAAGCTCTCCAGACGATCCCTTTATCCTGGCCATTTTTGGTCTGGGGGCTCGACATCCTCGGCCCCTTTCCCCGAGCAGTCGGGGGCTTTGAGTACTTGTACGTTGCAATCGACAAGTTCACAAAGTGGCCGGAAGTGGAACCAGTGAGGAAGGTGACAGCACAGTCAGCAGTCAAGTTCTTCAGGTCGATTGTTTGCCGTTTTGGGATCCCTAACAGGATAATCACCGACAACGGTACGTAATTTACGAGCCGCACCTTCATGCAGTACGTCCAAGACCTTGGCGCCAAGGTCTGCTTCGCTTCTGTTGCTCACCCGAGAAGCAACGGTCAAGCGGAGAGGGCAAATGCTGAAGTGCTGCGCGGGCTCAAGACCAGAACTTTCGACAGGCTGCACAAGTGCGGAAGAACTGGATCGAGGAGCTGCCGGTGGTTCTTTGGTCGATCAGGACGACGCCAAATCGAGCCACTGGCCAGACACCTTTCGCTCTAGTCTATGGAGCAGAGGCAGTTCTCCCCACAGAACTCGTATACGGGTCGCCTCGAGTGCTCGCTTACGATGAGCTTGAGCAAGAGCAGCTGCGACAAGATGACGCGCTGCTCCTTGCGGAGGACCGTCTTCAGGCTGCTGTGCGAGCTACTCGCTACCAGCAAGCTTTGCGCCGCTACCATAGCCGCAAAGTTAACGCCAGAAGTCTCGAGGAAGGCGACCTTGTTCTTCGGCGCGTTCAGTCCGCCAAGAATTCCAACAAGTTGACGCTGAAGTGGGAAGGCCCTTACCGGGTGAAACGAGTCACTAGGCCTGGCGCTGTCCGCCTTGAGACCGAAGATGGCATCCCAGTGAGCAACTCCTGGAATATTGAGCATCTTCGTAAGTTTTACTCGTAGGGCGCGGTTGCCGGAACCCGTTCCGGCAACCACCTTTTGTACAAGTCTTGCCGCTGTTGCATGTAATCCTTTGTACAAAGCCGGGCGCAGATCCCGTGCATAAACCTTATGTGCTCCGCACATCTTGTCGATTTCATGCTTTTTTATAATTTTGCATGTGTTAACTGACACTTTGTGCAGCACCTAACCCCGGTAAGCAACAACGAGCCATAAGGCTCCATATTTTTATTTTCTCCTTCTTTCTTTTCTCAAGGAAAGGAAGGTTCCCTCGCGCACAAGTTTGCCGGGGGGGGGGGAGTAGAAGATATGGTATGGACCAGGAGTCGTTCAAGAAGGTTTTGCCTTGCCGGAAAGCAAACGACAGAAAAGCTAAGTTGCCAAAGTTTGAGCAATTAGATTTTTTAATTTTTAAGTTATCCTCCTTGAACGACCGTACTTTGTATGGAAAACCTGTGTGCGGAGGAACCAACTCGTAGCTAGTTGCGCCCTTACTGTTGTTTCGAGTCCGCTCAACAACTTAAGTGAGTTGCGACTAGCTGCAACAATGTTTCTTGTCGGTAGCGGCACCGCCAGCAGGCTGCTGACGTTCCGCACTCAGCGCTCGCGGCAAAGGTGCCTGCGCTGGCAAGTTCCCTAAAAGCGTAGGGCAAAAACATACAAAGGAAGGAATCAAGTAAAGGAAATAATGTTGCAAACATTGCCCGAAATAAAGTTATATTACAAGATAGGTTGTCGCAGCTCTAACAAATTGTTCTTGTAACATGACTAGCAGCGACAAGAAGAGAAAAAAACCAGGCGGCCTAGTCTACGCGATCGCCCTCGACCCTCTTGATTCCGCTCACCCTGTCCACAATGGGTGCGACAAGGGTCTTGAGCGCCTCCAGATCAGCATCTGGCGGCAAGGACCTGAGGACGTTGGTGAGGTTGAGGCCAGGGTTGTGGAAGGCCACCTTCACCAGCACCTTCTGAAGAGCTCCCGCGCAGATCTTGCGCGATTCGTCGGCCAGCTGCTTTGGGATCCTCTCCCGGAGTCGCCGGAGGGCCGTCGCCACGCCTTTGAAGAACGAAGTAAGCTTGGCGCTGGGTTGGAGGTTCTCGTCGGAGGGATACCCGAGATTCTCCATCCCCAGCTGCGCCAGCTCCCTGTCAATATCTTCGGCAACATCCACGAGACCCTCCGTCCAGTGTTCCACGTTCTCCCGGAAAGTGCTCTGGGCGGCAGCGGCACTCGCCAGCAGCGCCTTGCCGGCCTTGACTTCCTCCTTCAGGGCCGTCTCCTGCTCCTTGGCGCCATCCAGCGTCTTGGTCAAAGCGATCAGCTTCAACTCAAGATCTGCATTGGAGTCCTTGGCGGCGTCAAGCTCCTTGCCCTTCTCGGCGAAACGGGCCTACAGCTCTGAATAGCTGTTGGCGTCCTTCTCCCGCTCAAGCTTGAGCGCGGCAAGCTCGTCACCGCTCGCCTTGAGATCGGCCTGTAGCTGCACCACCTTCGTCTCCAACTCCTTCTTGGTGGCCTCGGCAGCTGCGGCAACGTCTTCGGCTTGCTTGAGGGCTCCGCCAACTGTTCGCTCGCGCGCGGCAAGCTCCTCATCGTGGCTGTCGAGGTTGACCGTCCGCTGCACCAGCTCGCCCTCCTGCACCGAAACTTCTCAGTGGCAAGCCGCCATTGCTCTTCGGCTTTGGCCTTCTCGAGGAGGAAAGCCTCCCGCTCCTCGGCAAGTCGCGCCCGCTCCACTGCCAAGGATCGGAGAGCTTCCTGATTGGCACCCCGGAGCTCCTCCGCGCGCTTCTCGATGTCGACTCCCGCCTTCACGACAAGTGCCTCGCGGGATTCCAGCTTGGCTTGCCGGGCGCGGTAGAGTGCCACCAGCTTCCGCAGCAGCCGCTCCTCCTCAGGCTCGCCGCTGCTGCTGCTTGGCGCGTCAACCAGCGCCAGCCCGGCGGAGGCGAGCACTTCTCCGTCGAAGATCTCTCCCTCGACCGGCGCCCTGGAGCTTGACGCCCAGGGGAGGTTGATGAAGATGTCGTCACCAGCCTTCAAGTAGATGCCTGGCTGGGGCTCTTCGGAGCCTGGTGCTGCGGCAGCGGCGGAGGGATCGGCGGTCGGTGCAGCGCCTGGCGCTCCTGCGGCCTCAGGGTCGTCAGTGCGATCGCCAGATCCCCCGCCTGCTTCTGCAGCGGCAGCCCTGGCGGCCTCTTCGCCGGCGGGCTCGTCAGCGCCGGCTGCTTCCTCGGCGGCAACGGCGTCGTCGGCGGCAACTTCGGTCTCCATCGGCTCTGCAGCAGATGGATCTGACAGCCGGAAAAGGGGAGAAGAGTCAAGCAAATATCCAAAAAAGAAGATCAAAAGAAGAAGAACCCAAGGGAAGTTCTGAAGCGAGAAGATTACCTGTGCCAAGTTCCGCGCTCGTGGTCTCCGCCACCGGGGGCCGCTGGTGCTGTCCCTCGCCGGAGAACTTTCCCTTGCCGGAGACCCCTCCCTTGCCGGAGGACTCTCCCTTGGCGTTTCGGGGGCGGCCTCCGGGCGCTCCTGGTGGGGCTGCTCTGCTCCTGCACAAGTCAATAGACAGATATCAGCAAAGCAAGAATCTCCATGCGCGCCCAACAGCGGAAAGCAAGCCATATACTTACGTTGGGGGCTGCTCTGGAGATCAGTTGCCGGGTCCGGCAAGATTGTCTCGGGCGCATCCCCTGCTGACGCGGTGGGTTCGTCCTCGATGACAATCACCGGGGCCTTGGCTCTTTTCGCTGCTCTCTGGGCCAGAGTCCTAAGAAGGAACAGGTTCAGAGTAAAGCAAATGAGATACAAGACAAAGCAGCAAGGATTGAAGAACTACAAGTACAAACAAGTGGATCTTACTCTTCTTCTTCTTCCTCGTCGGAGCTGAACGTGGAGAAGTCGAAGTCCGCCTCGCGTCCGGCGCGGGAAGGCGGAGGAGTAGGTTCCCTTGGCCGCTTGGCGGGAGTAGAAGCGGTGGTCCGGGAAGACCCCGCTCCAGTTGCGGCAGCAGCATGAGGCGCTCCCGCGGCAACAGTACTTGCGGCGGTGGAGCGTGTCGCGCGGCGCGGCAACTGTCGACTCGCCTGCCGCCTCGCCATGTCCCCGGCCTTGCGAAGACGCCTTCTTGGTGGAGATGGAGGCTCTGCTTGCGGCGAGCTATCTGAGGATGAGGAGGAAGAGGAGTTGATATCCAACGAGCCGCTCGTATCCTCGGCGGGCTCGATCGGCTCGGCGTCACGCCTGGCAACCTCTTTCTTGCCGGCAAGTTCCTTCTTGCCGGCAAGCTCCTCTCGCTCGGCATGGTTTGCCGCCTCTGCTGCCTCTGCCTCCTTCAAGGTGAATCCAAACTCGCCTGCCGCTGCGGCTGCCGCCGCCTCTTCCAGCCTGGAGGCGATGCGTTTCAACTCCGCATCGGTGGTGTCGCGAGTGAGGCCATTCTTCTCGTCGGGGCGGATCGGCACTTCTACCAAGTTGTCGAAGAATTCCTTCACGACCTCGTCTGCAGGCTCTTGCCAAGTTGGCACAAGTCCATGCGAGTCGCACAGCGGCATCATTGCCCGGATGCGGTCGAGCGCAGAGTTGTTGCACAGCGGAACGACGCCCTGCGGCAACCTAAACACCTCGGGGTGATCAGGATCATACTTGAAGAGCTCCTGAAGCATCGCGTTGAGCTCCAGGACAGTGAAATTGTAATTGAGGCCCGGACGCAGCCTCATGATATCCGCCGCGTTCTTGAACTCCCAGGCGGGCCTCCTCCGTTCCTGCAGGGGGGCGATGCGGCGGCGAAGAAAGTCTGCGCCAACGGCGCCTACAGTGAGTCCGGCAAGCCTGAGGCGTTGGATCCTGGTGACGGCAATTCTCAGCCTATCGTCTTCCGGGGCCATGTCGCTCCAATCGCTGCCGCGTACTGCTGCTACTTGGCGCCGGGCGGTAAATGGCTGCGGGTTCTCCTCGACAATCCAGCACCAATCTGCTCTCCACTCCTCCCACTTGCCGCGGAACTCTCCCTCCAAATAAGAATCCTTCTTGCCGGCCCTTGAGATCCAGGCGATTCCGCTAGATAAAGGCTCTCCTCTCTCTACTCGGGGCATGAAGAAGTGGCGGAAAAGGGCTACGTTTGGGTGGACTCCGACAAAGTTTTCGCAAAGATGTGCGAAAACTGCCATGGTCAGGACGGCATTGGGGGTGAAATCAAGGAGGCAGAGGCCGTAGGTGTTCATGATGTCGCAGAAGAATTCAGAGAAGGGCGGGCAGAGCCTGCAGTAGAAGAACACGGCGAAGAAGGGATATCCGTGTGGAGCCATTTTATGAGCAGTGGCTGGAAGTACCTTCGTGCTCGGATGCGCTCGCGTCTCCGTCGACCAGAAGAGGTAGTAGTACTCCCTCAGCTCCTTCGCGACAAGCTTGGGGGGAAGATTGCCCGCTCCTTCCGCAGCGCCGCAAGCCGCCGCGCCTCGGTCGACTTCACAGCCTTCCCCTTGTCGGCTTTCGGAGCCATGGGGAAGTGGTGGAGGAGGTCGACGGCGTTGGTGGTGCTGGTGGCGATGGGGGCAGGGTGCAGTTTTCTTTTCAGCTTTGGGAAGACGGAGGCGGGGCGGAGGCTTCTGAGATTGGAGTGGAAAGGGGGCGAGTGGGCGCACTACCCTTGTTTTCCCTGCTTATAAAGGAGGAGGGAGCGGACGTTCCGCCTTTCCTAATAAAGAAACCACCCACGATCTCTCCCACGATGCCGCGTTCGACGCGTGCCGTTCGGGGAGGGCGCGGTGGATGCGAGTGAGATACGGCGTAACCCAGGCCGCGCGTGCCCGTGCCCTGTTTTGGGCCTGGCCCAACAGCGCTCGGCACCGTGTATGGCCCAGGCCCAGGGGCTCCTGTCGGTGTACTAGAGTAGGGGTACCCTAGTATCCCGAACTTGTGCACGGGCAGTCGCAGCATCCCGCGGCAAGGCTTGCCGGGTGACCGCCAAGGTCCTCCGTGGTTCCTTTGGAGCCATTCAAGAACAAAGTATCCAAGACCCCGGCAAGAGGAGCTTGCTGGGAAGGAGACAAGACCCCGGCAAGAGGAGCTTGCCGGGAAGGCCAACCAAGGCATCTCAAGGAACTTGCCACGACGCACCACGCGTCCCGGCAAGGCCCGGTGAGCGGCAAGCTCCCGGACGCGACAAGACAACGACCGCGGCAAGGCGGTTGCCGCGGCAAGCCTCCACCCTGTACCTGCGCTCCAGCACATCCACCAACGTGTCGCTCTGGGACCCTTCCAGGCGTACGTGGCGGGAGGCTGTGCAGCTAGCGGTACACGGTGGCAAGCGGCGCTGACAAGATTGCCATCATGGCAAGCAGAGGCGTCCCTGGCGGTCCCTTTCTGCACCGTCTAGGTGACGCAGACAGGCATTTAATGCCCTTGTCCCCTGCCGTCAGGGTTAGGTATGATACACTGTTGTAGGCGGCGGTGCCAACCGCCACACCTTTTCCATTTTTACCCTCATCTACGTTGCCACCTGTCGGTGACCCCTTGAGCATATAAAAGGAGGCCCATGCGCAACGTAGAGGGGGTCGGCGAACAGAATACTCTCACGCTCGGTCTTGTTAGCTGCTGGAGTGTACTGTAGCACACAGCGCTCCCGAGCAAGAAATCAATACAAACCACAAAGCAGGAGTAGGATTTTATGCATCCGTGCGGCCCGAACCTGGGTAAACTGATCGCGTGCTCGTGCGCTTCGCCTCGATCTGCTCTTCGTGCTCTCTCCGCCCCCTGCCGAACCAAAAGGGGCTCGGTCCGCCGGTCCCATAGGTGTCCGTGGGATTAGCACCCCCGACAGAGGGATGTCTATGTAAGTGGGAGTTCTTAAGTAATATGATTAATTGAACTTTAATTTATCATGAACTTAGTACCTGATAGTATTTTGCATGTCTATGTTGTTGTAGATAGATGGCCCGTGCTGTTGTTCCGTTGAATTTTAATGCGTTCCTAGAGAAAGCTAAGTTGAAAGATGATGGTAGCAACTACACGGACTGGGTCCGTAACTTGAGGATTATCCTCACTGCTACATAGAAGAATTACATCCTGGAAGCACCGCTAGGTGAAAAACCCGCTGCAGGAGCAACGCCAGATGTTATGAACGTCTGGCAGAGCAAAGCTGATGACTACTCGATAGTTCAGTGTGCCATGCTTTACGGCTTAGAACCGAGACTTCAACAATGTTTTGAACGTCATGGAGCATATGAGATCTTCCAGGAGTTGAAGTTAATATTTCAAGCAAATGCCCGGATTGAGAGATATGAAGTCTCCAATAAGTTCTATAGCTGCAAAATGAAGGAGAATAGTTTTGTCAGTGAACATATACTCAGAATGTCTGGGTACCACAACCACTTGACTCAACTGGGAGTTAATCTTCCTGATGATAGTGTCATTAACAGAGTTCTTCAATCACTGCCACCAAGCTACAATAGATTCATGATGAACTATAATATGCAAGGGATGGATAAGACAATTCCCAAGCTCTTCGCAATGCTAAAGGCTGCGGTGGTAGAGATCAAGAAGGAGCATCAAGTGTTGATGGTCAACAAGACCACCAGTTTCAAGAAAAAGGTTAAAGGGAAGAAGGGGAACTTCAAGAAGAATGGCAAGCAAGTTGCTGCTCAAGTGAAGAAACCCAGGTTTGGACCTAAGCATGAGACTGAGTGCTTCTACTGCAAAGGGACTGGTCACTGGAAGCGGAACTGCCCCAAGTATTTGGTGGATAAGAAGGATGGCAAAGTGAAAGGAATATTTGATATACATGTTATTGATGTGTACCTTACTAATGATCGCAGTAGCGCCTAGGTATTTGATACTGGTTCTATTGCTAATATTTGCAACTCAAAATTGGGGCTACGGATTAAGCGAAGATTGGCTAAGGACGAGGTGACGATGTGTCACGCTCCGAGTCCGATGCGCCAGGTGTCTTCCAGTTATTCGTTGTTGTTGCCTTGTCATTGCTTGCGTGTTGCATCTTGCCATGTCATCATCTGCATTACATCATCATGTTTTCAAAACTTGCATCCGTTCGGGTCTCCCAGTTCTTTCAGTTGTTCGTTCTGAGCCCAAACACACTTGCACGCGCCCGCGACATGTCCGAAATAGTATTTTATAAGTGGCCAAAAAATGTTCTCGGAATGGGATGAAAGTTGTCATGCGGTGTTGTTATGTTGTCACTAGGTCGCCTGCCAAGTTTCATCGCATTCGGAGTTCGTTTGATACCCCAATGGATAACTATAGCGGCACCGCTGCCGGTCATACGTCGGACGTTTTCGGAGTCCGGAAACCGTTTTACAAAAAAGTCCCCCTAGTTCATGCATTTAATAACTCACATATGGTGCATCGGATTAAAATGATTTATATATGAAAAATGACTAGAATTTCATCTAGTTTCACAATATCCAACTTTCATGCATGTTTGAAATGTTTAAATTGTTGTTTGCATATATTTTGCTTAATTTCCATGCTAAAATGATCTATTACATAACTAAATAACCTTAGCTCCAAATTAAATAAACTTTATATGTAAATGGCGTAGAAAAATGCCTAGTTTAACATGGTGCACTCATCTTGCATGTCTAACAACTCTAAAATATGCCTTAGGACAGAACAGTACCAAATCGAAAATATGCACATGAGGATTTTCCGGACTTGTTTCTTGTTGTTCCGGCCTCATTTAAACTTGCCTAGATAGGTAGTTTTATTATGCTTCACCTCTTGCCATGTTTAACAACATTTAATATTGTTGGGCACATAAACGAGAGTGAACTAAATGTTTGAATGTGGTCTTTCGTCAATATGCAACTCGTTGCATATTGAGCTCCACTTAATCTGTAGTATTGTTTGTGCACTTTGCCATGCCATGCCTCATTAAACCGGACATGCATCATACTTGGTTGTGCATCATGCCATGTTTATGTGATGGTTGTTTACTATGTTGCTTGCTTCTTTCCGGGTTGCTTCTTTCGTTAGCTTCGGTTTCATTCTGGAGTTGTGAGGATTCGTTCGACTACGTTGATTCGTCTACTTCATGGACTCATTCTTCTTCCTTGCGGGATCTCAGGCAAGATGACCATACCCTCGAAATCACTTCTATCTTTGCTTGCTAGTTGTTCGCTCTATCACTATGTCGCGCTACCTACCACTTGTTATATCATGCCCCCCATATTGCCATGTCAAGCCTCTAACCCACCTTCCTAGCAAACCGTTTTTTGCTATGTTATCGCTTTTTCTCAGCCCCTCTTATAGCGTTGCTAGTTGTAGGTGAAGCTAAAGTTTGTTCCATGTTGGAACATGTTATGTTGGGTTATCACAATATCTCTTATTTAATTAATGCATCTATATACTTGGTAAAGGGTGGAAGGCTCGGCCTTATGCCTAGTGTTTTGTTCCACTCTTGCAGCCCTAGTTTCCGTCATACTGGTGTTATGTTCCTTGATTTTGCGTTCCTTACACGGTTGGGTGTTATGGGAACCCTTTGACAGTTCGCTTTGAATAAAACTCCTCCAGCAAGGCCCAACCTTGCTTTTACCATTTACCTCACCACATCCTATACCTTTCCCTTGGGAGCAATTAACCCGAGGGTCATCTTTATTTTAACCCCCGAGCTAGTGCTTCTCTAAGTGTTGGTCCGAACCGAGTTGCCTGCGGGGCCACCTCGGGGAAACTTGAGGGCTGGTTTTACTCGTAGCTAGTCTCATCCGGTGTTTCCCTGAGAACGAGATACGTGCGACTCCTATCAGGATTGTCGGCACATCGGGTGGCTTTGCTGGTCTTGTTTTACCATTGTCGAATGTCTTGTAACCGAGATTCCGAGACTGATTGGGTATTTCCGAGAGAAGGAATATCCTTCGTTGACCGTGAGATCTTGTGATGGGCTAAGTTGGGACACCCCTGCACGGTATAAACTTCCGAGAGCCGAGCATGCGGTTATGTGGCAGATGGGAATTTGTTAATATCCGGTTGTAGAGAACTTGACACTTGACTTAATTAAAATGCATCAACCGCGTGTGTAGCCATGATGGTCTCTTCTCGGCGGAGTCCGGGAAGTGAACACGGTCTTGTGTTAAGCTTGCTGAAGCTCCACCTCATTACCTTACCCTACCCATAAGCTTAAATAGTCTTGATCTCGCAGGTGTGAGATTGATGAGTCCTTGTGACTCACAGATACTTCCAATAGTTGCAGGTGCCGATGATACCAGTGTAGGTGGCGCAACCACGCTCGAGTGGGGGCTCGATGAAGATCTTAGTTGTTGTTATGTGTCTTTTTCGGATGATCAGTAGTGGAGCCCAGTTGGGACGATCGAGGATCTAGCATTTGGGGTTGTTTTCTTTTACTTTGGTTCTGTAGTCGAACCTTGATTATACTTTGGATGATGTATGTTTAACTTGTATTTGTGAAGTGGCGATTGTAAGCCAACTTTTTATCCCTTTCTTATTCAGTACATGGGATTGTGTGAAGATTACCCCTCTTGCGACTAAACCACCATGCGACTATGCCTCTAAGTCGTGCCCCGACACGTGGGAGATATAGCCGCATTGTGGGCGTTACAAGTTGGTAATCAGAGCCATCCCCGACTTAGGAGCCCCCTGCTTGATCGAATCGCTAACGTTGTTGAGTCTAGAACAAAAATGTTTTGAGTCTTAGAATTATATATATCAGAGAGTAGGATTCTTTTTACTCCTCAGTCCCTTCGTCGCTCTGGTGAGGCCTCCTGACATACAAGTTTTGACTTTTCTCTCCTAAAATTTCACGATTTTTTTAAGGATCACGCGGGCATTTTGGAATTGTTCCGATAGTCTTGTGATGAGAACATTGTTCTTGGTGCCTCCTGACATTTAGGGGTTGTGGCAGTGTCTCGGGGAGTTGAGCTCCAAGGTGTTGTCGTCACAATTTTATTGTTGCAGTTCTGGAATACCTGAGTTCGCCGACATTGAAAATATCTTTTATGCAGTTATTGGTGAGATAACCTCGACGCCACCTAGTACTGGGGCGGGAGTTCGGGAGTATTGACATAACTCGTATAACTGATGCTTTTCAAAGGTTGAGGTACACGATTTCCGAAGGTTTCTTGGTTATGTGTTGAAGGATGGATACAGCTGGATGTAGGAATTGTTAGTTTGGGTGAGATATGATGCTTCCCCTGTATCCCCAACACCCGATTGCATAACCAAAAAGTTTCAGGAGTTTATAAGTGGGAATTCAAGTAGCTTCTAGAATATCTTTCCAACAGACACATGATACAATATGGGATCTATCATATGCTTGTTTCCGGCTTATTTGTAAGCCAATCCTTTGTTTTGTTTTAAGTTGTGGTATTCAAATTGCTTCAATGTCAAGTTTTGACGCCCCCGATTTGACCGTACACTAATCATATACGCAAATGTGTACAGTCAAGATCAAGGACTCACGGGAAGATATCACAACACAACTCTAGACACAAATTAAAAATAATACAAGCTTTATATTACAAGCTAGGGGCCTCGAGGGCTCGAATACACAAGAGTCAGCGAAAGCAACAATATCTGAGTACAAACATAAGTTAAACAAGATTGCCTTAAGAAGGCTAGCACAAAAGTAGCAATGATCGAAAAGACGAGGCCTCCTGCCTGGGACCTCCTAACTACTCCTTGAAGTCGAACTCCGCGTAGAACCATCCTTGGGATCCTCTGACTCCTGGACTCCAGCATTTGTTTGCGACAGTCAGGTATAGGAAGAGGAAAAAGGGGGAGCAAAGCAACCGTGAGTACTCATCCAAAGTACTCGCAAGTAAGGAACTACACTACATATGCATTGGTATCAATGAAAGGGGCAGTATATGTGAACTGAACTGCAGAATGCCAGAATAAGAGGGGGTAGCTAGTCCTATCGAAGACTACGCTTCTGGCAGCCTCCATCTTAAAACAGTAGAAGAGAGTAGATGGTAAGTTAACCAAGTATCATCGCATAGCATAATCCTACCCGGCGATCCTTCCCTCGTCGCCCTGTGAGAGAGCGATCATTGGGTTGTATCTGGCACTTGAAAGGGTGTATTTTATTAAGTATCCGGTTCTATTTGTCATAAGGTCAAGGTACAACTCCGGGTCGTCCTTTTACCTAGGGACGCAGCTATTCGAATAGATAAACTTCCCTGCAGGGGTGCACCACATTTCCCAAGACGCTCGATCCCGTTTGGCCGGACACACTTTCTTGGGTCATGCCCGGCCTCGGAAGATCAACACGTCCCAGCCCTACCTAGGCACAATAGAGAGGTCAGCACGCCTGTCTAAATCCTATGGCGCAGGGGTCTGGGCCCGTCGCCCATTGCACACCTGCACATTGCGAACGCGGCCGGTAAGCAGACCCAGCCTCCCTAATACAAGAGCAGGCGTTCCAGTCCAATCCGGCACGCGCCGCTCAGTCGCTGACGTCAAGAAGGCTTCGGCTGATACCACGACATCGAGTGCCCATAACTGTTCCCGCATAATTGGTTAGTGCGTATAGGGCAATGGCCAGACTCAGATCAAATACCAAGATCTCATTAAGTGTGTTATTTTGAAGTAACCACGGACGCCGACCAGGGCCAGGCCCGCCTCTCTACTAGGTAGTCTCAACCTGCCCTGTCGCTCCGCCACAAAGTAACAGTCAGGGGCCGTTGGGAACCCAGGCCCACCACTACCTGGATGGAACCACCTGTCCCTTCAGCCCCCACATCGGAATCACTTGCGGGTACTCTATGCGCCGACCCGACTTTAGTCACCACCATGTATCATGTATATTATTGTAGTATGTATAAATCCGTGATCACCTCCCGAAGTGACCATGGCCCGATAATATAGCATAGCAGACGGATAAGAATGTATGGCCACTGATGATAAACTAGCATCCTATACTAAGCATTTAGGATTGCAGGGAAGGTATCAACAACTGTAGCAACAATGACAGGTTATGCAACTGAATAGGATTAACGAAAAGCAGTAACATGCTACATTACTCTAATGCAAGCAGTAGAGAGAAGAATAAGCGATATCAGGTTGATCGGGGGGGGGGGGGGGAGGGCTTGCCTGGTTGCTCTAGTAAGAAGGAGGGGTCATTGTTGATGTAGTCGATCACAGGGGTATCGGCAGTGGTCTCGGGGTCTACTGGAAAGAAGTAATGGAGGGGAACACAATAAATAACAGAGTAATCAAAGTATCACAAAGCATAACATGGCATTACGCAACGCTAGTGGTGACCTAACACGGTACTAGGTGCTACCGGCAAAGGGGGAAAACATCCGGGGAAGTTTTTTCAGTGTTTGGCATTTTCGGACAGATGAAATGGAGGGGGACGGTTGCATGTTCGCTATGTTAGGGATGTGTGGCAGATGAACATGGTGTGTATCCGAATTTGTCTCGTCGTTCTGAGCAACTTTCATGTACAAATTATTTTCATCGGAGTTACGGTTATTTTTCTATGATTTATCGAAGTTTTAAATATTTTTTGAAATTTTGTTATTAATTTTAATCCGAATTGACCAAGTCAAATTGACCGGTCAAAAGGAAAGGCAAGGCCCACATGGCATAGACTATATTTATGTAGACAAAATAAATAAAATCTAACTTTACTAAAAGGGGTCCACCTGCCATAGGCTAGCAACTAACCTAACAAAGATTACGTAAGTAATCTAAATTAGCCTAAACTAATCAAGCCGGCCACACACAACGCCTACGCACACACGGCCATAGCCACCACCACCACCAGCAGCCAGCAATTGCAGTCGGCAATAGCAGCAGCAAAGCAACACAAGCGGCGGCAGCTAGCAGGATAAGAGCAGCAACAAGTAGCGGGAGTAGCAGCAGTTCAGCGGCACAAGCAGGAGCAGCAGCGCGGCAGCAGAAATAGAGCAGCAGCGAGCGGACGCGAGGCCATGGCAGCACGCAAAAGCAATAGAAATACAGGGAACGGCAGAATGGCGGCAGAGCCGCGGGCGACTGCGGCGCTGGGCGCGCGGCCGGACGACCGGACGAGCCAGCGCGCCGGAGCACAGCGGACACGGGACTGGGCGCGGTGCGCAGGGTGGCGCACGAGGCGGCTGGGGCAAGCAACGGCGGGGGGAGTAGAGCGACAGCAGGCGGAGGTGCAGGAGGGGCAGGCTAGCGGGGCGTGGTACAGGCGTGCAACACACGTAGGCGGTCACGGCCAGGCCGGCTTGGGCGCGAGGTACAGCAGGAGCAGGCGCGAACGGCGCTCCAGCCATGGCGGCGATAGTCGGGCACGGGACACGGTTCTACAATGACGGATCGACAACGGGGCGAGAGGGAGACGGAGGAGGAGCTCATAGGGACCGCGAAGAGGAGGTCAACCTGCTCGGGGAGGCTCTGGTGGTCGCGAATCGAAGGCGGAAGTGGTTGGCTCCCGAGGTTGAAGACGGCGATGGCTATGGCGTTGCAGGGCGTTCAAGCTCGTGTGATTCGATGGAGGGGACGAGTGCTTCGTTGCGGAGCTCGGGGACATGGCGGAAGAGCATGGGAAAGGCGGTGGTCGCGGTGGCAGCGAACAGCGCCGGCCGTCACGCTCGAATGCGAACAGAGGAGCGAGGTAGGAAGGGGAAGTGAGATCTGGGGGCAGCTAGGGTTCGTCCGGGGCTTGGGGAAGACCTTATCTGCGACGGGGAGCCATGGGATGGACGCCGCGTGGCCATCCGCGGCCATGGACGGGGCGCACGTGTCCACGACGCTCCTGGTGAGCAGGAGCAAGGAGGAGGTGGCGAGGTGGGCTGGGCTCCCACTGTTGACCTAGAGCCCAGTCCACCAATAGTTTAGGTCTTTTCTTATTTTTCTTCTCTGTTTCTTTTATTCCAATTTTCTGTTTTATTTCTAGTTATACATTATTTTTAGTTTAGTAAAATATGACAAAAGCTCCTAAATTAATGTTTCAAAATAACCCACCGCCATAAAAAGTTTTACTCCGAAATAAAATAGTTTAGCATTTTATTAAATACCAAAGGCATTTAAATAAATGTTTTTGCTATAGTTTTATTCATTTTAGAGTATTTGAACATTTTATAAAAGTGTGGTTTCTTCACCATATTTACCTATGCACTATTTGGTTCACTCCAAACATTTTAGTTTTAATATTTGAAAACTTTTATTGTTTGCTTGATTTTGAATTGGTTTCGAACTAACGCGAGATTAGCAACAGAAATCGAAGTGACGTGGCATCATTAGCAGAGGGTTACTGTAGCTTAATTATCCGGGCGTCACACAAGTGTTCATTCCATACCTTCCCTAAGTGGTGTTCTCACACTTCTATGTGAATACCAATCCTTCTTGATCATTAAGGTTGTCATGTCAATTCTTTCCAACCATTGTGATTCTCTTCAAGATAATCCTATCATTTTTCCCATCCGCAAGATCAACTCAAAGTCTTCTCAACATTATTTGTTTCATCCGTCCCAAGTTGCCTTTGTTTTCCCGCCCTCCCACCCTTTTTCTTCAAGGATTCAGATTTCTTAATCAAGTATCCATCTTATGGATGTGAAGTCTCTTCATTCTTTTCTTTCAATGTTCTTATCCGTTGATTCTTAGAAAGATACTAAGGAAGCTTTAAGTTCATCATTCGCCATTCTTTTCTTCTCCGGTGGATTCAATTCAAGCTTTGTCGATCATATCCTTTCCTCGGTTCAAATGCTTTCTCATGCTGGTGCACCTCTTAATCGTTCACCTCTTACTATTCAATTGCTCTGGAGTGCTGAAGACATCTCAGAAGATTCACGTTCCCATTGCTAATTCGTTCAAGATATCTCAAGGTTGTTATCTCTTTCGAGCCATTTAATTCAACCGACGCAATCTATCTTTTAAATCGTTCAATGGTGTTTCTGTTGAGTGGGCCCTAACCCACAGGTCTTTCCTAGGATCTTACCTGACTTTTCTAATTTCCCCGGAGCTATTCTAAAATTCATTTCAAAGTTTGACGTAAGAATGAATTATCATCAGTCAAATGCCTTTCTCCAAGATCTTTCAAATTCTTTTCATCGTCGGTTCAACCTTTCTAATTTTCATCCCGGAGTATCTCAACAATTCATGGTGGTGTTTCTTGTCGTCATTCTCGGATTGTGAAGACCAAAGAAGAGTTTTTCCTCCAAATCTTATCCATTCTATCAAAGATTCGTGGTTCTAGCGTTATGCCATCCTCTCATAATTGTTTTCGATTGTGAGAATTCTTTTCACCCTTCCGGAGCAATTCAAGAGTTTTTTCAGTTTGATTCTCCGGAACCCATCATCTCAGAATTATTCATTCCAGCTTTCAGCTCTCGTTCTCCAAATCATACCGGTGCATCATTCAAGTATTCTCTAATTAGCTCGGGATCTCTTCGTTCACTTGCATCTAATTTCTCTCAAGCATCTTCGTTCATTTGCTAATTCTTCCCGGTGTTTCGCTATCTTTTATTTGATCATTTTTAAGTCTTATGGTGGTTTGTTCAAGAATAAGTAGTATGCCAAATCCTATCGGTGGTTCTCACATTAGTTCATTTATTCTTCCCAAATCCTATCGGTGGTTTGTTGAAGACCTTCTCAAGTTTACGCTATATCTCACTTAATCCTTTCTACGAGAATAAGTAGTATGCCAAATCCGTTGCTTGTCATCAATTTAAATTGGTGAAGGATATGCATAATGCAATTCTTATTCTTGTTTCATCGAGTAAATTCAAATCCTTATTCCGGAGGTTCATAAAAAATTCTTGGTTTCAATTGTTCATCTTTCTTTTCCCAGAGTTCCAAGCTCTCTCAATTATATCATCACGAAGATCCATCTAAATCATTACAAGGCTTCACCTTGTGTTTCCAACTTCTCTTTCGTTTTATCATCATTTTGTTACCGGAGTTCTTCATGGAGGATCAACCTGGTGGCTCATAAAGGATTCCTTTCATTCTTTATTCATTCTTCAAGATTTCTCTCGAAGTTATGGTCCGCCAAGCTATACTCAAAGATAAACATGGTGCTCAATACATGTTTTGTTTTGAGGAGGTCAAGCATTCTTCATCTTGCATTCCGAAGTTCAATCCCTTTCCCCTTCTCTTTTGAAGTGGTGTTATATCATTCTTGACAATTTCTCTTCGTGGTTCAAGATTCACATGTTGGCAAGAATGAGGTATTTAAACCCATCTTTTATTTTTCCTAGGAGTTATCTCATAGGTCTCCAACGTATCTATAATTTTTGATTGCTCCATGCTATATTATCTACTGTTTTGGACTATATTGGGATTTATTTTCCACTTTTATATTATTTTTGGGACTAACCTATTAACCGGAGGCCCAGCCCAGAATTGTTGTTTTTTTTGCCTATTTCAGTGTTTCGAAGAAACGGAATATCAAACGGAGTCCAAACAGAATAAACCTTTCTGGAACGTGATTTTCTTCCCGAATATGACCCACGAGACTTGGACCCTACGCCAAGGAAGCTTCGAGGTGGGCACGAGGTAGGGGGGCGCCCTATACCCCCAGGCGCGCCCCCACCCTCGTGGGCTCACCGAAGCTCCACCGACATACTTCTTCCTCCTATATATACCTACGTACCCCCAAACGAACAGAGACGGAGCAAAAAACCTAATTCCACCGCCGCAACTTTTTGTATCCACGAGATCCCATCTTGGGGCCTGTCCCGGAGCTCCGCGGGAGAGGGCCGTCATCATGGAGGGCTTCTACATCATCATAGCCTCTCCGATGAAGTGTGAGTAGTTTACCTCAGACCTTCGGCTCCATAGTTATTAGCTAGATGGCTTCTTCTCTCTTTTTGGATCTCAATACAAAGTTCTCCCCCTCTCTCGTGGAGATCTATTCGATGTAATCTTCTTCTTTTTGCGGTGTGTTTGTTGAGACCGACGAATTGTGGGTTTATGATCAAGTCTATCTATGAATAATATTTGAATCTTCTCCGAATTCTTTTATGTATGATTGGTTATCTTTGCAAGTCTCTTAGAATTAACCGTTTGGTTTGGCCAACTAGATTGGTAGTTCTTGCCATGGGAGAAGTGCTTAGCTTTGGGTTCGATCTTGCGGTGTCCTTTCCCAGTGACAGAAGGGGCAGCAAGGCACGTATTGTATCGTTGCCATCGAGGATAACAGAAGGGGTTTATTTCATATTGCATGAATTTATCTCTCTACATCATGTCATCTTGCTTAAAGCGTTACTCTATTTTTAACTTAATACTCTAGATGCATCCTGGATAACGATCGATGAGTGGAGTAATAGTAGTAGATGCAGAATCGTTTCAGTCTACTTATCACGGACGTGATGCCTATATACATGATCATGCCTAGATATTCTCATAACTATGCTCAATTCTGTCAATTGCTCAACAGTAATTTGTTCAGCATCGTAGAATACTTATTCTCTTGAGAGAAGCCACTAGTGAAACCTATGGCCCCCGGGTCTATTCTCATCATATCAATCTCCATCACTTTAATCTTGCTTTGCTTTTTTTACTTTGCCTTTTACTTTTCACTTTGCATCTCTATACCAAAAATACCAAAATATTATATCTATCAGATCTCACTCTCGTAAGTGACCGTGAAGGGATTGACAACCCCTAATCGCGTTGGTTGCGAGTAGCTATCGTTTTGTGCAGGTACGAGGGACTTGAGCGTGGCCTCCTACTGGATTGATACCTTGGTTCTCAAAAACTGAGGGAAATACTTACGCTACTCTGCTGCATCATCCTTTCCTCTTCGGGGAAATCCAACGCAAGCTCAAGAGGTAGCAAGAAGAATTTGTGGCTCCGTTGCCAGGGAGTCTACGCAAAAAGTCAACATACCAAGTACCCATCACAATCCCTATCTCTCGCATTACATTAGTTGCCATTTGCCTCTCGTTTTCCTCCCCCCACTTCACCCTTGCCGTTTTATTCGTCCTCTCTTTCCCAATCTCCTTCTCCTTCTCCACCTCTTTTTTCCGTTTGCCTTTTTCTCGCTTGCCTTTTGTTTGCTCATGTGCTGGATTGCTTGCTTGTCATTATGTCTGAAATCGGGGAAGTTATCGCCGATATGGGCGATAACAATATCATGGAAAATTCTGATGCTCCTGCTGAAGAACCCCCTACCTACCATACAAAAAGATTTCGAATCGGTAGTGGTAATATTATTGGAAAATGAGTTATTCAAGATTTCTTTACTTGTGTCGGTGCTTTGCCCTTTATGGGCGGTTCTATTCTCCATAGAACTAGTAGTCTTGCGGACGCTATTGCCATGCTTATCGTTGAACTTGAAAGGCAATTTATGCATATGCACCCATCTATACAAAGAGTTTTCCTAGAATTTTCTAATATCGAGCATTCTTCTGTTAAGCGTGCCGCTACTATATTTTTTGGCTCATGAATTCAGATTTATAATAAAAGAAGCCAAAGAAATCTTTGCGCACTATAGGGTGGACGCTGGTCGTCCTTCAATAGAATCTATCCTTTTTGATCAAGAAGAAATTATGCGCTTTCAATCTCTTGACTATGTTGCTTTTAATGAAAACATTAGAAAAAGGTGCCAATAAATATTTTAATAGATAGAATCTCTGAACTTAATGATGATTTGGCTATTCAAAATAATGAGCTAGGATGCTCTCTTGATTTTAGGCTCACAAGGTTCTTTCAAAAGAATGCTTATAATGATGAATTGGTTGTACAATACGAAGGGCCGAAAGAGGAACCTATACCTCCTAAAATTGATCTTGGGGACTTCTGTCGTATTAAATCTAGCCCTTTTGATTACTTTTGCTTTCCTTAAAGAAAACTTGCTGCTGAACGTAGAGAATATGAAATGAGTTTCACCGATCTATCTTATTACTACGGCACAACCTAGATCTATCCTCGCTTTTATGCCTAGCTAGGGGCGTTAAACGATAGCGCTTGTTGGGAGGCAACCCAATTTTATTTTTATCCCTTGATTTTTGCTCCTATTTAGTAATAAATAATTTATTTAGCCTCTGTTTTGGTTGTGTTTTTTGTGTTTAATTATTGTTTGTGCCAAGTAGAACCGTTGGGAAGACTTGGGGAAAGTCTTGTTGAACTTGCTGTAAAAAACAGAAACTTTAGCGCTCACGAGAACTGCTGTCATTTTTATTTGGAGAGTGATATTTAGTTAATTATTTTTGCAGATGATTAACAGATAAATTCCTCACGTCCAGAAATTTATTTTAGAATTTTTGGGGTTCCATATCTTGCGCTAGCTACAGATTACTATAGACTGTTCTGTTTTTAACAGATTCTGTTTTTTGTGTGTTGTTTGCTTATTTTGATGAATCTATGGCTAGTAAAATAGTTTATAATACATAGAGAAGTTGTAATACAGTAGGTTTAACACCAATATAAATAAATAATGAGTTCATTACATTACCTTGAAGTGGTCTTTTGTTTTCTTTCTCTAACGGAGCTCACAAGATTTCTATTGAGTTTTGTGTTGTGAAGTTTTCAAGTTTTGGGCGAATTCTTTTGATGGATTATGGAACAAGGAGTGGCAAGAGCCTAAGGTTGGGGATGCCCATGGAACCCCCAAGATAATCCAAGGACACCAAAAAGTCAAAGCTTGGGGATGCCCCGGAAGGCATCCCCTCTTTCGTCCACTTCCATCAGTAATTTACTTGGAGCTATATTTTTATTCACCAACATGATATGTGTTTTGCTTGGAGCGTCTTGTATTATTTGTGTCTTTGTGTTTTAGTGTGCCACAATCATCCTTTCTGTACACACCTTTTAAGAGAGCCACACATGAATTAAAATTTGATAGAATACTCTATGTGCTTCACTTATATCTTTTGAGCTATGTAGTTTTGCTCTATGTGCTTCACTTATATCTTTTGAGCGTTATAATTTTGCTCTATGTGCTTCACTTATACCTTTTGAGATATGTAGTTTTGCTCTATGTGCTTCACTTATATCTTTTGAGCGTTATAATTTTGCTCTATGTGCTTCACTTAGATCTTTTAAGAGCACGGTGGTGGATTTGTTTTAAAGAAACTATTGATCTCTCATGCTTCACTTAAATTATTTTGAGAGTCTCTTAATAGCATGGTAATTTGCTTAATAATAACATGCTTGGTATTCAAGATTTGTGAAACTTTCTTTTGAGTGCATTGAATACTAAGAAAAGATTGAAGCATGATAATTGTTTTGAGATATGGAGGCGATAATATTAGAGTCATGCTAGTTGAGTAGTTGTGAATTTAAAGAATACTTGTGTTAAAGTTTGTGATTCCCGTAGCATGCACGTATGGTGAACCGTTATGTGATGAAGTCGGAGCATGATTTATTTATTGATTGTCTTCCTTATGAGTGGCGGTCAGGGACGAGCGATGGTCTTTTCCTACCAATCTACCCCCCTAGGAGCATGCACGTAATACTTTGCTTTGATAACTTCTAGATTTTTGCAATAAGTATATGAGTTCTTTATGACTAATGTTGAGTCCATGGATTATATGCACTTTTTCCCATCCTTCCACCATTGCTAGCCTCTCTAATACCGCACAAATTTCACCGGTGTCATACACCTACCATATACCTTCCTCAAAACAGCCACCATACCTACCTATCATGGCATTTCCATAGCCATTCCGAGATATATTGCCATGCAACTTTCCACCGTTCCATTTATTATGGCACGCTCCATCATTGTCATATTGCTAGCATGATCATGTAGTTGACATCGTATTTGTGGCAAAGCCACCGTTCATAATTCTTTCATACATGTCACTCTTGATTCATTGCATATCCCGGTACACCGCCGGAGGCATTCATATAGAGTCATATTTTGTTTTAAGTATCGAGTTGTTGAGTTGTAAGAAAAATAAAAGTGTGATGATCATCATTTTTAGAGCATTGTCCCAAGTGAGGAAAGAATGATGGAGACTATGATTCCCCCATAAGTCGGGAGGAGACTCCGGACGAAAAATAAAAAAAAGAGAGAAAAAAGAGGCCATAAAAAGGGAGATAAAAGGCCCAAATAAAAAAATGAGAGAAAAAAAGAGAAGGGACAATGTTACTATCCTTTTACCACACTTGTGCTTCAAAGTAGCACCATGATCTTCATGATAGAGAGTCTCTCGTTATGTCACTTTCATATACTAGTGGGAATTTTACATTATAGAACTTGGCTTGTATATTCCAATGATGGGCTTCCTCAAAATTCCCTAGGTCTTCTTGAGCAAGCAAGTTGGATGCACACCCACTTAGTTTCTTTTGATGAGATTTCATATACTTCTAGCTCTAGTGCATCCGTTGCATGGCAATTCCTACTCACTCACATTGATATCTATTGATGGTATAATTGATGGGCATCTCCATAGCCCGTTGATACGCCTAGTTGATGTGAGACTATCTTCCCCTCTTTTTGTCTTCTCCACAACCACCATTCTATTCCACATATAGTGCTATATCCATGGCTCACGCTCATGTATTGCGTGAAGATTGAAAAAGTTTTGAAAAAGTTAGAGTATCAAACAATTGCTTGGCTTGTCATCGGGGTTGTGCATGATTTAAATACTTTTTGTGGTGAAGATAGAGCATAGCCAGACTATATGATTTTGTAGGGATAACTTTCTTTGGCCATGTTATTTTGAGAATACATAATTGCTTTGTTAGTATGCTTAAAGTATTATTATTTTTATGTCAATATAAACTTTTGTCTTGAATCTTTCGAATCTGAATATTCATATCACAATTAAGAAGATTTGCATTGAAATTATGCCAAGTAGCACTCCGCATAAAAAAAATTCTCTTTTTATCATTTACCTACTCGAGGACGAGCAGGAATTAAGCTTGGGGATGCCTGATACGTCTCCAATGTATCTATAATTTTTGATTGATCCATGCTATAGTATCTACTATTTTGGACTATATTGGGCTTTATTTTCCACTTTTATATTATTTTTGGGACTAACCTATTAACCGGAGGCCCAGCCCAGAATTGCTGTTTTTTGCCTATTTCAGTGTTTCGAAGAAACGGAATATCAAATGGAGTCCAAACAGAATAAACCTTTCTGGAACGTGATTTTCTTCCCGAATATGACCCAGGAGACTTGGACCCTACGCCAAGGAAGCTTCGAGGTGGGCACGAGGTAGGGGGGCGCCCTATACCCCCAGGCGCGCCCCCACCCTCATGGGCCCACCGAAGCTCCACCGACGTACTTCTTCCTCCTATATATACCTACGTATCCCCAAACGAACAAAGACGGAGCAAAAAACCTAATTCCACCACCGCAACTTTCTGTATCCACGAGATCCCATCTTAGGGCCTGTTCCGGAGCTCCGCGGGAGAGGGCCGTCATCATGGAGGGCTTCTACATCATCATAGCCTCTCCGATGAAGTGTGAGTAGTTTACCTCAGACCTTCGGGTCCATAGTTATTAGCTAGATGGCTTCTTCTCTCTTTTTGGATCTCAATACAAAGTTCTCCCCCTCTCTCGTGGAGATCTATTCGATGTAATCTTCTTCTTTTTGCGGTGTGTTTGTTGAGACCGATGAATTGTGGGTTTATGATCAAGTCTATCTATGAATAATATTTGAATCTTCTCTGAATTCTTTTATGTATGATTGGTTATCTTTGCAAGTCTCTTCAAATTAACCGTTTGGTTTGGCCAACTAGATTGGTAGTTCTTGCCATGGGAGAAGTGCTTAGCTTTGGGTTCGATCTTGCGGTGTCCTTTCCCAGTGACAGAAGGGGCAGCAAGGCACGTATTGTATCGTTGCCATCGAGGATAACAAGAAGGGGTTTATTTCATATTGCATTAATTTATCTCTCTACATCATGTCATCTTGCTTAAAGCGTTACTCTGTTTTTAACTTAATACTCTAGATGCATGCTAGATAGCGGTCGATGAGTGGAGTAATAGTAGTAGATGCAGAATCATTTCGGTCTACTTATCACGAACGTGATGCCTATATACATGATCATGCCTAGATATTCTCATAACTATGCTCAATTCTGTAATTGCTCAACAGTAATTTGTTCACCCACCGTAGAATACTTATGCTCTTGAGAGAAGCCACTAATGAAACCTATGGCCCCCGGGTCTATTCTCATCATATCAATCTCCATCACTTTAATATTGCTTTGCTTTTTACCATGCCTTTTACTTTTCACTTTGCATCTCTATACCAAAAATACCAAAAATATTATATCTATCAGATCTCACTCTCGTAAGTGACCGTGAAGGGATTGACAACCCCTAATCGCGTTGGTTGCGAGTAGCTATCATTTTGTGCAGGTATGAGGGACTTGAGCGTGGCCTCCTACTGGATTGATACCTTGGTTCTCAAAAACTGAGGGAAATATTTACGCTACTCTACTACATCATCCTTTCCTCTTCGGGGAAATCCAAAGCAAGCTCAAGAGGTAGCATTATCTTGGTATAGATTTCACCTAAAGCCTTCCCTAAGGAATGTTTCTATTGTGGTGCTTATCAATAATCCTAGTTTCCTCCTATTCTCGCAATGAAAGAAGTTTTCATCTCTTCATTGCTCTCAAGCAAGCAATTATTTCACCTCAGTTTTGAGATGTTTTCCATAAACCCACTACAAGCTTATTCGTTTCATTTTTGGTTTTTCCAACAACTCCATTTTAACCTTCTTGGAAGGGTGCTTTCCTAGTTGATTGGTGGAAGAAGCTGACTTTTTCTTCTCCTTTTTGTGATTCAATGATATATCTTCTATTCTTCCTTCTGGAGGCATTGTGATGTTGGTCTCTTTGCTCATCATCTCAAATTATGAGGATCATTTTCTTTTCGTGCTTACCCATTTAACTGGAGTGTTGTATCATCTCTGCTCAAGTTCTTTTCATCTTATCAAGTCTTGCATCTCTTTTCAGTCGGAGTGCTGCCCAAATTATATCATTCTTATTCCTTCTCCATCTCGTTTCAACCTGAGTGCTCGCATGTACTTCTTGGCCATTGCAACCCTTTTTCTTATGCCTTTCAACCTACAAGGTTCTAGTAATGTTCCTTGTTCCTCTTTTCTAACGGAGTGTTTTCAACTTTGTTCATCTTTGTTGTATCCTTTCTTTCAATTTATTCAATCTCTCAAGGTTAGTGGTTTCACTCGTTTGTCCAAGAAGCAACTTAGTTTACCTCTCCTCTTCCTTTTCTGCTTCTCTCCGGTGCCATCCTAGATCTCGGGACGAGATCCTCTTGTAGTGGTGGAGTGTTGTGATGCCCCGAGTCCGATGCGCCAGGTGTCTTCCAGTTATTCGTTGCTGTTGCCTTGTCATTGCTTGCGTGTTGCATCTTGCCATGTCATCATCCACATTGCATCATCATGTTTTCAAAACTTGCATCCGTCCGGGTCTCCCAGTTCTTTCTGTTGTCTGTTCTGAGCCCAGACACACTTGCACGCACCCGCGTCATGTCCGAAATAGTATTTTATAAGTGGCCGGAAAATGTTCTCGGAATGGGATGAAAGTTGGCATGCGGTGTTGTTATGTTGTCAGTAGGTTGCCTGCCAAGTTTCATCGCATTCGGAGTTCGTTTGATGCCCCAACGAATAACTATAGCGGCACCACTTCCGGTCATACGTCGGGCGTTTTCGGTCTCCGGAAACCGTTGCCGGGCTGCTATTCTCTTCTCTCCTCTCAGCCCGAGGCCTTCTGCACATCCACAATCAGACCACCTACTTATCCCCTCCGCTCCGGACCGTCGGATCGAGATCCGATGCCCGAAAACGGATGAAAACCCCTCCTAACCCTAACCCTAACCTTCCCTATTTATAAACCCCCTCTCTCCATTTTTGGCCTCCTACATACCCCTTCCTCAATTTCCGCAGCCAGCCGCCGCTCCCTCCTCGTTTTCAGCGCCAGTGCGCTCCCGCGTCGCCACTTGGTGCCACCACCGCCGCGCCCCGGCCTATCCTGCAGCGCCACCTCGCGCACCAGCGCCTCAGCAAGCCGCGGCCCGCGTGAGCCCATCGGGCCCCGACCGCGTCGCCTCCCACTCCCTCGCTCCCAATCTGGATCGGGAGGAGCTGAGCTCCTTTGCCCCAGCGTCGCCCGTCCTCCGGCAGCCGCGTCGGCGAGCTCAGCGCCAGACCCGCGTCCAGTCAGGCCAGTGCCCCGTCGCCGTCTCCTTCTCCTCTGCTTTTTCCATTCCTCTTGCTCTCCCGAGCTCATCTCTCTCTGCCTCCCGTTCTGCAGTTCATCAGGGGACCGCCGGAGTTCGCCACTGCCACCCCAAGTCGCCATCGCCCCTCCTCCGGCTGGATCCGGACCCTTCTGCATCGGATGCATCCATTCCCACCAACTCGCCCCAGATCCGAGTCTCCATCGCTCGCCGGTGATGTGCATGGCGCCGCCGCGCCTCTTCTCGATCCCGTGTGCGTTCACCGGTGTGGTCGACCGCGTGGGCCCCGCAAGCCAAGGCCCATCCGTGACCTACCGCGGCCCAATCTAGCTCCGCCTCTCCCCTCGGCCCAGCTCCACTTTTGGCCTGATGGGCCGCAAGGTGAGCAGACCCCCTCCAGCCCCTTGTGCAGTGTTGGGCCAGCAGATTCGGCTCGACTCATGTTTTTCCCCGCGGAGCGATTTACTAATTATTCCAGAGAGTGCAGTTTTATAGAAAAGTTCCCCTAGTTCATGCATTTAATAACTCACAAATGGTGCATCGGATTAAAATGATTTTTATATATGAAAAATGACTAGAATTTCATCTAGTTTCACAATATCCAACTTTCATGCATGTTTGAAATGTTTAAATTGCTGTTTGCATATATTTTGCTTAATTTCCATGCTAAAATGATTTATTCCATAACTAAATAACCATAGCTCCAAATTAAATAAACTTTATATGTAAATGGGGTAGAAAAATGCCTAGTTTAACATGGAGCACTCATCTTGCATGTTTAACAACTCTAAAATATGCTTTAGGATAGAAAAGTACCAAATCTAAAATATGCACATGAGGATTTTCCGGACTTGTTGCTTGTTGTTCCGGCCTCATTTAAACTTGCCTAGATATGTAGTTTTATTATGCTTCACCTCTTGCCATGTTTAACAATATTTAATATTGTTGGGTACATAAACGAGAGTGAACTAAATGTTTGAATGTGGTCTTCCGTCAATATGCAACTCGTTGCATATTGAGCTCCACCCAATTTGTAGTATTGTTTGTGCACTTTGCCATGCCATGCCTCATTAAACCGGACATGCATCATACTTGGTTGTGCATCATGCCATGTTTATGTGATGGTTGTTTACTATGTTGCTTGCTTCTTTCCGGGTTGCTTCTCTCATTAGCTTCGGTTTCGTTCCAGAGTTGTGAGGATTCGTTCGACTATGTTGGTTCGTCTACTTCATGGACTCGTTCTTCTTCCTTGGAGGATCTTAGGCAAGATGACCATACCCTCAAAATCACTTCTATCTTTGTTTGCTAGTTGTTCGCTCTATCGCTATGTCGCGCTACCTACCACTTGTTATATCATGCCTCCCATATTGCCATGTCAAGCCTCTAGCCCACCTTCCTAGCAAACCGTTTTTTGGCTATGTTACCGCTTTTGCTCAGCCCCTCTTATAGCATTGCTAGTTGCAGGTGAAGCTGAAGTTTGTTCCATGTTGGAACATGGTTATGTTGGGTTATCACAATATCTCTTATTTAATTAATGCATCTATATACTTGGTAAAGGGTGGAAGGCTCAGCCTTATGCCTGGTGTTTTGTTCCACTCTTGCCGCCCTAGTTTCCGTCATACCGGTGTTATGTTCCTTGATTTTACGTTCCTTACGCGGTTGGGTGTTATGGGAACCCCTTGACAGTTCTCTTTGAATAAAACTCCCCCTGCAAGGCCCAACCTTGGTTTTACCATTTGCCTCACCACATCCTATACCTTTCCCTTGGGAGTAATTAACCCGATGGTCATCTTTTTTTAACCCCCCGGGCTAGTGCTTCTCTAAGTGTCGGTCCGAACCGAGCTGCCCGCGGGGCCACCTCGGGGAAACTTGAGGGCTGGTTTTACTCGTAGCTAGTCTCATCCGATGTTGCCCTGAGAACGAGATACGTGCGACTCCTATCGGGATTGTCAGCACATCGGGTGGCTTTGCTGGTCTTGTTTTACCATTGTCGAAATGTCTTGTAACCGGGATTCCGAGACTGATCGGGTCTTTCTGGGAGAAGGAATATCCTTCGTTGACCGTGAGAGCTTGTGATGGGCTAAGTTGGGACACCCCCGCAGGGTATAAACTTTCGAGAGCCGTGCCCGCGGTTATGTGGCAGATGGGAATTTCTTAATATCCGGTTGTAGAGAACTTGACACTTGACTTAATTAAAATGCATCAACCGCGTGTGTAGCCGTGATGGCCTCTTCTCGGTGGAGTCCGGGAAGTGAACACGGTCTTGTGTTATGCTTGTACGTAAGTAGTTTGAGGATCACTTCTTAATCACTTCTAGCTTCTTGACCGTTGCGTTGCTTCTCTTCTCGCTCTCATTTGCGTATGTTAGCCACCATATATGCTTAGTGCTTGCTGCAGCCCCACCTCATTACCTTACCCTACCCATAAGCTTAAATAGTCTTGATATCGCGGGTGTGAGATTGCTGAGTCCTTGTGACTCATAGATACTTCCAACCAAGGTTGTCAGAATCGCAATTTTGAATCGGATCGGAGCTTTGATGGTAGGATCACAAATCATAGAATCTCCACTATCAGGATCGTAGAAACGTAGATTCTAAGAACTAAAATCGTAGAATCATATGGGTTAGTTTGGATCGTAAAGTCGTAGAATCATATAACAGAATCGCGATTCTGACAACCTTGCTTCCAACAGTTGCAGGTGCCGATGATACCAGTGCAGGTGGCGCAACCGCACTCAAGTGGGGGCTCGATGAAGATCTTAGTCGTTGTTATGTGTCTTTTCCGGATGATCAGTAGTGGAGCCCAGTTGGGACGATCGGGTATCTAACATTTGGGGTTGTCTTCTTTTACGTTGGTTACGTAGTCGGACCTTGATTGTACTCTGGATGATGTATGTTTAACTTGTATTTGTGTGAAGTGGCGATTGTAAGCTAACTCTTTATCCCTTTCTTATTCAGCACATGGGATTGTGTGAAGATTACCCCACTTGCGTCTAAACCAACATGCGGCTATGCCTCTAAGTCATGCCCCGACACGTGCGAGATATAGTCGCATTGTGGGCGTTACAAGTTGGTAATGAGAGCCATCCCCGACCCAGGAGCCCCCTGCTTAATCGAATCGCTGACATTGTTGAGTCTAGAACAAAATGTTTTGAGTCTTAGAATTATATATATCGGAGAGTAGGATTCTTTTTACTCCGCGGTCCCTTTGTCGCTCTGGTGAGGCCTCCTGACGTACACGATGCGCGTGGGAAATGGTTCCAAAATCGATGTGATCGCCGTCGTCACGCTACCTCTACATCTACCTTCAGGATTAGTTTTAGACCTGAATAATTGTTATTTGGTGCCAGCGTTAAGCATGGACATTATATCTGGATCTTATTTGATGCGAGACGGTTATACATTTAAATAAAAGAATAATGGTTGTTCTATTTATATGAACTAGCAGGGGTGACCCGCGCATTTGCGCGGCTAGATTTGTTATCACATTGTCAAATTTTAGGTCAACCAATACATTATATTTGACTATGGGATTTCTTCTCAACACGGTGCACACCTTGAGAAATTAGACACCAAAAATAGCACGGCAATCTGAGTATTTTATATATTTTAGAGAAATTTCAAATGAGAATCAATTGAAATATTGATGGCTCATAAAAACATCGTGCACTTCCCTTCCACATTTCTTATCAATAGTGGTATTGTAGTTAGATTCTATTAGGAGATGCCATGCATCGAAATGCATCAACATATGGGTATTACTCTAATATTCTATGATGCTTGCCTATTAATGTTATGTATCCATATTCACCAAGATTTAGTAAAACATTATATGTATGTATGCATGCATGCATTCAAACATTATATGTATGTATGTATGCACGCATGCATGCATCCATGTATGTATGTATGTATGTATGTATGTATGTATGTATGTATGTATGTATGTATGTATGTATTTTCTAGAACATTTTTTCATTTTGTCCCATCATCATAGCTTATTCTTACCGACCGAGGCAATGTCATGTTGGTACGAATTACAATTTTATTATATATATGAACATACTTTCATAGGAAATTTACTCCCTATATTCAATTAAAAAATGATTTTACGTATCTCAATCTAGCGCCAACATTTGGTATACTGAAATCAATTTTCTCGTTTGAAAAAAACCAATTTTCTTCTTTTGTCCATATATTAGCATACCCGTGTGTGTTGACTATCTAAATAACCCATGCACGTCCACATATACTTTTTAACACACATTTTAGTTTTAGGTTTAAGCTGCGATGTATAATTTTTTCATATAAAAGTGTAGTGTGTGTGTGTGTCTAATCATATATATGAAAAAACTTAAACAATACATTTACTATCGATCTAATCAATAAAAACGGATTGTGTGTATGTATCTAGTGCCAGTATTTAATATTGATACCTCAAAAATAATAACAATAGTATATTGAAATCCATCAAGTCCTCTAAAAAAACTCCCTATATTCAATTAAAAAATGATTTTATGTTTCTCAATCTAGCGCCAATATTTGGTATACTGAAATCAATTTTCGCGTTTGAAAAAAAAACCAATTTTCTTCTTTTGTCCATATATTATCATACCCGTGTGTGTTGACTATCTAAATAACCCATGCAGCGTCCACATATACTTTTTAACACACATTTTAGTTTTAGGTTTAAGCTCATATGTATAATTTTTTCATATAAAAGTTTAGTGTGTGTGTGTCTAATCATATATATGAAAAAACTTAAACAATACATTTACTATCGACCTAATCAATAAAAACGAATTGTGTGTATGTATCTAGTATTCTAGTGACAGTATTTAGTATTGATCCCTCAAAAATAATAACAATAGTATATTGAAATCCATCAAGTCCTCTAAAAAAATCAATTCATGGCCAGCTAACCTGGCTAGCAGCCACGTATCGACCAAACCTATGTAATTTCCTAACTGCTGATGTCATTAGCCACGTACCGACCAAACCTATTTAATTTCCTAACTGCTGACGTCATTGCATGCAGTACTACAACTCCTAGATGCAATCGTTGTACAACTCCTACATACAACCGGACTGTGCTCTTTCGTTTTAGTAGGACTGCGCTCCTTTTTTTAATTGGATTGCCTTCTTTGCCACAACCGGATTGCACCAGATTTAGAAATCCATCACGACTTTGTGTATGTCAATGTGGCTTTACCTGGCACGTATCACGTAACTTTTAGATCTTTTAATCTCAATCGTTAAAATTTAAATCAATGGATTATATAATTTTAACCTATGTGGATCAATATTGTGTCTCATTTGACTCTTGTTTTAATTATATAATAGATAATATCTTTTATGGTCATGCACCCTTGATGAGTGGTCTATTTTTGCTAAATCTCGATAGTAGTGATATACATATTCATAGTATTGAAGCCAAAAGATATAAGTTTAATAATTATTGTGCAACTTATTTGTGGCACTGCCATTTAGGTCATATTGGTGTAAAACGCATGAAGAAACTCCATGCTGATGGACTTTTGGAATCACTTGATTATGAGTCACTTGATGTTTGCGAACCATGCCTCATGGGCAAGATGACTAAGACTCCGTTCTCCGGAATGATGGAACGAGCAACAGACTTATTGGAAATTATACATACTGATGTATACGGTCCGATGAGTGTTGATGCTCGTGGCGGGTATCGTTATTATCTGACCTTCACAGATGATTTGCACAGATATGGGTATATCTACTTGATGAAACATAAGTCTAAAACATTTGAAAAGTTCAAAGAATTTCAGAGTGAAGTGAAAAATCATCGTATTAAGAAAATTAAGTTTCTACGATCTGATCGTGGAGGAGAATATTTGAGTTACGAGTTTGGTCTTCATTTGAAACAATGCGGAATAGTTTCGCAACTCACGCCATCTGGAACACCACAGCGTAATGGTGTGTCCGAATGTCATAACCGCACTTTATTAGATATGGTGCGATCTATGGTGTCTCTTACTGATTTACCGCTATCGTTTTGGGGTTATGCTTTACAGACGGCTGCATTCACTTTAAATAGGGCACCATTGAAATCCTTTGAGACGACACCTTATGAACTATGGTTTGGCAAGAAACCCAAGTTGTCGTTTCTTAAAGTTTGGGGCTGTGATGCTTATGTGAAAAAGTTTCAACCTGATAAGCTCGAACCCAAATCGGAGAAATGTGTCTTCATAGGATACCCAAAGCAGACTGTTGGGTACACCTTCTATCACAGAACCGGAGGCAAGATATTTGTTGCCAAGAATGGACCCTTTTTAGAGAAGGAGTTTCTCTTGAAAGAAGTGAGTGGGGGGAAAGTAGAACTTGATGAGGTAACTGTACCTGCTCCCTTATTGGAAAGTAGTTCATCACAGAAATCAGTTCCAATGATTCCTACACCAGTAAGTGAGGAAGCTAATGATGATGATCATGAAGCTTCTGATCAAGTTACTACCGAACCTCGTAGGTCAACCAGACTAAGATCCACACCAGAGTGGTACGGTAATCCTATTCTGGAGGTCATGTTACTTGACCATGACGAATCTACGAACTATGAGGAAGCGATGATGAGCCCAGATTTCGCAAAATGGCTTGAGGCCATGAAATCTGAGATGGGATCCATGTATGAGAACAAAGTGTGGACTTTAGTTGACTTGCCCGATGATCGGCAAGCCATTGAGAATAAATGGATCTTCAAGAAGAAGACTGACGCTGACGGTAATGTTACTGTCTGCAAAGCTCGACTTGTTGCGAAAGATTTTCGACAAGTTCAAGGACTTGACTACGATGAGACCTTCTCACCCGTAGCGATACTTAAGTCCGTCTCGGTAATGCTCATCACTATAAGCCTTGCAAGCAATGTGACTAATGAGTTAGTTATGGGATGATGCATTACGGAATGAGTAAAGGGACTTGCCGGTAACAAGGTTGAACTAGGTATTGAGATACCGATGATCGAATCTTGGGCAAGTAACATACCGATGACAAAGGGAACAACGTATGTTGTTATGCGGTTTGAAAGATAAAGATCTTCATAGAATATGTAGGAACCAATATGAGCATCCAAGTTCCGCTATTGGTTATTAACCGGAAGTGAATCTCGGTCATGTCTACATAGTTCTCGAACCCGTAGGTCTGCACGCTTAACGTTCGATGACGATCGATATTATGAGTTTATATGTTTTGATGTACCGAAGGTAGTTTGGAGTCCCGGATGTGATCGCAGACATGATGAGGAGTCTCGAAATGGTCTATACATAAATATCGCTATATTGGAAGGCTATGTTTGGACATAGGAAGGGTTCCAAATGAGTTCGGGCATTTACCGGAGTACCGCGGGGGGGGGGGGGGGGGTGTTACCGGAACCCCCCAGGGAGTTATTGGGCCTTAATGGGCCTTAGTGGAGAGAGCGAGGGGCGGCTAGGGTAGGCCACACGCCCCCTCCCCCTTGGGTCCGAATTGGACTAGGGAAGGGGGGCGGCGGCCCCTTTCCTTCTCCCTCTCTCCTCCTTCCCTCTTCTCCTACTCCAACTAGGGAAAGGGGGAATCCTACTCCCACTAGGAGTAGGACTCTCCCCTTGGGCGCGCCATGAGAGGGACGGCCCTCCCCTCCTCCACTCCTTTATGTACGGGGGAGGGGGGCACCCCATAGACACACAAGTTGATTGTTTAGCCATATGCGATGCCCCCTCCATAGATTTCCACCTCGGTCATATCGTTGTAGAGCTTAGGCGAAGCCCTGCGTCGGTAACTTCATCATCACCGTCATCACGCCGTCGTGCTGACGAAACACTCCCTCGACCATAATTGGATCTAGAGTTCATGGGACGTCACCGAGCTGTACGTGTGTAGATCGCGGAGGTGCCGTACCGTTGGTGCTAGGATCGGTCGGATCGTGAAGACGTACGACTACATCAACCGCGTTGTCATAACGCTTCCGCTTACGTTCTACGAGGGTACGTGGACAACACTCTCCCCTCTCGTTGCTATGCATCACCTAGATGGATCTTGCGTGTGCGTAGGATTTTTCTTGAAATTACTGCGTTCCCCAACAAACAAGAATTAACTTGCATAGGAAGGTAAAACAAGCATAACTTCAAGATTTTCAACACGGAGAGGAAAGTTGATATTTTTGCAACTCCTACAAGCATATATTCCTCCCTCATAATAATTTTTAGTGCAACATGAATGAATCCAACAATATACCCATCACATAAAGCATTATTTTCATGATGCACAAGCATAGAAAGTTTACTACTCTCCACATAAGCAAAATTCTTCTCATTCATAGTAGTGGGAGGAGCAAATTCAAAAAAATAGCTATCATGGGACTGAAAATGAAAATCAAGATGACAAGTTCCATGGTTATAATTATTCTTTATAGGATACGTGTCATCACAATAATCATCATAGATAGGTGGCATGCTTTCATCATAGTAAATTTTCTCATCAAAACATGGGGGACTGTTAACCCACAAGTATAGGGGATCGCAACAGTTTTCGAGGGTAGAGTATTCAACCCAAATTTATTGGTTCGACACAAGGGGAGCCAAAGAATATTCTCAAGTATTAGCAGCTGAGGTGTCAATTCAACCACACTTGGAAACCTAATATCTGCAGCAAAGTGTTTAGTAGCAAAGTAATATGATAGTAGTGGTAACGGTAGCAAAAGGTAACGATAGCAAAAGTAATGTTTTTGGTATTTTGTAGTGATGATAGCAATAGCAACGGAAAAGTAAATAAGTGAAGAACAATATATGGAAAGCTCGTAGGCAATGGATCGGAGATAGAGAATTATGCCGGATGCGGTTCATCATGTAACAGTCATAACCTAGGGTGACACAGAACTAGCTCCAATTCATCAATGTAATGTAGGCATGTATTCCGAATATAGTCATACGTGCTTATGGAAAAGAACTTGCATGACATCTTTTGTCCTACCCTCCTGTGGCAGCGGGGTCCTAATGGAAACTAAGGGATATTAAGGCCTCCTTTTAATAGAGTACCAGACCAAAGCATTAACACATAGTGAATACATGAACTCCTCAAACTACGGTCATCACCGGTAAGTATCTCGATTATTGTCACTTCAGGGTTAACGGATCATAACACATAATAGGTGACTATAGACTTGCAAGATAGGATCAAGAACTCTCATATATTGACGAAAACATAATAGGTTCAGATCTGAAATCATGGCACTCGGGCCCTAGTGACAAGCATTAAGCATAGCAAAGTCATAGCAACGTTAATCTCAGAACATAGTGGATACTAGGGATCAAACCCTAACAAAATTAACTTAATTACATGATAAATGTCATCCAACCCATCACCGTCCAGCAAGCCTATGATGGAATTGCTCACGCACGGTGGTGAACATCATGAAATTGGTGATGGAGGATGGTTGATGATGACGATGGCGACGGATTCCCCTCTCTAGAGCCCCGAACGGACTCCAGATCAGCCCTCCCGAGAGGTTTTAGGGCTTGGCGGCGGCTCTGTATCGTAAAACATGATGAATCATTCTCTCTGATTTTTTTCTCCCCGAAAGCAAATATATAGAGTTGGGGTTGAGGTCGAAGGAGATCCAGGGGGCCCACGAGGTAGGGGGGCGCGCCCTGGGGGGCAGGCGCTCCCCCCACCCTCGTGGCTAGGGTGTAGGCCCCTTGGTCTTCATATTTTGTAGGGATTTTTTATTATTTCCAAAAAGATGTTCCGTGAAGTTTCTGGTCATTCCGAGAACTTTTGTTTCTGCACATAAATAACACCATGGCAATTCTGCTGAAAACAACGTTAGTCCGGGTTAGTTCCATTCAAATCATGCAAGTTAGAGTCCAAAACAAGGGCAAAAGTGTTTGGAAAAGTAGATACGACGGAGACGTATCAACTCCCCCAAGCTTAAACCTTTGCTTGTCCTCAAGCAATTCAGTTGATAAACTGAAAGTGATAAAGAAAAACTTTTACAAACTCTGTTTGCTCTTGTTGTTGTAAATATGTAAAGCCAGCATTCAAGTTTTCAGCAAAGATTATGAACTAACCATATTCACGATAATGCATAGGTCTCATGTTTACTCATATTAATGGCATAGTCAACTAGCGAGCAATAATAATAAATCTTGGATGACAACACTTTCCCAAACAATCATAATATGATATAACAAGATGGTATCTCGCTAGCCCTTTCTGAGACCGCAAAACATAAATGCAGAGCACCTTTAAAGATCAAGGACTGACTAGACATTGTAATTCATGGTAAAAGAGATCCATTCAAGTCATACTCAATGTAAACTAATAGTAACGAATGCAAATGACAGCGGTGCTCTCCAACTGGTGCTTTTTAATAAGAGGATGATGACTCAACATAAAAGTAAATAGATAGGCCCTTTGCAGAGGGAAGCAGGGATTTGTAGAGGTGCCAGAGCTCGGTTTTGAAATAGAGGTGAATAATATTTTGAGCGGTATACTTTCATTGTCAACATAACAACCAAGAGATGGTGATATCTTCCATGCTACACACATTATAGGCGGTTCTTAAACAGAATGGTAAAGTTTATACTCCCCCTCCACCAACAAGCATCAATCGATGGCTTGCTCGAAACAACGAGTGCCTCCAACTAACAAGAGTCCCAGGGGGAGTTTTGTTTGCAATTATTTTGATTTAGTTTGCATAAAGCATGGGACTGGGCATCTCGGTGACCAGCCATTTTCTCGTGAGTGAGGAGTGGAGTCCACTCCTCTTGAGAATGACCCGCCTAACATGAAGATACGGACAGCCCTAGTTGATACATGAGCTATTCGAGCATACAAAACATGATATTTATTTGAAGGTTTAGAGTTTGGGACATACAAATTTACTTGGAATGACACGTATATACCGTATATAGGTAGGTATGGTGGACTCATATGGAATAACTTTGGGGTTTATGGAGTTGGATGCACAAGCAGTATTCCCGCTTAGTACAGGTGAAGGCTAGCAAAAGACTAGGAAGCGACCAGCTAGAGAGCGACAACAGTCATGAACATGCATTAAAATTAATCAACACCGAATGCAAGCATGAGTAGGATATAATCCACCATGAACATAAATATTGTGAAGGCTATGTTGATTTTGTTTCAACTACATGCGTGAACATGTGCCAAGTCAAGTCACTTAAATCATTCAGAGGAGGATACCACCCTATCATACCACATCACAACCATTTTAATAGCATGTTGGCAAGCAAGGTAAACCATTATAAGCTCCTAGCTAATCAGGCATGGCACAAGAAACTATGATCCCTAGTTGTCATTGCAAACATGTTTATTCATAATAGACCGAATCAGGAATGATGAACTAATCATATTTACAAAAACAAGAGAGGTCGAGTTCATACCAGCTTTTCTTATCTCACTCAGTCCATCATATATCGTCATAATTGCCTTTCACTTGCACGACCGAATGATGTGGATAATAATAATAGTGCACGTGCATTGGACTAAGCTAGAATCCACAAGCATTCAATAAACAGGAGAAGACAAGGCAATATGGGCTCTTTTGTCAGATCAACAATAATGCATATAAGAGCCACTTCAACAATTTAATCATGGTCTTCTCCTATCGACCCCCAAAGAAAAGAAATACAACTATTTACACGGAAAAGCTCCCAACAAGCAAAAAGAAGAATAGGAAATCTTTTTGGGTTTTCTTTTTAATTACTACTACAAGCATGGAAATTATAACTAGCTAAAAGCTACAACTAATTTTTTTCTTAAGGTTTATTAAACACACAAGAAGAAAGCATAAAAAGGAAAATAAACTAGCATTGTGTTGGGGAACGTAGTAATTTCAAAAAAATTCCTACGCACATGCAAGATCATGGTGATGCATAGCAACGAGAGGGGAGAGTGTTGTCCACGTACCCTCGTAGACTGAAAGCGGAAGCGTTAGCACAACACGGTTGATGTAGTCGTACGTCTTCACGATCCGACCGATCAAGTACCGAACGCACGACACCTCCGAGTTCAGCACACGTTCAACCCGATGACGTCCCTCGAACTCCGATCCAACCGAGTGTTGAGGGAGAGTTTCGTCAGCACGACGCCGTGGTGACAATGATGATGTTCTACCGACGCAGGGCTTTGCCTAAGCACCGCTACAGTATTATCCAGGTGGACTATGGTGGAGGGGGGCACCGCACATGTCTAAAAGATCAAATCAATTGTTGTGTCTTTGGGTTTCCCCCTGCCCCCGTATATAAAGGAGCAAGGGGGGAGGTGCGGCCGGCCAAGAGGAGGCGCGCCAGGAGGAGTCCTACTCCCACCGGGAGTAGGAATCCCTCCCTTCCTTGTTGGATTAGGAGAAGGGGGGAAAGAGGAGGGAGAGAGGAAGGAAAGGGGGGCGCCGCCCCCTTCTCCTTGCCCTATTAGGACTAGGGGGGAAGGGGCGCGCGGCCCTGCCCTGACCGCCTCTTCTCTTCTCCACTAAGGCCCACTATGGCCCATTAATCCCTCGGGGGGTTCCGATAACCCCTCGGTACTCCGGTAAAATCCCAATTTCACCCGGAACACTTCCGATATCCAAATATAGGCTTCCAATATATCAATCTTCATGTATCAACCATTTTGAGACTCCTCGTCATGTCCGTGATCACATCCAGAACTCCGAACAACCTTCAGTACATCAAAACTCATAAACTCATAAACTCATAATATAACCGTCATCGAAACTTTAAGTGTGTGGACCCTACGGGTTCGAGAACTATGTAGACATGACCGAGACATGTCTCCGGTCAATAACCAATAGCGGAACCTGGATGCTCATATTGGCTCCCACATATTCTACGAAGATCTTTATCGGCCAGACCGCATAACAACATACGTTGTTCCCTTTGTCATCGGTATGTTACTTGCCCGAGATTCGATCATCGGTATCTCAATACCTAGTTCAATTTCGTTACCGGCAAGTCTCTTTACTCGTTCCGTAATACATCATCCCACAACTAACTCATTAGTTGCAATGCTTGCAAGGCTTAAGTGATGTGCATTACCGAGTGGGCCCAGAGATACCTCTCTAACAATCGGAGTGACAAATCCTAATCTCGAAATACGCCAACCCAACAAGTACCTTCGGAGACACCTGTAGAGCACCTTTATAATCACCCAGTTACGTTGTGACGTTTGGTAGCACACAAAGTGTTCCTCCGGTAAACGGGAGTTGCATAATCTCATAGTCATAGGAACATGTATAAGTCATGAAGAAAGCAATAGCAACATATTAAACGATCAACTGCTAAGCTAACGGAATGGGTCAAGTCAATCACATCATTCTCCTAATGATTTGATCCCGTTAATCAAATGACAACTCATGTCCATGGTTAGGAAACTTAACCATCTTTGATTAACGAGCTAGTCAAGTAGAGGCATACTAGTGACACTATGTTTGTCTATGTATTCACACATGTATTATGTTTCCGGTTAATACAATTCTAGCATGAATAATAAACATTTATCATGAAATAAGGAAATAAATAATAACTTTATTATTGCCTCTAGGGCATATTTCCTTTAGTCTCCCACTTGCACTAGAGTCAATAATCTAGATCACATCACCATGTGATTAACATCGATAGTTCACATCATCATGTGATTATCACCCATAGTTCACATCGCCATGTGACCAACACCCAAGGGGTTTACTAGATTCAGTAATCTAGTTCACATCGCTATGTGATTAACACCCAAAGAGTACTAAGGCGTGATCATGTTTTGCTTGTGTGAGAATCTTAGTTAACGGGTCTTTCACATTCAGATCCGTTATGTATTTTGCAAATTTCTATGTCTACAATGCTCTGCACGGAGCTACTTTAGCTAATTGCTCCCACTTTCAATATGTATCCAGATTGAGACTTAGAGTCATCTGGATCAGTGTCAAAACTTGCATCGACATAACCCTTTACGACGAACCTTTTGTCACCTCCATAATCGAGAAACATATCCCTGTTCCACTAAGGATAATTTTGACCGCTGTCCAGTGATCTACTCCCAGATCACTATTGTACTCCCTTGCTAAACTCAGTGTAGGGTATACAATAGATCTGGTACAGAGCATGGCATACTTTATAGAAACTATGGCCGAGGCATAGGGAATGACTTCCATTCTCTTTCTATCTTCTGCCGTGGTCGGGCTTTGAGTCTTACTCAATTTCACACCTTGTAACATAGGTAAGAACTCTTTCTTTGACTGTTCCATTTTGAACTACTTCAAAATCTTGTCAAGGTATGTACTCATTGAAAAAACTTATCAAGCGTCTTGATCTATCTCTATAGATCTTGATGCTCAATATGTAAGTAGCTTCACCTAGGTCTTTATTTGAAAAACTCCTTTCAAATACTCCTTTATGCTTTCCAGAAAATTCTACATTATTTCCGATCAACAATATGTCATTCACATATATTTATCAGAAATGCTATAGTTCCCCCACTCACTTTCTTGTAAATACATGCTTCACCACAAGTATGTATAAAACTATATGCTTTGATCAACTCATCAAAGCGTATATTCCAACTCTGAGATGCTTGCACCAGTCCATAGATGGATCGCTGGAGCTTGCACATTTTGTTAGTACCTTTAGGATCGACAAAACCTTCTGGTTGCATCATATACAACTCTTCTTTAAGAAATCCATTAAGGAATGTAGTTTTTGACATCTATTTGCCAGATTTCATAAAATGTGGCAATTTGCTAACATGATTCGGATAGACTTAAGCATCGCTACGAGTGATAAAATCTCATCGTACTCAACACCTTGAACTTTGTCAAAACCTTTTTCGACAAGTCTAGCTTTGTAGATAGTAACACTACTATCAGCGTCCGTCTTCCTCTTGAAGATCCATTTATTTTCTATGTCTTGCCGATCATTGGGCAAGTCAACCAAAGTCCACACTTTGTTCTCATACATGGATCCCATCTCGGATTTCATGGCCTCAAGCCATTTCACGGAATCTCGGCTCATCACCGCTTCCTCATAGTTCATATGTTCGTCATGGTCAATTAACATGACCTCCAGAACAGGATTACCTTACCACTCTGGTGCGGATCTTACTCTGGTTGACCTATGAGGTTCGGTAGTAACTTGATCTGAAGTTACATGATCATCATCCTTAGCTTCCTCACTAATTGGTGTAGGAGTCACAGGAATCGGTTTCTGTGATGAACTACTTTCCAATAAGGGAGCAGGTACAGTTACCTCATCAAGTTCTAATTTCCTCCCACTCACTTCTTTCGAGAGAAACTCCTTCTCTAGAAAGGATCCATTCTTAGCAACGAATATCTTGCCTTCGGATTTGTGATAGAAGGTGTACCCTATAGTTTCCTATGGGTATCCTATGAAGACACATTTCTCCGATTTGGGTTCGAGTTTATCAGGTTGAAGCTTTTTCACATAAGCATTGCAACCCCAAACTTTAAGAAATGACAACTTTGGTTTCTTGCCAAACCATAGTTCATAAGGCGTCATCTCAAGGGATTTAGATGGTGCCCTATTTAACATGAATGAGCTGTCTCTAATGCATAACCCCAAAACGATAGTGGTAAATCGGTAAGAGACATCATAGATTGTACCATATCTAATAAAGTACGGTTATGATGTTCGGACACACCATTACGCTGTGGTGTTCCAGGTGGCGTGAATTGCGAAACTATTTCACATTGTTTCAAATGAAGACCAAACTCGTAACTCAAATATTCTCCTCCATGATCAGATCATAGAAACTTTATTTTCTTGTTACGATGATTTTCCACTTCACTCTGAAATTATATGAACTTTTCAATGTTTCAGACTTATGTTTCATCAAGTAGATATACACATATCTGCTCAAATCATCTGTAAAGGTTAGAAAACAATGATACCCGGCGTGAGTCTCAACACTCATTGGTCCGCATACATCGGTATGTATTATTTCCAATAAGTCAGTGGCTCGCTCCATTGTTCCGGAGAACAGAGTCTTAGTCATCTTGCCCATGAGGCATGGTTTGCAAGCATCAAAATGATTCATAATCAAGTGATTCCAAAAGCCCATCAACATGGAGTTTCTTCATGCGCTTTACACCAATATGACCTAAATGGCAGTGCCACAAATAAGTTGCACTATACTTATTAACTTTGCATCTTTTTTGGCTTCAATATTATGAATATGTGTATCACTACGATCGAGATCCAACGAACCATTTTCATTGGGTGTATGACCATAGAAGGTTTTATTCATGTAAACAGAACAACAATTATTTTCTAACTTAAATGAATAATTGTATTGCAATAAACATGATCAAATCATATTCATGCTCAATGCAAACACCAAATAACATTTATTTAGGTTTAACACTAATCTCGAAAGTATAGGGTGTGTGCGATGATGATCATATCAATCTTGGAACCACTTCCAACACACATCATCACTTCACCCTTAACTAGTCTCTGTTCATTCTGTAACTCCCGTTTCCAGTTACTACTCTTAGCAACTGAACCAGTATCAAATACCAAGGGGTTGCTATAAACACTAGTAAATTACACATCGATATCAAATATAGCATTGTTCACTTTGCCATCTTTCTTATCCGCCAAATACTTGGGGCAGTTCCGCTTCTAGTGACCAGTCCCTTTGTAGTAGAAGCACTTAGTCTCAGGCTTAGGTCCAGACTTGGGCTTCTTCACTTGAGCAGCAACTTGCTTGCCATTCTTCTTGAAGTTCCCTTTCTTTCCCTTTGCCCTTTTCTTGAAACTAGTGGTGTTGTTAATCATCAACACTTGATGCTCTTTCTTGATATCTACCTTCATCGATTTCATCATCATGAAAAGCTCGGGAATCGTTTTCATCATCCCTTGCATACTATAGTTCATCACGAAGTTCTACTAACTTGGTGATGGTGACTAGAGAATTCTGTCAATCACTATTTTATCTGGAGGATTAACTCCCACTTGATTCAAGCGATTATAGTACCCAGACAATCTGAGCACATGCACTACAAAAAAATACACTTCTGTGATGATACGTGTTTGTCACAATAGGTCGCGTTTTTTGTCATGCATGTACATCCATGACGATTTTATGACAGAATCAAGATAGTCATACCTGTGCTATCCTAGAAGTGTTCCATGACATTACCAAAATTATCATCACGAAAGTGTCCACTTCCATGACAATAAATTGCGCGTCACAGAAGTGCTTTCGTCAAGGGTGACCGACACGTGGCATCCACCGTAATGGAACGCCGTTAAGCTATCGGGTCTGGTTTTGGATCCGATAACCCGTTAACAGCCCGGACCAATGGGGATTTTCCACGTGTAAAATCATCATTGGCCGTAGGAAAGACGTGTTGCCTCACCGTTGGGACAGATGTCATCCACTCATTGGACAGGAGACGCCTATGATAGGTCGACACGTGGCATGGCCCAACAGTGGCCCATTCCGGTGAAAAAGGTCGTCCCAGTAAAAATTAGCAGGCTGGCCCATATAAGGCCTACTTGTGTCAGGTCCATTTAAGCCCACTGCCCATACGAGATGTGCCAATTCGGCCTGTCAACGGCCCGTTAAATATTTGTCACCATTGCAGCCCATCGTCAGTTCGAGCCCGTTAACAGCCCGCTATATATTTGGGCTCAATATCGACCAGATGAGATTTCGGCCTATTAACGGCCCGTTTAATGGATGGGCCAATTTTCAGGATGTACATCTTTCGGCCTTTTAGCGACCCATTTAAATGTTGGGCTAATTTCCGGCCCGGTGTGTCTTTCAGCCTGTTTACGGCCCATAAATCTGATGGGCCATTTGTAGTCGGACTTGAGTTTCGGCCTTTTAGCGGCCCATTTAAATGTTGGGCCAATTTCTGGCCCGGTGTCACTTTCAACCTGTTGATGGCCCATATTTCAGTTGGGCCATTTGTAGTCGGACCTGAGTTTTGACCTTTTAGCGACCCATTTAAGTGTTGGGCCAATTCCCGGCCCTGTGTGCCTTTTGGCCTGTTAACGGACCATAAATGAGTTGGACCATTTGTAGTCGCACCTTAGTTTTGGCCTTTTAACGGCCCATGCCCTTCATGGTCCAATACCATCCTGGTTTCTCTTTTGGCCTGCTAAAGGCCCACAACACAGTTGGGCCGTTTACAATACGACCTGACTTTCGGCCTCTTAGCGGCCCATGCTCTTCATGGTCCAGTACATGCCCGCTGTCTCTTTCGGCCCGCTAAAGGCCTACAGTATAGTTGGGCCATATGTAGCCCAAACTTAGTAACAGCCTGTTAACGGCCCGTGAAATAAATTGGGGCCACCTGTTGCCCGCTTCGATGTCGGTCTGTTAACGACCCGGGAGGTAAGAGGGCCGACCATTAACTTTCGGCCTAGTAACGGCCCATTAACTTAATGGGCCCACTAAAGTTCGTTCATGTCTTTAGGCCAAATTAGATAATTTGAGCCCATTACAATGAGCAATTACGCACAGGACCAACACCGATCAAGCAAAGGTACGGCATACAGGGAATAACGTTGCACATCCAGCATATATTACATGAAATTACATCCACTGGGCAATCAAATATTGATGCCATTGCAAATAAATGAGCAGAACCTAACCATCTACAATGTCGCAATCTGCAGCCTTAGCACAGATGATGCCCATAAGCATGTGGGCAAGTTCTTGCTGCTTTGCTACACTGTCTCTGAAACATAGATCGGTTGTTGTGTCGCACGACTCTGCACCTCTGATTCATCCACCATTTCCATCATTGCTTCAGTCATTAATTGGTTCACAAACATACATTTATTCCGTTGCATTCGAGACAGAGGATATTGAACAGATTCAGATGGCGATTTTGGCAGGCTTGTTTTATTGATAGTGGAGAGTGTCTCGACCACTACATCATAACATAAATTAGGACGGGAACCAAACAGATTAATCAGGAGTTATTGCCATATTACCTGGCCTAGATTTACTGGAAAGAAACAATGGGGTTTCCTTGCTGTTTTCAGAGTTTGTCTTCTTATCTTCAGCAGCCTACACAAAATTAACACACTAGCATTGCTATCATTGGCCAAGTCAGATAATAGGAAAGCAACATTGACACAACGAACGTTTGGGCAACTAGCCTACACCAAATTAACACAATATGGCACAGCTATCATCAGCCAGGTAAGGTAATACGAAAGCAACATTGACACAATGAATGAATGGGAACCAGAGAAGCACTACAATTCAGTAATGAGTGTGATATGAGATAGTACATTCATGCAGCTCAGTATGCAAAACTACCAGACAGTTTTCCTTACAAAAATCAACGTTGGCGCCTTTAACATTTTGCTACAACTAATTTTAGATTAAATAAAGGTTAGATTCACGCCGATTAACAAAATACATGCTGATGTAAAAATATAGTGATATACAACAGGTACTTACATCAGCATTGGAGCACAGAGAATTCCCGCAAGATATTTTCCTCGAATACGATCCCAATGGAGGAAGTCTTGTATCATTTAACCTTATTTTCTAAAAGAGAGATGGGTAAGAAACATGTAGAAAATATGACCAGAATGCTATAAAATTTCATGATGCGAGGATACGCACACACTGCTTAGAATGGAGTTGACATTCTTTTGCTAGACTGGAGCGGACTAGTTCTTTGGCCACTGGAATCTACTTATTATCAGTGGGAGTTGTGTTTCTCTGTGCTGGAGCAGTACATATGAAAAATGGAGTTGGTTTATTATCTCCTGGCGTTTGGATCTTTTGCAAAGACCTGGTTTGTAACCCTTCAGACTCTAACATAGCCGTCTTCCCCTTGCATGCCTTATATAGAAGAATGGTGATTCAGGTATAAAACATGCTACATCAGAGATGGAATAGGTACTGAAGAATAGAAAGGCATGACATATTGACATGTATTCCCTCCATCCAGAAATAAATGGATGGGTCTAGGCGTATTTCAGTTCTAGATACATCCAGTTTTATCCATTTCTGCGACATTTAATCCGGACGGAGGGAGTATGATGTAAGAGCTAGGGATACGATAGGACAACCCAGTAAAAAAACACTGAAAAACCCACTGCAGAACCAAAGTATTCAAACCCACTGATATGAGATAGTACACTCATGCAGCTCAGGATGCAAAACTATCAGGCAGTTTTCCTTGCAAAAATCAACATTGTGGCGTTTAATCATACATTTTGCTACAACTAAATTTAGATCAGATAAAGGTTGGATTCATGCCGATTAAAAAAATACAGGCTGATGTAAAAATATAGTGATATACAACAGGTACTTACATGTACATTGGAGCACAGAGAATTCCTGCAAGAATCTTTCCTCATAAACGATACCATTGCAGAAATTCTTCTATCTGTTAAGATTATTTTCTACAAGAGAGATGGGTAAGAAACATGTAGAAAATATGATCAGCATGCTATAAAAATTCATGATGCAAGGATACGCACAAGCTTCTTAGAATTGAGTTGACACATTTTTGCTGGACTGGAGCGGACTAGTTCTTTGGCCACTGGAATCTGCTTATTATCAGTAGGAGTTGGGTTTCTCTGTGCTGGAGCAGCATCTATAAAAACTGGAGTTGGTTTATTATCTCCTGGCGTTTGGATCTTTTGCAAAGGCCTTGTTTGTAACCCTTCAGATTCTAACATAGTCGTCTTCCCCTTGCATGCTGATACGTCTCCAACATATCTATAATTTTTGATTGCTCCATGCTATATTATCTACTGTTTTGGACTATATTGGGCTTTATTTTCCACTTTTATATTATTTTTGGGACTAACCTATTAACTGGAGGCCCATCCCAGAATTGCTGTTTTTTGCCTATTTCAGTGTTTCGGATAAACAGAATATCAAACGGAGTCCAAACGGAATAAAATCTTCGGAAACGTGATTTTCTCACCAAACGTGATCCAGGAGACTTGTACCCTGCTGCAAGGGATCAAAGAGGTGGTCACGAGGGTGGGGGGCACGCCCCCCTGCCTCATGGGCCCCTCAGTGCTCCGCCAACGTACTCCTTCCTCCTATATATACACACGTACCCCCAAACGAACAGAGACGGAGCCAAAAAACCTAATTCCACCGCCGCAACTTTCTGTATCCACGAGATCCCATCTTGGGGCCTGTTCCGGAGCTCCGCCGGAGAGGGCCGTCATCATGGAGGGCTTCTACATCATCGTAGCCTCTCCGATGAAGTATGAGTAGTTTACCTCATACCTTCGGGTCCATAGTTATTAGCTAGATGGCTTCTTCTCTCTTTTTGGATCTCAATACAAAGTTCTCCCCCTCTCTCGTGGAGATCTATTCGATGTAATCTTCTTCTTTTTGCGGTGTGTTTGTTGAGACGGATGAATTGTGGGTTTATGATCAAGTCTATCTATGAATAATATTTGAATCTTCTCCGAATTCTTTTATGTATGATTGGTTATCTTTGCAAGTCTCTTCGAATTATCAGTTTGGTTTGGCCAACTAGATTGGTAGTTCTTGCCATGGGAGAAGTGCTTAGATTTGGGTTCGATGTTGCGGTGTCCTTACCCAGTGACAGAAGGGGCAGCAAGGCACGTATTGTATCGTTGCCATCGAGGATAACAAGATGGGGTTTATTTCATATTGCTTTAATTTATCTCTATACATCATGTCATCTTGCTTAAGGCGTTACTCTGTTTTTAACTTAAATACTCTAGATGCATGCTGGATAGCGGTCGATGAGTGGAGTAATAGTAGTAGATGCAGAATCGTTTCGATCTACTTGTCACGGACATGATGCCTATATACATGATCATGCCTAGATATTCTCATAATTATGCACAATTCTATCAATTGCTCAACAGTAATTTGTTCACCCACCGTAGAATACTTATGCTCTTGAGAGAAGCCACTAGTGAAACCTATGGCCCCCGGGTCTATTCTCATCATATCAATCTCCATGACTTTTATATTGTTTTGCTTTTTTACTTTGCCTTTACTTTTTTACTTTGCGTCTTTATATCAAAAATACCAAAAATATTCTATCTATCGGATCTCACTCTCGTAAGTGACCATGAAGGGCTTGACAACCCCTAATCGCGTTGGTTGCGAGTAGCTATCACTTTGTGCAGGTACGAGGGACTTGAGCGTGGGCTCCTACTGGATTGATACCTTGGTTCTCAAAAACTGAGGGAAATACTTATCCTACTCTGCTGCATCATCCCTTGCTCTTCGGGGAAAACCAACGCAAGCTCAAGACGTAGCACATGCCTTGTATAGAAGAATGGTGCTGTAATTATAAAACATGCGACATCAGAGAGATGGAATAGGTACTGAAGAATAGAAAGGCATGACATATTAACATGTATTCCCTCCATCCGGAAAAAATGGATGGGTCTAGGCGTATTTCAGTTCTAGATACATCCTTTTTTATCCATTTCGGCAACATGTAATCCGGACGGAGGGAGTATGGTGTAAGAGCTAGGGATACGAGAGGATAACACAACAAAAAAACACTAGTTGAATGTAAAACTATATGCTAGCGGAATACGTACAGAAATAACTAAGGCAACATACACGTGTATGATTGGGAAATGTCGGTGTACTAAAGTAGGGGTACCTTAGTATCCCGAACTTGTGCACGGGCAGTCGCAGCACCCCGCGGCAAGCCTTGCCGGGTGACCGCCAAGGTCCTCCATGGTTCCTTTGGAGCCATTCAAGAACAAAGTATTCGAGCCAAGGTGAAAGTTCCCGGCAAGAGGAGCTTGCTGGGAAGGCCACTCGAAGCACAAAGACCCCGGCAAGAGGAGCTTGCCGGGAAGACCAACCAAGGCATCTCGAGAAGCTTGCTGCGACGCGCTGCGCGTCCCGGCAAGACCCGGTGAGCGACAAGCTCCCAGACGCGACAAGACCCGGTGAGCGACAAGCTCCCGAACGCGACAAGACAACATCCGCGGCAAGGCGCTTTCTGCGGCAAGCTACTACTCCACAGCCCGCGCTCTAGCTCACCCACCAACGTGTCGCTCTGGGACCGTTCCTGGCGTACGTGGCGGGAGGCTGTGCAGCCAGGGGCATGCGGTGGCAAGCAGGCGCTGACAAGATAGCCATCGTGGCAAACGGTGGCGCCCCTGACGGCCCCTTTCCGCACCGTCTAGGCGACACAGACAGGCATTTAATGCCTTTGTCCCCTGCCGTCAGGGTTAGGTATGATACAACTGTAGTAAGCGGTGGCGCCAACCACCACCTCTTTTACCTTTTTACCCTCATCTCTGTTGCCACCTGTCGGTGACCCCTTTGACATATAAAAGGAGGCCCATGCGCAACAGGGAAAGGGGGGGATCGATCATTCTCACGCTCGGTCTCACTAGCCACCCAAGTGTACTGTAGCATTCATCGCTCCCGAGCAAGAACATAATACAAATCAAAACAGGAGTAGGGTTTTACGCATCCGTGCGGCCCGAACCTGGGTAAACCGATCGTGTCGCTCGTGCGTTCGCCTCGATCTGCTCTTCGTGCACTCTCCGCTCCCCCTGCCGAACCGAAAGGGGCCCCGGTCCGCCGCGGTCCCATAGGTGTCCGTGGGATCAGCACCCCCGACATCTTTGGCGCGCCAGGTAGGGGGTGCGTCGAGGCTGTGTGAACCTGATCCGATGTTCGCATGAGCCGAATCTTTGTCATCTTCATCAACATGCCGCCGAAGAAGAAGATTTCGGAGGCAGCTGCTCTGTCTGCGCCGAGCCCACCATCGCCGGAGCGAACGGTGGTGGAGCGGGCGCCGGCGGAAGAATGGGCGCCGACGAGGAGGCTCATGGTACTGCCAGGTCCAAGGACAAGACTGCGCTGCACATCGGCGGCGCGGTAGGCTCCCAGAACGACCGGGCGCACTCCAAGACCTCGACGTCCGTACACGCACCGCGCCCGTCTCAGGAGGCACGGGACCAGCAGCGTCATGGTACTCACGGTACCATACGTTTGCTGGGCCAAGATCAAGCTGGCGGATCCCGAAGCGCTCAAGACCAGCATGCGCGCCAACATGCTGGCACGAGCGTGGCACGGTCACCTGGACGAGGTACTGCTCCTTCTAACACAGTTAGAAGTCCGAGCATATCTCGCTCCTCGCACCGTTCGCCGCCGCCGCCCGCCACTCCGGCAGAAGCGTTGGCACGGGCCCAACTGCTCTTAGATTACCCTCTAGCGCCAGAGAAGATCGATGACTAGAGGGCCACTATCCAGAGTCTCATCGGCTTCGCCAACGGCGACGACCCGCAGCAGCCGAGCGCATCGCAGCCGCGACAAGTCGGTCAGGCGCGAGCCGGTGGCGACAAGACCGGGGAGGGTGCAACCACTGTGCACTCTCCGCCTAGAAGGCCAAGATCGCCTACTCGCTGGATCCACCTCGACAGCGACTCCACCGCGTCATCAGATCCTTGAGCTCGTCGCGATCAGCGCCAAGTTCTTCATGAGAGACAGCAAGAAGAGGCTCGAACACGCATCGAGCGCCGAAGAGATGCGCGGCGTCAATCAGACCTGCGCGCGGGGCCTCCTGTTGACACGCATGCGCCCGGAGAACCAGGCGACTTGCCGTATGCGGTAGGTTGCCCTGTGTTTACCCGTGAGCTGCGGCAAGTCCAGTGGCCCAGTCAGAAGCATTTCAAACCAGACACCCTTCGCTCTAGTCTATGGAGCGGAGGCAGTTCTCCCCACGGAACTCATATACGGGTCGCCTCGAGTGCTCGCTTACGACGAGCTTGAGCAAGAGCAGCTGCGACAAGACGACGCGCTGCTCCTTGAGGAAGACCGTCTTCAGGCTGCTGTGTAAGCCGCTCGCTACCAGCAAGCTTTGCGCCGCTATCATAGCCGCAAAGTTAACGCCAGAAGTCTCGAGGAAGGCGACCTTGTTCGTCGGCGCGTTCAGTCCGCCAAGAATTCCAACAAGTTGACGCCAATGTGGGAAGGCCCTTACCGGGTGAAACGAGTCACTAGGCCTGGCACTGTCCGCCTTGAGACCGAAGATGGCATTCCGGTGAGCAACTCCTGGAATATTGAGCATCTTCATAAGTTTTATCCGTAAGGCGCGGTTGTTGGACCCTGTCCGGCAACCACCCTTTTGTACAAGTCTTGCCGCTGTTGCATGTAATCCTTTGTACAAAGCCGGGCGCAGATCCCGTGCATAAATATCATGTGCTCAGCACACTTTGTCAGTTTCATGCTTTTTAAATTTTGCATGTATTATCTGACATTTTGTGCAGCATTTACCCCCGGTAAGAAATAACGAGCCTTAAAGCTCCATATTGTTATTCCGCCCTCTTTCTTTTTCACAAGGAAAAGGAGGTTCCCTCACGCACAAGTTTGCCGGGGGGAAGGGAGAAGATACGATATGGACCAGGCGTCGTTCAAGAAGTTTTCGCCTTGCCGGGAAGCAAGTAACAAAAAAAGATAAGTTGCCAAAGTCTGAGCAATCAAATTTCCTTTAATTTTTTAAGTTATTTTCCTTGAACGACCGTGCTTTGTATGGAAAACCTGTGCGCGGAGGAACCAACTCGTAGCTAGTTGCGCCCTTACTATTGTTTCGAGTCCGCTCAACAACTTAAGTGAGCTGCGACTAGCCGCGACAAGGTTTCTTGTCAGCTGCAGCACCGCCAGCAGGTTGCTGACGTTCCGCACTCAGCACTCGCGACAAAGGTGCCTGTGCCGGCAAGTTCCCTAAAAGCGTAGGGTAAAAACATACAAAGGAAAGAGTCGAGTAAAGGAAATAACATAGCAATTACTACCAAGGATAGAGTATATTACAAAATAACTTGTCGCAGCTCTAACAGACTGTTTTTCATAACATGATTGACAGCGACAAGGAAAGAAAAAGATGGATGGCCTAGTCTACGCGGTCGCCCTCGACCCTTCTGATTCCGCTCACCCTGTCCACAATAGGTGCGACAAGGGCCTTGAGCTCCTCTAGGTCAGCGTCTGGCGGCAAGCTGCGGAGGACGTTGGTGAGGCGGAGACCTGGGTTGCGGAAGGCCACCTTCATCAACACCTTCTGAAGAGCTCCCGTGCAAATCTTGCGCGACTCGTCAGCAAGCTGCTTTGGGATCTGCTCCCGGAGTCGCTGGAGCGCCGTCGCCATGCCCTTGAAGAACAGAGCCAGCTTGGCGCTGGGTTGGAGATTCTCGTCGGAGGAGTACCCGAGATCCACCATCCCCAATTGCGCCAGCTCCTTGTCGACGTCCGCGGCGACGTTCACCAGACCCTCCGTCTAGTGCTCCACGTTCTCCGACAAGGTCTTCTGGGCGGCAACAGCATTCGCCAGCAGCACCTTGCCGGCCTCGACTTCTTCCTTCAGGGCCGCCTCCTGCTCCTTGGCGCCGTCCAGAGATTTGGTTAGGGCTGCCAGCTTCACTTCGAGACCAGCATTGGAGTTCTTGGCGGCGTCCAGCTCCTTGCCCTTCTCGGCGAAAAGGGCCTGCAGCTCCGAATAGCTGTTGGCGTCTTTCTCCCGCTCGAGCTTGAGCGCGGCAAGCTCGTCGCCGCTCGCCTTGAGGCCCGCCTCCAGCTGCACCACCTTCAGCTCCAGCTCAGCCTTGGCGGCCTCGGCAGCTGCGGCGGCGTCTTTGGCCTGCTTGACGGCTCCGCCAACTGCTCGCTCGCGCGCGGCAAGCTCCTCCTCGTGGCTGTCAAGGTGGACCTTCCGCTGCGCCAAGTCACCCTCCTGCGAAGACAACTTCTCCGCGGCAAGGCGTTGACGCTCTTCGACGTCGGCCTTCTCGAGGAGGAAGGCCTGCTGCGCCTCGGCAAGATCTTCCCGCTCCTTTGCCAGGGAGCGGAGAGCTTCCTAGTTGGCGCCCCAAAGCTCTTCTGTGCGCTTCTCGATATCAGCGCCGGCCTTCGCGACGAGCGCTTCGCGGGACTCCAGCTTGGCCTGCCGGGCGCGGTAGAGCGCCACTAGCTTCCGCAGCAGGCGCTCCTCTTGAGGTTCGCCGCTGCTGCTGCTTGGTGCGTCGACCAGCTTCAGCCCGGCGGAGGCAAGCACCTCTCCGTCCAGCATCTCCCCCTCGATCGGCGCCCTGGAGCTTGACGCCCAGGGAAGGTTGATAAAGATGTCCTCACCGGCCTTCAGGTAGACGCCAGGCTGGGGCTCATCGGAGCCTGGCGCGGTGGCTGCGACGGAGGAGTCGGTAGTCGGAGCAGCGCCTGGCGCTCCTACGGCCTCTGGGTCGTCAGTACGACCGCCAGACTCCCCGCTTGCTTCTGCGGCGGCAGCCCTGGCGGCCTCCTCGCCGGCGCCGGCTGCTTCCTCGGCGGCGACCTCCATCTCCATCGGCTCTGCAGCAGATGGATCCGATGGCCGGAAGAGGGGGAAAAGATTCAAGCAAAACTTGAGCAAAATCCAAGAGAAAGATCAAGAAGAAAAAGAACCAAGGGGAGTTTGGAAGCAAGGAAGTTACCTGTGCCAGGGTCTGCAGCTGTGGTTTCCGTCACTGGGGGATCGCTGACGCAGTCCCTTGCCGGGGGCTCCTCCCTTGCCGGAGCCTCCTCCCTTGCCGGGGGCTCCTCCCTTGCCGGAGCCTCCTCCCTTGCCGGAGCCTCCTCCCTAGCCGGAGTCTCCTCCCTCGCCGGAGAGCTCCCCCTTGCCGGAGATCTCTCCCTCGCTGGAGGACTTTCCCTTGGCGCTTCAGGGGCAGCCTCCGGGCTCTCCTGGTGTGGCTGCTCTGCTCCTGCACAAGTCAAACAAATAAGTATCAGCACAACAAGGATCTTCGTGCGCGCCCGACAGCGGGAAGTAAACAAGACACTTACACTGGGGGCTGCTCTGAAGATCAGCCGCCGGGTCCGGCAAGTTTGTCTTAGGCACGTCCCCTGTTGACGCAGTGGGTTCGTCCTCGATGACGATCACCGGCGCCTTGGCTCTCTTCGCCGCTCTCTGCGCCAGAGTCCTAAAAAGGGACAGATATAGGGAAAGGCAAGTGAGAAACAAGACAAGACAAAAATAGCAGAAATCAAAGAACTGCAAGTACAATAAGAAGAACTTACTCCTCTTCTTCTTCCTCGTCGGAGCTAAATGCGGAGAAGTCGAAGTCCGGCCCGCCTCCAGCGCGAGAAGGAGGAGGAGTAGGCTCCCTTGGCCGCTTGGCGGGGGCAGAGGCAGCAGTCCGAGAAGACCCAGCTCCAGTCGTTGCGGCAACGTGGGGCGCTCCCACGGCAACAGTGCTTGCCGCGGTGGAGTGTGTCGCGCGGCACGGCGACTGTCGACGCGCTTGCCGCCTCGGTGCATCCCCGACCTTGCGAAGGCGCCTTCTTGGTGGAGACGGAGCCGCTGCTGGCGGCGTGCTGTCTGAGGACGAAGTGGAAGAGGAGCCAATCTCCAACGACCCACTCGCACCCTCGGCAGGCTCGCTCGGCTCGGCACCACGCCCGACAAGATCTTCCTTGCCGGCAAGCTCTTCTTGCCGGGCAAGCTCCTTCTTGCCGGAGATTTCCTCTCGCTCGGCATGGTTCTCCGCCTCTGCTGCCGCTGCCTCCTCCAAAGTAAACCCGAATTCGCCTGCCGCTACGGCTGCTGCCGCCTCTTCCAACCTGGTGGCGATGTACGCCAACTCCGCTTCGTTGGTGTCACGGATGAGGCCGTCCTTCTCATCGGTGCGGATTGGCGCCTCTACCAGATTGTCGAAGAATTGCTGCACAACCTCAACCTCTGGCTCTTGCCAAGTTGGCACGATTCCGTGTGAATCGCAAAGTGGCATCATCACCCTAATGCGGTCGAGCGCCGAATTGTTGCACAAAGGGACGACGCCCTGCGGCAACCTGAAGACCTCGAGGTGATCTGAATCGTACTTGAAGAGCTCCTGCAGTATTCCGTTGAGCTCAAGGATGGTGAAATTGTAGTTGAGGCCTGGGCGCAGCCTCATGATGTCTGCCGCGTTCTTGAACTCCCAGGCAGGCCTCCTCCGTTCCTGCAGGGGAGCGATGCGGCGACGAAGAAAGTCTGCGCCAACGGCCCCTACAGTGAGTCCGGCAAGCCTGAGGCGCTGGATCCTGGTGACGGCAATCTTCAGCCTGCTATCCTCTGGGGCCACGTCACTCCAGTCACTGCCGCGCACTGCTGCTACTTGGCGCCGGGCGGTGAATGGCTGCGGACTCTCCTCGACAATCCAGCACCAATCAGCCCTCCACTCCTCCCACTTGCCGCGGAATTCGCCCTCCAAATAGGAATCTTTCTTGCCGGTCCTAGAGACCCAGGCAATTCCGCCGGACAAGGGCTCTCCTCTCTCTACCCGGGGGATGAAAAAGTGGCGAAAAAGGGCTACGCTAGGGTGGACTCCGACAAAGTTCTCGCAGAGTATGCGAAAACGGCCATGGTGAGGACGGCGTTGGGAGTGAAGTCGAGGAGGCAGAGATTGTATGTGTTCATGATATCACAGAAGAACTCGGAAAAAGGCGGGCAGAGCCCGCAGTAGAAGAAGACGACAAAGAAAGGGTACCCGTCCGGAGCCGTCGCGTGAGCAGCGGCCGGGAGCACCTTGGTCCGCGGGTGAGCTCGCGTCTCCGTCGCCCAAAAGAGATAATAGTACTCCCGCAGCTCCTTCGCGCCGAGGTTGGGGGGGGGGGGGAATGGCTCGCTCCTTCCGCAGCGCCGCGAGCCGCTGCGCCTCGGTCGACTTCACGGCCTTCCCCTTGTCGCCCTTCGGAGCCATGGCGGAAGCAGTGGAGGGGGTCGACGGCGTGGTGGTGCTGGTGGCAATGCGGGGGGTAGGGCGCTGCGCTCTGTGTGTTTTGGGAAGACGGAGGCAGGGCGGAGTTTTTCAAGATTGGAGCAGAATGGGGGCGAGTGGGCGCACTACCCCTGCTTCCCTTTGCTTATAAAGGGGAAGGTGGCGGACGTTCTGCGTTTCCTAATAAAGAAACCGCCCACGATCTCTCCCACGACGCCGCGTTCGACGCGTGCCGTGCGGAGAGGGCACGGTGGATGCGGAGTGAGTTACGGCGTAACCTAGGCCGCGCGTGCCCGTGCCCTGTTTTGGGCCTGACCCAACAGCGCTCGGCACCGTGTATGGCCCAGGCCCGGGGGCTCCTGTCGGTGTACTAAAGTAGGGGTACCTTAGTATCCCGAACTTGTGCACGGGCAGTCGCAGCACCCCGCGGCAAGGCTTGCCGGGTGACCGCCAAGGTCCTCCGTGGTTCCTTTGGAGCCATTCAAGAACAAAGTATTCGAGCCAAGGCGCAAGGCCCCGGCAAGAGGAGCTTGCCGGGAAGGCCACTCGAAGCACAAAGACCCCGGCAAGAGGAGCTTGCCGGGAAGACCAACCAAGGCATCTCGAGAAGCTTGCTGCGACGCGCTGCGCATCCCGGCAAGACCCGGTGAGCTACAAGCTCCCAGACGCGACAAGACCCGGTGAGCGACAAGCTGCCGGACGCGACAAGACAACATCCGCGGCAAGGCGCTTGCCGCGGCAAGCTACTACTCCGCAGCCCGCGCTCCAGCTCACCCACCAACTTGTCGCTCTGGGACCGTTCCTGGCGTACGTGGCGGGAGGCTGTGCAGCCAGGGGCATGCGGTGGCAAGCAGGCGCTGACAAGATAGCCATCGTGGCAAACGGTGGCGCCCCTGACGGCCCTTTTCCGCACCGTCTAGGCGACACAGACATGCATTTAATGCCTTTGTCCCCTGCCGTCAGGGTTAGGTATGATACAACTGTAGTAAGCGGTGGCGCCAACCACCACCTCTTTTACCTTTTTACCCTCATCTCTGTTGCCACCTGTCGGTGACCCCTTTGACATATAAAAGGAGGCCCATGCGGAACAGGGAAAGGGGGGGATCGATCATTCTCACGCTCGGTCTCACTAGCCACCCATGTGTACTGTAGCATTCATCGCTCCCGAGCAGGAACATAATACAAATCAAAGCAGGAGTAGGGTTTTATGCATCCGTGCAGCCCGAACCTGGGTAAACCGACCGCGTCGCTCGTGCGTTCGCCTCGATCTGCTATTCGTGCACTCTCCGCTCCCCCTGCCGAACCGAAAGGGGCCCCGGTCCGCCGTGGTCCCATAGGTGTCCGTGGGATCAGCACCCCCGACAGGAAAATAAGATGGCATTGCAACATAGCACTAGAACAACACTTCAATGTAAAAAACATGGTATGGTAGATAGATGAAGTAAATACTGATGAATAGCAATGCATAAGATATTCAGAAGCATGATGTCCAAATTAAGCAGATGGCATTGTGATAGAGTAGAATGACAATCCTTGAATTTGAAAACATGTTATCATGAATGGAATAGGTAATGAAAAACAGGAAGGCATGATATATTTACATGCATGATCAGCATGCTAAGCACATGGCATTGCAACAGAGTAGATACACTCCATGACATTATATGCATGTTGTACCCATATCACAGGCCAAGTTAGAGCAAGGACCTTGTGGGGTGAAGAGGATTCATCATATTTCTGCAAGTCTTCTGAATAACTGCCTTTACATGTTCCATCATATTGGGTATCATTGACATCAAGTTTATTGGCCTTTACATTGCTCCTTGAGGTTCTTGTGGATATATCAGTGTGTGCAATTATATCTGACATGCATGGAAGACAACTAGTAGTTAGATTTATGTAATGAGTGCCTGTAGGCGACGACATAAATAGCAGGACTGGGGTTAACTAGCAGCAATATGTCTCATAAACTAAAGGGAGAACACAGATGAAAGCTACAGAATATGTATCGTTTGTACTCGAGATTAACTAGATGGCACACAAAAGTATTAAAGAACAACATAGGTAATACTAGAAGTGGTATAATACTATAATCACCAGCCTGTGGGATAGCATTGGCTGATGGATGATAACTATGGAACAACGTTACCTAAAGAACAAGTATCTTAGCTGAACTATGGAACAACGTTAACTCCTGAACAAGACCCGTAAGAGATCAACATGAATATACAGTGAAATTTGATTATCTATTTTCCATGCTTAGATGAATAACAAAGCCATAAATGTTGCACACAAGTAAGATGAGGGTACAACCTATCTGGCTGCCATGCATAGGAGTGAGCATCATGTGCTGACTTGTCGATGGCCCTACAGTTGTTGTGGCTGTCCTTGTCGGGCACGCGCATTCGATTCAGGGAACTGTTGAGTGGGGACTATAGCTCCCTTCTGGTGTATGCTTCCCTTGTTGGAGCAGCCGCGGTGAGTCGGAAGACGGTGTGTCTGAAGATGCAGATAACGCATAATGTTAAGAACGACATATCTCTTTGACCTGAAGAAATACACTAAGAGATCAACAACAAGGTACGAGAGTGGTCACACGTCTGTTGACTGAAGACTAAATTGGGGTCACATGATTTTATTTTATTTTAGTACTGTCCGATCTACACTGGATGGCTGGCCGTCTTGTGCCTCCTGGCTGACACTGTTCGGAATCTTCCCCGAAGAGCCAGCGACCAACGGCAGAGCAGCCTGCCTCCGCCATCCGTGGCCCCGGCCAAAACCCCGCTCCCCGCCCCACCGCACTGCCGTGGTTGCGCCGCCCCCGTCCAATCCACAAAGACTCCCCGTCATCTAGATCCGTCGGCGGCAGTACCTTCAACCCACGCAACTCTAAAAGATAGCCATCTAAGCGCTACTTCTGCGGTGAACTTGCGGCCCCACACCCTTACGTTAGACACCAGCCAACCGGCAGCCTAGGAGCTCTGCCGCCTCAAGGGGTTCTGCTTCCCACTGGGAATCGATTAGCCCAGAAAAAAATTCAGACAACTGATGCCTAAATAAAGTGATTTGAGATGAGGGTGTGACCTATCTGGCGGCATGGTGAAGTAGGCAGGTCCAGCTGCCGAGTCGGTGAGGCCGGCACGGTTGCGGTGGCGACCGGCGGCAGGGAAAGAGCGATGTCGCGACGGTCAATGGCTACGCGGAAGCAGCTCCAGGACTCTGGACGAATCCGAAGTTGGAGCCGCTCTGACGCCATGAACAACAGCGGGGGTGAATCGGCTCCGGTACGATTCACGCGGCCGTCGTCAAGGCAGCACCAGCAGCACGAAGTAAGAGGCACACGACCCAGTGCACGACGGCAAATGGACAATGTCTCCGGCATTAGGGAGGAGGGCGGCTGTGAAATTGGTGCGGTGGGGGGTGCCATGGAGGTCGGGCTGAGGTTTCGCGGCTCGAGAGAAGGGAGCTTCCCGGGGAGAAGGTGATTTGGCGCCCACGAGGTATGAATGGGGGCGGGCGGGGGGAATTGGGAGGGGAGCGAAACCATGTCTTACGGACGCATTTGTCTGAAATGTGACGGGGAGTTATAGTTCTACCCTTGCCTATAGGCTTCTCGGCTTGGGTCTGTGTACTGAGGGTTGGGGATAGTAGAGTAACTTTGCTTCTCCCCAAATAGTGGGCAGGAGCGATTTCGGGCGAGGAGGGCGTGTTTTGAACTATAGTGGGCGCGAGCGATTTCGGGCAAGGAGAGCATGTTTTGAAATAGTGGGCGCGAGCTATTTCGGGCGAGGAGAGCGTGTTTTGCCGACCATGGTTTATGAATTATTCGGCACATGTCATTTCAGCCGAGGAGAAGGCGCACTTGGATGAAGTTACGAACCTACCCTCGATGTAGAACGGGCCAATTGATGCGTGTCCCACATAGGATGGTAATTTCGCGTCTCCCATTTATTTGCTCGGGCGAATTCCACCGAGCAGAGAGGATGTTTAACGGTTCGTTCAAATTTTGGGAGAACGAGCATCCACGTCTACCTTACCAAGTCGATTCGGATCAAATTTTGAAATATTAGCTTGCCACTTCTATTTTAGATGGAGAGATGATGCTCGGGAGTAATGTGTTTTTACATGCTCGTTGCTAGCGATTTACTATATGACAAATAGTTGACCCACTCAAAAACGCGAATCAAAACCAAAATGAAATATCTCGATTCAATGAAATAGCTCGTTCAGTAGGTCAAAATAGTGAACTAAATCCAAAATTGAACACCTCAATCGAGTAGCATGTTGTACAGTATTATAGTACTCCATGAACATGTTGAAAGTCAAATTAATGAACTTGTTTGATATACGCATATATCTGTTCATGTGTGGATTGCAGACAATATGTTCTCCAATTTAAATATTTGAATGCAAGTTTATATCAAAACATGGTTTATATTAGTCTTTGATGCGTAAAACGCGACCTCCCCCTCTCCCGGACTCCTGTTCTCTCTCTCCCTCTCTCTCTCTCCCCCCCTCTCTCTCTCTCTCTCTCCGACAATCTTCAATTTTGTCGCACGCATCCGACACAAAAACCTTGTTGGTCCCTCTCCCTTTCTCTCCATCTCTCTCTCTCTCTTTGTGTGTGTGTGGGGGCGGGGGTCTTTCTAGTTCGCATGCATATATACACCATCTATAGGTCTCTCTCGCACACTATGTATGATACTCTAGCTAGTCCAAGCTAGATATCTTGGGTGCACTCATCGTACGCACACAAATTCCTGGCTCTTTGCCCGTAACTCTCTCACGCACCACTATGTCATCTCGGAGCTCTTCCCCCCTCTCTCAAACTCTCCATCCACCTGGGTCACACATACACATGCATATCTCACTCGCACTCAATAGGCCCATCTAAAACTCTATCTCTCCCCCTCGTTCTCTCTCTCTCTCTCTCTCTCTCTCCGACAATCTTCAATTCTGTCGCACACATCGGACACAAAAACCTTGTTGGTCCCTCTCCCTTTCTCTCCATCTCTCTCTCTTTGTGTGTGTGTGTGGCGGGAGGTCTTTCTAGTTCGCATGCATATATACACCATCTATAGGTCTCTCTCGCACACTATGTATGATACTCTAGCTAGTCCAAGCTAGATATCTTGGGTGCACTCATCGTACGCACACAAATTCCTGGCTCTTTGCCCGTAACTCTCTCACACACCACTATGTCATCTCGGAGCTCTTCCACCCTCTCTCAAACTCTCCATCCACCTGGGTCACACATACACATGCATATCTCACTCGCACTCGATAGGCCCATCTAAAACTCTATCTCCCCCCTCGTTCTCTCTCCATTTCACACACGCACACACACAATCTCATGCCCAGCTAGCCAAGTATGATGGTCTCTCACTCAATTGTAGGCACACGCAGTCCCCACTATATGTATATGACTAGCTAATCTTAGTCTCCATCACAAACATGTGCATGGTCTATCTCGATTTCTCTTGGGGCATCTTTCTATCGCGCACGCACTCCCTCGATCTCCCACCCATATAGTCCCCTCACGATCTCGACAGGATCTCTCTATCACAAACACAACCTCTCTCCCTCCCCATGCATGCGTCCATGCCATCCATGTGTCCCTCTCGACCTTTGTTCCTTGTTGGATATACCTCTATTGGACATGTGCTACAGGGGTGTCTCTCTCCGTTGCAAACAATCACACACTAGCTATCTTCGTGTATCTCCTCGCCTCGCTTTTCCATCTCGGAGATGCATGCGTGATATGTTCGCATAAGAAACGAAAAAACACACACTCTCTCTAATTTATCGTTTGTTGTCACTTTCTCTTTCACACACATACTCCTTTTGCACACTTAATCATTCTCCTTCACACACACTTGATCTGTCTCGACTGAGGCACTCTTCTCGGTCCATAGCATATAGATTTATTGAAAAGTCAAACATCACAAAGTTTGACCATGTACGTGGAGAAAAAGAATTACATCTAGTACGGCAAACATATACCATTAGATTCACCATGAGATGTAGTTTTGTATGATGTATCTTTGGTATTGTAGATATAAATAACATTTGCGTAAACTTGATCAAAGTTTCCAAAGTTTGACTTCTAAAATTTTTACATGCACTGCATTATCGAGCGAATGGAATATCTCTTTCCCCCTCTCAGCTATCTGACGCACCACTCAGCCTTATCGGGGCTCCTCAATCTCTCTCAAACTTTATTGGTCAGTTTGGTTCATGACCTGACCCTCATGCCTTGATGGCCGGTACTGCCTGGTGTGGACGTGAGATGTAAAATATTTCTGCCTGGCTAGGCTTCTGTGGTGCTGAAGCGTTTGGTTCACGCCTGGGCCAGGTAAAGCATCAACATCCCATCAATCAATCCATGCATCAATTATCTAATGCTAATATCCATCCATGTTGCTGTTAGCTTCGTGGCCACACAACCAGGCACGACTAGGCGTTCGAAATCGGTCGCTTGGGCCAGGCTACTTGTAGTGTCTAGAGTTCAGCCAGGCTAATTAAAGTGCAAGGGAACCCAGGCCAGGCGGGCTTTCTTTTTCACATGGTAGCAACCAAACAAGCGTGCATGAAATCCAGCCACAACCACAGGCCAGGCAAAAGATGCTCAGGACGCAAGCCAAACCGGCCTTATATCTCCCTAGTTCACACATACAGATGTCTCGCTCGCGCTATACATATAGACCCATCCAACACTCTCCGCCCTTGTTCTCTCTCCATGTGACACGCACCCCCCTAAGTACCGTAATCCCTCACTCCATCATAGGCGCAAGTACTCCCCCTCCGAAGTATGATTATCTCTTACTAGTCATCAGGAACACACGTATTGTCTCCTTCCATCCATGCGTCTATCTCGATATCTCTCGGGGCATCTTCTATCGCGCACACACCTTGTCACTCGATCTCCCACCCATGTAGTCCCATCATGACCTCCAGCGGATCTCTCTATGACAAACATACACACTCTCCTCCCCATGTCTGCATTTTGTCTATACGTCTCTCTCGACCTCTCTCCCTTGTTTGTCAGACCCCTCTTGGCCACGTACTAGGGGTCTTGCTCTCTCGGTTCCAAACAACCACACACTATCTCCTCACCTTGCCTCCGTTGTCGAAGATGCATGTGTGATATGTTTGCATAAGACACACACGCTTTTTCTCTACTTTTATCGTGTGTTGTCCATGTCTCTTTCACACACGCACACACACTTTTGTCACTCACTCACTCACTCTCTCTCTCTCTCTCCATTTTTTCACTCTGTCACGTCCATAAGCATATGGATGTTTTGAAAAGTCAAACCTCAGAAAAGTTTGACCGGGTATATTGTAACGCCCTCGATGCGGCTATGTCTCCCACGTGTCGAGGCACGACTTAGAGACCTAGGCGCATGGAAAGCAATGTCGCAAGTCGGGAATCATTACACAACCCATGTACATATATAATATAAAGGGGGAATAAATATCATAGTTGGCTTACACTCGCCACGTCACATCAAAGTACATAAATAACATCCATCATACAATCACTCATGGCCCGACTACGGCGCCAAAATAGAAAAGAACCCCCAACAAGCGACTAGGCCCTGAATCTAACCCCGAATAGGCACCACTACTGATCATCAGGAAAAGACACATAGTATCGCTGAGAGTCCTCGTCGTACTCCCACTTCAGCTCGAGCGCGCCATCCGGAGAAGTATCATCGGTCCCTACATCTGGTGTAATAGTAATCTGTGAGCCACAAAGGACTCAGCAATCTCGCACCCTCGTGATCAAGACTATTTAAGCTTAATGGGTAGGAAAGGGGTAATGTAAGTGGAGCTGCAGCAAGCGACTAGCATATATGGTGGCTAACTTATTCGCAAAGGAGAGCGAGAAGAGAAGGCAAAGCACGAGCGGAAACTAAATAGAGCCGCCTACGCAAACATAACTCCAACACCGTGTCCACTTCCCGGACTCCGCCGAGAAGAGGCCATCACGGCAACACACTCAGTTGATTCATTTTAATTATTTAAGGTTCAAGTTATCTACAACCGGACATTAACAAATTCCCATCTGCCCATAACCGCGGGCACGGCTTTCGAAAGATCAATCCCTGCAGGAGGGTCCCAACTTAGCCCATAACAAGCTCTCACGGTCAACGAAGGAATAGACCTCCACCCAGGACCCACCGATCAGACTCGGTATCCCGGTACAACAAGATGATTCGACAGGTTAAAACTAGTCCAGCAACACCGCCCGAATGTGCCGACAAATCCCGATAGGAGCTGCACATATCTCTTTCTCAGGGCACACTCAGATTGTCCTAGGTACGGGTAGGCCAGCCCAGAGTTGCCCCTGGTGGCCACCGACAGCTGACAGTTGGACCAACACTCAGAGGAGCACTGGCCCGGGGGGGTTAAAATAAGATGACCCTCGGGCTCCGGAAACCCAAGGGAAAGAAAAGGGTAGGTGGCAAATGGTAAAACCAATGTTGGGAATTGCTGGAAAAGCTTTAATCAAGGCGAACTATCAAGGGGTTCCCATATAGCCCAACCGCATAAGGGACGCAACAATCTGGGAACATAACACCGATATGATGGAAACTAGGGCGGCAAGAGTGGAACAAAACACTAGGCGAGAGGCCGAGCCTTCCACCCTTTACCAAGTATATAGATGAGTAAAGATAACATAGCAATACAATGGTATCCCAACAAGTAAATAAATGTTCCAACAAGGAACGGCTCCAATCTTCACCTGCAACTAGCAACGCTATAAGAAGGCTGAGCAAAGCGGTAACATAGCCAATCAATGGTTTGCTAGGACAAAGGTGGGTTAGAGGCTCAAGCATGGCAATTGGGAGGCTGACAAGCAAGTGGTAGGCATCGTAGCATTGGCAAAGCAAAAGAGCGAGCAAACTAGCATAGCAAAGATAGTAGTGATTTCAAGGATGTGATCATCTTGCCTGCACAGTTGTCAGAATTGACTGGATCCTCAAAAGCAAACTCAACGGGCTCCTCGTTAGCGAACTCGTCTCCCGGCTCTACCCAACAACACAAACAAGCAACAAGGATACAATCAACCACATGCAAGGGCAACCAATAAGATGCAAAGATGATATGCTATGCGGGATGCGATGCGGGATGCAAAAATGCAAGATGTAACAGGAAATGCATGAACCTGGCCTCAACATGGAAAACCAAGTGTGCCACTGGATAGAGGGGAAGAAATCCCCTGAAAACGATATAAAGATCATGGCAATCGGAGCTACGGTTTAGAAATGGCAAGCGTTTTACTAAACGAACCGATCTGCGATTTACAGCAAGTAGGCTCCTAAATGCAACAAAATGAATATGCTACAGCCACCCAACATGAAAACCAATTGCATGGCAGTGATATACTCATGAAGCTTAACAAATCACCAGGACTGAGGGATAGGCAAATTCATCCATTAAGGGCTTCAAACAAGCATGGCAAAACTGAATAAGCAAAACAGATTTCAGACTTGGCGAAATTAACGCTTGTCTGGAATTTCAGACCACGATGCTCTCTTCGGAGCAGCAAAACAACATGATGCAAAACCTGAACATGGAAAGTAAGAGCATGGCATGGAGCTACTCAACAAGCTTAACAAAACACCCAAAATGACCTGGGGTCAAAAGGGTTCACAAAATACTCTACGGAGCACACGAACATCGATGAAACACACTCAGTTTTCAGACTTAGTGAAAACTGGGACATGCTGAAATAATAACTCACGGAGGCATGTAAACGAGCTCGATGCACTCACTACGGTGCAAGTCATGGCAAGGCAAGCATATATCCATGAAGAAGGCACAAAATGCTAGCTAGACATGGCAAGAACAATGGCATAGCATGCATGGATCACTAGCAATCACTCCGGCAAAATCGCAAAATAGTTCACGATCTGCCCAAAACAACAACTATCCAAAAGTTGAGCTCGATTGAGTCAACCTATGGTGCTCCAACATAACAAGTAAAGACATGGATGGATTAAGCACAATAAGCATACCAAATCACTCTTACTGATCATCCTCAAAAGAGGCACGGATCACTAGGAAACAAGCTGGACATATAGCATCGTGAACTAAAACATCCCAGACTTAGTGATTTTCACTAGGTCCCTAAAATCTGTAAACTCAGGTAGCCCTCTTCCCAAGCTTGCACAAGACAACACACACATCCTAAAAATACATGGAAGGCAAATATGGAAAGAAGACAACATGCTTAACAATTCATCCCAAAGGGGCACAGGCATATCATGCACGGATTAAACATGGCAAAAATGACAAAAGTGCATGTTGAACTAACGGATCTGCAATTTAACTCATGATGCCTCCTTCCAACAGCATTTTGGGCAATAAGATGACCTCAAATGCAAATGATGCAATGGAATGAAATGATTTACTCGTCGAGACGAAGATTTTGACATATCATATGCCCAAATCGGAGCTACGGATGCAAAGATATGGCAGGTCAAAGGTAGCACGAAAATTTAAAGGGAGAGGGAAAAAGTCAACCGTCAAAAATCCCAGATCTAGGGTTTCACTGTAGCAACCATGCTCCCGACCCGATGCAGCGGCGGATCTCGCCGGAGAAGTCGCCGGGGAGGAGGGAGAAGGCCGGATCCGAGCGGGGGCTCGCCGGAGTTGATCCCGGGGCCAGGGCGTCGGCGGCCAGGCGGCGCGGCCACCGGAGCGACTCGGGCGAGGCGGCGTTGAGGTGGAGGCGGCGGCGGCCGGTCGGCGCCGAGCACCGGCAAGGAGAGGGCGGCGCGCCGGCGGGGAGCCTCCGCGGCGGCGTCGGGCGCCGGACGCGGGGAAGAGGAGGCGCGGGCGAGGCGCTGGCGGCGCGCCCCGGATGGGCCGCGGGGGCCGAAGGCGGGCCGGGCGGGCCGCGGCGGCGGAGGACGTGCGGCTACCACGTGGCGGGGCCTCACTGGCTGGGCGCGGCGGCGCGGTGTGTCCGGCCGGGGACGGACATGTCCGGCGCGGCGCGATGCGATTTTTAGGGTTTCGGGGGTGGAAGAGTATCCGAAAAATGGGGGCCTTTAAATAGGCATAGAGGGAGCTAGGAGAGTCCAAATGAGGTGCAGTTTTCGCCCACATGATCGTGATCGAACGACCGAGACGATGGAGCTGATTTTGGTGGGTTTTGGGCGAAAATGGAGGGGTGTTGGGCTGCACACACACGAGGCCTTTTCGGTCCCTCGGTTAACCGTTGGAGTATCAAACGAAGTCCAAATGACCCGAAACTTGACAGGCGGTCTACCGGTAGTAAACCAAGGCCGCATGGCAAGTCTAGGTCCAATCCGGAAATGTTTAATCCTCACACATGAAAGAAAGCTAGAAATGGCCACTGGAGGAGAAGGAAGCGCCGGAATGCAAAACGGACAACGGGGAAAATGCTCGAATGCATGAGATGAACATGCATGCAAATGCGATGCACGTGATGACATGACATGAGATGCACGAAAACAAAAACAACACACGGAGACAAAGACCCGAACCCGAGAATTAAATATAACTTAATGCCAGAAACGGCAAGAGTTGGAGTACAATTCGGGAAGGTTACATATGGGGCGTTACAACACTCCACCACTATGAAAAGATCTCGTCCCGAGATCTAGGACTGAAAGAACTCCGGGTACTCAGAATGGAGGTGATCCTCGCGTTCCCAGGTAGCTTCATGGTCGGAATGGTGTGACCACTTGACTTTGAGAAACTTGATTGACTTGTTGCGAGTTTTGCGTTCAGTCTCTTCAAGGATTGCAACTGGGTGCTCATGGTAGGAGAGATCTTCTTGGAGCTCAATGTCCTCGAAGTTAACGGTGCGCTCAGGCGTCTTGAAGCACTTACAGAGTTGCGAGACATGGAACACATCATGAACATTGGCAAAGGTTGCAGGAAGCTCGAGTTGATAGGCGAGGTCGCCTCTCTTGCTGACGATCTTGAAAGGCCCGACGTATCTGGGGGCAAGCTTCCCTTTGATACCGAAGCGACGAGTCCCTTTCATTGGAGAGACGCGGAGGTAGACATGATCTCCGATCTCGAAGGCCAAATCACGGTGCTTGCTGTCATAGTAGCTCTTCTGACGAGACTGGGCTGCTTTGAGGTTATCACGAATGACCTTGCACATTTCTTCTGCCTCTGTGATCAGGTCATTACCCAGCAGCTGACGTTCACCGGTTTCAGACCAGTTGAGAGGTGTACGACACTTCCTACCATACAGAATTTCAAACGGGGCCTTGCCGGAACTTGCTTGAAAACTGTTGTTGTACGAGAATTCAGCATAAGGAAGGCAATCCTCCCACTTCATGCCGAAGGAGATAACACAAGCCCTGAGCATATCTTCAAGAATCTGGTTGACACGCTCGACTTGACCGCTTGTTTGCAGATGGAAAGCAGTGCTGAAGCGAATGCTGGTACCCATGGCCTTCTGAAAAGAATCCCAGAACTTGGAGGTAAAGATGCTGCCACAGTCTGAAGATATCACTTGAGGAATACCGTGCAGAGAGACAATGCGAGAGGTGTAGAGCTCCGCCAATTGAGCTGCAGTGATTGACTCTTTGATAGGCAAGAAATGAGCCACTTTGGTGAGCTTGTCGATGACAACGAATATAGCATCATTGCCATGCTTGGACTTAGGAAACCCAGTCACGAAGTCCATTTCAATGTGGTCAAACTTCCATTTTGGAATGGCGAGAGGTTGGAGGAGACCTGCTGGCCTTTGGTGTTCTGCTTTCACTCTTCTGCAGACATCACATTCATTCACAAATTGAGTGATCTCGCGCTTCATTCGAGTCCACCGATAAGTTTGCTTCAGATCTTGATACATCTTCGTGCTCCCAGGGTGGATGGAGAGGAGAGAGTTGTGAGCCTCATTCATGATCACTTTACGAAGTTCACCTTTGGGCACAACAATTCGATCCTCGAAGAAAAGAGTGTCCTTGTCATCAAGTCGGTAGCACTTGTACTTGGACTGACTCTTTGCAATACCAATCTTCACCTTTTTCACCATAGCATCAAGAAGCTGGGCTTGGCGAATCTGGTCTTCCAAGGTAGGAGAAACTTGAAGGTTGGCGAGGAAACCTTGAGGAACAACTTGCAGATTAAGTTTGCGGAAGGCTTCACAAAGCTCGGGTTGATAAGGCTTGAGAATCAGACTGTTGCAATATGCTTTTCTGCTCAAAGCGTCAGCAATCACATTAGCCTTGCCTGGAGTATACTCGATACTCGGATTGTACTCTTAAATCATTTCGACCCATCGAGTCTGCCTGAGGTTGAGATTAGGCTGAGTGAAGATGTACTTGAGACTCTTGTGATCAGTGAAGATGTCCACTTTCCTTCCCAAGAGAAGATGTCTCCAAGTCAACAATGCGTGCACAACTGCCGCCAACTCGAGATCATGAGTGGGGTAGTTCTTCTCATTTGGCTTCAACTGGCGAGAGGTATAAGCAACAACTTTCTTCTCTTGCATCAGTACTGCACCGAGACCTTGGAGAGAGGCATCACAAAAGACCTTGTACGACTTGGTTTCATCAGGCGGAGTTAGAACTGGAGCAGTGATCAATTTCTTTTTCAAAGCGTTGAAAGCAACATCACACTCCGGAGACCAAACGTACTTGACGTGCTTCTGAAGAAGATTTGAGAGAGGCTTCGCGATCTTGGAGAAGTTTTCAACGAATCTTCGGCAATAACTTGCAAGACCGAGGAAGCTACGGAGTTGCTTCACATTCTGAGGAGGTTCCCAATTAACGATTGCAGGCACCTTCTCAGGATCCACGGAAATGCCCTTGGCAGAGATAATATGGCCAAGATAAAGAACCTCATCGAGACAAAACTCACACTTGGAGAACTTGGCGTAGAATTGATGTTCCCTGAGCTTGTCAAGAACCAAATGCAAGTGTTTGGCATGATCTTCCTTGTTCTTCGAGAAAACCAGGATATCGTCGAGATAGACCAAAACAAAGTCGTTGGTGTAGGGGTTGAAGATGAAGTTCATCATGCGAGAGAACGTCGGAGGAGCATTGGCGAGGCCAAAAGACATAACAGTGTATTCATATGACCCATAGCTTGTTCTGAACGCCGTCTTTGGAATATCTTGTTCACGAATGCGAATTTGATGATAACCCATACGGAGATCAAGCTTGGAGAATACTTGGGCACCCTTGAGTTGTTCGAACAGCTAATTAATGTTGGGAAGTGGATATTTGTTCTTGATGGTCTTCTTGTTCAATGGACGATAATCAACACAAAGTCGGTCCGTTCCATCCTTCTTCTTCACAAAAAGAACACCACAACCCCACGGAGAAGTACTAGGCCGAATGAGACCCATTCTTTCTTGCACATCGAGTTGTTTCTTCAACTCCTTCAACTCTTCGGGGCCGAGCTTGTAAGGCCATTTGCACACCGGTTCTGTACCGGGCTCAAGTTCAGTAACAAATTCAACCGGCCGGTTTGGAGGCATGCCTGGAAGTTCTTCAGGGAAGACATCTTGATACTCACAAACAACCGGAATCTGCGAAATAGCATCCAATTCGCCCTTTTCATTGAGAGAGAACAAACGGATGGTATTATCCCGAGCAGCAAAAACAATGACATCTTCAGAGGAATGAGTCAGTTGAATCTGCCTGGCTGCACAATCGAGGTGAGCCTTGTGTTTAGAGAGCCAGTCCATCCCAAGAATGAGGTCAATATCAGAATCACCAAGGACCGTTGGAGAAGCCAGAAACTTATGATCGCCCAAAGTGATTGTAACATCCGGAACAATGGAGTTAGCCTGCATACGCTTACCAGGAGAAACAACCGCTAATGGGCTAGGCAGAACTTGTGAAACCAATTCATGCCTAGATGTAAATGGCCTTGAAATGAAACAATGTGAAGCACCCGTGTCAAAAAGAACTTTTGCAGGAATATCATTAACAGGAAGGTTACCCATGATCACATCTGACGAATCCTCTGCCTGAGCTGCGTTCATCAAGTTGACCTTGGCGTGCTTGGGGTTATGCTTGACCACAGCTGTACTTGCCGATCTGACAGGAGGAGGAGGAGGAAGACGCCTCTGGTTGAAACACTTGTTGGCATAGTGACCCTTCTGTTGGCACTTGTTGCACGTGACCTCTGAGAGCGGACGGTGGTACGGAGCACTCGATCTTGAAGCTTGAGACGAAGTCTTGTTCTGAAAGCCTGGGTTGGGTGGGTGGGACGAACCACTGCCACCTTTGCTCTTCTGCTGATACGGCTGACGGAACGGAGGAGGAGGAAGCCAATACTTCTGCTGCTTGGCCACTTGAGTAGAGGACGAAGACGTAGTGTCTCAAACTCGCTTCCTGGAAGCATCACACCTGAGCTGAGCAGCCTCTTGCTTCAGTGCCATGTTGTAGAACTCATCGTATCTCAGCGGCTCGAAGAGGACAAGAGCGAGCTGAATTTCTTCACGAAGACCACCCCTGAACTGATAGATCATGCTCTTCTCATCAGGAACATCCTGCTTGGCAAAACGGGCGAGCTTCTGGAACAACTTGTTGTAGTCATAGACAGACAAAGAGCCTTGCTTCAGATTGCGGAATTCTTCACGTTTGCTTTCAGTCACACTTTGAGGAATGTGATGAGCGCGGAAATCACAACGGAAATCATCCCAAGTGATCAAACGTCCACCTCTGGAATCCCGGTACTGCTGAAACCACTCTGCGGCCTGATCCTTGAGCTGGAAAGACGCAAACTTGATGAAATCTTCAGGTCTGACGTTGCTACATTCAAAATGCTTGCCCAGATCGACTAACCAATCATCAGCATCGGTAGCCTCAACGCAGTTGCTGAACGTCTTTGGACCATTTGCGAGGAACTGATGCAGAGTTGCAAATTGGTTCTGGTTGTTGCCTTGATTCGCTTGACTGCTTTGATTCCGCTCTTGGATGATTTGCATGATCAGCTGAGTATTTGCATTAGTAGCAGCCATCACAGCCTGCCATGCTTCCGGAGGAGGCGGAGGTGGCGGAGGATCTTGATTCTGGTTCTGACTGGTGCTCTTAGCGGGAGCCATCCTGAAGAGGTTGACCACCATTAGCACACAAATAGAGAAATATTGAAGGTGAAACCAACGGAATGAAAATTGCAACATAAAGTCTTCACATCCGAACAAAATGAACGAATGCACTTCTCTTGAAGTGGTCACATATTCCTAAATTGCAAAGCCACGAAGAATCAGGTAGAAGAGGTACATCAACGAGGGATGAAATCAACATATGATGTCGAAGAAGAACGAATACCACAACTCGAAATAAAACCAAGGGTTGGCTTCCAGAATAAGCCGGAACAAACACATGATAGAAATTCCGTCCGAAGTGTTCGTGGTAGGACCTACACGGGCTCGACCGTACAGCACCATCATGTACAAGGCAGTGCACATGACATACGAAGCGTCCCCGAGTTAGCATAGCCAAGGACTCTTTAAGACACAATGAGGCTACTGTAAAATCGACCGTGAATAGGCGAACCACTAGACGTCGAACCCCAATTTCGTATCACATATCTGTTGGAAAGATATCCTAAGGCTACTTGAATTCCCACCTATGGAACTCCCGAAACTTTCCGGTTATGCAATCAGGTGTTGAGGATACAGGGGAAGCATAATATCTCACCCAAGCTAGCAAATCCTACATCCAGCTGCATCCATCCTTCAACACATAACCAAGAAACCTTCGGAAACCATCTATCTCAACCTTCGAAAAGCATCCGTTATACAAGTTATGGCGATACTCCCGAACTCCCGCCCCAGTACTAGGTGGCGTCGAGGTTATCTCACCAACGAACTGCATAAAAGAGATTTTCGATGTCGCGCACATATCTCAAGTATACCAGAATTGCAACGATAGAATTATGATGACAACACCTCAGAGCTCAACTCCCCGGGACACTTCCACTAAAGCCCTGACAAGAGGCACCAAGACAGTATTCTCATCATAAGCCATCGGAACAAAACTAAGATACTCGCGTGATCCTAAAATTTTTTTTAGTGAAATTTGAGAAGAGAAGAGTCAAAACTCTACGTCAGGATGCCTTACCAGAGCGATGAGGAGACTGGGAAGTAAAAAGAATTCCTAAGCTCTCCGATATATAATTCCTAAGGACTCAAAACATTTTTCTAGACACAACTCGGCTGCTAAAACGATCAAGCAATGGGGCTCCTAAGGTCGGGGAAGGCTCTGATACCAACTTGTAACGCCCTCGATGCGGCTATGTCTCCCACGTGTCGAGGCACGACTTAGAGACCTAGGCGCATGGAAAGCAATGTCGCAAGTCGGGAATCATTACACAACCCATGTACATATATAATATAAAGGGGGAATAAATATCATAGTTGGCTTACACTCGCCACGTCACATCAAAGTACATAAATAACATCCATCATACAATCACTCATGGCCCGACTACGGCGCCAAAATAGAAAAGAACCCCCAACACGCGACTAGGCCCTAAATCTAACCCCGAATAGGCACCACTACTGATCATCAGGAAAAGACACATAGTATCGCTGAGAGTCCTCGTCGTACTCCCACTTCAGCTCGAGCGCGCCATCCGGAGAAGTATCATCGGTCCCTGCATCTGGTGTAATAGTAATCTGTGAGCCACAAAGGACTCAGCAATCTCGCACCCTCGCGATCAAGACTATTTAAGCTTAATGGGTAGGAAAGGGGTAATGTAAGTGGAGCTGCAGCAAGCGACTAGCATATATGGTGGCTAACTTATTCGCAAAGGAGAGCGAGAAGAGAAGGCAAAGCACGAGCGGAAACTAAATAGAGCCGCCTACGCAAACATAACTCCAACGCCGTGTCCACTTCCCGGACTCCGTCGAGAAGAGGCCATCACGGCAACACACTCAGTTGATTCATTTTAATTATTTAAGGTTCAAGTTATCTACAACCGGACATTAACAAATTCCCATCTGCCCATAACCGCGGGCACGGCTTTCGAAAGATCAATCCCTGCAGGGGGGTCCCAACTTAGCCCATAACAAGCTCTCACGGTCAACGAAGGAATAGACCTCCACCCAGGACCCACCGATCAGACTCGGTATCCCGGTACAACAAGATGATTCGACAGGTTAAAACTAGTCCAGCAACACCGCCCGAATGTGCCGACAAATCCCGATAGGAGCTGCACATATCTCTTTCTCAGGGCACACTCAAATTGTCCTAGGTACGGGTAGGCCAGCCCAGAGTTGCCCTTGGTGGCCACCGGCAGCTGACAGTTGGACCAACACTTAGAGGAGCACTGGCCCGGGGGGGTTAAAGTAAGATGACCCTCGGGCTCCGGAAACCCAAGGGAAAGAAAAGGGTAGGTGGCAAATGCTAAAACCAATGTTGGGCATTGCTGGAAAAGCTTTAATCAAGGCGAACTATCAAGGGGTTCCCATATAGCCCAACCACGTAAGGGACGCAACAATCCAGGAACATAACACCGATATGACAGAAACTAGGGCGGCAAGAGTGGAACAAAACACTAGGCGAGAGGCCGAGCCTTCCACCCTTTACCAAGTATATAGATGAGTAAAGATAAGATAGCAATACAATGGTATCCCAACAAGTAAATAAATGTTCCAACAAGGAACGGCTCCAATCTTCACCTGCAACTAGCAACGCTATAAGAAGGCTGAGCAAAGCGGTAACATAGCCAATAAATGGTTTGCTAGGACAAAGGTGGGTTAGAGGCTCAAGCATGGCAATTGGGAGGCTGACAAGCAAGTGGTAGGCATCGTAGCATTGGCAAAGCAAAAGAGCGAGCAAACTAGCATAGCAAAGATAGTAGTGATTTCAAGGGTGTGATCATCTTGCCTGCACAGTTGTCAGAATTAACTGGATCCTCAAAAGCAAACTCAACGGGCTCCTCGTTAGCGAACTCGTCTCCCGGCTCTACCCAACAACACAAACAAGCAACAAGGATACAATCAACCACGTGCAAGGGCACCCAATAAGATGCAAAGATGATATGCTATGCGGGATGCGATGCGGGATGCAAAAATGCAAGATGTAACAGGAAATGCATGAACCTGGCCTCAACATGGAAAACCAAGTGTTCTACTGGATAGAGGGGAAGAAATCCCCTGAAAACTATATAAAGATCATGGCAATCGGAGCTACGGTTTAGAAATGGCAAGCGTTTTACTAAACGAACCGATCTGCGATTTACAGCAAGTAGGCTCCTAAATGCAACAAAATGAACATGCTACAGCCACCCAACATGAAAACAAATTGCATGGTAGTGATGTACTCATGAAGCTTAACAAATCACCAGGACTGAGGCATAGGCAAATTCATCCATTAAGGGCTTCAAACAAGCATGGCAAAACTGAATAAGCAAAATAGATTTCAGACTTAGCGAAATTAACGCTTGTCTGGAATTTCAGACCACGATGCTCTCTTCGGAGAAGCAAAACAACATGATGCAAAACCTGAACATGGCAAGTAAGAGCATGGCATGGAGCTACTCAACAACCTTAACAAAACACCCAAAATGACCTGGGGCCAAAAGGGTTCACAAAATACTCTACCGAGCACCCGAACATCGATGAAACACAATCAGTTTTCAGACTTCGTGAAAACTGGGACATGCTGAAATAATAACTCACGGAGGCATGTAAACGAGCTCGATGCACTCACTACGGTGCAAGTCATGGCAAGGCAAGCATATATCCATTAAGAAGTCACAAAATGCTAGCTAGACATGGCAAGAACAATGGCATAGCATGCATGGATCACTAGCAATCACTCCGGCAAAATCGCAAAATAGTTCACGATCTGCCCAAAACAACAACTATCCAAAAGTTGAGCTCGATTGAGTCAACCTATGGTGCTCCAACATAACAAGTAAAGACATGGATGGATTAAGCACAACAAGCATAACAAATCACTCTTACTGATCATCCTCAAAAGAGGCACGGATCACTAGGAAACAAGCTGGACATATAGCATCCTGAACTAAAACATCCCAGACTTAGTGATTTTCACTAAGTCCCTGAAATCTGTAAACTCAGGTAGCCCTCTTCGCAAGCTTGGACAAGACAACACACACATCCTAAAAATACATGGAAGGCACCTATGGAAAGAAGACAACATGCTTAACAATTCATCCCAAAGGGGCACAGGCATATCATGCACAGATTAAACATGGCAAAAATGACAAAAGTGCATGTTGAACTAACGGATCTGCAATTTAACTCATGATGCCTCCTTCCAACAGCATTTTGGGCAACAAGATGACCTCAAATGCAAATGATGCAATGGAACGAAATGATGTACTCGTCGAGGCGAAGATTTTGACATATCATGTACCCAAATCGGAGCTACGGATGCAAAGATATGGCAGGTTAAAGGTAGCACGAAAATTTAAAGGGAGAGGGAAAAAGTCAACCGTCAAAAATCCCAGATCTAGGGTTTCACTGTAGCAACCGCGCTCCCGACCCGATGCGGCGGCGGATCTCACCGGAGAAGTCGCCGGGGAGGAGGGAGAAGGCCGGATCCGAGCGGGGGCTCGCCGGAGTTGATCCCGGGGCCAGGGCGTCGGCGGCCGGGCGGCGCGGCCACCGGAGCGACTCGGGCGAGGCGGCGTCGAGGTGGAGGCGGCGGCGGCCGGTCGGCGCCGAGCGCCGGCGAGGAGAGGGCGGCGCGCCGGCGGGGAGCCTCCGCGGTGGCGTCGGGCGCCGGACGCGGGGAAGAGAAGGCGCGGGCAAGGCGCTGGCGGCGCGCCCCGGATGGGCCGCGGGGGCAGGAGGCGGGCTGGGCGGGCCGCGGCGGCGGAGGACGTGCGGCTGCCACGTGGCGGGCCCTCACTGGCTGGGCGCGGCGGCGCGGTGTGTCCGGCCGGGACGGACATGTCCGGCGCGGCGCGATGCGATTTTTAGGGTTTCGGGGGTGGAAGACGATCCGAAAAATGGGGACCTTTAAATAGGCATAGAGGGAGCTAGGAGAGTCCAAATGAGGTGCGGTTTTCGCCCACACGATCGTGATCGAACGACCGAGACGATGGAGCTGATTTTGGTGGGTTTTGGGCCAAAATGGAGGGGTGTTGGGCTGCACACACACGAGGCCTTTTCGGTCCCTCGGTTAACCGTTGGAGTATCAAACGAAGTCCAAATTACCCGAAACTTGACAAGCAGTCTACCGATAGTAAACCAAGGCCGCATGGCAAGTCTTGGTCCAATCCGGAAATGTTTAATCCCCACACACGAAAGAAAGCTAGAAATGGCCACCGGAGGAGAAGGAAGCGCCGGAATGCAAAACGGACAACGGGGAAAATGCTCGAATGCATGAGATGAACATGTATGCAAATGCGATGCACGTGATGACATGACATGAGATGCACGAAAACAAAAACAACACACGGAGACAAAGACCCGAACCCGAGAATTAAGTATAACTTAATGCCGGAAACGGCAAGAGTTGGAGTACAATTCGGGAAGGTTACATATGGGGCGTTACATATATGTGGAGAAAAACATTTACACCTGGAACGATCATTAGATTCATCACAACATGTACTTACTTCATACTATCATTTATCTTTGGTATTGTAGATATAAGTAATTTCTTTTTAAACTTGGTCAAAGTTTGAAAAGTTTGACTTAAAAAAATGTTGGAACTACATTATCGAACGGAGGGAGTAGCTCTTTCTCTCTCTCTCTGCTATCTCTCACGGGCCTCCCCTCTCACTCAAACTCTCTATACCGATGGATTATATGCTCACTGCGTCAACGTATAGCTCCGTATATTGTTTAGTTGACCGGTCAACCAATCCACATGCTGCCTTGTCAGCTCGTGTACTGTATCTTCATGTGCTGGCCCATGTGGCAGTGGGTGAAAATAAGTAAACTAGAGACCCATCTGACACGCTGTGAAGTAAACAAAATTGAAACCACTTGGGGTAGCACCCCGCACGCTAGTAAATTGAGGGCGCATTGAGGACAAACTTCTTGCGCGCGAAGGACGCACTCGCGCACAATTCACCACTGCGTGGCGGCATGCACAGAAGGACGCACTCGCGCACACCCAGCACACAACACACACCAGCACATGTGTACACCGGCATCGCCGCCGGTTGAGATGGACGGAGAGGTAGGCAACAAGCGGAGGCGGCTCTAGCCAAAACCGCATTCGGCGAGCCTGGACTTCATCAGCAGCCTCCCTGACGACATGCTGCTCGTCATCATCGCCCTCCTCCCCAGCAAATCTGCCGTGCAGACCGCCCTGCTCTCCTGGCGGTGGCGCCCCCTCTGGCGTTGCGTCCCCCTCAACCTCACCGTCGACAGATGCCTCTGCGATGGGGATTGCAAATGCATGGCCGCAGTCTCCAAGATCCTTTCATCGCACCCTGGGCTAGCCAGACGCCTTGACATCTGCACGTTCAGTACCAACTACAAGGTCCAACCCAAGTTCGACGAGTGGTTCTTATCCCCGCCCTAGATCAGCTCGAGGAGCTCAGCTTTGAAGCTAGACGATGTCGCTCTCTACCGCCGTCCGCGCTCCGCCTCACGCCAACGCTGCGCCGCGCCTGCTTCAGCTCCTGCTATCTTCCCCATATTAATGCCGCGCCCACCCTTCTTCTCCCTCAACTCAAGCAGCTCGACCTCTTCGACGTTGTCATCTCGAAGAAGGCTATGGAGCACCTGCTCCGCATCTGTACTGCACACGAGTACCTTCGTCTTGAGCAGATCCGCGGGTTCATTAGCCTCCACATTGCCTCGACGAATCTCCGATGGATTTATGTGTCTTGTTGGCCCCGCAACAAGACATCAATTGGGAAGAGAGCACTCCAGTTGTTCCACGTTATGGTCATTGAGAATGCGCCTTTCCTTGAGATATTGCTTGTATCGGATCTAGAAGGTCCAACAAAAATCAAGGTCATTGACGCGCCAAAATTGACAGCGTTGGTGTACTCGTCTGCCAAATTCTCCGAACTCTTTATTGGATCCGTAATCATTCAGGTACATCACTCATCTTCTTCTCCGTCTTCTTGAAATTCATATTTTTAAATTTCTTCTTGATGTATTTACGACCGTCTTCCAGAAAATGATTCCCACAAGCTTGACCTAGTCCATGCGCACAGTGAAGATCTTAGCACTAAAATCTATCGGCCCCAATCTGGATCAAGTTGTTGGGTTCCTTACATGCTTTCCGTGCATGGAGAAACTATTCATCGAGGTGAAACTTCTTTCCTATAAGTAAACGGTAATCACAATGTAGCTCAATTTTTTTCGTTATTTTCCCAAATTACGATGACAAGTGTAGTGTTCAAAACTGCATCTACGCACTGCACCGAAAGAAATGTTTTTAGTATTTTTTCTCACGTGATCACCTGCATCATTTTTATGCTGTACTACTATAGTAGCCTAGGCTAGTCATAGTGGAAAGTAACTTAGACTACTCCAGTAACTCTATTGTTACCCTAAGAGCAAGTACTACCTCCGTCCTAGTTTACTCTTCCAATTTTGTAGTATCAAAAATTGTCCATAGATTTAACTGACAAAATGATAATGCATGTCACTAAGAACTATATCGTTGGATTCATATTTGAACATAATTTCAAATGGTGTAATTTTTAGTGACATGCATTGGCATTTTCTTAGGTAAATCTATGGTCAAAATTGTATACTAAATACGAGGTAGTATTCCCTCCCTCCCAAAATTCTTGTCTTACATTTGTTTAGATATAGATGTATCTAACACTAAAATGTAACTAGATACATCCGTATTTAGACAAATTTAAGACAAGAATTTTGGGACGGAGGGAGTACAAAAGTGGGCTATGTAGGCCAAAACATGTGCCAAATTCACTTGTGATGCATTTGGCATCGATGCCCCTCCATTGCTCACCTGGTGCCCCAATCTGGATCACCTACTTTGCTCCGGTGCCAAATTAACTCACGCAATGAAAAAACACTGTGTGGGAGAGAGAGAGGACTAAGGCAATAAAAAACACTTGTTTTGGAGAGTGAGAGTCTGGTGTAGTTGGTTTGATTGATTTGTTTATACATGTGGGTCTGTGTGCACAGCGGTGCCAACTCTCTCACATCGCAAGAGCGGTGCCAAAATCTTTTGATTTGACATCGATGCGTATTATGTGGCATACTTTTGTGAAATATGGCATCGGCCACATAGTGGAAGGCAACAAATGCCCAAGCTCTTCACGTGCTCCTAGTTAAATGAGAGGAAACATAAAGAGAGAGAGAGAGAGAGTGAAAAAATATCACTAGCCAGCCAACCCTATCGTATGAGCAAATGATATTGGTACCTCTTGATGACATGACAATCTTGTGCAGCTAGCTGCTCTAATATGTTCTCTTCTTTTGCAGATAAAAAAAGACCCGAAAGTGAAAAATGTGCTGCATTGTAAAAATCTCATCGAATGCCTCGATCTCCATCTTACAGAAATTGATTTGATCGACTACCGAGGCAGCACATCTGAGATTAAATTGGCCAGGTTCTTTGTTCTGGAGGCAAGTGTGCTCAAGGTAATGAGGTTTGGCATTCTCTGGCATAACAATGAATGGCGTGCTAATCATCGCAAGCGTCTAAGCCTAAATGAAAAAGTCTCCGCAGAAGCTGAATTTCTTTTTGAAACATCAAGTGGCCAGAGACTCGAAAACTTATTTGCCCATTAGTGACTTGTCAGGGCGGTGGATTTTAGTTTGTACGATAATGCTGCATCCACCTAAAGTAACGAAAGTTCTTATGTAAACTTCCTAGTAATTCCCTCTTCGTAGGTGCAGCATTACTCCTAACATTTGTAATATCAGTTTGAAACTTGTAATATTGCCGTGTCCTATTCCTGCATTTTCAAAATTCTGCAAATCAAACAGGTCCTGGGTCGGTGATGATGTTGTGCCTCCCATCTTTCACCAATAGCCGTCGGATCTAGATCTGACGCATACAAACCAAGCTTCTCCATTTTTGCAAAAAGATGCCCGCACTTGTTCCCTATTTACAAACAACTCCTTGTCTCTCACAATCAGCCTTATCTCCTCCCAACCACATCTAGAAGGCCGTGGAAAAATCTGGCGTGATGCCCGCTGCCGGAGCCGTCCACCCCCAATCTTGGTGTTCCGTGCAATGCATGGGCATCTACGCATGGGAAATTATGTCGAACAGGGCTAGTTGTAAGCAGGCTAGCTCTACAGCCATGATGATTGTGACTGCAGACGGTGAGGCTGACTATGGTATGCCGAACACGGCTCCTATACTCAGGTGTCATCTCCGGCGCAGGGTCTTGTCACTTCACTATGAGGAGCAGCACGTAATAATTTTACCAATGGGTAGTACAGTGCTAGTACTCCTACTACAACATTGGTAGTACTACTACTAGTACTAGTAGCACCACCGTCTGGATTTAGGAGTACTACCACGTCCATCTGGATTTTAGTATTTGACTAGCAATATCTAGTAATGCATGTCACAAAAAATGTACTACTCCCTCTGTAAATAAATACAAGGTGTTTTATTCCTATCGGCGAGAGAACTTAATGTTTTTTTGCTAACTAGAGTACCAATAGGATTACATGCAATGAACTAAACACTGCATGTCATGTTTGGTAGTCTCAAGTCATTGAAAGCATGCACGGCCCACATCTCTCATTGGTTGATATATCACGAAATAAGAAACAAGGAGGGAGTTAATGCACCGTGCCTAAGTATTTTGGGATTATTTGGTTTTCGTAAGGTGACTTACACAACATTTTTGTTTACATGCATTAACATTTTATTAGTTAAATCAAAGGTCAAAACTTGGCGCAAAATGCAAAGGGGACCAATAAACCAGTAAACATCAAACTTCTCTCGTTTGGCCCCAACTAGATCACCGGTGTGAGATGACTATACTACACCGGCACGGAGGGGGACACAGCTTCATTGACTTACGGCAACTGCCTTTGGGTGAATGACACGTGGGCCCAGGGGGTGGCTGGCCCACCTATCATACAGCCAAAGGCGGGTGCAGTAGAGGGCCGAGGAGTAGTACGAAATCCTACGCACCTACACACGCTAACCAAGGGCAAGAGTGATCACTCAAATCGCAAGATTAGTTGACTAGAAGCTAAGCTAGACCCATGGAGGCGATGAGCGCTAGCATCAGCCGGCTGTGCCAAATGGTCCACGACGCCGGCCTGCGGCCCGGCACCAAGGAACGTCTCCAGGTAGTATTGCTTGAGGTCGCCAGGGCAAGGGGTCGCTTGGACGACAGCTTCGTCTCCTTGTTCGACGAGGTCCTCATCGGTTTCCTCAACAAGTTCACCGTCGTCAAGAAGCTTGCGGATGACTTTGACGTAAGCCTCCAGCCAACGCGCCCCGGCTCTGCGATGCCCGCCACCCTCAACGGCCACTATGGTGACAACCTCTTTGACGCACTGGTGGCCTTGCGACTGCCCGCCGTCGCGCCGGAGAATGTCCAACTCGAGGTCGTGCTCGCCGCGCAGCGCCTGGCGCAGCAAGACACCATCGACATAATCACCCACGTCTACGCGCAAATCGTCCACAAGGACTACTACATGCAAGAGGAGGACGATAGGAAGCTGGCCTTCTTGGACCGCAGGGCAACCTTGGACGGCACTGTTTAGAAGCACGTTGAGCTCGCCGCCAACGCCGCTGCTCCTCACACGTCGGTTGGTGACCCGGCGCACTAGGGCGTGAGGATGTCGTTGATGGATCCGTATGTATTTTTATCTTTCCGTCAAATCCATGTAGTAGTATATGATACTACAGTAATTATCTTACCTTTTGCATCAACTTCATAATTTTCGTACATACTCCATGCATGAACGGCGCCAGAACCAAACTTCTCATTACTCTAGGCAAAATCGATATTTTCTATCTATCGGTCACGCCATGGAGTAGAACCAAATTTTACAAGTTACGAGTTCAAAAGGAAAAGTCTGCCGTGTTCACGTCGCACCCCCACACGGTTGGTCTGGCACGCCGCTCAAGCGGGAATGCGTGCAGTGTTGCATTTTCACTTACAAGTGGGACCGCAGTTGAGCAAACCGACTATCGGCAAACCCCCACCCCGCCCACCGCGCGATGGCTAAGAAAACATGAGGGAGAAGCGATGGCTATAGCACGGACTCCAAGAAAATTGGTGTCGGATGGGACTCATGTGGGTGGCGTGTGTCATACTGCTAGACGTGAATGCTAGTTATGGCCCATGCCACCCCACTATATCGAGCCTATATCGAGGTACGTAGAACAAATTTCCTACAGTCCGTGCTCAGCCCTCCTCTATCTCTCTTCTCAGCTAGCCAGCGAACGCGCGGAGCCCATCGTCTGTTTGCTCACATGTGGCCCCACATGTCAGTGAAAACGCAAGAGGACCCACTGAACCTGCACATATTTCACCTCGACATACTGGTGATGAAAAACAAATCCAATAAAGATCTTCGGTGGCCGTTTTTCGAGTTACTCAAGAGTAGTAAGATTCTATTTACAGTTTAACCCAAGATGCACATCTCGTGGCTTCAACGACCACTCTATTTTCTTTCATGACACGACCTGGATGCTGGATGTCCCACGTGTTGGCAAAAGGAGGAAGAACCCGACCAAATCTTCAGTTGTGCTCTCGGATTAGACTAGTTGTGCTAACTTAAATTTTTTATTGTGTACTCCCTCCGTTCCAAAATACTTGACCTCCATTTATCCAAAAATGGATGTACCTATATACTAAAACATGTCTAGATACATATATATTTTGACAAATAGAAGGCATGTATTGTGCAAGGGAGGGAGTAGAATGGATGCAAGTTTTTGTATTGGGAAGAAGAGTACATCCATATATTGATAGAGCGCAATTTAGTAGATGTTCTATCACTTTTAGCTAGCAAAGAGGCTAGAGATGAGATTAGTGCACTTGTTGATACTCCTACTAGAATAGAGGCTAGACACTAGACATGAGACTAGATGCGAGGAAGCAACGTCTATGTCGGAGTAAATAGCCATGGGTAGCCTAGCCGGCTTCCCCTGGCCCATCAGAAAAAATTACGAGCCCGTCCGGCTCTCAAGAAGACTCAAGGCCTAGTGGCCGCCTCCCCCTGCCGGCTATCTTCTAGGCCGGCTTCGGGGGCGGCCCGCCCTTTACCCTCATGAGGAAAGTTGTGGGAGGGCCGACTACGAGAAGCCGGCTGCAAAGAGGCCGACTCCAAGAAGCCGGCTCCCATAAAGCGGTCAAGGCCGTACCCGCAAAGTACGCGTCCACCCCGCGATGATGAAGCAGGGCGTGGCTACAGTGGAGCCTGCCACCCCCAAAACCCGGAGCACGCCTGGTACAGTGCGCCATACGGGTGGCCACGACCCGTCTGGCGCGGCACTGTTGCCACGGCGGCCCCGACGCCGTCCACGATGGGCCACCAGCGTGGCCCCCGAGGCGGCGGGCCCCTTCGGGCAGAGAGATACCGAAGGCGGCCGCACCTCCTCCCAAGTCGGCCTGATGGAGAGCCGCCCCCCATAGCCGGCTCGCCATCATCCTCGAAGGAGACGCCCATTAAGGAGACAAGATACGACCCGGGCTACAGTAATCGCCCGCCAGGGCGGCGGTACTGTAGCCACGCTTACCCCGACCAAGCCCGCGTCAACAGCACGGAGCAACAGTAACCAGCCACCGACCAGGCCCTGGCCTGTGGGGCCTACCTGTCGACCAAGGAGCCGGCAGCTGGCGGGACCCACCAGTCGGTGGGCCCCAGCAGCCGGCGCAGAAGCCGGCAAGCACAGTCACAGACAGCTGGGCCGCACGCCTAGCTGGATTACCATTGTACGCCCGAGGGGTAGGCCTATATAAACCCCCCGGTGCACCCATGCAAAGGGTTGGACTCTCAAGCTAGACCTAGACACCATACAAGGAGAGGAAGCAAGCTAGCTGAGCCCTTCTTCCTCCTTCCACCCAAAACAGCTCGAGGAGCATTGTGTAGCTACTTGTTCATTTAGTAACCATGTGGAGACCCCGCAGAGCAGCAGTAGGGGTGTTATCTCCCCGGAGAGCGCTGAAGCTGGGTAAGATTCGCCGGCGAGCATGTCTTCGCCTTATCCCGTTTCCAGGCACCGGCGACGTTCTATTGGCTCCCACAATGATAAGCCACCCGTTGGCATATGTCGCACCTACCACCCGACATTTGGCGCCCACCGTGGGGCCAGGTGCACCGTCGTCCGGAGACCTGTTCTGGACGGGAACCCTCTTCCTCCCTCGCGAGTATAGCCAGCTCGGCTCACCCGATGGCGCTTGCCACGACGCGCTGCAAGGTGTCACCGACATCTGCGCGGCGAGCGGCCTCGCCAACCTCTTCGACAAGGCCCGCATCTCCGACGAGCTTGCCTCCGATGCGGGCACCGACCACCTTGCCAACCTCCTCGGCTAGCTCCACGTCTCCAGCGAGCCTGCTGCAGATTTGGAGTCGGTTGGCTCCACCGACCCGATGCCTGTCGACTCCGACACGGCATCCTACAACACCTTCCCCACCAACATCGCGATCTACAACGACACGCTCCCTCTGGCCGGCGATTGCGATACTGTCACCACTGAGGTGATGGTTATCGGCCATGACGGCCCGACTGACGAGGGCGTCCACGACGCCCCGCGCGCGGTGGCCCACGACTTGTCCGCCCCCCTTCCGGCTGACGCCAACGACGAAGTACTAGAGGCGCGCCATCTCGCCCTCCTCGCGGAGGGCCGGCGGCTGGCCTCCGTAAGACGCCGCACCGAGGCCTACCAGCGCGAAGCTGACCGCGCTGCCTTCGGCACGCCGGCTCCGGCTGGCCCAAGCCGGGCTGGTGTTGTCAGGCAACGCGGCGCCGTCATCACCGACACGCTTGGAGTCGATCGCCCGGTCTATGCCACTCCGCTCGAGAACCTGCGCGCCGCCCAGGCGGCCGTAGACGAGATGGACGGCTTGGAAGCCGAAGACCTCCCCCACATGACGCGGCGTATACAGCAACTAATTGACGCGGCCGCTCGGCGGCACGAAGCCGACGCCTGCGCGGGGAGCCCTCCCCCGCGCCGCGATCACGGCGCGACTTCCCGGTCACCGACTACAAGCAACACCCGCGCGCGGCGTGAGAAAGAGCCGGCTTCCAGCCGAAGCCGGACCCGAATCTCCATCGAGCGAGACGCTGACGGCCGTCCCCGAGCCATGGAATGGCGGGGCACCCCGCCTCCGCCTCGAGCTCGTGGAGAGAGATACCCCACCCCAGCTCCAGTGGCGCACCCGACTCTCAGCGACCGGCTAGGTCGCCGCGAAGGAGTCGGCGAGAACGACGCTCGCCACCGGATCGACCGCCTGGCCAGATCCCTGGCGCTAGAAGAAGAAGACGATGTCGGCCCGCCCTGTTTTGGCCCCCGCATCCGCGACGAGCCCAAAGGGTTCTCGCTCCCAAGAGACACGCCCAAGTACAACGGCTCGGTGAAGCCGGAAGACTGGCTGACCGACTACTCCACAGCCGTCAGCATCGCCAACGGCAATCGGCGCGTTGCCGTGAAGTACGTGCCCCTCATGCTGCAAGGCATGACACGGACTTGGCTTAACAGCCTCAAGCCTCTCAGCATCAACGGCTGGGTAGATTTCACTGAAGCCTTCGTTCGCAACTTCACCAGCACCTACAAGCGGGCTCCCAAGCCCAGACAGCTCTCCCTGTGCGTACAGGGCCCAGCTGAGTCCACTCGCGACTACCTCACGCGCTGGGCCGAGCTCTGCAACTCTTGCGAAGGGGTGCACGAGGTGCAAGCCATCAAATACTTCACTGCCGGGTGCCGAGAGGGCACCCTCCTCAAGCACAAGCTCCTTTGCGACGAGCCGACTACCCTCGACGAGCTCCTGAACATCGCCGACAAGTACGCCACCGCCGACTCTTCGATGAAGACCGAGCTCCGGGTGGACGCGTCCGGGAAAGTGCTTAACCCGGTGCCCCAAACGCCGGCGGGAGATTCCGGCCGACGGCAACACCAGAACGACCAGAAGCGCAAAGGCCCTGCGCCGCCTCCCGCTAGCCGGCAGGTGGCCACGGTCGAAGACGCGCCGCCTGAGGGGCGGCCCGCGCCCAAGAAGCCCAAGGGCGGCCGGCCGGCTTGGCAGCCGGCCTTCTCCTACGAACAAACTCTTGACGCCCCGTGCAAGTTCCATAGCGGCGTGAAGCCGTCCAACCATACGACCCAAAAGTGTAACTGGCTCACCCGAATCTCCAAGGGCGAAGGGCTCACGCCGACTCCGCCTGCCGGCCCGCCGCCTCCTGCTCCGCCGCCCAAGGCTGCTCGGCCCACGGTCGACGCCGTGCAGGACGAGTTCCCCGACGAACAAGCATCTTACGTCGTCTTTACAAGCCAGCCCGAAGACCGGCGCAGCAGGCGCCGAGAGCATCAAGAAGTCAATGTGGCCACCGCCAACCCAGCCGACCACATGCATTGGTCAGAGAAATCCATCAGCTGGAGCCGGGCCGACCACCCAGAGGTGATGCCGTCCCCCGACTCCTACGCTTTGGTCCTGGAGGCCACCCTCGCAACGGACACGCGCGCCGCCCGCTTCTCCCACGTGCTGATCGACGGTGGAAGCAGCATCAACATCCTGTACCGCGACAACCTGGAGAAGTTGGGTGTCAAGACAAAACAACTTGTGCCGACTCGGACAGTGTTTCACGGCATTGTACCCGGTTTGTCCTGCGCCCCTATAGGCAAGATCAAGATCGACGTACTCTTTGGGGGCAAGGATCATTTCCGCCGGGAAGCGATCTGGTTTGAGGTGGTGGACCTGGAGAGCCCTTACCACGCCTTGCTTGGCCGACCCGCCTTGGCCAAGTTCATGGCGGTCCCCCACTACGCGTACCTCAAGATGAAGATACCAAGCTCCAAGGGCATCATCACCATCACCGGCGACTACAAGAAGTCCGCCGACTCCGCTACGGCCAGCAGCCGGCTGGCCGAATCCCTCGTGATTGCCGAAGAAAACAAGACGCTGGACCGGGTCGTGGCCCTGGCCAGCAAGCAACTGAGCCAGCCCGTCGACTCCAAGGAATATGATGCCCAAGGATCTTTCCAGCCGGCCAAGGAGACCAAGAAGATACAGCTCGACCCCGAGCACCCCGAAAGGTTTGCCGTCATTGGGGCAAGCCTAAACAGCAAATAGGAAGGCGAGCTCGTCGATTTCCTCCGTGAGAATCGGGATATCTTTGCATGGTCCCCCAAGGACATGCCGGGTGTTCCGAAGGATTTCGCCGAGCAGAAATTACATGTACGGGAGGACGCAAAACCAGTCAAGAAGCCTCTCCGCCGACTGTCAAAGGAGAAGAGAAGGATCGTAGGGGAGGAGATAGCCCGGCTTCTTGCAGCCGGCTTCGTCATGGAAGTTTTCTTCCCAGAGTGGCTCGCGATCCCGGTTCTCGTGCTGAAAAAGAATAACAAGTGGCGCATGTGTATAGATTACACAAGCCTCAACAAAGCCTGCCCCAAAGATCCCTTCGCCCTGCCCAGAATTGACCAAGTGATAGACTCCACAGCCGGATGCTTATTCAGGATACCACCAGATAAAACTGAACCCGGATGACCGACTGAAGACCGCCTTCATCACGCCGTTTGGAGCCTTCTGCTACCTAACCATGACGTTCAGCTTGAGGAATGCCGGCGCCACCTTTCAGCGTTGCATGCAGAAGTGCCTCCTCACGCAGCTCGACAAAAACGCCCACGTCTACGTGGATGATATCATGGTGAAGACGGAGAAGCGCGGCACTCTGCTGGAAGACCTGAAAGAGACATTCGAGAACCTGCGCCGGTTCCAAATCAAGCTCAACCCTGAGAAATGCGTGTTCGGAGTGCCAGCCGGCCAGCTCCTAGGCTTTCTGGTCTCTGAACGCGGCATCGAGTGCAACCCAGTGAAGATCAAGGCCATCGAGAGGATGGCAGTCCCAACCAAGCTTCGAGAGATCCAGAAGTTCACCGGGTGCCTGGCCTCTTTGAACCGCTTCATCAGCCGGCTTGGAGAGAAAGCTCTCCCTCTCTACCGCCTCATGAAGAAGAGCACTCACTTCGAGTGGAATGACCAGGCCGACCAAGCTTTCCACGAGCCGAAGAAAGTGCTGGCCACGCCGCCTGTCTTGGCGGCGCCGACTGAGAAAGAGCCCATGCTCCTTTATATTGCCGCTACTAGCCGGGTGGTCAGCACCGTCATTGTAGTCCAACGCCCCGAAGAAGGCCGAGCCCAGCCGGTCCAGAGGCCGGTTTATTACCTGAGCGAGGTGCTGTCTGCCTCAAAACAGAACTACCCGCACTACCAGAAGATGTGCTACGGCGTGTACTTCACCGCCAAGAAGCCGAAGCCGTACTTTCAAGAACATCCCATCACGGTCGTATGCACTGCTCCGCTGGCCGAGATCATAGGCAGCCGGGACGCATCCGGCCGGGTGGCTAAGTGGGCCATCGAGCTGGCCCCTTACACGATCTTCTACCAACCCCGCACCGCCATCAAGTCACAAGCACTGGCCGACTTCCTCGTCGACTGGGCCGAGACCCAGTACTTACCGCCAGCTCCCGACTCCACCCATTGGTGCAGCACTTTGACGGATCCAAGATGCGCACCGGCTTGGGAGCCGGCGTCGTCCTTACCTCTCTTAAGGGCGACAAGCTCAGATACATGCTGCAGATCCACTTCGCCGCCTCCAACAACGTAGCCGAGTATGAAGCGCTCATACACGGGCTCCGGCTTGCCAAGGAACTCGGCATCCGTCGGATCCTGTGTTATGGCGACTCAGATTTGGTGGTTCAGCAATCATCTGGCGACTGGGACGCCAAGGACGCAAACATGGCAAGCTACCGCTTCCTAGTGCAGCAAATCAGTGGGTACTTCGATGGATGGGAATTCCTCCACGTACCGCGAGCCGACAACGAGCCAGCAGATGCCCTGGCCCGAATAGGCTCCATGCGGCAAGCAATACCAACCGGCATCGCCCTACAACGCCTCCTCAAGCCGTCCATCAAGCCGTCTCCAGAATCCGACTCCATCTTCGTGCCGCCTAACCCCGACGGGGCCGGGTCCGGCTCGAAGAACCAAGCAGTCGGCCCGGGGACTTCAGTACTCGGTTCGGGGGCTACAGTAGCCGGCTCGGGGACTGTCGCACTCGGTTCGGGGACTGCGGTAGCCGGTCCGGGGACTGCGGTAGCCGGCCCGGGGACTGCGGTAGCCGGCCCGGGGACTTCTTCAGCACAGCAAGTGGCGGCCGACTCCAGCACCTCATCACCAAGCCCGCCCACCCTGGTGGCTGTAGCCACAATGGCGGCAGAGGAGGTTGCAGCTCCATCATGGGCTCAATCCATCCTCAACTTCCTAGTAAACCAAGACCTGCCGGCTGACGAAACAGAAGCGAGACAAGTCCAACGTTGAGCCGGAGCATACACAATCATCAAAGAGAACTTGTCAAGCGTAGTGTCACCGGAGTCTTACAGCGATGCGTCGAGCAGGAGAAAGGCATTGCAATCCTCAGAGATATACACCAGGGAGAGTGCAGCCACCACGCCGCTTCAAGATCACTTGTTGCCAAAGCCTTCCGCCACGGTTTCTTCTGGCCGACTGCTTTGGACGACGCCAAATAGCTAGTCAAACACTGCAAAGGCTGCCAGCTTTTCAGCTCCAAGCAACACATGCCGGCTTCGGCACTCAAGACCATTCCCCTCACCTGGCCCTTTGCCGTCTGGGGACTGGATATGGTGGGCCCATTCAAGACGGCGCGCGGCGGCATGACGCATTTGCTCGTCGCCGTGGACAAATTCACCAAGTGGATCAAGGCGAAGCCGATCAAGAAGCTGAATGGGCCAACTGCGGTGACTTTCATCGCAGATATAACAACCCGGTACGGCGTACCGCACAGCATCATCACCGACAACGGCACGAATTTTGCCAAAGGAGCCTTGGCACGGTTCTGCGCTACACAAGGTATCCGGCTGGACCTTGCGTCCGTTGCGCACCCGCAGTCAAACGGCCAGGTCGAGCGAGCAAACGGCCTCATCCTCTCCGGCATCAAGCCCCGACTGGTCGTACCTCTGGAGCGCTCAGCCAGCTGTTGGCTCGACAAGCTGCCGGCTGTCCTATGGAGTCTGCGTACTACCCCAAACAGATCAACCGGCTTCACTCCTTTCTTCCTCGTGTACGGTGCTGAGGCAGTCATCCCAACAGACATCGAGTTCGACTCGCCTCGGGTAACCATGTACATGGAGGCGGAGGCCAAAGAAGCACGAGAAGACGGCATCGACCTGCTGGAAGAAGGCCGGCTGTTAGCCCTCAGCCAGTCTGCCATCTACCAGCAGGGTTTGTGCCGCTACCACAGCCGGAAGGTCAGGCCAAGATCCTTCCAGGAGGGCGACCTTGTGCTCCGGCTGATCCAGCGAACAGCCGGCCAGCACAAGCTCGCAGCCCCCTGGGAAGGCCCCTTCGTCGTTAGCAGAGCTCTAGGCAACGATTCCTACTACCTCATCAACGCGCAGAAGCCGAAGGCACGCAAGAGAGACGACTCCGGCAAGGAGTCGGAACGACCATGGGACGCCAATCTCCTTCGAAAATTTTACAGTTGAAATGCAGTATGTATCACGTCCACTTTTGTATTAAGTACGAAACAATAGGCTCCCCGAGGAGAACTCGGGGACTGCCATCTTTTATTTTATGAATGAAAGCTATCATGCGTATGATATCGCCTGTTCATTTATTTATTTCGTTTGGCACCGGGTTTGACGAGTCGGCCCGGGGACTAGCCGACTGGAGTTATATTAGGAGTCCTACCCGCGGTCAGACAAGTAATGTGCCGACACCCAGGCTTGGCTCTTGCCAAAATCGCAGTTCGAAGAACCGACTGCCCGGCTGGCAAGAGTCATAAGCCGGAAAGGGTGCGCACACGAAAAACGGCTAGGGACTAACGGGCATATATAACAAAAGCCGGCTTGCCGCCTCCCGCCGACCGACTACCAGAGTAGCCGGCCGGCCGGCTTGCATTCAGTCTGCTTCAAATCCAAGAAAGCTCGAGTACTTGCCTTCCCAAAGAGGGAAGGCGGCAAAGGAAAAAGCCTAAGGATAAAAAGTGCACTCGAATGGAAACCAAAACATGCATACAATAATATTTACACAAAGGACCTCCAGAGAGGTCAGCATCCAACATTGTTCGATACACCCCCAGTGGGTGGAATTGTGGAAACTTAAAAGTTGTTCGAAAAAGCAAAAGCAGGAACAACAAGGACGGCAGATCAAGCCGGCGGGGCCGCTGACGAGCCGGGCTGGGCGGTGGAGATGGTTGCGCCGGCTGAAGGAGCGGCCGGCTGGCCAACTTCGGCCTGATCACCGCCTCCGGCAGAGGGCGCGCTTCCGCGCGGCTCGTTGCTGGAGGCACGATCGGCTTGAGGGCGGTCGGTCGTTCCACTGGCCGGCTCGGCGTCTTCACCATCCTCTTCCTCGTCATCCCCGCCCTCGTCGCTGGAGGCAATCTCCTCGGCCGAGTCCTCGCCTGTCGCCGGGTCCAGCCCGAACCACTCCTCCGGCTGGGCGACGCCGTCGTCATTGAGTTCCAGCGCGAAGACGCTGGTGTCGGTGCACTCGGCGATCGTCGAGGCGCGCTGGGCGATCGCTGGCCGTACCTCCTCCAGCTCCGCGTCGGCCTCTAGCCGCCAAGTCCGCAGCTGGTCTAGGCTTAGCCCTGGGTACCATGCACGGACGAACTCCAATGCACGCCCGGCTCTGAGACGGGCTGCCGATGCCTTCCAAGCCTGGAAGCGGCCGACTGCGACTTCTAGCCAGTCGGCGGTCCGCCTTGGGGTGCGGGGGATCATCTGGCCGGGCCAGAGCGCGGCCAGCACCTGCGCCCTGGCACGCTGGAGCCGGCGGAGCATCCGATGGGCCGGCTGCAGTCGCGCCTGGACGGTAATGAGCTGCTCTGCCAACGTTCGATTCGCGTCCGGCGCAATGACAGCTCCAGCCTGACGGTGCGCCTCGCGGTGGGCCTCGATGGCTTGGGTGGCGAGAACGGAGTGGCCGGGAAAGTAATCTGCCCAAAGTAACTAGCATGGGTCAGAATAAACTCCAGGTGGCTAGCAGGTGGAGGAAGGGCAAGAAAAGTGGCTCACCATCGATCAGGTCTTCGATCTGGCCGAAGCCTTCCTCCAGCGCCTGGCGCGTCTCGGCCCAGCTCGCCGCCTTGATCTCAAACTCCGCCTTCAGGGCAGCCTCGCCGTCCTGCGCCTTCTGCAGGGCCGCCTTGTGGCTTTCTTCCTGGTTGGCCAGTTTCTTGGCCAGGCGGTCGCGCTCTTGGACCAAGTCAGCATACTCGGCGTCCCTGGCACGAAGAGCGGTCTGCGCCTCGCCGAGCTCCCTCCGCAAGTCGGCATTGGCCCCTACATGAGCAAGAGACAAAGAGAAAAAGTCAATAAGGGAAAGGTCATCAAGAAAGATCCGACCCGACTGCGCTGCAGTCGGCCCGGATCTCGGGGACTACACCCAGTGGGTGCGCTGTCGCACCCCCACGAGAGACAGATAAGAGCAATATACTTACGTCGGCTGCTGGCCAGGTCTTCGGTCTTCCGGCTCAGCTCCCGAGCCTGGGAGTTGAAGGCGGCAGCACGAGAGTTGTGATAATCCTAAGGATCAGATAGAAGACAGGGTTAAGATAGTCGTCAAGAAAGATCCGACCCGACTGTGCTGCAGTCGGCCTGGATCTCGGGGACTACACCCAGTGGGTGCGCTGGCGCGCCCCCACGGAAGAAACCAGAGGACCAGATCGGTCGACAAGTGAAAAACTTACCCGGATAGCAGACCGCGTCAACAAGAACTCCTGAGTATATTGCTGCAGGAGGGCGGCCTGAGCCTGCAGCCGGCTCCGAACCCCTTGGGCCGCCATGTTCAGCTCGCCACTCCCTCCGTTGGGAGTCCACCCGGACGTGGCGGAACTGGCCGCCTCCAAGGCTTCTGCCGACTGGTTGGCACCCGTGGCTTGGCGCGTGTCGGGCGGGGCCGTGCTCCCTCCGGCGCACTGGCTCGCCGCCAGCTGAATCTCAAGACCGGCTCCGGCCTCGGGTGCGCCCCGGGCCGGCTCCGCCGGCACCGCCGACGAGTGGCCGCCTTCGCCCGCTCCGGCTGGCGCTGCCGGCGCATCCTCTCCGTGAAGACCTCGAAGAGCTCATCCCTCTGCACCGGCGGCTGATCGGGGGTGATCTCCTCCGCCGTGGGCAGCGGGATGTCCGGGTCCATGGTGCGGAGGGGGATGGCGAGCAACGGAGGCCGGCTACGCGTGCCCTCCGCCTTCGTTTCCGCAGTCGCCCGCTCCGATGGAGTCTTGGCTGCCGCGTCCGCTCGCTCCTTCGCCGCCCGGGTGGCCTCCCGCCCCGCCGCCTCCCTCTCCTCTCGTGCCTCGCGGGCGTTCCGCTCCGTGGGTTCCGCAAGGTCGGCGCGGGGGTCCACGCGGCGGGGCCCTGAAGATCCAGCACCCGGCCTAACCACAGAGCCGCCTAGGCCTCGCTCAAGGGAAAGCGGCGCCCTGCTCAGAAATCGGAGAAGGGTTAGAACAAAAGAAGACAACAAAAAACAAGCACGCATGCGGCCAAAGGACTTACGATGAAACCGCTGGAGGTTGCTTCACCGCCTTCCGGAAACGGGCCGCCTTCGCCGCTGCTTCGTCTCGCTTCGTTGCCGCGGCGGAGGCCCTCGTTTTCTTCGGCCGGCTGCCGAAGAGAGGAAGTGCGGCCCGACGCTTCGACGTTCCACCACCGGCAGCCGGTGCGGCGGACGAGCCCGCGCTGTGGCGATCGGTTGCCGGCTGGCGGCGCGAGATTTCTTCGGTGTCGGCGTTGTCCGGCCAGTCGTCAAAACTGGCCGAGAGCCCCGTGCCTCCGGGCTTGGCGACGTCCCCTGTGGCGGCGTCCTCCATGGCGGCCGCCCCCAAATTCGGTGTCACACCCTAGCTAGGTTATGCATTAGAGTGTGCATCATGTTTACCTTCATCAGAAAATTGAAATGGGGAAAGCAGAACCCCCAGCACCCCCCCTGAAATCAACTAGGGTTTACTAAAAATAAATTCAATGAACCTGAAATGCCCTTCAAAAATGTTCACCCTCTTTGCCTTGGGTTAGAACCCTTGGGAAAAATGGTGCATATAATTTTAGGTCAACAAAAGGGGCATTGACTTAATTCATAAATATTTGAATTTGGGCATTTAAATACTATTAAATAATTCAAATGCTCAAATAATGTTGGAACTATTTTTGGGCCACTGAAATATTTCAGAAAGTGTCCATAAATATTTTCAGGATTTTATAAAATGATTTAGTATTTAAACTAAATCAAAACAGAATAACAGAAATAGAAAAACAGAATAAATTAGGAAAAGAATAGAGGCTCACCTGGACCTTACCTGGCCCACCTGTAGCCCATCCACCTGGCCCAGCGCCAGGCCACCAGCGGCCCAGCCCACCAGCACCTCGCCCGTCGTCCTCCTCCCCTCGCCCTGAAGCAGCTGCGTGCCAGCAGCAGCGCACACCGGAGGTCTCCACCTCCTGCTTCGCGGTGGCAGCCCCCCTAGCCTCCTAGCCGCGCCACGGAGATGGCCACGCACCCCCTGGCCCTCTCATTCCCCTCCCCCGTGCTCATCCCCTCCTCTGCTCTCTCCCTACGACGCCACCGAACGCGCCCGTCGCCACCGACGCCGTTCACCGCGGCCACGGCCACCGCCTCGCCTCCCCGACGCCTCCCAAAGCTCCGCCTCGACCCACCCTTCCTCCTCACCGCTCCAAGCGACGCCGGGAGCCCTGCAGTGATGCAATTGCCGTCGTCTTCACCGACGGGCACCAAAGATCGCCGGCCCCGATTCTCCATCTCCAGGTCGTCCCCGAGCCCGCTGAGTCCTCCCTCGAGATCGCTGTGAGCTCCTGCGCCTTCCCCCTTGCTCGCCCCCTCCGTTCTCGTCCGTTAGCCGCCGCCCCACGAAACCGAGCTCCGGCCGCCGCCATGGCCGACGAGCTCCATGCTCGTGTGCTCTTCCGCCCGCCCTAGCATCACCAACATGCTCAACGCGTCCCCAGGAAGCGAACGCGCCACGCTGTTGCTCTAATGCTCGCGCTGAAACCCCGCGCCCGTGTGTCCCGAGCTCCGGCCACTGCCTCGCTCGCCGCAGTTGCCGCTACCGGCCACCACAGCCACGGCCACAGCCACCGCTGGACGCGCCGCGTCGCGGACGTTCCAACGAGCCAAACCGCGCTCGAAACCGCCCCCTGTAGCGCCTTCCCGCAGCACCTCCGCCGTCTCGGGCTTCGCCGGCGTTGAGCCGTGGACCAACTCCGGCGAGCCAACGTGGCACACTTAGTTAACGCTAATGACGCCATTAGCTGATCACTGTGCCACTGACGGATGGGCCCCACGCGCTAATTAACCCCGGATTATTCCCTGTTTAACTTAAACTAACCGCCATGGGCCCCACATGTCAGTTTGACCATGCCACGTCATCATTGACCCGGACCCACTAGTCAGCCTCTCTCCCTGCCCTGTTACACTGACCAGTGGACCCCACTGGTCAGGTTTGACCTGGAGGCAGCTCAGTTGACCAGCTGACGTCACCCTGACGTCGGGCTGACGCAGTAAATCATTTTCTAGTTTAAAAATAATTCAGGAAATTCCAGAAAATACCCAAAACTTCAAAAATTCATAGAAATTCAACCATAACTCCAAATGAGACAAATTATATATGAAAAATTATCAGAAAAATTCAAGGAATCCATCTGTACCATTTTCATGCATGTTTGAACAATGCTTGTCCTCTGTTTTGGACAAAACAAATAAAGGGCATTTAAATAATCATATATGGGGTTGGAATTTGAATCTTGTACTCAAACCAACTTCATTTAAATCATAGCTAGTTGCATTAGCTCAAGACACATCCATATTGCCATGTCATAGCATGCATCATATTGTTGCATATCGTCATGTATTGATTGTGCTCGGTTGTGTTCTTCGTGGTAGGTTCTGCCTCCGAGGATATTCACGAGTATCCAACTGAAGGGCAGTATCCCGTTACCACTCCATCAGGCAAGCAACCATTGATCATTCCGATACAACCCAAGTTCTCGCTCCTGCTCTTGTTTACTGCATTAAGACAACACGATTCAAACTGCTGTGTGCTACGGTAGTTGAACCCTTATCCTCTGCATGACCTGTCATTGCCACAGTAACTAGATGAAACCCACTAGCATGTGTAGGAGTTGATTGAGCCATGTTTTGTGATTCCTACCTTGCTATGCCTGCTATGCTTAGAGTTGTGTCAGGTCTGGTTCATCTGGGTGATGGGCTAGAGTGAAATGCTTGTGCCAGTAATATGAGGGATGTGTTGAACATGTTTTGGTAAAGGTATCGATGAGAGGCCATGTAGGAGTACATGGTGGGTTGTTTCATTGAGGCTGTCCATAAGAATTGAGATCTGTATGTGTGATTTAAGATGCAGTTACTACCGTACATTGGGCCCGAAACAAATGGACCCTCTCGGCTTCTTAGCCACCCTAGTACTTTGTCCAGGAGTTGCAAATAGTTTCTGGTGTTTGTAGGATATGTGTTGGCGGCCGTGCATAGCGCTGACCCTAGGGGTGGGCTATGTTGCGGTAGATACACCGTGGCACGGTGTACCGAGTCACCCGTTTGGTGTCTCGGGAACCCTGTTCACATCGTTCGGGGCCGTATGTGGAAACCTCGGCCGGACTCCCTGCGGATGGAACCTGGATAGGCGATAACCTGGACTAGGGGCTTAGGTGTTTAGGTAGGCCGTGGCCGACACCCTCGCTGGGCTTCCGCTTGAAGGTTGCCGAGTACATGTCGTGTAGACGGCGGTAAGCGGTGAAAGCGTGTATGATGAAGTACACCCCTGCAGGGTATAAAACTATTCGAATAGCCGCGTCCGCGGTAAAGGACTACTTGGTTGCCTATACAGTTCATAGACAAGTTAATGGATACTACTAAAAGACTCAAGATAAGTGTGAGTACCGAGGATGGCCCCCTCGCAGGATACGAGGGAGGATCCACGGTGGAGTATTGTGATGGTGAGTAGTGGACTCGTGTGCGAAAACTATTTTGCTAAAAGATTCCGTAGGATAGCTTAGCCAAGAGTCAAAGCTGGCTTGCTGCATAAACCCCACCACCTTCTTGAGAATGAGCATGTACAGTAGGTTCTGATGTAAGACTTGCTGAGTACCTTTGTACTCATGTTTGCTTATTTATTGTTTTCAGACGACAACACTGCCCCCTCCGATGGGTTTTACGTAGACCTTGACGTCGACGAGTGACTAGCCACCCAGGTGGTGATCCAGGCCATGGAGGGCCCTATGTAGATAGACAGGCTTCGAGAAGCCTTCTTTCTTTCTAGAGTCTGTACTCAGACTAGTTGCTTCCGCATGTGCTTGTATGACTTGAGTGTCAGGTCATGTGACCCCTACCTGTATGGATATGTTATGTATGGCTCCCTGGAGCCTTTAAATAAAGTACTTGAGTTGTAGAGTTTTGTTGTGATGCCATGTTGTATGTACTCATATCGAGCATATTGTATGTATGATTGAAATGCTTGGTATGAGTGGGATCCGACAATCTAGTTGTTTGTCCTTCGCAGCCTTTCTTATGGGGAAATGTAGTCTAGTGCTCCTCGAGCCATAGTAGTCCGCTACAGCCCGGTTCACCGGAGTCCTGCTAGCCCAGCACTACTGTTCAGGACGCTTGACTGGCCGGCATGTGTTTCACTTCGTCCCTATGTCTGTCCCTTTGGGGAAATGTCACGCGGTGATCTCCGGAGTCCTGTCTAGCCTGCTACAGCCCGGGATTTCCCGGAGTCCTGTTAGCCCAGTGCTACAGCCCGGAATCACTCGTTGATGACCGACATGTTCGTTGTGATTCATGTATGCCTGTCTCCATAGGTCTGTGCCGCTTTGGGTTCACGACTAGCCATGTCGGCCCGGGTTCTCGATCATATGGATGCTAGCGACATTGTCATATACGCGAGCCCAAAGGCGCAAACGGTCCTGGGCCATGGTAAGGCGACACCCGTGGGATACCGTGCGTGAGGCCGCAAAGTGATATGAGGTGTTACCGGCTAGATCGATGTGGCTTAGAATCGGGGTCCTGACATTCGGGTCATCAATATCGTCTACTGTACGGTCCGGGGCATACTGGCGTTCGACTCCTGCCGCCCCGGCTGGCGGCGGAAGAAGAGGGTTCTGATAAAAAGAAGCCGCCTGGTCAGAAGCCGGCTGGCATAAAGCCGGCTGATGACAGAAAGAAGGTAGAGAGAAAGACTTACCACGGGCGGTGGATGGGCGCGGGAGTACGGCGCCTTGCCGTATTGCCAGTCGTCGGCGAGCTTGAGGTTAGCGATGTAGTTCACCATGAGCGCTACCTCGGCATGGGGCATGTCCCATGTGCTCAGCCGGCAAGGGTCGAAGCGGCCGCTCATCTGGCATAGCATGTGGGGCCGGCTCTGAAGGGGAAGGATCCGGCGCTCGACGAAGGTGGCCACCAAGTCGGCTCCGTGCAGGCCTTCCGACTGAATCATTACCCGAAGCCGGGCGATGGCGGCGTTCCCAGCCGGAGATAAGGACTTGGATCTGAAGCCCCAAGACGGCTGCCTCCCAGCCGGCGGGCCGGCTAAGTAAGCCGGCAGATTAACGTGGTCTCCTTGGGAGGCGATGTTCTTCATGTAGAAGTACGATTTTTGCCAGAGCTTCCCCGATTGGATTAAAGGGATGTGTGGGAAGGGGTTGTTCTCGCCTGACCTCTTCATCACGATGAAGGCCCCGCAGGGGGCGGGCATGCCGGCGATGACGGTGCCGAGCTTGTTCTGGAAGAGCTCCGCCCAAAGCTCCAGCGTGGGCAGCACTCCCAAGAAGCCTTCGCAGAGGGAGACGAAGGCCGACAGCAGCATCACTGCATTGGGCGTGAGGTGATGTGGCTGGAGACGGTAGAAGTCAAGGAAGGAACGCATGAACCCACTCGCCGGGAAGCCGAAGCCGCGCAGGAAGTGCGCGTGGAAGACGACCTGCTCGCCTTCCTCCGGCACCGGCGAGATTTCCGCCTCCGGCGCCAGACGAGCCTGCACGAGGTTGGCGGCGGGCAGGCACCGGGTCCGGCGGAGAAACTCTATGTGATCTTCGTGGACGTTGGAGCCGTCCCACGAGCTCGACAGCGCCATGGACATGGTGGCGTGGGTAGGCTGCGACGGGAGGTTGCGTCGGGCGCGAGAGGAAGAAGAAAGGAAAGTTGAACAAGGAGGGACGGGGAGCAGGGGAGCGAGCAAGCCTTTGTCTCTCCCCCTCCCCCTCCTACTTGTAGGCTCGTGCGCCGGAGCCAAGGAGGCGCGGCGTGGGGGGTCGTGGGGATGGATCATGCCCACTTCCCTCGCGCCCCGCGTTTATTGCGCACTAAAGACACGAAGAAACGGCCGCGGGAAGGCGAGCAGTCCCCTCGGGCCACAGAAGATCTGCGCCCGGGCCGAGGCCAAGGAGTGGCGGGCCCGGGCCTGCGGCGGCGTCCCGTCGTGCGCGTGCGACGGCAGGACTTCTCCGCCACGTGGCCCGTCGTGGGGCCCGCGGGCGGCCCGCGGGTCAACCATGGTCATATTAATAAACAAATAAGTTCTCCGAAGTCGGCCTACGACGGCAAGGTCGGCTCCTCAGGGTGTGAAGCTAACCAAGCTTCTCGTCCCTCCGTCCGCCGCGAAGCTCGCTCAGCTTCGAGGACTACTGTCGGAGTAAATAGCCATGGGTAGCCTAGCCGGCTTCCCCTAGCCCATCAGAAAAAATTATGAGCCCGTCCGGCTCTCAAGAAGACTCAAGGCCTAGTGGCCGCCTCCCCCTGCCGGCTATCTTCTAGGCCGGCTTCGGGGGCGGCCCGCCCTTTACCCTCATGAGGAAAGTTGTGGGAGGGCCGACTACGAGAAGCCGGCTGCAAAGAGGCCGACTCCAAGAAGCCGGCTCCCATAAAGCGGTCAAGGCCGTACCCGCAAAGTACGCGTCCACCCCGCGATGATGAAGCAGGGCGTGGCTACAGTGGAGCCTGCCACTCCCAAAACCCGGAGCACGCCTGGTACAGTGCGCCGTACGGGTGGCCACGACCCGTCCGGCGCGGCACTGTTGCCACGGCGGCCCCGACGCCGTCCACGACGGGCCACCAGCGTGGCCCCCGAGGTGGCGGGCCCCTTCGGGCAGAGAGATACCGAAGGCGGCCGCACCTCCTCCCAAGTCGGCCTGATGGAGAGCCGGCCCCCCATAGCCGGCTCGCCATCATCCTCGAAGGAGACGCCCATTAAGGAGACAAGATACGGTGGGGCTACAGTAATCGCCTGCCAGGGCGGCGGTACTGTAGCCATGCTTACCCCGACCAAGCCCGCGTCAACAGCACGGAGCAACAGTAACCAGCCACCGACCAGGCCCTGGCCAGTGGGGCCTGCCTGTCGACCAAGGAGCCGGCAGCCGGCGGGACCCACCAGTCGGCGGGCCCCAGCAGCCGGCGCAGAAGCCGGCAAGCACAGTCACAGATAGCTGGGCCCCGTGCCTAGCTGGATTACCATTGTACCCCCGGGGGGTAGGCCTATATAAACCCCCCGGTGCACCCATGCAAAGGGTTGGACTCTCAAGCTAGACCTAGACACCATACAAGGAGAGGAAGCAAGCTAGCTGAGCCCGTCTTCCTCCTTCCACCCAAAACAGCTCGAGGAGCATTGTGTAGCTACTTGTTCATTTAGTAACCATGCGGAGACCCCGCAGAGCAGCAGTAGGGGTGTTATCTCCCTGGAGAGCCCTGAAGCTGGGTAAGATTCGCCGGCGAGCATGTCTTCGCCTTATCCCGTTTCCAGGCACCGGCGACGTTCTATTGGCTCCCACAATGATAAGCCACCCGTTGGCATATGTCGCACCTACCACCCGACAGTCTACTTCTTTACACTCGAAGAAGAAAGAATCACGCAAGCTCGAGCCTCCGCAGATCAACAATGAATGCATCGGGAAGGCACTAATCCAACTTACGGGAGTAGTAAAATGTATTCTTGTGGTTCTTGTTTTCTTTGGTCTTGCTTTTCTACTCAAAATTATCGTTGGAGTTCGTGCAAAACGGAGGTCCATTTGGGGTCGTGCGTTGGAGTTGGCCTTACAAGTGGGACCGTAGTTAAGGAAACTAACTATCGGCAAACCCCCACCTCGCCCGCCGCGCGATGGCTGAAGTTAGAGAAACGACGAGGTTGAAGAGATTGCTCTAGCACGGACTCCAAGAAATAATATGGTGTCAGATGGATGTCGTGGTGGTGGCGTGTGTCGTACTCCTAGACATGAATGCTTGTTCTGGCCCATGCCACCCTATTACTCCTACTACTTACTCCTACTATATAGTACTAGTATCGAGGATTCGAGGTGCTGGTTACGTACAATGAACCCATTAACATATGGCTACAGTAAAAACACCCGCCCGACGGTCGAAGCATGTGAAGCTAGTACAAATAGTGTACTACTATTGTTGATTGGCCTCATCCGATAACCTGTTGCAATGCACGTACAATTATGTATTCGGAAAATATTTTTTTGCCTCGTCACACCACTCACTTAGAGAAGCGACTCGAAAGCCATTCATAAATTTAGTAAGTTTATCACAGGCATATCATTTTATTACATACAACAGGTCATCAACCCACATCAACAACAAGGATACATTATAAATACTAAAGTTTTCACCACACAACAAATAACAAGCAATGAAATGAAATGAACTTCAACTCAACCATTACTCGACGTTGGAAACGCTTGCTTTGAACCACAAGTGATTCTCTGGGACGGGCCATCGATTGTCGATTTGGAAACCAACGCAAGACTGATCATCCAGGCTGAAGCGGCCTACTATATCAGTACCTGGGTAGGGAACCACCCAAATGTCCAAGGTATAGGCACAGTTGCTTCTCATAAATGGTAGTAATGTTGTGTCAATAGTAGTTGGATCGCCTGTCACCATCATCGGATAGTTTTGTCCAAGGAAGAGCGAGTTTTCTCCAAGACTATCAATTCTGTACCAGGGAGAAGGAGTTGGCGCTAGCACACTACTATCCATCCCGAATACCATGCAACGAGTGTTGGAATAGGTCCGGAGAGTGCGACCATGGGAGACTACACCTGCTTCCTTAGCAGTAACATCATCAGTGGGCTGTATACACACAAGAAGAGGTGATCCATCGGAATTAGTTGCCAGGCGACACAGAGTATATGGGCGCTGCTCGTCCTCATGCTCGTGATCATCACCATTGTCATCTCCTCCTTGGTTATAAATTTTTTCAAGTATAGGTGGTGGGATGTTCACAGGACCTTGGAAACACAAGAAGAAGGTTAATTAGTAAAGGGAAACTTGCTAACCCGCATGCATGTGGATGAAACAATTATAATTACGGTGGAAGACAAATGTACCGAAACTACGAGGATCCCATGCAAAAACAGTGCCATGAGTGGTGGCAGCAAACACAAGGCCCTCGTATTGAATTGCATCACAGTACTCATCCGTGTATAGAAACTGATTTTTGAGCAATATCCATCGAGTCAAACCACCAAGGACGACAACAAGCTTGTCGAAGATAACAACAATTTGATAGTTGTTGTAATTCCAAGAGCGGTTGGGAACTCGACAAATTGCTATCTTTCATAGAAGATAGTCACCATGATCGTATTTGAACATGCGTACAATACCGGTGTGCTCAACCACTGGGCAGTCTGCTGAGATTTTTGGGAGTGGAACCCGGTCACGAGTGTACACATTCACAAGTTCCCACTCGCAGTTGGACCCAATGTAAACAACCCAATCTCCATTTGCGCTCGCCCAAGCCTTGCCCTCAAGCGATGGCATCTTAACATCATACGTATCATTATCAAGCGGCATCAACTTGCACAGGGCGAGGCCTCCGTCGTGCTGGCGCCAGTCATCAGGGTCACGGCGAAGAAGACAGGGGAGATCAAACCGCTCCTTGACTCTTGGGTTCTTTGTAATGATGTTATTAGTTGAGTCGAGAATGGGCTTGAACGAACCTGCCATGCTAGCCGAGGTGATGACGTCGCACCAATCAATGAGTTCCTCCACCACGTCATCTTTCAGATCGGGGCAAGAATAACGGGGTCGTTTTCGGCCTGTTCCCTCCATGGAGAAGACGATTGAACAATGGCAGAAGAAAGGGTGAAGGCCTGAAGGAAAATGGAGGAGGGAGAGGAAGAGCGTGCGACAGTAGTTCCAAATCGAGGGGGAAAGGCGAAGAATTGGTGGACGGTTGCGAGTTTGCCACGGTTCACGAAGAGGCGCCCCGGCCTACACGTCCGTTCGGAAATACTCCTACTACTCGTCGTCGTCTCACTGATATGTTGGAACGGGACCACATGTCAACGAAACATGGTGTGTAATTTCTCGTGGAAAATGCGATCTGGCTGCGTTGGCCCGAGGTGCCGCATTAGTTATCGACCTTTATTTTTTTAATGGCGTGCCGATCAGTTTTGAAGCACGACTAACTGGTACTGTATGCAGAGAAAATATAAACTATTCTACCACTACTCCACCTCCAGTACTAGTAGTATAAAAAAGATATATAGGCTAGAGCTTCAGCGCTTTCTTGCTAAGGGCTGCCCACTTGCTTCTCACACTACCACCCTCTCTCCGGATCTAAAAAAGACGGCCCCTCTCTCCCTCCTCACCGGTGGTCACAGATCCGCCGAGGAAGAAAAGGACGTGCAGCGTTGACGCACTTGTCGTCGGTGAGCGAGGTCACGCACTGATGACAAGGCCGTCCTCTCAGACCTAGCGCCCGCGCGGGATGGCCTCCGTCCCCAAGCTCGCTGCCGTAGTGTGTGCGGAGGACAAAGACCACGAGCGAAGCCACTTCCCGCCGACCCTCAGGTATGCTACCTCTTTTCGAACCATAACCTTGTTCTATTGCCCCATCTGCCATGTCGTTGGATGTGGATCTTTTTCCACTCCACCATCTTCCCAATTTGCTATCCTCTGCTCTGCTGGCCACGCAGACGAAAACCATAATTTGCGCTATTAAAGGAAACCCTACTTCATGCAGACTAATCCATGTCTGGGTTGAATAAGGAAAGGAAGGGAGACTGTACTGTCCAAGAGAGTAGGCATCGAACCCGCATCTAGGTTGAAAAGGGGAAAATCAGTAGCTAAGGAACGAAACTCATGTCTCTTGGTTGAAGAAGGGTAGAAAGGCATGACAATGCAATAGAGAATGACCAGGTCGATCGGTTTGTTGTCCTCGCATAGGAAAAAGGTGGCTAAAGAGAACAAAAATGGGACGTAATCCACATATGCTGCCTGGATATTTGTTGCTCTAGGCAACCATACCTCCCTCACCACTCTGCGTGCATGGAGGTACATCGTACTGGTGCGCCCACTGTCCGAATGGGCCTCCCATGCTCTTATTGCCACTTTTTTTGCTGTTAGTATAACACAAGCAGTCAAGTCAAGCAATGCTACTGCTAAAGTGATGCCACATTTAACTAATGCCGCTCTCAGTCTAATGCCATCGATAAATTGAAGCAATGCCATTTAATATCACTGGATTAGTTCAGGGTTAGCTATTGATTGTCGATGTATTAAAGATTTTTCAGCTAAGGCATTCTAATGTTGTTGCACAGCCAGTATACCAATGATGAAACTTGTTACTACCTTCAGATTTTTGCATTGTTAATGCTTATAGATTACATACCTCACTTTCATGAGATAAGTTAATTTTTTTGTACAGTGCCACCAAAATGCCAAGGCGCTGATGTCATTTTATTTTGGTTAACCTGCATAGACAATTATGAAGACAAGAGGAAAAGTCAAGAGTGGGCACCTCCTCCTCCAGTTGTTCTCTTGATTCGTTCGATCAAGTTTTTATGTTTAATCGATTATGAAGATTGGGATAGCAATTTTTAAGGTCCCCGCGAGTTCGAAATGATATTTACCTTGGAGGTACATGGTTTGCAATTTTTTTATACTGTCATTAGTTAATAATGCTAGTTACCTTCAGACTTTTGTATTTTGTTTAATGCTCATGCACAGCTAGTATACCAATGCTGAAACTTGTTACCTTTACATTTTGTATTGTTAATTCTTATAGAAACCTTCCAGTGCTAGAGTTTATTGAAATCTGTTCAGTAAAACCATTGTACTGTACCCTGTAATAAACTAACTACTCTACTATTGCACTAGCCACTGGATTAGTGTATATTAGTAGTATTCGAATGGTGTTGCATTAGCGTATGAACATCAATAAAGTGTGGCAAGCTTTCCCTGATATGTGCTCAAGAAAACTACTACATGTTTTTCTAAATACTAGATGTTTGGGTACTTTAAATTGAACCACGAAAACATCTTATATTAAGGAACAAAGGGTGTAGAGTTCACTCAAATTATCCTGGTAAACCTAGTCACACCTTTGTTAAAATTAATGTACATTATGTTATCAGAGGAGGTCTGTATGTTTGTCTCTAATGCCTGTCGACTACATACCTGACATCATGATGTAATGTTAAGTCATTTCCTTTTGTACAGTGTCACTGATTTGTCAAGGCGGTGATGGCATTTTATTTTAGTAGAACTGCACAAAATTTGCTTAAAAGAAGAGGAAAGGTCAGGAATGGCTCAGTTTTTCAGAAAAAACTATGTATGCCTTCCTGACATCAGCCGCTGTTGCTTTATTTATTCCTTCAAACAGGTGGTTAGAAACAGTCTTGCTAAGAAATTGGAATGCTTATATTTGTGAGTCTATGCTTCAACTAGTGCCACTTTTAGAGTAATCACACTTTCAATATCTATGCAAGCAGGGATGCTCGATTTTAGTGGAATTGCACAAAAATCCCAACTGGTTCAACATTAGGAGCATGTTTTTTCCAAACCTTTATATCCAATTGGTGGCACTATGAGCTGTTCATTATGAAGGTGCATGGTTTGCTACTATCTTGCTACTCTTTTTGTACTGTCATTAGATAGTAATACTAGTGGTTTGCATGTGAATTTATTGGCAGGGTGGACCTACATTGGAGGTGCAGGACAGGATTCAATGATTGGATGCTCAATTTCGGTTGTATCAATTTCACCTCTTCCATCACTACGAACATGGATATCCTTGGTCTGATGAAGAATAGGCGCTATATTTCTGCTCTGAACCAGCAAATCAATTCAGTATGAAATTGTCCAGGGCAAAACATAACTGTATCAGATTGTCCAGTGCAGAACATGACAGATGCTAAGTGGAAGAGACATGTTTAAACCTAAAATACAAGGTGTGGTATATGTTTGCTAGCTGCTTGATATTTGTGCAGATAGAGATGTCTGCCCGTTGCTATTTGGCAAACAAACAAAGTGTCCGCAATTTTGGTTGAACTGCACAAGAGAATAGTATAGTCACTGCATGCAGTGCCATTTGAAAATAGACACAAAAAGATTGGATAGTCACTTCATGGACTGCAGAAAAGTAGTACTGTACTATTTATTGGCTAACACTAGGTGCTTCATTGCTTTGGTTTGATTCTACAATGGGCATCATTTTGCCTAAGTTGAAGTTTGTATTCCGAAAATAGTCTCGCGGTGTGACCGAGAGAAGACCAAATCATATTGCAGTGGATGTTCCTCCATCATGTTTGGTTCATTCTCATGGTTCTAGGTGTTGGTGAAACTACTTACGTTTACAAGAGGAATTGTAGACTTCACAAACAAATTTCTCTTTCAGTCTGTACTGAATGTTGGCCAAGAGAAGCATCCATGTTAGTAGGAAGAACATATGTTTTTTCTAGATCTTTGCTTTTGGAGCTACATATTTATATATGATCTGTGAATCATTGAGACGCATTAACATGTTGATCTTATGTATGGGAATCGTACTAGTTAGTTTTAGTTGCGACGCAAGATCCGAAGTTGCTGATCTTTGCTTTTGGAGCTACATATTTGTATATGATCTATGAATCATTGAGATGCATTAACAGTTACTTATTTCTGTTCGCTCAGTGTTTACAAGTTACTGATCGATCACTAGCTAGCCTACAAATGCGCTCCTAGTAGTTTTATTTGCGACGCAAGATGCGAAGTGGCAGTTTTTTGAATAAAAATGCCTACCTCTGAAGAAACTAACAAGCCACACGATCGATCCTACACGAATAAAAATGCCTACCTCTGAAGAAGTTTAAGCCTAATTAATTCTGTGAGAAAAGAAGCAAGACCAAGGCATGGCAATAATTAATGGCATGCAGAAGCTTAAGCCTAATTAATTCCAGCATTTAAGTGGCTGCATGCGTGCACTCGGCTGCGACTCGTTGCATGCTGCTTCGCGTACTGCCTGCGAGCGATTCTGAGTGCCTACATGCAGCCGACCGTAATTAAGGCAGCTAACTAATGCGAAAAAGATACGCTTTAATTATTGCGGGCTTTTTAAATCCGTGGAATCATTATTGACAAGGAGGGAGATGATTCGAGTGCACTCGTTTGACCGCCAAGCCGACGTGCGACCCAGACGAGACGGGACGACACAATCATAATTTCAGTTTCTCTAGTTTTCTACGGCAAGCTGGCGCGCTAAGCCATTATGCACTGAATTCCGATGACCGTCACGCTACCTTCCGCCTATAAGTACTGTTTCCCGGCCTTCTCCGGTGCCACCGTGACCCAACTCGCCATATCCTCACAAGCCCCGACTAGCCCGACGTCGCTCTCTACGTCCACCATGCCCCCGCCCGTCCGCGGTAGGCGACATCGGAGGCGGTCGCCACCGGAACTAGTGTTCGGATTTTCACCGAAAGGCAGATGGAGGGAGGAGGCATTCTATCTGTCTTTAGATGGCAATGCGGAGATCGAGGAGTTGTTGAAGCGCAACCGCATGGCGGAGGAGCAGGAGTTGTTGGAGCGCGACCGCCTGGCAGAGGAGCAGCGTATCACCAATTTGTGCCGCCAGCGGGACATGGAGCAGCAGCGCACTGACGCTCTGAGTCGCGAGCATAGCGCCCACAACTGGGCCAACTACGTGGAGGCCGGCGCCCGGCAAATAGCCGTGGAGGCTGTCGGGCACGCACGCGTTCGCGACGTCGATTTTTACTACCAGCTCGTCAAGTGGGTTTCCCGCTTGGAAGCCGAAGCTTCGGTGGACCACACCGGCATGGAAAGGGCCAATGCGCATGAGCAACGCGCCCTATCGCACCTCTTGCAAGTCCGAGGCGAGGCGCACGACGCCGGTGCCAGCGTTTAGCGTGTACCACAAATGGTGGCCGACATCGTCTAGTTAGCTAAGAGTAAGTTAGTACTTGTATGCTACTAGAGTATTAGTGGGAGTAGATAGTTAACTTGGCTATGATGGTTGCCAACGTGGAAGTTCAGTACTCTATATGTGGATCAGACCTGTTACTTTGCTCCGAATGTTGAACTTTCCGTTTGAACGTATGGAATGGGCTGTTATTTTTTAAATGGGTTGTATTTGTCCTCCACGGGTTTAGAGGCTGACTTGTGGGCCTAGCAAGTTGACGCGTACACAATCAGGAGATGATTGTACGTGGAGAGGATGACAGCAGGGACTCGCCAAGGTCATGGCAGTACGCAAGCAAGTGCCTCCTTATTTCAAGCCAATAAAAAAATGGCTCCTCCTAGTGGATTTCTGACATCTGGGTCCCATGCCATTGTCAACGTAGTCAATAAACGAGAGAATTACACAACGAGCGGCTGACACCAGGGACCCAGCAGCTCGCCCAGTTATTTTTGTTTTGGGTTAATTTGATAAATGCCACTCCAAATCTGGTGTATCCGAGAAATGTCACTGCAATTTCCAAACTTTGAAAAATGTCATTTCATGCCATTTCTAGTGGCATTTTTCGAAGTCTGGAGTGGCGTCTTTCAAAGTTTGCAAACTATAGTGGCGTTTTTCAAAGTTTGCAAAAATTGCAATGGCATTTTTCAAAGTTTGGAAATTGCAGTGGCATTTTTATGAATCGCCATAATTGGAGTGGCATTTATCTAATTTGTTTTTGAGATGGAAGCAGGTTGTCAACTGGGCTGTGCGGGACACTCTGGCCTGTCTAGACAACCTTTTCTTTTATGTTTACCACAGACCAGCCCAGTAGTTTTTTTTTCTTTCTGAAAATGGCTAGCCCAGTTTTTTTGTGATTTGTCAAGTAAGTCGCTTTATCAGGCCTATTGAGCTGCAAATCTTTCAAGACAAGGAGAACTTCATTCGGCTGGCCAAGAAAATGGCCTATCAGTAATGAGAAATGGGCTGTACATTTTTAAAACACATCAAACCGACAATTGGTTTCAAATATCTTTTTTTTTCATTTCAAGATTTTAAATTGCATTGATTTTTATGCGTGGACAATTTATTGGATTTTATATTGATATACATTTATTTTTAAATCAGTCTGAACGTGACTTGAAATTTCAGGATTAAAAACAGTTCAGACCGCACCGACATATGCAAAATTTAGTATAATTTTTTAACCGTGGCCACAATATGGTCTGTAATGCTAACAAGAAGAATATGGGTTCCAAAAAAACCCGTAAGAATTAGCAAATGCACTGTAAATTATTTGAAATAATGGCAGATGGGTTGTATGCTGTTTTCCACATATTTGAGGCTTTCCACAGATGTCCTGTATACTGTTGGATGTCCATCCAACAGTCGTCGTGCTTCTTCAATCTCTGCTCTTCCTGCTCCAGCCGCTCAAACAAGCGCCGGTGGGACTGCCTACTCCCTCCTCCCCGTGGCCGGCTGTGCTGCCGCGTAGGCCTCACCGCCCCATCGTACTCCCATCGCTGGCCTAGCCATCCCTCTACTCACCCACACCTGCTGTAATTCTCCGGCGACGACAGACGAACCAGTAAACCCTCGTACAGTCGTACCCCCTCTGCGTGGGAAACAAAAACAACTGCCGAGTCTTCCCTGCCTCCGTGTCGTTCCCTTCCTAGGCCTTGCCGTCGTCCACCGCCCTGGTGCTCTCGGCGTGGCATGGTCAACGTGGTCAACGACCGACATGCATCTGAAGTGGACTGTACGTGGAGAGGCTAACAGTTGGGTCCACGGCCGCGCGCAAGGAAATGCCACCTTATTACACGCAAAATAATGATTCCTCCACCTAACATCTGGGATCCACCAAAAGGGCCTCTGTATTTCGCGAAAAAAACGTTACCGCCGCTGACAGCTCAGACCCACCAGCTATATCTTCGCACGCAAGGAAGTGCCTCCTTATTACGCACAAAAAATGAATACTCCCCCTACTAGCTGGGACCAAGTATAGTGGGCCTACTAAGTTAACGGGGACGAAGGGCTTTGTCAACTTAGTCAATATGCACGATTCTAGCTCGACTGACCGTACGATGTCCATCCAACGACTGTAGTGCTTCTTCAACCTCTGGTCTTCTTGCTCCAGCCGCCCAAAGCAGCGCCGGTCATGCCGCCTGCTCCTGCCTCCCGTGGTCGGCTGTGCTGCCACGGAGGCCTCACCACCCCCATACTACTCCCATCGCTGGCCAAGCCATCCCTCCACTCCTCTCACCCACACCCCCTGTTATTCTGTGGCGACGGCAATGCAGCCGAACCAGTGAACCCTCGTACTCCTCTCCGCGTGGTATCCACTGTCGCGTCTTCCCCGGCTCCGCGTCGTCCCCTTCCTAGGCCTTGCCGTCGTCAACCGCCGTGGTGCCCTTGGCGCGGCGTGGTCAATGTGGTCAATGACCGAATTCCATCGGAAGAATACTGCACGTGGAGAGGCTGGCAGCTGGGTCCACGGCAGCCGCAAGGAAGTGACTCCTTATTACACGGAAAATAATTATTCCTCCACCCGACAGCAGGGACCCACCGGACGGGCCACCAGTATTTTGCGAAAAAAACCGTTTCCCCCTGACTGCTGGGACCCACCGGACGGGCCACCACATTTCGCGAAAAAAACGTTCCCCCCGCTGTCAGCTCGGACCCACCGGAAGTGCCTCCTTATTACGCACAAAAAATGAATACTCCCCCGGCTAGCTGGGACCCACCTTGGTGGGAGGCTGACTTGTGGGCCTACTAAGTTGACGGGGACAAAGGGCTTTGTCAACTTAGTCAATATGAACGATTCTAGCTCCAGTGACCATACGATGTCCATCCAACGGCCGTAGTGCTTCTTCAACCTTTGGTCTTCTTGCTCCAGCCACCCAAAGCAGCGCCGGTCGTGCCGCATGCTCCTGCCTCCCGTGGCCGGTTGTGCTGCCGTAGAGGCCTCACCGCCCCTACTATTCCCACCGCTGGCCAAGCCCTGCGGCGACGGCAACCTCACACTGCAGCCATACCAGTGAACCCTCGTACTCCTCTCCGCGCGGGCTTCCACTGCCGCATCTTCCCTGGCTCCGCGTCGTCCCCTTCCTAGGCCTCGCCGTCGTCCACCGCCGTGGTGCTCTCCGCGCGGCGTGGTCAACGTGGTCAAGGAACGACTTCCATCGGAAGAGTACTGTACGTGGAGAGGCTAACAGCTGGGTCCACGGCTACATCCCAGTCTTTTTTGTGATTTGCCAAGTAAGTCGCTTTGTCAGGCCTGTTCGGCTGCAAATCTTTCTAGACGAGGAGAGCTTTCATTCGGCTAGCCGAGAAAATGGCCCATTAGTGATGAGAAATGGGCTGTACATTTTTAAAACACATCAAACCGGCAATTAGTTTCAAATATCTTTTTTTTCATTGCAAGATTTTAAATTACATTAATTTTTATGCGTGGAGAATTTGTTGGATTTTATATTGATATACATTTATTTTTAAAATCAGTTTGAATGGGAGTCGAAATTTCGGGATTAAAAACAGTCCGGACCGCACCGAAATATGCAAAGTTTTGTATAATTTTTTAACCGTGCCCACAATATGGGCTATAATGCTAACAAAAAGAATATGGGCTGCAAAAAACCTTAAGAATCAGCAAATGGGCTATAAATTATTAGAAATAATGGCAGATGGGATGTATGCTGTTTTCCACAGATTTGAGGCTTTCCTAAAAAAAAGTTGATGCACAAGCACTGACTGTTGGATGTCCATCCAACGGTCGTCATGCTTCTTCAATCTCTGCTCTTCCTGCTCCAGCCGCTCAAACAAGCACCGGCGGGACTGCTCGCTCCCTCCTTCCCGCGGCCGGTTGTGCTCCCGCGCAGGCCTCACCGCCCCACCGTACTCCCATCGCTGGCCTAGCCATCCCTCTACTCACCCACACCTGCTGTTATTCTCCGGCGATGGCAGACGAACCAGTAAACCCTCGTACAGTCGTACTCCCCTCCGCGTGGGAAACAACTACCGAGTCTTCCCTGCCTCCGTGTCATCCCCTTTGAAGGCCTCGCCATCGTCCACCGCTGTGGTGCTCTCGGCATGGCGTGGTCAATGTGGTCAATGACCGACTTACATCGGAAGAGTACTATGTGTGGAGCCGCTGAAAGCTGGTTCCATGGCCGCATCAAGGAAGTGCCTCCTTATTACGCGCAAAATAATTATTCCTCCACCTGACAGCGGGGACCCACCGGACGGGCCACCGTATTTTGCGAAAAAACGTTTCCCCCCTGACTGTTGGGACCCACCAGCTACACCTTCGCATGCAAGGAAGTGCGTCCGGGCAAAAAAAACAATTTACCCCCTGACTGTTGGGACCCATCAGCTACATCTTCGCACGAAAGGAAGTGCCTGACAGTCGGGACCCACCTGGTTGAAGCGTACGTAGCGTTGTCATTCTGGTCGCGAACGTGTATGTACATATATACTGGTGGATGTAGAGGCGCGCACGTGTCATAGTAGAGGCGCGTACGTGTCATAGTAGAGGCGCGCACGTAGCATGTACACGTACGTACAACGGCCAGGGTGCAAGAAAGAAAATACGACCACGTATGTGTACATATGGGCGGGGTCTCGAACGCCTACTCGCGCATACGTATGGCCAGGGCTCGTGTACATGGCTAGGTTGGAACGGAGAAACATCGTCGTCGTCGTGTTCATGGGGAGGCAATGGAATGCGTTGTGTTCATGGGGAGGCAACGGAATGCGTCGTGTTCATCGGGAGGCAACAGAAAGCGTGGGAGCCAACCGGCTGGGTCGGAACGGAATGTGTGGTCGTGTTCATCGGGAGGGCTTGGACAGAACAGGCGATGGAAACGAGGCCTCGCGTACCACACAATAGAGGAAACGGACCTCCTATGTTCAGAACGAGGTCCCGTTGATTGGGAGGGGTCTGGTGTACCGCAAAGCGGAGGAAACGGACCTCCTACGATCGAAACGGGGGTCCTGTTGATTGGGAGGGGTGTGGCGTACCGCAAAACGGACGAAACGGACCTCCTACGGTCGAAACGGGGGTCCTGTTCATCGGAAGGGGTGTGGCGTACCGCAAAATGGACGAAACAGACTTGTGTTGGAGCGCTACGGTCGAAACGGGGGTCCTGTTCATCGGGAGGGGTCTGGCGTACCGCAAAACGGGACTCCACGGGATACTGTTCATCTACACCGTTGACCTGCTCCAGCCTCCACGGGCTACCATCGACCTCCTCTAGCCTCCACGGGCTCCTGTTCATCCAGCCTCCACCGCGCGCTACTCCACCGGCTACTGTTCAACCACCCCTCCATGGGCACCCCTCCATCATCTACTGTTCATCCAGGCCTCCACACCACGGGGTCCTGTTCAACCACCCCTCCACGGGCACCCCTCCATCGTCTACTGTTCATGCAGCCCTCCACCACACCACGGGGTCCTGTTCATCCAGAGGCAACGCCACCGCTCACTGTTCATCCAAACCACCCCGCAACGCTCACTGTTCATCCTAGGGCAGCATCGATCGGCTTCAGTTAGCAGCAGTAGCGAAGGAATTGCTCGATCGGGTTCAGTTAACAGCCATCGATCGATCGCTCGGGTTCAGTAACGCGTAGCCTGCAGTGCAATCACTCGGGTTCAATTAGAGCCCAACGCCTCGCTCGGGTTCAGTTAGAGTGAACGCCTCGCACACACGCGCGTACGTGTACGAGAGAAACGCGCATCGCTGGGCCCCCGACCTCCCACCGTAACCGGGAACTCCCCGAAATTTTCCTCCCCCTCGCTTCTACCATGGTTTTTTCTGTCATGGACGGCCCAAAGAATGTCATGCAGCTGCGTCTCCGGTCCGCCCAGGACGAAAAGCCCATTTTCTGACATGATTTTTTGCCATAGAAGTACGAGCCCACCACATCTATGATGATACCGGGTTTTGTCACAATTATCGTCATAGAAGTGGCATATGTATGACAGAAAAAAAAATTCGTTCGGCCCAAAATGTCACGGATGTGTCTTTTTTTGTAGTGATGCTCACTGCTTAAGCTATTCTCCTCCATCTTTTCGCTATATAACTTGTTGGAGACTTCATATCTCTCAACTCGGGTATTTGCTTGAAATATTAACTTCAACTCCTGGAACATCTCATATGATCCATGACGTTCAAAATGTCTTTGAAATCCCGATTCTAAACTGTTAAGCATGGTGCACTAAACTATCAAGTAGTCATCATATTGAGCTAGCCAAACGTTCGTAACATCTGCATCTGCTCCTGCAATAGGTCAGTCACCTAGCGGTGCATCAAGGACATAATTCTTCTGCGCAGCAATGAGGATAAACCTTAGATCACGGACCGAGTCCGCATCATTGCTACTATCATCTTTCAACTTAGTTTTCTCTAGGAACACATATAAAACATAGGAAAGCAATAACGTGAGCTATTGATCTACAACATAGATATGCAAATACTATCAGGACTAAGTTCATGATAAATCAAAGTTCAATTAATCATATTACTTAAGAACTCCCACTTAGATAGACATCCCTCTAATCATCTAAGTGATCACGTGATCCATATCAACTAAACCATAACCGATCATCACGTGAAATGGGGTAGTTTTCAATGGTGAACATCATTATGTTGATCATATCTACTATATGATTCACGCTCGACCTTTTGGTCTCCAGTGTTCCGAGGCCATATCTGCATATGCTAGGCTCCTCAAGTTTAACCCGAGTATTTCTGCATGTGCAAAACTGGCTTGCACCCGTTGTAGATGGACCTAGAGCTTATCACACCCGATCATCACGTGGTGTCTGGGCACGACGAACTTTGGCAACGGTGCATACTCAGGGAGAACGCTTTTATCTTGAAATTTAGTGAGAGATCATCTTATAATGCTACCGTCATAACTAAGCAAAGTAAGATGTATAAAAGATAAACATCAGATGCAATCAAAATATGTGACATGATATGGCCATCATCATCTTGTGCCTTTGATCTCTATCTTCAACGCATCGTTATGATCTCCATCGTCACCAACATGACACCATGATCTCCATCATCTTGATCTATATCAATGTGTCGTCACATGGTCGTCTCGCCAACTACTGCTCTTGCAACTATTGCTATCGCATAGCGATAAAGTAAAGTAATCATTTGGCGCTTGCATCTTATGTAATAAAGAGACAACCATAAGGCCTCTGCCAGTTGCCGATAACTTCAACAAAACATGATCATCTTATACAACAACTTATATCTCATCACGTCTTGACCATATCACATCACAACATGCCCTGCAAAAACAAGTTAGACATCCTCTACTTTGTTGTTGCAAGTTTTTACGTGGCTGCTGCATGCTGAGCAAGAACCGTTCTTGCCTACACATCAAAACCACAACGATAGTTTGTCAAGTTGGTGCAGTTTTAACCTTCGCAAGGACCGGGCGTAGCCACACTCAGTTCAACTAAAGTTGGAGAAATTGACACCCGCCAGCCACCTGTGTGCAAAGCACGTTGGTAGAACCAGTCTCGCATAAGCGTACGCGTAATGTCGGTCTGGGCCGCTTCATCCAACAATACCGCCGAACCAAAGTGTGACATGCTGGTAAGTAGTATGACTTATATCACCCACAACTCACTTGTGTTCTACTCATGCATATAACATCTACGCATAAAACCTGGCTCGGATGCCACTGTTGGGGAACATAGTAATTTCAAAAAAATTCCTACGCACACGCAAGATTATGGTGATGCATAGCAACAAGAGGGGAGAGTGTTGTCCACGTACCCTCGTAGACCAAAAGCGGAAGCGTTAGCACAACGCGGTTGATGTAGTCATACGTCTTCACGATCCGACCGATCAAGTACGGAACGCACGACACCTCCGAGTTCAACACATGTTCAGCCCGATGACGTCCCACGAACTCCGATCCATCCGAGTGTTGAGGGAGAGTTTTGTCAGCACGACGGTGTGGTGACGATGATGGTGTTCTACCGACGCAGGGCTTTGCCTAAGCACCGCTATAGTATTATCAAGGTGGACTATGGTGGAGGGGGGCACCGCACACGGCTAAAAGATCAAATCAATTGTTGTGTCTTTCGGGTGCCCCCTGCCCCTGTATATAAAGGAGCAAGGGGGGAGGTGTGGCTGGCCAGGAGGAGTCCTACTCCCACCCCTCCCTTCCTTGTTGGATTAGGAGAAGGGGGAAAGAGGAGGGAGAGAGGACGGAAAGGGGGGCGCCGCCCCTTCTCCTTGTCCTATTCGGACTAGGGGGGAAGGGGCGCGCGGCCCTGCCCTGCCCGCCTCTTCTCTTCTCCACTAAGGCCCACTATGGCCCATTAATCCCCCCCCCCCGGGGGGGGGGGGGGGGTTCCGGTAACCCCTCGGTACTCCGGTAAAATCCCGATTTCACCCGGAACACTTCCGATATCCAAATATAGGCTTCCAATATATCAATATTCATGTCTCAACCATTTCGAGACTCCTCATCATGTCCATGATCACATCCGGAACTCTGAACAACCTTCGTTATATCAAAACTCATAATATAATTGTCATCGAAACTTCAAGCGTGTGGACCCTACGGGTTCGAGAACTATGTAGAAATGACCGAGACACGTCTCCGGTCAATAACCAATAGAGGAACTTGGATGCTCATATTGGCTCCCAAATATTCTACGAAGATCTTTATCGGTCAGACCGCATAACAACATACGTTGTTCCCTTTGTCATCGGTATGTTACTTGCCCGAGATTCGATCGTCGGTATCTCAATACCTAGTTCAATCTCATTACCGGCAAGTCTCTTTACTCGTTCTGTAATACATCATCGCACAACTAACTCATTAGTTGCAATGCTGGCAAGGCTTAAGTGATCTGCATTACGGAGTGGGCCTAGAGATACCTCTCCGACAATCGGAGTGACAAATCCTAATCTCGAAATATGCCAACCCAACAAGTACCTTCGGAGACACCTGTAGAGCACCTTTATAATCACCCAGTTACGTTGTGACGTTTGGTAGCACACAAAGTGTTCCTCCGGTAAACGGGGGTTGCGTAATCTCATAGTCATAGGAACATGTATAAGTCATGAAGAAAGCAATTGCAACATACTAAACGATCAAGTGCTAAGCTAACGGAATGGGTCAAGTTAATCACATCATTCTCCTAATGATGTGATCTCGTTAATCAAATGACAACTCATGTCTATGGTTAGGAAACTTAACCATCTTTGATTAACGAGCTAGTCAAGTAGAGGCATACTAGTGACACTATGTTTGTCTATGTATTCACACATGTATTATGTTTCCTGCTAATAAAATTCTAGCATGAATAATAAACAATTATCATGAAATAAGGAAATAAATAATAACTTTATTATTGCCTCTAGGGCATATTTCCTTCACATGGATGATACAATGAAAAAGTATGAGCACCGACATCTAGCAATGAGTGTGTGAACATGAATGTAATGTCGGTGGGAAATACGTACTTCCCCAAGCTTAGGCTTTTGGCCTAAGCTTGTCTATGGCCACGGCTGGCCTGGCGGATATCCATAGTAATAGTTGGGGTCGTACTGCGATGCAGCGGCTATTGCCTCCTGAGCTGCAGTGTGGCGATGAGCGGCCTCCGCCCTCCTCTCGTGCTCATCTGCCTCCTCTCTGGTAATAACATATCTTCCTTTTGTGTCATTTTTCTTCCTCGAAGCTCACTAGATCAGCGTTACGCAAATATGCGTTAAATTCTTCCTTAATCCCCGCTCGATCCATGAAGTCCTCTGAAGGCCATTCACAGGGCTGCACTGGAGCGTCCCTTGGTGGCTCATCATCAGCATCATGCATTGCAAGCCTGGGATCTTGTTTCCTTGAAGAGCCACCTTGGTACATTTTCCTAAACATATTTCTTCCTCTGAAAAATTTCTGAAATTTTTAGTAACTTCAAATAAAAGTGAACCAAACTCAATAATATTAATAGCAACTACTCCTACAAGTGCCTAGAGCCTATGTCATGCATCAAGACTACTTGGAACCACATAAATTTGACATGCAAGCTCAAGAACAGGGTCACCTAGGCAGCACAAATTTGCAATGAATAAATAACTAGAACAAAAACTAATTGGACCAATGGAGGAGTCACATACCAAGGAACAATCTCCCCAAGCAGTTTTGTGAGAGGTGCTTTGAGCAAGGATATAAAAAATCGCAGCAAAATGAGCTAGAACTCGTGCTTGAGCTGGATATTCGTGTTTGTGGGAGGAAGAAGAAGTGTGTGGGTGCAGGAATAAGTGGAGGAGGGCCACCGTGGGCCCACGAGGCAGGGGGCGCGCCCAAGGGGTAGGGCGCGCCCTCCACCCTCGTGGCCAGGTGGATGGCCCCCGTGCTGTGTTCTCAGTGCCAAATATTCTCAAATATTCTAGAAAAAATCATATTTAAATTTCAGGGCATTTGGAGAACTTTTATTTTTGGGGTATTTTTATATTGCATGGATAATTCAGATAACAGACAGAAAATACTGTTTTTTATTTAATATAAATAACAGAAAGTAAAAGGAGGGTAAAGAAGGTTGCGCCTTCTAGTTTCATCCATCTCATGCTCATCAAAAGGAATCCACTAACAAGGTTGATCAAGTCTTGTTAACGAACGCATACCGAATAACATGGAACCGGAGAAATTTCTAATAACACTATGTTACCTCAGCGGGGATATGCACATCCCCAATAATAAGAATATCATATTTCTTCTTGACAGTAGGAAGAGGAAATTCAAAACCTCCAAATATAATCGATGGAATTTTTCCAATAGAGTTGATACTATGAACTTGAGGTTGTTTCCTCAAAAAAGTGTACCGTATGCTCATTACCATTAACACGAATAGTGGCATTGCCTTTAGTGCAATCAATAACAGCCCCTGCAGTATTCAAAAAGGGTCTTCCAAGAATAATAGACATACTATCGTCCTCGGGAATATCAAGAATAACAAAGTCCGTTAAAATAGTAACATTTGCAACTACAACAGGCACATCCTCACGAATACCGACAGGTATAGCAGTTGATTTATCGGCCATTTGCAAAGATATTTTAGTAGGTGTCAACTTATTCAAATCAAGTCTACGATATAAAGAGAGAGGCATAACACTAACACTGGCTCCAAGATCACATAAAACAGTTTTAACATAATTTCTTTTAATGGAGCATGGTATAGTTGGTACTCCAGGTTCTCCTAGTTTCTTAGGTATTCCACCTTTAAAAGTATAATTAGCAAGCATGGTGGAAATTTCAGCTTCTGGTATCTTTCTTTCATTTGTAACAATATCTTTCATGTACTTAGCATAAGGATTCATTTTAAGCATATCAGTTAATCGCATACGCAAAAAGATAGGTCTAATCATTTCAGCAAAGCGCTCAAAATCCTTATCATCCTTTTTCTTGGATGGTTGGGAGGAAAAGGCATGGGTTTCTGAACCCATGGCTCTCTTTCTTTACCATGTTTCCTAGAAACAAAGTCTTTCTTATCATAACGTTGATTCTTTGATTGTTGGTTATCAAGATCAACAGCAGGTTCAATATCTATATCATTATCATTGCTAGGTTGAGCATCATCATGAACATTATCACTAGTTTCAGGTTCATTACCAGATTGTGTTTCAGCATCAGAAATAGAAATATCATTTGGATTCTCAGGTGGTTCAGCAATAGGTTCACTAGAAGCATGCAAAGTCCTATCATTTTTCTTTTTCTTCTTTTTAAAAGGACTAGGTGCATCTATATTATTTGTCTGAGAATCTTGCTCAATTCTCTTAGGGTGGCCTTCAGGATACAGAGGTTCCTGAGTCATTCTACCAGTTCTAGTAGCCACTCTAACAGCAAAATCATTATTCTTACTATTCAATTCATTGAGCAAATCAGTTTGAGCCTTAAGTACTTGTTCTACTTGAGTGGTAACCATAGAAGCATGTTTACTAATAAGTTTAAGTTCACCTTTGACATTGGCCATATAATCACCCAAGTGTTCAAGCATATTTGAATTGTATTTCAGTTGTCTACCAAAATAAGAATTAAAGTCTTCTTGATTAGCCATAAATTTATCAAACTCATCTAAGCATGGGCTAGCAAACTTAGTAAATGGGATTTCAGCTTTATCATATCTATAGAGAGAATGTACCTTTACTACCTGTGTCGGGTTATCAAGACCATGAATTTCTTCAATAGGTAATGTATTAAGATCATATGTTTCTTCAATAGGCGGTAAATTAAGACCATGTATTTCTTCAATATAAGGTAAATTCTTAACATCTTCAGCTTTAATACCTTTTTCTTTCATAGATTTCTTTGCCTCTTGCATATCTTCAGGATTGAGAAATAGAATACCCCTTTTCTTCAAAGTTGGTTTAGGAATAGGCTCAGGAGCTGGCTCAGGAAGTGTCCAATTATTTTCACTTGTCAACATATTATTCAATAGAATTTCAGCTTCATCCGGTGTTCTTTCCCTGAAAACAGAACCAGCACAACTATCCAGGTAATCTCTGGAAGCATCGGTTAGTCCATTATAAAAGATATCAAGTATTTCATTTTTCTTAAGAGGATGATCAGGCAAAGCATTAAGTAACTTGAGAAGCCTCCCCCAAGCTTGTGAGAGACTCTCTTCTTCAATTTGCACAATATTATATATATCCCTCAAAGCAGCTTGTTTCTTATGAGCAGGGAAATATTTAGCAGAGAAGTAATAAATCATATCCTGGGGACTACGCACACAACCAGGATCAAGAGAATTAAACCATATCTTAGCATCACCCTTTAATGAGAACGGGAATATTTTAAGGATATAAAAGTAACGAGTTCTCTCATCATTAGTGAACAGGGTAGCTATATCATTTAATTTAGTAAGATGTGCCACAACAGTTTCAGATTCATAGCCATGAAAAGGATCTGATTCAACCAAAGTAATTATATCAGGATCAATAGAGAATTCATAATCCTTATCAGTAACACAGATAGGTGAAGTAGCAAAAGCAGGGTCAGGTTTCATTCTAGCATTAAGAGATTGCTGCTTCCATTTAGCTAATAACCTCTTGAGCTCGTATCTATCTTTGCAAGCTAAAATAGCTAGAGCAGCTTCTTTTTCAAAAACATAACCCTCAGGAATAAGAGGTGATTCAGATTTATTAGGGGAAGAGTCTTCATCATCACTTTTATCAATATTACGAGTTTCAATAATTTCATTCTCTCTAACCCTAGCAAGTTGTTCATCAAGAAATTCACCAAGTGGCACAGTAGTATCAAGCATAGAAGTAGTTTCATCATAAGTATCATGCATAACAGAAGTGGCATCATCAATAACATGCGACATATCAGAACGAATATCAGAAGCAGGTTTAGGTGTCGCAAGCTTACTCAAAACTGAAGGTGAATCAAGTGCAGAGCTAGATGGTAGTCCTTACCTCCCCTCGTAGTTGAGGGATAAACCATGGTTTTTGGATCTCTCAAGTTCTTCATAATGATAAGCAGATATAAATCCCAAGTGACTCAAAGAATAGAGCTATGCTCCCCAGCAACGGTGCCAGAAAATAGTCTTGTTAACCCACAAGTATAGGGGATCGCAACAGTTTTCGAGGGTAGAGTATTCAACCCATATTGATTCGACACAAGGGGATACAAAGAATATTCTCAAGTATTAGCAGCTGAGTTGTCAATTCAACCACACCTGGAAACTTAATATCTGTAGGAAAGTGTTTAGTAGCAAAGTAATATGATAGTAGTGGTAATGGTAGCAAAATGTAGCGATAGCAAAAGTAATGTTTTTGGTATTTCGTAGTGATGATAGAATAGCAACGGAAAAGTAAATAAGCGAAGAACAATATATGGAAAGCTCGTAGGCAATGGATCGGAGATAGAGAATTATGCCGGATGCGGTTCATCATGTAACAGTCATAACCTAGGGTGACACAGAACTAGCTCCAATTCATCAATGTAATCTAGGCATGTATTCCGAATATAGTCATACGTGCTTATGGAAAAGAACTTGCATGACATCTTTTGTCCTACCCTCCTGTGGCAGCGGGGTCCTAATGGAAACTAAGGGATATTAAGGCCTCCTTTTAATAGAGTACCGGACCAAAGCATTAACACACTACGGTCATCACCGGTAAGTATCCTTGTTATTGTCATTTCAGGGTTAACAGAACATAACACATAACAGGTGACTATAGACTTGCAAGATAGGATCAAGAACTCTCATATATTGATGAAAACATAATAGGTTCAGATCTGAAATCATGGCACTCGGGCCCTAGTGACAAGCATTAAGCATATCAAAGTCATAGCAACATCAATCTCAGAACATAGTGGATAATAGGGATCAAACCCTACAAAACTAACTTGATTACATGACAAATCTCATCCAATCCATCACCGTCCAGCAAGCCTACGATGGAATTACTCACGCACAGCGGTGAGCATCATGAAATTGGTGATGGAGGATGGTGGATGATGACGATGGCGACGGATTCCCCTCTTCGGAGCCCCGAACGGACTCCAGATCAGCCCTCCCGAGAGGTTTTAGGGCTTGGCGGCGGATCCGTATCGTAAAACACGATGAATCCTTCTCTCTGATTTTTTTCTCCCCGAAAGCAAATATTTAGAGTTGGGGTTGAGGTCGGAGGAGCTCTAGGGGGCCCACGAGGTAGGGGGCGCGCCCCCCACCCTCGTGGCTAGGGTGTGGGCCCCCTGGTCTTCATCTTTTGTAGGGATTTTTTATTATTTCCAAAAAGATGTTTCATGAAGTTTCAGGTCATTCCGAGAACTTTTGTTTCTGCACATAAATAACACCATGGAATTTTGCTGAAAAGAGCGTTAGTCCAGGTTAGTTCCATTCAAATCATGCAAGTTAGAGTCCGAAACAAGGGCAAACGTGTTTGGAAAAAGTAGATACGATGGAGACGTATCAGGGACAAAAAGTATCATTTTCATCAAACATACCATCCCCAAGATTGTATCATTAGCATCATGGATATTCACAGAATTCATAATAACAACATTGCAATCGTGCTCATCATTCAAAGATTTAGTGCCAAACATTTAATGCATTCTTCTTATAACACTTGAGCACAATTTTCCTTTCCATCATTTTCACAAAAGATATTAAAAAGATGAAGCATATGAGGCAACCTCAATTCCATTTTTTGTAGTTTTCTTTTATAAACTAAACTAGTGATAAAACAAGAAACTAAAAGATTTGATTGCAAGATCTAAAGATATACCTTCAAGCACTAACCTTCCCGGCAATGGCGCCAGGAAAGTGCTTGATGTCTACTACACAACCTTCTTCTTGTAGACGTTGTTGGGCCTCCAAGTGCAGAGGTTTGTAGGACAGTAGAAAATTTCCCTTAAGTGGATGACCTAAGGTTTATCAATCCATGGGAGGCGTAGGATGAAGATGGTCTCTCTCAAACAACCCTGCAATCAAATAGCAAAGAGTCTCTTGTGTCCCCCAACACACCCAATACAATGGTAAATTGTATAGGTGCACTAGTTCGGCGAAGAGATGGTGATACAAGTGCAATATGGATGGTAGATATAGGTTTTTGTAATATGAAAATATAAAAACAGCAAGGTAACGGATGATAAAAGTGAGCACAAACGGTATTGCAATGCTTCGAAACAAGGCTTAGGGTTCATACTTTCACTAGTGCAAGTTCTCTCAACAAGGATAGCATAATCAGATCATATAACTATCCCTCAAGATGCAACAAAGAGTCGCTCCAAAGTAACTAATAGCGGAGAACAAACGAAGAGATTATTGTAGGGTACGAAACCACCTGAAAGTTATTCTTTCCGATCAATCCATTGGGTCATTCCTATAAGTGTCACAAACAGCCCTAGAGTTCGTAGTAAAATAACACCTTAACACACAAATCAACCAAAACCCTAATGTCACCTAGATACTCTAATGTCACCTCAAGTATCCACGGGTATGATTATACGATATGCACCACACAATCTCAGATTCATCTATTCAACCAAAACAAAGAACTTCAAAGAGTGCCCCAAAGTTTCTATCGGAGAGTCAAGACGAAAACGTGTGCCAACCTGATAACCCACAAGTATAGGGGATCGCAACGGTTTTCGATAAGTAGGAGTGTTGAACCCGACGAGGATCTAAAGGCAAAACAAATATTCCCTCAAGTTCTATCGACCACCGATACAACTCTACGCACGCTTGATGTTCGCTTTACCTAGAACAAGTGTGAAACTAGAAGTACTTTGTAGGTGTTTTGGATAGGTTTGCAAGATAATAAAGATTACGTTAATAAAAACTAGGGGCTGTTTAGATAAAGAAACAATAAAGTAAATATAGCGAGTGTGGAAAAGCGGTGGTAGGAGTTGCGAAATTGCCCCTAAGCAATTGACTACTTTACTAGACCGATAGCAAGTATTATGTGGGAAATTGCCCCTAATAAATTCTATGCACTTATGATTGGAACGATTAGCAAGCATCCACAACTACTAACGTTCATTAAGGTAAAACCCAACCATAGCATTAAGATATATTGGCTCCCCTTTAATCCCGTATGCATCAATTTCTATGCTAGGCTGAAGCTTCTGTCACCCTTGCCCTCCAATACATAGTCCTATCAACATACAACTAACCCTAGGGTGTGATCCACGCGCGCAATCATATGATGGGCACCAAAGGACAACAACATAACCACAAGCAAATTAAATCAATCATAGCAATTCATCAACCACCAATAGGACAACGAAAATCTACTCAGACATCATAGGATGGCAACACATCATTGGATAATAATATGAAGCATAAAGCACCATGTTCAAATAGAGGGTACAGCGGGTTGCGGGAGAGTGGACTGTTGTAGATAGAGGGGGGAAGGTGATGGAGAAGTTGGTGAAGATGATGGAGGTGTTGATGTAGATTGCGGTGATGATGATGATGGCCATGGCAGCGTTCCGACGCTACCGAAAGAGAAGGGGAGAGGGGGCCCCTTCGTCTTCTTCTTCCTTGACCTCCTCCCTAGATGGGAGAAGGGTTTCCCGTCTGTGGCCCGCGGTACTACCGCTGGGTCTAGGAGAAAAACCACACTCCAGAAAACCAGAACTGCCATAACTTCTGCATATGAGCTCCGAATTGAGCAAACTCAAGCTTGTTGAAAATAAGACGATGAGTAGCATCAAAACAGGAGAGGAGTGAAACCTCCAACTGAGAAGAACCGGCAAAACCTCCAACATCGAAAACATCATAGAAGATGCATGCGAACTCCGTTTTCGATGAACTCAAGCTTGTCATCAAGATGACCATAAGCTCTAAGACTCACAAAGAGAACCAAACAAGAACCAAGAAAGATGATGCAAGGATGCAAAGGTTTGAGCTCTCAACGAACGATACGATCAAGCTACTCATCGAGGGCCCCCCTTGATAGTACGGCAATCGATCCTATAACCCGGTCTCCCAACTACCATCATGAGACCGGTAAAATAGAAAACCTACCAAGGGCAAACCTTTGCCTTGCACATGGTCCACTTGAGCTAGATGATGACGATCTTGACTCCCTCAAGTTGGACCACCTTTCTTGATTGTGTTGGCTCGATGAAGACTAGTTGATTGCTCCCCCATACTCCACTATGGGTGAGCCTTTTTCGCACATCTTCACAAGTCCATTGACACCACAAAGGACGGCAAGCTTCAAGCATTTGATCTCTTCATGATACTCCACTTGAACTTGCACACCGCAACCTAACCCCACAAAGAACTCTCACGAAGACCATGGGTTAGTACATCAAGCGTAATTGACAATGCTTACCATACCATGGGATCACTCGATCCCTCTCGGTACATCTTCTACGCTTTGTGGGTTGATCAACTTGATTCACTCTTTAACTTAGTATTGATCAACCTCTCACAAGACCAATCTTTAGGTAATTCCTTGAATAGCACCTTGGTCGACACAAACTCTCCTTGAAACCAACACATGTACTCCAAGAAAAGCCTATGGACAAAACCTTCAAATATAACTCAAGGCAACCATTAGTCCATAGAGATTGTCATCAATTACCAAAACCAAACATGGGGGCACCGCATGTTCTTTCAGAAGTGTATAGAGCATTCTATAAATCAACCAAGGACTATCTCATACCATCATGGTGCATAAAAGAGAAAATGAAAACTAAATGCAAAAGACGCTCCAAGATTGCACATATCGCATGAACAAAATGAATCCGAAAACATACTGATACTTGTTGAAGAAAGAGGGGATGCCTTCTGGGGCATCCCCAAGCTTAGACACTTGAGTCTCCTTGAATATTTACTTGGGGTTCCTCGGGCATCCCCAAGCTTGAGCTCTTGCCTCTCTTCCTTCTTCTCACATCGAGACCTTCTCGATCATCGAACACTTCATCCACACAAAACTTCAACACAAAACTTGGTAAGATCCGTTAGTATAATAAAGCAAATCACTACTCTAAGTACTGTTGCAAACCAATTCATATTTTGTTTTTGCATTGTGTCTACTGTAATATAACTGTTCCATGGCTTAATCCACTGATATAAATCGATAGTTTCATCAAAACAAACAAACTATGCATCAAAAACAGAATCTGTCTAAAAAAGAACAGTCTGTAACAATCTGAACATTCACCATACTTCTGATACTTGAAAAATTCTACCAAAATTAGGAAAAATAAAAAATTTGTATAGGAAGACAGTGCAAAAAGAATCAGAACATTTTGATGTTCCAACTAAATATTTAAAATTGCACACTACAGCCAAAGTTTCTGTCCTGCACCGTACAAACCATCAAGCAAATGTAAACATCCTAAAGGCAAACCTTGGCACATTATTCTTATTTCTAAACTTTATAAAAGAACACAACAGAAATGAATGACTCTCTAAAACTTCCGGGTTGTCTCCCTGGCAGCGCTTTCTTTAAAGCCATTAAGCTAGTCATATAGTGCTCAAGTAATGAATCCACCCGGATCCCAAGGTATATCAAAGCCAATTTTAATTAACAATGATTTGTAATTTAGTAGTGAGCACAAAGTAACATATATCATACAACAACGAAGTCTAACTCTCTTCATGTGCATCGGCATGTCATAAAAGAACAATTCATGCACACATAGTAAAGGCCAATGCATAGTATAAACAGTTTCTTGCAATTTTATCGTATTGGAAACATAGAGAGGTGGAGATATAGTTCCTCTCTCATAATAATTGCAAGTAGGAGAAGCAAGCACATGCATATTATATTCATCAAAATCATCATGTGCAACAGTAAAAGGCAATCCATCAATATAATCCTTAATAAGTGCAAACTTCTCCGATATAGTATAGTCGGGAGAATTCAAAAAGATAATAGGACTATCATGTGTGGGTGCAATAGCAACAATTTCATGTTTAACATCAGGAACTATAACAAGTTCATCTCCATAAGCATAATTCATATTGGCATCTTGGCCACAAGCATAGCAAGCATCATCAAAAAGGGATATTTCAAGAGAATCAACGGGATCATAACAATCATCATAGCAATCATCCTTCGGTAAGCACGAAGGGAAATTAAAGAATGTATGAGTTGAAGAGTTACTCTCATTAGAAGGTGGGCACAGGTAGCTAATCCGTTCTTCCTCGTTTTGTTCTTCGCTCTCCTCCTCATCTTTTTCATCCAATGAGCTCATAGTTTCATCAATTTCTTCTTCCATAGACTCCTGCAAAATATTAGTCTCTTCTTGGACAGTGGGGTAGTCCTCAATATATGGTTCAACATAGGCATTAGAAGCATATTTATCATAGCAATTTTTAAGTATGGCAAAATTTTCAGATTTGTAAAGAGAAGCATCATACTTTTCAATCAAAGAAGCAATTTCGTAAGCACCCTTAAAAGCAACAAATTCTTCAATTTGTTGAACATCATAATAATTATAAACACCTTTAGCATACGAAGATACGATTCCATTATCACTAAACTCACATTGATAGGGAAGGTGTTTCTTAGGGTTTTTAGAACAACAATTAAAATCGTATATTTCACATAAATTCCAAGCATAGCATTGAAAACGATGAATTTGACCCAATAGAATTTTCCCTTTTTCAGATATTCGGTGTCGCACATAACAAGCATGCTCATCTAAAGATTTGCCCTCGACTAAGCTAGTTGGGGTTTCAGCACGAGCACAAAGGGATCGAAGGTGATCCAAGTAATAAGCTTCAGGACTGTGATAGATTTTGAGTGGTTCTTCAACCATTGGTTCAGTAGGTACAACTAATTTTTTTGGTATTTTGCATTTCCTACCCATAACTAAAGATTGAAAACAACTAAGAACAGCAAATAAAAGTTACTTAGTGATAAATCAAACAAACACACACGAGAATATTCACCCCACGCTATTGCTCCCCGGCAATGGCGCTAGAAAAAGGTCTTGATAACCCACTAGTATAGGGGATCGCAACAGTTTTTGATAAGTAAGAGTGTCGAACCCAACGAGGAGCTAAAGACAGAATAAATATTCCCTCAAGTTCTATCGACCACCGATACAACTCTACGCAAGCTTGATGTTCGCTTTACCTAGAACAAGTGTGAAACTAGAAGTACTTTGTAGGTGTTTTTGGATAGGTTTGCAAGATAATAAAGATTACGTAAATAAAAACTAGGGGATATTTAGATAAAGAAAAAATGAAGTAAATATAGAGAGTGTGGAAAAGTGGTGGTAGGAGTTGCGAAATTGCCCCTAAGCAATTGACTACTTTACTAGACCGATAGCAAGTATTATGTGGGAGAGGCCACTGCTAGCATGTCATCCCTGACTTGGAATTCTATGCACTTATGATAGGAACTATTAGCAAGCATCCGCAACTACTAACGTTCATTAAGGTAAAACCCAACCATAGCATTAAGATATATTGGCCCCCCTTCAATCCCGTATGCATCAATTTCTATGCTAGGCTGAAGCTTCTGTCACCCTTGCCCTCCAATACATAGTCCTATCAATATACAACTAACCCTAGGGTGTGATCCACGCGCGCAATCATATGATGGGCACCAAAGTAAAGCAACATAACCACAAGCAAATTAAATCAATCATAGCAATTCATCAACCACCAATAGGACAACGAAAATCTACTCAGACATCATAGGATGGCAACACATCATTGGATAATAATATGAAGCATAAAGCACCATGTTCAAGTAGAGGGTACAGCGGTTGCGGGAGAGTGGACCACTGTAGATAGAGGGGGGAAGGTGATGGATATGTTGGTGAAGATGGCGGAGGTGTTGGTGTGGATCGCGGTGATGATGATGATTGCCATGGCAGCATTCCGACGCCAGCGGAAGAGAAGGGGAGAGGGGGCCCTTCGTCTTCTTCTTCCTTGACCTCCTCCCTAGATGGGAGAAGGGCTTCCCCTCTAGTCCTTGGCCTCCATGGCATGGGAGGGGCGAGAGCCCCTCCGAGATTGGATCTGTCTCTCTATGTTTCTGTGTTCTCCTCTGCTGCCCTTTCATCGTTTCGGGTATATATGGAGATCCGTACCTCCGATTGGATCGAAACCTTCGCCGTGATTTTTTTCCCGAAAATTAGCTTTCTTGCGGCCGAAGAAGGGCATCAACCACCTTACGGGTGGCCCACGAGGGTCAGGGGCGCGCCCCCTAACTCATGGGAACCTTGGGCACAGTCTTGCATGGATTTTTCTTCCAGAATTTTCCAAATATTCCAAAAATAAGCTCGGCCTGTTTTTATCCCGTTTGGATTCCGTTTGATATGGATATTCTGCGAAACCAAAAACATGCAATAAACATGAACTGGCACTGGGCACTGGATCAATATGTTAGTCCCAAAAATAGTATAAAAAGTTGCCAAAAGTATATGAAAGTTGTAGAATATTGGCATGGAACAATCAAAAATTATAGATACGACGGAGACGTATCACAACCCCTATGCGTAAGTTCACAAGGTCACAGAACTCGCAAGTTGATCACCAAAACATACATCAAGTGGATCACGTGAATATCCTATTATCACCACAGATAAGTACATGCAGGACATACATCAAGTGTTCTCAAATCCTTGAAGACTCAATCCGATAAGATAACTTCAAAGGAAAAACTCAATTCATCACAAGGAGATAAAGGGGGAGAAACATCATAAGATCCAACTATAATAGCAAAGCTCGCGGTACATCAAGATCATGCCAAATCAAGAACACGAGAGAGAGAAAGATCAAACACATAGCTACTGGTACATACCCTCAGTCCCGAGGGTGAACTACTCCCTCCTCATCATGGAGAGCGCCGAGATGATGAAGATGGCCGCCGCTGATGGATCCCCCCTCTAGCAGGGTGCCGGAACAGGGTCCCGATTGGTTTTTGGTGGCTACAGAGGCTTGCAGCGGCGGAACTCCCTATCTAGGTTATTTTCTGGAGGTTTATGTATTTATAGGAATTTTTGGCATTAGTCTCATGTCAGGGGGGGTCTCCGAGTCATCCACGAGATAGGGGGACGCGCCCTCCACCCTCGTGGATGGCTCGAGACTCTTCTAGCCCAACTCTTTTACTTCGAGGGCTTCTTTTGGTCCATAAAAATCATCCAAAATTGGCACGTCAATTGGACTCCGTTTGGTATTCCTTTTCTGTAAAACTCAAAAACAAGGAAAACAGAAACTAGCACTGGGCTCTAGGTTAATAGGTTAGTCCCAAAAATCATATAAAATAGCATATAAATACATATAAAACATCCAAGATTGATAATATAATAGCATGGAACAATGAAAAATTGTAGATACGTTGGAGACGTATCAAGAGTCTGCTGAAGTGGTGGCGGACTTGGAGGAGGAGCCGGCTGACGCGGTGTCGGTGGCCTTGCAAAGACGATGCAATCCTTTCTCCATAGAATGATATGATGTATGGCCTCTCCTAGCGTGCGCTCGTTGTCACCTCTAGGAATATCAAGCTCTAGCCCCGAATGTCCTGCCATCACTCCATCAACCCCGACACGAGCATAGCCAGCTGGAATCGGATTGCAATGGAAGGTTGCTTCCGAGGGATTTGTATAAGCATAGCTGTCTGCCACCTTCACGGATATGTTCTTCATTTTAAAGTGTAGCTCACAAGTTGTCGTAGCTATGATATCATCCACATGGTATCTATCTAGCAGTGCATCATCGCCCGGGGCGGAACCCACGCTGCTTCTCGGCATGGATGGGATGGTGCTATCCAATGCTGGATCCGCTAGCTGCTGCCGCTACTGAGCCCCCCTTTCCTGGCTAAGTGAGTCAATTTGCTGCTACTGCTGCCGCTTGAAGGTGATTTCCAACTCCATGTGCTTTGATTCTACGATGCGAAGGCGGTCTGCTTCCTGCTTCCTCTACTCCTCCTCAAGCTTCCTCTTATGCTCCTCCTGCTGCTTCTTTCTCGCACGACTTTTGTAGTCGGTGTTCCAGTCCACAAACCCCTCAAATCACAGAACAACGCCTTTGCCTCGTGTTCTTCCCGGGTGTTCAGGATTCTTCAGGGCACGCGTAAGCCCGTCATTCTCTCTATTGGGCGTGAACACCCCCATTCAAGCCTATTCTATTGCAACAAGTAAACTGCCGGTGGCTCCTTTAAGACTTGCCCATGCTACATCTTGAGCTTGCGTTGGTTTTCCCTGAAGAGGAAGGGATGATGCAGTAGAGTAGCGTAAGTATTTCCCTCAGTTTTTGAGAACCAAGGTATCAATCCAGTAGGAGGCCACGCTCAAGTCCCTCGTACCTGCACAAAACGATAGCTACTCGCAACCAATGCGGTTAGGGGTTGTCAATCCCTTCACGGTCACTTACGAGAGTGAGATCTGATAGATATAATATTTTTGGTATTTTTGGTATAAAGATGCAAAGTAAAAAGTAAAAGCAAAGTAAAAGGCAAAGCAAGATTATAGTGATGGAGATTGATATGATGAGAATAGACCCGGGGGCCATAGGTTTCACTAGTGGCTGCTCTCAAGAGCATAAGTATTCTACGGTGGGTGAACAAATTACTGTTGAGCAATTGACATAATTGAGCATAGTTATGAGAATATCTAGGCATGATCATGTATATAGGCATCACATCCGTGACAAGTAGACCGAAACGATTCTGCATCTACTACTATTACTCCACTCATCGATTGCTATCCAGCATGCATCTACAGTATTAAGTTAAAAACAAAGTAACGCCTTAAGCAAGATGACATGATGTAGAGAGATAAATTCATGCAATATGAAATAAACCCCATCTTGTTATCCTGATGGCAACGATGCAATACGTGCCTTGCTGCCCCTTCTGTCACTGGGAAAGGACACCGCAAGATCGAACCCAAAGCTAAGCACTTCTCCCATGGAAAGAACTACCAATCTAGTTGGCCAAACCAAACGGATAATTCGAAGAGACTTGCAAAGATAACCAATCATACATAAAACATTTCAGAGAATATTCAAATATTATTCATAGATAGACTTGATCATAAACCCACAATTCATCGATCTCAACAAACACACCGCAAAAAGAAGAAGATTACATCGAATAGATCTCCACAAGAGAGGGGGAGAACTTTGTATTGAGATTCAAAGAGAGAGAAGAAGCCATCTAGATACTAAATATGGACCCGAAGGTCTGAGGTAAACTACCCACACTTCATCGGAGGGGCTAGGATGATGTAGAAGCCCTCCGTGATGACGGCCCTCTTCTGGCGGAGCTCCGGAATAGGCCCCAAGATGGGATCTTGGGGATACAGAAAGTTGCGGCGGTGGAATTAGGTTTTTGGCTCCTCTTCTGATCGTTTGGGGGTATGTATGTATATATAGGAGGAAGGAGTACGTCGGAGGAGCACCGAGGGGCCCACGAGGCAGGGGGCGCGCCCTAGGGGGGGCGCCCCCCACCCTCGTGACCGCCTCTTTTGTTCCTTGGTGTAGGGTCCAAGTCTCCTGGATCATGTTCGGTGAGAAAATCATGTTCCCGAAGATTTTATTCCATTTGGACTCTGTTTGATATTCTGTTTCTCCGAAACACTGAAATAGGCAAAAAACAACAATTCTGGGCTGGGCCTCCGGTTAATAGGTTAGTCCCAAAAACAATATAAAAGTGGAAAATAAAGCCCAATATAGTCCAAAACAGTAGATAATATAGCATGGAGCAATCAAAAATTATAGATACGTTGGAGACGTATCAGGCATCCCCAAGCTTAATTCCTGCTCGTCCTCGAGTAGGTAAATGATAAAAAGAGAATTTTTGATGCAGAGTGCTACTTGGCATAATTTCAATGCAAATCTTCTTAATTGTGATATGAATATTCAGATTCAAAAGATTCAAGACAAAAGTTTATATTGACATAAAAATAATAATTCCTCAAGCATACTAACAAAGCAATTATGTCTTCTCAAAATAACATGGCCAAAGAAAGTTATCCCTACAAAATCATATATTCTAGCTATGCTCTATCTTCACCACACAAAATATTTAAATCATGCACAACCCCAATGACAAGCCAAGCAATTGTTTCATACTCTAACTTTTTCAAAACTTTTTCAATCTTCACGCAATACATGAGCGTGAGCCATGGATATAGCACTATAGGTGGAATAGAATGGTGGTTGTGGAGAAGACAAAAAGGAGAAGATAGTCTCACATCAACTAGGCGTATCAACGGGCTTTGGAGATGTCCATCAATAGATATCAATGTGAGTGAGTAGGGATTGCCATGCAACGGATGCAATAGAGCTATAAGTATATGAAAGCTCAAAAAGAAACTAAGTGGGTGTGCATCCAACTTGCTTGCTCATGAAGACCTAGGGTAATTTTGAGGAAGCCCATCATTGGAATATACAAGCCAAGTTCTATAATGAAAAAAAATTCCCACTAGTATATGAAAGTGATAACATGAGAGACTCTCTACTATGAAGATCATGGTGCTACTTTGAAGCACAAGTGTGGTAAAAGGATAGTAACATTGTCCCTTATCTCTTTTTCTCTCATCATTTTTTTATTTGGGCCTTTTCTCTTTTTTATGGCCTCTTTTTATTTGGGCTTCCTTGGACTCTTTTTTTTCGTCCGGAGTCTCATCCCGACTTATGGGGGAATCATAGTCTCCATCGTTCTTTCCTCACTGGGACAATGCTCTAATAATGATGATCATCACACTTTTATTTTTCTTACAACTCAATACTTAGAACAAAATATGACTCTATATGAATGCCTCCGGCGGTGTACCGGGAAATGCAATATGACAATGATGGAGTGTGTCATGATAAACGGAACGGTGGAAAGTTGCATGGCAATATATCTCGGAATGGCTATGGAAATGCCATAATAGGTAGGTATGGTGGCTGTTTTGAGGAAGGTATATGGTAGGTGTATGATACCGGCGAAAGGTGCGCGGTATTAGAGTGGCTAGCAAAGGTGGAAGGGTGAGAGTGCGTATGAACCATGTACTCAACATTAGTCATAAGGAACTCATATACTTATTGCAAAAATCTAGAAGTTATCAAAGCAAAGTATTACGTGCATCCTCCTAGGGGGATAGATTGGTAGGAAAAGACCATCGCTCGTCCCCGACCGCCACTCATAAGGAAGACAATCAATAAATAAATCATGCTCCGACTTCATCACATAACGGTTCACCATACGTGCATGCTACGGGAATCACAAACTTTAATATAAGTATTCTTTAAATTCACAACTACTCAACTAGCATGACTTTTTTTAGTATTCAACACACTCAAAAGGAAGTTTCACAAATCTTGAATACCAAGCTTATTATTATTAAGCAAATTACCATGCTATTAAGAGACTCTCAAAGTAATTTAAGTGAAGCATGAGAGATCAATAGTTTCTTTAAAACAAATACACCACCGTGCTGTAAAAGATCTAAGTGAAGCACATAGAGCAAAATTATAACACTCAAAAGATATAAGTGAAGCACATAGAGCAAAACTACATAGCTCAAAAGATATAAGTGAAGCACATAGAGCAAAACTACTTAGCTCAAAATATATAAGTGAAGCACATAGAGTATTCTATCAAATGTTAATTCATGTATGGCTCTCTCAAAAGGTGTGTACAGCAAGGATGATTGTGGCATACTAAGACACAAAGACACAAATAATACAAGACGCTCCAAGCAAAACACATATCATGTTGGTGAATAAAAATATAGCTCCAAGTAAATTAACGATGGAAGTGGACGAAAGAGGGGATGCCTTCCGGGGCTTCCCAAAGCTTTGAATTTTTGGTGTCCTTGGATTATATTGGGGGTTCCATGGGCATACCCAAGCTTAGGCTCTTGCCACTCCTTGTTCCATGATCCATCAAAAGAATTCACCCAAAACTTGAAAACTTCCCAACACAAAACTCAAAATAGAAAACTCGTGAGCTCTGTTAGCGAAAGAAAACAAAAGACCACTTCAAGGTACTGTAATTAACTCATTATTTATTTATATTGTTTCTAAACCTACTGTATTACAACTTCTCTATGTATTATAAACTATTTTACTAGCCATAGATTCATCAAAATAAGCAAACAACACACGAAAAACAGAATCTGTCAAAAACAGAACAGTCTGTAGTAATCTGTAGCTAGCGCAAGATCTGGAACCCCAAAAATTCTAAAATAAATTTCTGGACGTGATAAATTTATCTATTAACCATCTGAAAAAATAATTAACTAAATATCACTCTTCAAATAAAAATTACAGCAGTTCTCGTGAGCGCTAAAGTTTCTGTTTTTTACAGCAAGTTCAACAAGACTTTCCCCAAGTCTTCCCAACGGTTCTACTTGGCACAAACACTAATTAAACACAAAAACACAACCAAAACAGAGGCTAAATAATTTATTTATTACTAAGCAGGAGCAAAAAGCAGGGAATAAAAGTAAAATTGGGTTGCCTCCCAACAAGCGCTATCGTTTAACGCCCCTAGCTAGGCATAAAAGCGAGGATAGATCTAGGTATTGCCATCTTTGGTAGGCAATCCATAAGTGGCTCTAATGATAGTTTCATATGGTAATTTTATTTTCTTTCTTGGAAAGTGTTCCATGCCCTTTTTTAATGGAAATTGAAATCTAATATTCCCTTCCTTCATATCAATAATCGCACCAACCGTTATAACGAAAGGTCTACCAAGAATAATAGGGCAAGAAGGATTGCAATCTATATCAAGAACAATGAAATCTACGGGCACATAATTTCTATTTGCAACAATAATAACATCATTAATCCTTCCCATAGGTTTCTTAATAGTGGAATCCGCAAGATGCAAGTTTAGAGAGCAATCATCAAAATTACGGAAATCTAGTAAATCACACAAAGTCTTGGGAATAGTAGAGACACTAGCACCCAAATCACACAAAGCATAAAACTCATGATCTTTAATTTTAAATTTAATAGTTGGTTCCCACTCATCATAGAGTTTGCTAGGGATAGAAACTTTCAACTCAAGTTTTTCTTCATAAGATTGCATCAAGGCATCAACAATATGTTCGGTGAAGGCTTTATTTTAACTATAAGCATGTGGAGAATTTAGCACGGGTTGCAAGAAGGAAATACAATCAATTAAAGAGCAACTTTCATAATGAAATTCCTTTAAATCCAATATAGTGGGTTTAGCAACATCTAGATTTTTATTTCTTTCAATTCCACTTTCATCAATTTCATCATCAAGATCTAAATACTCCGAATTTTTCGAACGCCTTCTAGGTAAAGGAAGATCATATTCAGTTTCATCAAGATTTATATTGCAAAATAAAGATTTAATAGGAGACAAATCAATAACTTTTAGATCTTCATCTTGATTTTCATAGGAATTGGAAGAACACGCTTTAATAAAGGCATCTTTGGAAGCACGCATCCTAGCGGTTCTTTCCTTGCACTCATAAATGGAAATTCTCATGGCTTTGAGAGACTCATTGATATCATTCTTAGGAGGAATAGATTTAAGCTTTAAAGAATCAACCTCAAGAGAGATTCTATCAACGTTCCTAGCCAAACCATCAACTTTAAGCAATTTCTCTTCAAGCAAAGCATTAAAATTCTTTTGTGAATTCATAAACTCTTTAACACTAGTCTCAAATTCAGAGGGCATCTTATTATAATTTCTATAAGAGTTGTCGTAGGAATTCCCATAATTATTAGAAGGATTACTAGGATATGGCCTAGGATTAAAATTCCCTCTATAAGTGTTGTTACCAAAATTATTCCTACCAACAAAATTCACATCCCTAGATTCATTGTTATTCTCAATTAAAGTAGACAAAGGCATATCATTAGGATCAGAAGAAACACACTTAGTAGCAAATAATTTCATAAGTTCATCCATCTTTCCACTCAAAACATTGATTTCTTCCATCGCATGCACTTTTTTATTAGAAGATCTTTCAGTATGCCATTGAGAATAATTAACCATAATATTATCTAGGAGTTTAGTAGCATCTCCTAAAGTGATTTCCATAAAAGTGCCTCCCGCGGCCGAATCTAAAAGATTTCTAGAAGCAAAATTCAATTCGGCATAAAATTTTTGTACAGTCATCCACGAATTCAAACCATGAGTAGGGCAATTATGTATCATTAATTTCATTCTCTCCCAAGCTTGTGCAACATGTTCATGATCAAGTTTCTTAAAATTCATAATATCGTTTCTAAGAGAGATGATCTTAGTGGGAGGAAAATACTTAGAGATAAAAGCATCTTTGCACTTGTTCCATGAATCAACACTATTCTTAGGCAAAGACGAAAACCAAGCTTTAGCACGATCTCTAAGCAAAAAAGGAAATAACTTCAATTTAACGACATCATTATTGACATCTTTTTTCTTTTGCATATCACATAAGTCAACGACGCTATTCAGATGACTAGCGGCATCTTCACTAGGAAGGCCGACGAATTGATCTTTCATAACAAGATTCAACAAAGCAGTATTAATTTCACAAGATTCAGCATCGGTAAGAGGAGCAATCGGAGTGCTAAGGAAATCATTATTATTGGTATTGGTGAAGTCACACAATTTGGTAGTATCCTGAACCATCACGACAAACAAGCAATCAAGAGCAAACGGGCAAAAGAGGCAAATAGAGAGGGAGGATAGAGAGAGGGCGAATAAAACGGCAAGGGTGAAGTGGGGGAGAGGAAAACGAGAGGCAAATGGCAAATAATGTAATGCGAGAGATAGGCTTTGTGATGGGTACTTGGTATGTTGACTTTTTGCGTAGACTCCCCGGCAACGGTGCCAGAAATCCTTCTTGCTACGTCTTGAGCTTGCGTTGGTTTTCCCCGAAGAGGAAGGGATGATGCAGCAGAGTAGCGTAAGTATTTCCCTCAGATTTTGAGAACCAAGGTATCAATCCAGTAGGAGGCCACGCTCAAGTCCCTAGTACCTGCACAAAACGATAGCTACTTGCAACCAACGCGATTAGGGGTTGTCAATCCCTTCACGGTCACTTACGAGAGTGAGATCTGATAGATATAATATTTTTGGTATAAAGATGCAAAGTAAAAAGTAAAAGCAAAGTGAAAGGCAAAGCAAGATTAAAGTTATGGAGATTGATATGATGAGAATAGACCCAGGGGCCATAGGTTTCACTAGTGGCTTCTCTCAAGAGCATAAGTATTCTACGGTGGGTGAACAAATTACTGTTGAGCAATTGACAGAATTGAGCATAGTTATGAGAATATCTAGGCATGATCATGTATATAGGCATCACATCCGTGACAAGTAGACTGAAACGATTCTGCATCTACTACTATTACTCCACTCATCGACCGCTATCCAGCATGCATCTAGAGTATTAATTTAAAAAATAGAGTAACGCCTTAAGCAAGATGACATGATGTAGAGAGATAAATTCATGCAATATGAAATAAACCCCATCTTGTTATCCTGATGGCAACGATGCAATACGTGCCTTGCTGCCCCTTCTGTCACTGGGAAAGGACACCGCAAGATCGAACCCAAAGCTAAGCACTTCTCTCATGGAAAGAACTACCAATCTAGTTCGCCAAACCAAACGGATAATTCGAAGAGACTTGCAAAGATGACCAATCATACATAAAAGAATTCAGAGAAGATTCAAATATTATTCATAGATAGACTTGATCATAAACCCACAATTCATCGGTCTCAACAAACACACCGCAAAAAGAAGAAGATTACATCGAATAGATCTCCACAAGAGAGGGGGAGAACTTTGTATTGAGATTCAAAGAGAGAGAAGAAGCCATCTAGCTACTAACTATGGACCCGAAGGTCTGAGGTAAACTACTCACACTTCATCGGAGGGGCTAGGATGATGTAGAAGCCCTCCGTGATGACAGCCCTCTTCCAGCAGAGCTCCGGAACAGGCCCCAAGATGGGATCTCATGGATACAAAAAGTTGCGATGGTGGAATTAGGTTTTTGGCTCCTCTTCTGATCGTTTGGGGGTACGTAGGTATATATAGGAGGAAGGAGTACGTCGGAGGAGCACTGAGGGGCCCACGAGGCAGGGGGCGCGCCCCCACCCTCGTGACCGCCTCTTTTGTTCCTTGGCGTAGGGTCCAAGTCTCCTGGATCATGTTCGGTGAGAAAATCACCTTCCCGAAGATTTTATTCCGTTTGGACTCCATTTGATATTCTGTTTCTCCGAAACACTGAAATAGGCAAAAACATCAATTCTGGGCTGGGCCTCCGGTTAATAGGTTAGTCCCAAAAATAATATAAAAGTGGAAAATAAAGCCCGATATAGTCCAAAACAGTAGATAATATAGCAGGAGCAATCAAAAATTATAGATACGTTGGAGACGTATCAGCCCACTCCAAAACTTTGCATGTCTTTGGGTCCAATTTCCTCCCATGCGCATAGAACCAAGTCCTACACCTGGGAGGCCAGCTCAATGTAACTGGAGTGACCCCTGTATCCATCATCTCTTGCTCAGCGAGATCCCACTTAGGCCGTGCTTAGGGAGTCCTGGACTAAGGGGTCCTCGGGTGTCCGGCATGTTGGACATGGGCCGGACTATTTGGTCGTGAAGATACAAGATAGAAGACTTTCTCCCATGTCCGGATAGGACTCTCCTTTGCGTGGATGGCAAGCTAGGCAGCTGGATGTACTATTTCCTTTCTATGTAACTGACTTTGTACAACCCTAGTTCTCTGTGGTGTCTATATAAACCGGAGGGTTTAGTCCGTAGAGACAATCATAATCAGATAGGCTAGACTTCTAGGGTTTTAGCCATTATGATCTCATGGTGGATCAACTCTTGTAACCCCCATACTCATTAATATTAACCTAGCAGGACGTAAAGTTTTACCACCATCGAGAGGGCCCGAACCTGGGTAAACATTGTGTTCCCTGTCTCCTGTTACCATCGACCTCAGACCCATAGTTCGGGACCCCCTACCCGAGATCCGCCAGTTTTGACACCGACATTGGTGCTTTCATTGAGAGTTCCACTGTGATGTCGAAGTCGGGGTCGATGGATCGCCTTATGATCAAGGACAACATCACCGCCAATGGAGCCCTGGCCTTAGGCCAAACCCTCCGGTTGAGTGGCTTTATCATGACCGCCCGTTCGGCCAGTGAGCCGACGATGACTTCTCGTGTAATCAAAAATTGCCTCCGAATTGACTCCGAATACTCCAAACAGATGGATCCAACACTACTGGAATCAGACAAGGCAACACTGATTAGTACAATCACTAGGTAGTGCTGATTTTTAATTCCGTAAAGGAGAAATTACCAAAAACTGACGGAACACAATGTCGGCCACCGTCTCGCACAAGACACCGTCAACCCTCTCCTCTAGCGGGGCCTAGGCAACCGAGTACAGCTCCCAGGTCAGTGCTAGATGTGGAACCTGACCATCACCGGGCAACATGACCCACCTAGGGAAGTGTTGCCGGCAAAGCACACCAAGGACCTGGTTGGGCCTATGGGCACCAGGGGAGCGTACCCAGCCCCTGCAGTATGACAAGGCCAATGCATTAGATATTAATTTGAAGGAACATGAAGGCAAAAGGTTAAAAAATAGTAAATGCACTTACTTCAACCCTTTAGGCGCAATCAACCACCTTTGGTCGGGGGTCGTCGGCACGGGCGGGAGCTTTGTAGCACCACGCTTGTAGACCTTCTTGCCCTTCTCAACCAGCTCGTCGTCTTGTAGCTATCATCTGAAAGGGTGTCCTCGCTACCATCCTCCGGGCCACTAGCCTCCGGAGTCTCGTGGGCCGAAGACTCCGTGACCGGAGTCTTCTGGGCCGAAGACCCTGTGACCGGAGTCTTCTGGGCCGAAGACCCGTGACCGGAATCTTTTGAGACAAAGACTCTAGGAACGGACTCACGTGGGGAGAAGGATCGGTGACCCGAGTCTGGTGGGGGGAAGGATCAGCGATCGGAGACTCATGGACCGGAGTCTGAGACGGGTCCACGTCAGATGGAGCACTCCTGTGGTCGGGTGAATCAGCTGAGGGTGGCGGCGAGGAAGGCGTAACAGCCTTCCTGCCTCTCCCGCTGCCACGTCCACCTCTAGGAGGCTTCTTCATCCTCCCCGACCTCTCCCAGCCACAGAAGAAGCGCCCGCCGTAGTTGTCTCCATACTGTCTACTGCTACCTCTTGAGCACTGCATTGGTTTTCCCCAAAGAGGAAGGGATGATGCAGCAAAGTCGCGTAAGTATTTCCCTCAGTTTTTGAGAACCAAGGTATCAATCCAGTAGGAGGCCACGCTCAAGTCCCTAGTACCTGCACAAAACGATAGCTACTCGCAATCAACACGATTAGGGGTTGTCAATCCCTTCACGATCACTTACAAGAGTGAGATCTGATAGATATAATATTTTTGGTATTTTTGGTATAAAGATGCAAAGTAAAAAGTAAAAGCAAAGTAAAAGGCAAAGCAAGATTAAAGTGATGGAGATTGATATGATGAGAATAGACCCGGGGGCCATAGGTTTCACTAGTGGCTTCTCTCAAGAGCATAAGTATTCTATGGTGGGTGAACAAATTACTAATGAAAACGAGAGGCAAATGGCAAATAATGTAATGCGAGAGATAGGTATTGTGATGGGTACTTGGTATGTTGACTTTTTGCGTAGACTCCCTGGCAACGGTGCCAGAAATCCTTCTTGCTACGTCTTGAGCTTGTGTTGGTTTTCCCCGAAGAGGAAGGGATGATGCAGCAGAGTAGCGTAAGTATTTCCCTCAGTTTTTGAGAACCAAGGTATCAATCCAGTAGGAGGCTATGCGCGAGTCCCTTGTACCTGCACAAAACAAATAACTCCTCGCAACCAACGCGATAAGGGGTTGTCAATCCCTTCACTGTCACTTACGAGAGTGAGATCTGATAGATATGATAAGATAATATTTTTGGTATTTTTGTGATAAAGCTGCAAAGTAAACTAAAAGAAAAGGAAATAACTAAGTATTGGAAGATTAATTTGATGAAGATAGACCCAGGGGCCATAGGTTTCACTAGTGGCTTCTCTCCAGAGCATAGGTATTTTACGGTGGGTGAACGAATTACTGTTGAGCAATTGACAGAATTGAGCATAGTTATGAGAATATCTAGGTATGATCATATATATATAGGCATCACGTCCGAGACAAGTAGACCGACTCCTGCCTACATCTACTACTATTACTCCACTCATCGACCGCTATCCAGCATGCATCTAGAGTATTAAGTTCATGAAAACAGAGTAACGCCTTAAGCAAGATGACATGATGTAGAGGGATAAACTCATGCAATATGATGAAAATCCCATCTTGTTATCCTCGATGGCAACAATACAATACGTGCCTTGCTGCCCCTACTGTCACTGGGAAAGGACACTGCAAGATTGAACCCAAAGCTAAGCACTTCTCCCATTGCAAGAAAGATCAATCTAGTAGGCCAAACCAAACTGATAATTCGAAGAGACTTTCAAAGATAACCAATCATACATAAAAGAATTCAGAGGAGGTTCAAATATTGTTCATAGATAATCTTGATCATAAACCCACAATTCATTGGTCTCAACAAACACACCGCAAAAAGTAGATTGCACCGCAAAAAGAAGATTACATCAAATATATCTCCACAAGAGAGGGGGAGAAAATTGTATTGAGATCCAAAAAGAGAGAAGAAGCCATCTAGCTAATAACTATGGACCTGAAGGTCTGAGGTAAACTACTCACACTTCATCGGAGAGGCTATGGTGTTGATGTAGAAGCCCTCCGTGATGGATACCCCCTCTGGCGGAGCTCCGGAACAGGCCCCAAGATGGGATCTCGTGGATACAGAAAGTTGCGGCGGTGGAATTAGGGTTTTGGCTCCGTATCTGATCGTTTGGGGGTACGTAGGTATATATAGGAGGAAGGAGTACATCGGTGGATCAACAGGGGCCCACGAGGGTGTAGGGCGCGCCTGGGGGGAGGGGGGGTAGGCGCCCCCTACCTTGTGGCCTCCTCCTTTGTTTCTTGACGTAGGGTCCAAGTCTGCTGGATCATGTTCGGTGTGAAAATCACGTTCCCGAAGGTTTCATTCCGTTTGGACTCCATTTGATATTCCTTTTCTTCGAAACCCTAAAATAGGCAAAAATAGCAATTCTGGGCTGGGCATCCGGTTAATAGGTTAGTCCCAAAAATAATATAAAAGTGGATAATAAAGCCCAATAATGTCCAAAACAGTAGATAATATGGCATGGAGCAATCAAAAATTATAGATACATTGGAGGCGTATCAAGCATCTCCAAGCTTAATTCATGCTCGTCCTCGAGTAGGTAAATGATAAAAAAAGATAATTTTTGATGTGGAGTGCTACTTGGCATAATTTTAATGTAACTCTTCTTAATTGTGGTATGAATATTCAGATCCGAAAGATTCAAGATAAAAGTTTAATATTGACATAAAAATAACAATACTTCAAGCATACTAACAAAGCAATCATGTCTTCCCAAAATAACATGGCCAAAGAAAGTTATCCCTACAAAATCATATAGTCTGGCTATGCTCTATCTTCACCACACAAAATATTTAAATCATGCACAACCCCGATGACAAGCCAAGCAATTGTTTCATACTTTTGACATTCTCAAACTTTTACAATCTTCACGCAATACATGAGCGTGAGCCATGGATATAACACTATATGTGGAATAGAATGGTGGTTGTGGAGAAGAAAAAAAAGGGAGAATATAGTCTCACATCAACTAGGCGTATCAATGGGCTATGGAGATGCCCATCAATAGATATCAATGTGAGTGAGTAGGGATTCCATGCAACGGATGCACTAGAGCTATAAGTATATGAAAGCTCAATAAAATAAACTAGGTGGGTGTGCATCCAACTTGCTTGCTCATGAAGACCTAGGGAATTTTGAGGAAGCCCATCATTGGAATATACAAGCCAAGTTCTACAATGAAAAATCCCCACTAGTATATGAAAGTGACGAAATGAGAGACTCTCTATCATGAATATCATGGTGCTACTTTGAAGCACAAGTGTGGTAAAAGATAATAACATTGTCCCTTCTCTCTTTTTCTCTCATTTTTTTATTTGGGCCTTTTATCTTTTTTGGCCTCTTTTTTTTCTTCCGGAGTCTCATCCCGACTTGTGGGGGAATCATAGTCTCCATCATCCTTTCCTCACTGGGACAATGCTCTAATAATGATGATCATCACACTTTTATTTTCTTACAACTCAACAATTACAACTCGATACTTAGAACAAGATATGACTCCATATGAATGCCTCCGGCGGTGTACCGGGATATGCAATGAATCAAGAGTGACATGTATGAAAGAATTATGAATGGTGGCTTTGCCACAAATACGATGTCAACTACATGATCATGCTAAGCATTATGACAATGATGGAGTGTGTCATAATAAACGGGATGGTGGAAAGTTGCATGGCAATATATCTCGAAATGGCTATGGAAATGCCATAATAGGTAGGTATGGTGGCTGTTTTGAGGAAGGTATATGGTGGGTGTATGATACCGGCGAAAGGTGCACGGTATTAGAGATGCTAGCAATGGTGGAAGGAAGAAAAGTGCATATAATCCATGGACTCAACATTAGTCATAAAGAACTCATATACTTATTGCAAAAATCTACAAGTTATCAAAGCAAAGTATTACGCGCATGCTCTTAGGGGGATAGATTGGTAGGAAAAGACCATCGCTCGTCCCCGACAACCACTCATAAGGAAGACAATCGAAAAAATAAATCGTGCTCCGACTTCATCACATAACGGTTCACCATACGTGCATGCTAGGGGAATCACATACTTTAACACAAGTATTTCTCAAATTCACAACTACTCAACTAGCGCAACTTTAATATCACCATCTTCATATCTCAAAACAATTATCAAATATCAAACTTCTCATAGTATTCAACACACTCATAAGAAAGTTTTTTATTCTTTAATTACCAAGCATATTAGGATTATTTAAGCAAATTACCATGCTATTTAAGACTCTCAAAATAATCTAAGTGAAGCATGAGAGATCAATAGTTTCTATAAAACAAATCCACCATTGTGCTCTAAAAAATATAAGTGAAGTACTAGAGCAAAACTATATAACTCAAATGATATAAGCGAAGCACATAGAGTATTCTAACAAATTCCAAATCCTGTATGGCTCTCTCAAAAGGTGTGTACAGCAAGGATGATTGTGGTAAACTAAAAAGCAAAGACTCAAATCATACAAGACGCTCCAAGCAAAACACATATCATGTGGTGAATAAAAATATAGCTCCAAGTAAATTAACGATGGAAGTGGACGAAAGAGGGGATGCCTTCCGGGGCTTCCCAAAGCTTTGAATTTTTGGTGTCCTTGGATTATATTGGGGGTTCCATGGGCATACCCAAGCTTAGGCTCTTGCCACTCCTTGTTCGATAATCCATCAAATCTTTACCCAAAACTTGAAAACTTCACAACACAAAACTCAAAGTAGAAAATCTCGTGAGCTCCGTTAGCGAAAGAAAACAAAAGACCACTTCAAGGTACTGTAACGAACTCATTCTTTATTTTTGTTGGTGTTAAGCCTACTGTATTCCAACCTCTCTATGGTTTATAAACTATTTTACTAGCCATAGATTCATCAAAATAAGCAAACAACACACGAAAAACAGAATCTGTCAAAAACAGAACAGTCTGTAGTAATCTGTAGCTAGCGCAAGATCTGGAACCCAAAAAATTCTAAAATAAATTGCTGGACGTGAGGAATTTATCTATTAATCATCTTCAAAAATAATTAACTAAATATCACTTTTCAAATAAAAATGGCAGCAGTTCTCGTGAGCGCTAAAGTTTCTGTTTTTTACAGCAAGATTAACAAGACTTTCCCCAAGTCTTCCCAACGGTTCTACTTGGCACAAACACTAATTAAACACAAAAAAACACAACCAAAACAGAGGCTAGATAAATTATTTATTTAATAACAGCAAGTATAAATATTGGGTTGACTCCCAACAAGTGTGTCGGTGTACTAAAGTAGGGGTACCTTAGTATCCCGAACTTGTGCACGGGCAGTCGCAGCGACCCGCGGCAAGGCTTGCCGGGCGACCGCCAAGACCCTCCGTGGTTCCTTTGGGGCCATTCAAGAACAAAGTATCCAAGAGCAAAACAAGGCCCCGGCAAGAGGAGCTTGCCGGGAAAGAGACAAGACCCCGGCAAGAGGAGCTTGTCGGGAAGAAAACAAGGCCCCGGCAAGAGGAGCTTGCCGGGAAGGAGACGAGGCCCCGGCAAGAGGAGCTTGCCGGGAAGACAACCAAAGCGTCTCAAGAAGCTCACTGCGGCGCACCACGCGTCCCGACAAGAACCGGTGAGCGACAAGCTCCCGGACGCGACAAGGCAACATCCGCGGCAAGACGCTTGCCGCGGCAAGCTACCACCCCGCAGCCCGCGCTCCAGCTCACCCAGCAACGTGTCGCTCTGGGACTGCTCCTGGCGTACGTGGCGGGAGGCTGTGCAGCCGGGGGCATGCGGTGGCAAGCAAGCGCTGACAAGATAGCCATCGTGGCAAACGGTGGCGTTCCTAGCGGTCCCTCTCTGTGCCGTCTAGGTGACACAGACAGGCATTTAATGCCCTTGTCCCCTGCCGTCAGGGTTAGGTATGATACGACCGTTGTAGGCGGTGGACCAACTACCACCCCTTTTACATTTTTACCCCCACTTCTGTTGCCACCTGTCGGTGACCCCTTAGACATATAAAAGGAGGCCCATGTGCAACAAAGGGGGGGACGGCCATTCTCACGCTCGGTCTCGCCAGCTGCTTGAGTGTACTGTAGCACTCATCGCTCCCGAGCAAGAACTCAATACAACCACCAAAGCAGGAGTAGGGTTTTACGCATCCGTGCGGCCCGAACCTAGGTAAATCGATCGTCTCGCTCGTGCGTTCGCCTCGATCTGCTCTTTGTGCATCCACCGCCCCCTGCCGAACCGAAAGGGGCTCGGTCCGCCGATCCCCATAGGTGTACGTGGGATCAGCAACCCCCGACATCTTTGGCGCGCCAGGTAGGGGGGTGCATCGAGGTTGTGCGAACCTGATCCGGCGTTTGCACGAGCCGAATTTTCATCGTCTTCATCAACATGCCGCCGAAGAAGAAGATTTCGGAGGCAGCTGCTCTGTCTGCGCCGAGCCCGCCGTCGCCAGAGCGAACGGCTGGAGGAGTAGGCGCCGGCGGAAGAACGGGCGCCGACGGGGAGACCCATGGCGCTGCCAGGTCCAAGGACCAGGCTGCGCCGCACGTCGGCGGCCTGGTCGCCTCCCACAACGACCGTGCGCACTCCAAGACCTCGGCGTCCGTACACGCACCGCGCCCGTCCCATGAGGCGCGGGACCAGCAGCGTCATGGTACCCACGGTACCATCCGTCTGTTGGGCCAAGATCAAGCTGGCGGATCCCGGGGTGCTCAGGACCAGCATGCACACCAACATGCTGGCGCGACCGTGGCGCGGTCGCTTGGACGAGATGTTGCTCCTTCTAACACAGTTAGAAGTCCGAGCATATCTCGCTCCTCGCACTGTTCGCTGCCACCGCCCACCACTCCGGCGGAAGCGTTGGCACGTGCCCAGGTGCTCCTAGACTACCCTCCAGCGCCAGAGAAGATCGATGACTGGAGGGCCACTATCCAGAGCCTCATCGGCTTCGCCAACGGTGATGACCCACGACAGCCGAGTGCGTCGCTGCCGCGGCAAGTCAGCCAGGCGCGAGCCGGTGGCGACAAGACCGGCGAGGGTGCAACCACTGTGCACTCTCCGCCCCGAAGGCCAAGATCGCTGACTCGCCGGATCCACCTCGACAGCTACTCCACCGCGTCGTCAGATCCACAAGCTCGTCGCGATCAACGCCAAGTTCTTCATGAGAGACAGCAAGAAGACGCTCGAACACGCATCGAGCGCCGAAGAGAAGCGTGGCGTCAATCAGACCTGCGCGCTGGGCCCTCTGTTGACATGCATGCACCCGGAGAGCCAGGTAACTTGCCGTACACGGCAGGCTGTCCTACGTTTACCCGTGAGCTGCGGCATGTCCAGTGGCCCAACCAGAAGCACTTCAAGCCAGACGTACCGGAGAAGTACGACGGCAAGTCGCACCCGTCCGAGTTCCTCAGCATCTACACCATTGCGGTGCAAGCTGCCGAGGGGGCGAGACGACAAGGTCCTTGCCAACTACTTCCCGCTCGTGCCCAAGCCTGAAGTCAGATCCTGGCTCATGCACTTTCCGGACAACTCCATATCCTCTTGGGCGGATTTGTGCCATCAGTTTGTCGGCGCCTTTACAGGCGGCCACAAACCACATGGCCAAGAGAGTGACCTCCACCTGCTTGCCCAGAAGGAAGGAGAACCCCTGCGCAAGTATATCCAGAGATTCAGCCGCGTGCAGTGCAACATCCCAGACATCCACCCTGTTGCGGTTATCAGTGTGTTCCATCAGAACGTGTGTAATCGCAGGATGCGGGAGGAGATGGCAATGAGCAGGATCAGGGACGTCAGCGAGCTATACGCCCGGGCCGACAAGTGTGCACGCGCTGAAGAAGGGAGGAAACTCCCCGGAGAAGATGCTGGAGCAGGGGGATCTGACAGCGACGATGCCGCCCCGGCAAGGAAAAACCGGAGGCGCAACAGGAAGAAGAGCGGCAAAGAGGTACTAGTCGTTGAGCAGTACGGCGATGACGGAGCCACCAAGCAAGCCAAAGTTGGTAGCTCCGGGAAGAGGTTGCCGCATGCACCAACTGCCAAGCTGTGGCGGCCGCCAACAAGCAGTACTGCAAGATTCACCGCACCAAGGGCCATGATCTCCATAACTGCAAGAGGGTCGAGCAGCTTGTCCAGCAACAAAAAGCTAAGTACGAGCGGCGCGACAAGGAGAGAGCCAAAGGAGGCGGTGGAGAAGCCGGCAAGAAGCGCGCTGGCCAGGGAGGAAGCCGCGGCAAGGCCAAGCAGCGGCAAGGAGACAGACCTCCCCGCGGCCGCGACAAGGACGAAGACGAAGACGACGACGAAGACATGGGTGATGTTGAGAACAGCGAGCAGGAGTTTCAGAAGGCTACAGAAGTCTTGTGTGTTGACGGTGGCGCTTCTCTGCATACTTCCCACCGCCAACTCAAACAGTGGCTCCGGGAAGTTAATGCGGCAGAGCCGCCTGTCGAATCACGCAAGCTTCTGAAGTGGTCTAGCACGCCTATCGTTTTTGACATTGATGACCACCCTGATCGCACAACTGCGGTTGGGTGCTTGCCGTTGTTGGTTTCGCCAACAATCCGCAACCTCAAGGTCACCAAGATGCTAGTTGACGGCGGGGCCGGCTTAAATCTGATCTCCTCCGCTGTGCTCCAAAAACTCCAGATCCCGGACAGCGAGCTCGAAGAGACCGGTACATTCCAAGGAATTAACCCGGGAAGGAGCAAGCCGAAAGGGAAGGTCACGTTGCCGGTGACATTTGGCAGCGAGCTGAATTTCAAAACGGAAAGGGTCGCCTTTGACGTTGCTGATTTCCCATTGCCTTACAATGGGATACTTGGCCGTCCAGCGCTCGCCAAGTTCATGGCAGCCTCTCACTATGCATACAACATGCTCAAGATGTCAGGCCCGATAAGCGTCATCTCTGTCCCTGGCGACAAGAAGGATGCCCTTATCTGCGCCGACAAGATCTACCGGGAAGCAGCTGCCACGACAGACCGCGAGACACTAGCCGCTGAAGCTCCCGGGGGGAAGAAGAAGACCAAGTCCGGCAAGAGCTCTGATGCCCACTCCGGCAAGCGCGCCTCTTCGGAGTGCTGCGCAAGGCGAATGGGAAATGGAGGCTTTGTATTGACTTTACTGATGTTAATAAAGCTTGTCCCAAAGATCCATTTCCCTTGCCGCACATTGACCAGATTGTTGACTCCACAGCCGGATGTGAGTTGCTTTCATTTCTTGACGCATATTCAGGATACCATCAGATCTTCATGGCAGAAGAGGATGAGGAGAAGACCGCATTCATTACTCCATGTGGCACATACTGTTTCGTACGGATGCCTTTCGGATTAAAGAATGCTGGTTCAACATTTGCCAGAGTGGTCCATATCGCTTTGAAGCCACAGATACACAGAAATGTAGAAGCTTACATGGATGATATAGTGGTCAAGGGCAAAGACAGGGCAACTCTGATCCAAGACTTAGAAGAGACTTTTGCAAATCTGCGCAAGGTCAACCTCAAGCTCAACCCCGAGAAGTGTGTGTTTGGAGTCCCTTCCGGCAAACTTCTCGGGTTCTTTGTGTCTCAGCGGGGAGTCGAAGCTAATCCCGACAAGATCAAGGCCATTGAGCAGATAGAAGCACCAAAGCGCGTCAAGGATGTACGGAAGCTTGCCGGCTGTGTAGCTGCCCTCAGCAGGTTTATCTCTCGGTCTGCTGAGCGTGTCCTGCCGTTTTTCAAAATTTTGAAAAGGGCAGGTCCAATGAAATGGACTCCGGAAGCGGAGGCTGCGCTGCAAGACTTGAGGAGATACATGTCCTCCACCCCAACACTTGTCGCACCTAAACCACAAGAGAAGTTGCTGCTGTACATAGCGGCAACCAATCAAGTGGTTAGTGCTGCGTTAGTAGCGGAGAGGGAGGCCGATGACGAGCCAGCGACCACGGCAAGCACATCCAGCGACAAGCAGGGGGCTTCCCCGACAAGCTCTGGTCCCGACAAGGATGGATCTGCGCAGATGCAAGAGGAGGTACAGAAGAAAATGGTGCAGCGCCCAGTTTACTTTGTCAGCTCCCTTTTACAGGGGGCTAGGTCAAGGTACTCTGGTGTGCAGAAGCTGCTTTTCGGCCTTCTCATGGCCTCGAGAAAGCTGCGCCATTACTTCCAAGCACACGAGATCACAGTTGTCACTCGCTTTCCGCTGAAGAGGATATTGCAAAACCCAGAAGCAACAGGCAGGATTGTCGAGTGGGCACTGGAACTGTCAAGCTTTGGCCTCAAGTTTGAGAGTACATCAACAATCCAGAGCAGAGCATTGGTAGAGTTCATAGCAGAGTGGACGCCAACTCCAGACGAAGAAATTCCGGAGACGAGCATCCCCGCCAAGGAAGCAAACAAAGAGTGGCTCATGTACTTTGACGGTGCCTTCTCGCTGCAAGGTGCCGGTGCTGGTGTGCTGCTTGTCGCACCCACCGGAGAGCACCTCAAGTACGTAGTCCAGATGCACTTTCCCAAGGAGCAAGCGACAAACAATACTGTAGAGTATGAAGGCTTGCTTGCCGGTCTCAGGATCACGGTAGAACTTGGGATTAAGAAGCTCATTGTCAGGGGTGACTCGCAGCTTGTCGTCCGCCAAGTGAACAAGGTTTACCAGAGTCCGTTGATGGAAGCTTACGTTGATGAAGTGAGGAAGCTAGAAGAGCGCTTTGACGGCCTGCAAATGGAACATGTTCCAAGAGCTGGGAACGACATTGCCGATGGCCTGTCGAAGTGCACTGCACTTAAATTACCTATGGAACCAGGGATTTTTGTGCTCAAGCTGACTCAGCCGTCCGTAACACCATCAACTAGACAGAGCAAGAAGAGGAATTTGATTTCTGGTGACTATCTTCTGGCAGAGCTTCCCGAAGCCGCCACCAAGAAGGTCCCCAAGATTGACGCCAAGAATGCTGAGGAGCAGTCTGCTCCGGCAAGCCCCAGGGTTTGTTCCGTTGAGGCAGATTCTCCCGGCAAGTTTTGCTCCGGCAAGCTTGCTGGGGAACGTCAAGCTCCGGCAGAGCCACGGGCTCTTGCCGTAGAAGCGGACGTTCCCGCAGTAGCAGATGTGCCTTTAGTCCTTGTTGTCGAGCCACAGGCTCCAACATGGGTGCAGCAGATTGTCCGTTTCCTTCAGACAGGAGAGCTTCCCGAGGAACCAGAAGAAGCGGAAAAAGTAGCCCGGCAGTCTAGTATGTACCAGTTTGTCGACAACACACTGTGCAGAAGAAGACTCAACGGTGTGAAATTGAAGTGTATTCCTCGGGAAGATGAACAGAAGCTGTTGGCAGAGATACATGGAGGCATATGTGGTCACCACATTGGCGCGAGAGCACTTGTCTGAAAAGCATTCCGGCAAGGCTTCTTCTGGCCGACAGCCCTCCAGGATGCAACTGCACAAGTAACCAAGTGTGAAGCGTGCCAGTTCCATTCCAAGCAGATACACCAGCCAGCTCAAGCTCTCCAGACGATCCCTTTATCCTGGCCATTTTCGGTCTGGGGGCTCGACATCCTCGGCCCCTTCCCCCGAGCAGTCGAGGGCTTTGAGTACTTGTACGTTGCAATCAACAAGTTCACAAAGTGGCCGGAAGTGGAACCAGTGAGGAAGGTGACGGCGCAGTCCGCGGTCAAGTTCTTCAGGTCGATTGTTTGCCGTTTCGGAATCCCTAACAGGATAATCACCGACAATGGTACACAATTTACGAGCCGCACCTTCATGCAGTACGTCCAAGATCTTGGCGCCAAGGTCTGCTTCGCTTCCGTTGCTCACCCGAGAAGCAACGGCCAAGTAGAGAGGGCAAATGCTGAAGTGCTGCGCGAGCTCAAGATCAGGACCTTCGACAGGCTGCGCAAGTGCGGACGCAACTGGATCGAGGAGCTGCCGGTGGTTCTTTGGTCGATCAGGACGACACCAAATTGAGCCACTAGCCAGACACCCTTCGCTCTAGTCTATGGAGCGGAGGCAGTTATCCCCACGGAACACGTATACGGGTCACCTCGAGTGCTCGCTTATGATGAGCTTGAGCAAGAGCAGCTGCGGCAAGATGACGCGCTGCTCCTTGAGGAAGATCGTCTTCAGGCTGCTGTGCGAGCTGCTCGCTACCAGCAAGCTTTGCGCCGCTATCATAGCCGCAGAGTTAACGCCAGAAGTCTCGAGGAAGGCGACCTTGTTCTTCGGCGCATTCAGTCCGCCAAGAATTCCAACAAGTTGACGCCGAAGTGGGAAGGCCCTTACCGGGTGAAACGAGTCACCAGGCCCGGCGCTGTTCGCCTGGAGACCGAAGATGGATTACTAGTGAGCAACTCCTGGAATATCGAGCATGTTCGTAAGTTTTACCCGTAAGGCGCGGTTGTCGGACCCTATCCGGCAACCACCCTTTTGTACAAGTCTTGCCGTTGTTGCATGTAATCCTTTGTACAAAGCCAGGCGCAGACCCTGAGCACAAGTAAATGAAGTGCTGGCGCCCAGAGTTATAGCATGCATGCTAGGTCGAGTCAGGTCCTTGGTTAGGGTTGATAGTGCTTAACAGCGGCTAACCCCTAACTTAGAGGTCGACTGTGTGTCCCTTTGCCTTTCTTTCGTTTCCTTTGGTTCGTAGGGCTCGCATATCCTTGCCGGACCGCCTGGGACGAAAAGGAGAAGAAGGACGTGCCGGCGTATGGACCCCGGCAAGCCAGTGTTGCCGGGGGCTGCAAGTACCAAGGTTCACCCACGGCAAGGTAGAGTTGCCGGGGGCTGCAATCTCAGATAAGTCTTTCATCCCCCTTTATGCATTCTCTTATGGACTGGGGAATACGAAACCTCGTTTCTTCCCGAAAACTACCATGCTCCCTTAGCTCTAGGCCATGGGGCTCGTTCCTGGGGCCAAGTTTGGTCGTAGTCGCGGCAGCAAAGGGAGGAAACGAGGGGCCACACCCGCCTCGTCCCTGCCTCCGCCAAAAGCGTGAGAAAGGTCGAGCGGCGTGGGAAGACGGCACGGCTTGTTGCCGGGGAAGAAGTGTCTATCTGAAAGATACCAAGGAACTGCTCCTTGGCGTGGGTTATACCGCGAGACAAATAACCCGGCAAACATCCCCTTTTCATTAAAAAAACATTCCACGCAGGTACAGTCCATAGAGGATGAAAAACATGAAAGAGAGGATTACAAGTTTTGAATGCAACTAAGGCCCGAAGGCTTACAAATTAAAAAGATAAGATTCCCGTAATCCTTTTCTTGTCCCTCTCTTCAGGAGGTAGGTCAAGGAGGCGAGAAGGGCAAAAGGGGCGCCTAGGCGAGCTACGGGTGCCAGAAGACACCAAGAGAACATCCCGGGGGCCGTCAAGGCTGGACGGTGATGGCGGCGCCGGAAGCGGGGCTCGAAGACGAGGCGGCAGGACGTCAGCACGCTGTCGAGGGCACCACACCCTCGTACTCCGGCTTGACGGCCTCGCCGCCAGCCCTCTTCCTCTTCCGCAGCCTCCCTACGCCAGCCGCCCAAGGAGACGACCCCGGGGAGTTCAAGGAGCCGGCGACATGGATGATGGGGTCGCCGGTGCCGCACGGAGCGGCGCCCGACACCTAGTCGGACCCGTCGTCCTGCCGCCCGCTACCCTCGTCGTCGTTGTCGCTCCCCTCCTTGTCACTCTCGCTCGAGGAGGGGCCTTTGCTATCGGAGGAGCTGTCCACACAGCACTTCGCCTGAGTGCCCAAGCACCCGAAGACCTTGACGGAGAGGAGATCGCCCTCCACCAACTTGAAAAGGAGGGTGAGCCCCTCCGTCAAGCTGTGGATACGGGCGAACGTCTTCCACCCTCGACCAAGATACATCACACTGGGGGCTGGGACTTCAACGCGGACTCGCGTGCCGCTGATCCCATAGCCCCTCATGTGCAGCCTCAGCGTCTCGGGCGGATCCAACTCCATCACGCCCGCCAACGGAGCTGGGAGTCGGAGTCGACGACGCGGCGCCTGGCGCAGCCTGACAAAGAACTCGCGGGGGTCGTCCCCAACATGGACCCCCGTGGGAAGAGGAGCCGCTGGCAGAGGCGAGGCCGACGCGCCGCCCCGTCCACCTCTTCCTCGAGCGCCGCGGCCTCGTCCTTGACCGCGTCCACGACCTCGCCCCCTCCCTCTTCCCCTTACGGCTGGCTCTGCCACCACGGGTGCGGGAGAGGGAGGGATGCGCTGTCTGGCGGCGACCCTCGCCGCCACTGACGAAGGACCAGGGTTCCCTTTCTCCATGGCGAATGAGGGGAAGGGGAGCAGAAAGTGAAGGAAGAAGAAGATGAGAGAATGCGGGCTTCCGTCCTCCCCTCCCACTCTTTATAAAGGAGCGAGGTGGGGGCTCGGCCGCCCCGCTCAGCGAATCAGGACGCGGGAAGGCAGGGAGCTGGGGGCCGACCCGCTGCCTCGACCCACGACGGCCCCGTTTCCCGCCTCCGCCGTCCGTGACCCCAGGTTAATGGGAGCCGCGTGGAAGGCGTGCATAACCGAGGCGACGGATGGGGCGGCCTCTCCCCACCCCGTGATCGTGGGGAGTGGGCACCTCAAAAACCGCCCACGATCTCTCCCATGATGCCGCGTTTGACGCGTGCCGTGCGGGGAGGGCGCGGTGGATGCGGAGTGAGTTATGGCGTGACCTAGGCCGCACGTGCCCGTGCACTGTTTAGGGCCTGGCCCAACAGCGCTCGGCACCGTGTATGGCCTAGGCCCGGGGGCTCCTGTCGGTGTACTAAAGTAGGGGTACCTTAGTATCCCGAACTTGTGCACGGGCAGTCGCAGCGACCCGCGGCAAGGCTTGCCGGGCGACTGCCAAGACCCTCCGTGGTTCCTTTGGGGCCATTCAAGAACAAAGTATCCAAGAGCAAAACAAGGCCCCGGCAAGAGGAGCTTGCCGGGAAAGAGACAAGACCCCGGCAAGAGGAGCTTGCCGGGAAGAAAACAAGGCCCCGGCAAGAGGAGCTTGCCGGGAAGGAGACGAGGCCCCGGCAAGAGGAGCTTGCCGGGAAGACAACCAAAGCGTCTCAAGAAGCTCGCTGCGGCGCACCATGCGTCCCGACAAGTCCCGGTGAGCGACAAGCTCCCGGACGCGACAAGGCAACATCCGCGACAAGACGCTTGCCGCGGCAAGCTACTACCCCGCAGCCCGCGCTCCAGCTCACCCAGCAACGTGTCGCTCTAGGACTGCTCCTGGCGTACGTGGCGGCAGGCTGTGCAGCCGGGGGCATGCGGTGGCAAGCAAGCGCTGACAAGATAGCCATCGTGGCAAACGGTGGCGTTCCTAGCGGTCCCTCTCTGTGCCGTCTAGGTGACACAGACAGGCATTTAATGCCCTTGTCCCCTGCCGTCAGGGTTAGGTATGATACGACCGTTGTAGGCGGTGGAGCCAACTACCACCCCTTTTACATTTTTACCCCCCACTTCTGTTGCCACCTGTCGGTGACCCCTTAGACATATAAAAGGAGGCCCATGCGCAACAGAGGGGGGCGGCCATTCTCATGCTCGGTCTCGCCAGCTGCTTGACTGTACTATAGCACTCATCGCTCCCGAGCAAGAACTCAATACAACCACCAAAGCAGGAGTAGGGTTTTACGCATCCGTGCGGCCCGAACCTAGGTAAATCGATCGTCTCGCTCGTGCGTTCGCCTCGATCTGCTCTTTGTGCATCCACCGCCCCCTGCCGAACCGAAAGGGGCTCGGTCCGCCGATCCCCATAGGTGTACGTGGGATCAGCAACCCCCGACAAAGTGCTTTTCTTTAAAGCCTTATAGCTAGGCATAATATTTCAATGATGCTCACATGAAAGACAAGAATTGAAGCACAAAGAGAGCATCATAAAACATGTGACAAACACATTTAAGTCTAACATATTTTCTATGCATATGCATCTTATAGGAAAACAAATTATCAAGGAAAGCAAAAAAATAGCATATGCAAGGAGTTAGAAAGAAACAATAGCAATCTCAACATAACGAGGGGTAATTTAGTAACATGAAAATTTCTACCACCATATTTTACTCTCTCATAATAATTATATTTAGGACCATAAGAAAATTAAACAAAATCACATAAAGTATTTTCAACATGATCCACATGCATGCAAAGTTGACACTCTTCCAAAATAGTGGGATTAACATTAACTAAAGTCATGATCTCTCCAAACCCTCTTTTATCAAAAATTTCATGAGATTGAACATTCTCCAAATATGTGGGATCTAAAGTTGACGCTCTTCCAAACCCACTTTAAATAATATTGGAAACACTATTATCAATCTCATATTCATCATGGGGCTTAACTAAATTTCAAGATTATAAGAAGAATCACCCCAATCATGATCATTGCAACAAGTAGAGGTCATAGAAAAACTAGCATCCCCAAGCTTAGGGTTTTGCATATTATTAGCACAATTTATATCAATGGAATTTATACTATCATCATTGCAATCATTCTTTTTATTCAAAGATCCATCAGGAATCACTCCATAAGGTACTTTATCACAATTTTCAGATTCACGAATTTCAAGCAAAACATCATAAAGATAATGTAGTGCGCAAAACTCACTAGCAACTGGTTCATTATAATTGGATCTCTTAAAAAGATTAGCAAGCGGATGAGGATTGATAGATCTTAGGTTCTTTGTTTAGTAATAAATAAACAATTATTCCAACTAAACTAGCAAACGAGCCAAGTAAGACATCAAAGCAAATGGAAAGACGAACAGAAGAAGGGCGAATAAAACGGCAAGGGTGAAGTGGGGGAGAGGAAAACGAGAGACAAATGGCAAATAATGTAATGCGGGAGATAAGGGTTTGTGATGGATACTTGGTATGTTTGACTTTTGCGTAGACCTCCCCGGCAACGGCGCCAGAAATCCTTCTTGCTACCTCTTGAGCACTGTGTTGGTTTTCCCCAAAGAGGAAGGGGTGATGCAGCAAAGTAGCGTAAGTATTTCCCTCAGTTTTTGAGAACCAAGGTATCAATCCAGTAGGAGGCTACGCGCGAGTCCCTCGTACCTGCACAAAACAAATAACTCCTCGCAACCAACGCGATAAGGGGTTGTCAATCCCTTCACGGTCACTTCCGAGAGTGAGATCTGATAGATATGATAAGATAATATTTTTGGTATTTTTTTGATAAAGATGCAAAGTAAAAAAGCAAAGGAAATAACTAAGTATTGGAAGATTAATATGATGAAGATAGACCAGGGGGGCATAGGTTTCACTAGTGGCTTCTCTCAAGAGCATAGGTATTTTACGGTGGGTGAACGAATTACTGTTGAGCAATTGATAGAATTGAGCATAGTTATGAGAATATCTAGGTATGATCATATATATAGGCATCACGTCCGAGACAAGTAGACCGACTCCTGCCTGCATCTACTACTATTACTCCACTCATCGACCGCTATCCAGCATGCATCTAGAGTATTAAGTTCATGAAAACAGAGTAATGCCTTAAGCAAGATGACATGATGTAGAGGGATAAACTCATGCAATATGATGAAAACCCCATCTTGTTATCCTCGATGGCAACTATACAATACGTGCCTTGCCGCCCCTACTGTCACTAGAAAAGGACACCGCAAGATTGAACCCAAAGCTAAGCACTTCTCCCATTGCAAGAAAGATCAATCTAGTAGGCCAAACCAAACTGATAATTTGAAGAGACTTGCAAAGATAACCAATCATACATAAAAGAATTCAGAGGAGATTCAAATATTGTTCATAGATAATCTTGATCAAATTCATCGGTCTCAACAAACACACCGCAAAAATAAGATTACATCGAATAGATCTCCACAAGAGAGGGGAGAACAGTGTATTGAGATCCAAAAAGAGAGAAGAAGCCATCTAGCTAATAACTATGGACCCGAAGGTCCGAGGTAAACTACTCACACTTCATCGGAGAGGCTATGGTGTTGATGTAAAAGCCCTCCGTGATGGATACCCCCTCCGGCGGAGCTCCAGAACAGGCCCAAGATGGGATCTCGTGGATACATAAAGTTCCAGCGGTGGAATTAGGGTTTTGGCTCCATATCTGATCGTTTGGGGGTACGTAGGTATATATAGGAGGAAGGAGTTACGTCGGTGGAGCAACAGGGGGCCCACGAGGGTGGAGGGCGCGCTTGGGGGGTAGGCGCGCCCCCTACCTCGTGGCCTCCTCCTTTGTTTCTTGATGTAGGGTCCAAGTCTCCTGGATCATGTTCGGTGAGAAAATCACGTTCCCGAAGGTTTCATTCCGTTTGGACTTCGTTTGATATTCCTTTTCTTCGAAACCCTAAAATAGGCAAAAAAAAATAGCAATTCTGGGTTGGGCCTCCGGTTAATAGGTTAGTCCCAAAAATAATATAAAAGCGGATAATAAAGCCCAATAATGTCCAAAACAGTAGATAATATAGCATGGAGCAATCAAAAATTATAGATACGTTGGAGATGTATCATCTACCAGCGCTCTCCGGAGGGGCAGGGGTGCAATAATGGAACCACCCCTCCCAGTAGCGCTCACAGGAGGATCGGGGCGCTCTGGACCCTTGCCCACCATCCTGTCAACACCTGCAATGACAAAAAGTAAACGAAATTAGTACAACATAAAAAATTTGGATACCTGACATGAACATAATAATATGTATATAATTTAAGTGTATCATAATCATGACCATAATAAAAATACACCTGATCAACACAAATATATATGGGGTCGGGGTGTGGTGTTGGGGTGTCGGTGTGTCGGGGTCGGGGTGTCGTGCCGGGATGTCGTGTCGGGGTCGGGGTGTCGTGCCGGGGTGTCGATCGTGTCGGGGTCGGGGTGTCGTGCCGGGGTGTCGATCGTGTCGGGGTCGGGGTGTCAGGGTGTCAGGGTCGGGGGTAAGGGTGGGTGTGGTGTCAGGGTGTCGGTGGTCGAGGTGTCAGGTGTCGGGGTGTCGATGGTCGGGGTCGGGGTCGGGTGTGGTGTCAGGGTCGGGGTGTCGTGCCGGGGTGTCATGTCGGGGTCGGGGCGGGGTGTCGGGCTCAGGGTCCGGGTGTGTTGTCAGGGTGTCGGTTGGTCGGGGTGGGGGTCGGGGTGCGGTGTCGGGGGTCGGTGTCGGGGTGTCGTGCTGAGGTGTCGGGGGTCGGGGTCTCTTTTTTCCTTTTCTTCTTCTTCTTATCTTCTTCTTCTCCTCCTCTCCTCTTTCTCCTCCTCTCCTCTTTCTTCTTCTTCTTCTTCTTCTTCTTCTTCTTCTTCTTCTTCTTCTTTCTTCTCTTCCTCCTCCGCCTCCTCTTCTTCTTCTTCTTCTTCCTCCCCCTTTCTAATTATTCTAATTTTCTTCTTCTTTTTTCATTAAACCTAAAACTAAACCTAAACAAAAAAACTAAACTAAATAACCTAAACTATTTAAACTAAATAACCTAAACTAAATAAACTAAATAACCTAAACTAACTAAACTGAAAAAAACTTAAACTAAATAACCTAAACTAAACAAAAAAGAAAAACAGAAAATAAAACAGGGGCAGGGGCTCACTATGGGGGCGGCAACGGGTCGTGGATGGGGCGACGACGTGGCGACGACGAGGCGGGGTGGCGACGGGGCGGGGAGGGCCGGTGACGGGCGGCGCTCCTCGGGGGGGGGGGGTGGAGGGGGAGGCTGCGGCGGGTGCAGGCGGCGGCCCGATGGAGATGGAGGCCACGGCGGGACAGGATGGGGACGGCCACGCAGGGGAGGGGCGGGACGGCTGGACGGCCGCGGCGCGGCTGGCCGGCGTGGAAGGGGTGGCGGGGGCGCGGTGAACGTCGGGGCGCCGCAGGGGAGGGCTATGGGGCGACGGGGCGGTGGCGGGTGGTGGGGCGACGGGTGGTCGGGGCGACGGCGTGTGGCTGGTGGCGGGGGCGGTGGCGGTTGGCGGTGGTCTCATCGGGAAGAGAGGACAGAGAGAGAGAGAGAGAGAGAGAGAGAGAGAGGGAGAGAGAGAGGGGAGGGGCGGGGTGGTGAGCCGTTAGTTAGGTTATCTCTTTGCCGTCCGCCCCCCTTTGCCGTCCGCTTTTTTGCTCTTTGCCGTCCGCTGGCGGACGGCAAAGAGGGGGCCGTTAGGTTTTTTCTGAACAGCTCGTTAGTGGGGCCCACCTCCCTCTTTGCCGTCCGCCCGCTGACGGCAAAGATTCTTTGCCGTCCGCCAGCAGACGGCAATTCTTTGCCATCAGCTAGTTCTTTGTCGTCTGTTTTTTGCAAGCTGACGGCAAATACCTTCTTTGTCGTCCACCAGCAGATGACAAAGAATAGGCAGGCGACAAATAAGCAAATTCCAGTAGTGCAACAGTATTATCGTCCTTGAACGAACTCCTGGATCGCATCGCCGCCTTGGGGGTCGCTACAGACTACGGTCGGATTGGGCTTAAACCCGATCAGAGAGAAATCAAATCTCCATCGATCACCCATCAGATAGCGGTAGTGGAGGAGCGAAACAACAATTGTCCCTCTATACTGAGGACGAACTGTGTTCGGATCTCTGAGCTCGAAGAGCCAGATACCTATCCACGGAACGACATGCCTTGTCCTCCGAACTTGGAATCAGACGGTAAACCTGAAAAATCGGTCGATATCCCGGAGCCCGAACTATTAAGCTCAGAAATTTCTCAAACTCCGGATCCCAAATTGGGTCAGGGTTCGGATTTAAATCCACCCGCCCACCCAGATACGCGATCTCACCTACCTACGGCAGCAGTCTCAGGAAACAGTCCATCACTTTTGGGCCAGATTCCTCCTTGTCAAGAACAAGATCAAAGATTGCCGCGATGAAGACGTGATCTCAATATTCGGCTTTAATTGTACGGACGAAGGAATCCTCAACGCTATCAACTGCCGTCACGTATTACACTTCGCCGATTTGCCAACCATAGTACAGAAGTACTGCACAATGGAAAGCACCTGGAAAACTCAAGCAGCTCATTGGGAACCGCTAGCTCCCACTCAACCTTTCATCCAGACAAAAAGGATGCACCCTCACGGGGCGCCCGACACAGCAGTAAAGAAATCCAAACCCATTACGGGACGTGGAACCGTTCTAGAAGGATGGCTCGATAGGCCGTGCAAAATACACACAACACCAGATACCATACCTACCCACAGCCTTAGAGCATGTTGGATACTCCGGCAAGTGGCCAAGAGTGGCGAGGATATCCTCACCAAAAATACCTCGGAACAACTCCACCCGGAACATGACGACCGCAGAGTATTGATAGTCTTCGAGACTTTCGCTTCAAACAATCAGCGCAAAAGGGCACTCTGCGACCTCACCGAAGTCTGTCAAGTCGCAACAATAAATCCTTGGAACGACATGGCCATAACTTTCAATGCCAGTGACGAACCAAAAACCCGGTCAGTCCGGGCACCAGCCGCCTTGGTCCTCAATCCAATTGTGGATGGCTTTCGACTCACCAAAGTGCTCATGGATGGCGGTAGCGGGTTAAACCTCATCTACGAGGATACACTCAGTAAAATGGAAATAGACAGGAGCCGTATCGAGCAAAGTAGCACGACCTTCCGAGGAATTATTCCCAGTCGGGAGGCACGATGCGCGGGAAAAATCACACTTGACGTGGTATTCGGCATGCCGGAGAACTACCGGTCCGAAGAGATAACCTTCCAAGTGGCCCCTTTCAACAGGGGATACCACGCCCTGTTGGGGCGAGATGCATTCACACGCTTTCAAGCCATACATCATTACGGGTATATGAAGCTCAAAATGCCTGGGCCCAACGGTATTATCACTCTCGGTAGTGATCCGGATATAGCCCTCGATGTCGAAAACAAAACAGCCTCCCTGGACCTCGAGGCACTCTCTGAGGCCCTTGCGGCCGAAGAGTTAATCACGCTGCGCTCAATGGTGGATAGGGACAACGTAATCCTCGACAAGCGCTCTAAATCCACCTCCTTCAAACCAGCAGATGAAATAGTCAAATTTCAAGTCCACCTGACGGACCCAAAGAAAACAACCTCCATCGGTGCACACCTGGACCCAATGGTGGACGCCGCACTACGAGCGTTCCTACGTGAGAACTGGGACATATTCGCTTGGCACCCTTCTGCTATGCCAGGAATCCCACGCAGGTTGGCTGAGCATAGCCTCAATATATTGAAGGGATACAAGCCAGTTAAGCAAACACTGCGGCGCTTTTCCGAACCCAACCGACAAGCTATGGGGGAGGAGCTAGCCAAGCTAATTGAGGCCGGATTCATCAGAGAAATAAAACATCTGGACTGGCTAGCAAACCTGGTGATGGTGCCAAAGAAGGATAAATCCTGGCGCTTGTGCGTCGATTTCAAATACCTCAACAAAGCTTGCCCTAAGGATCCATTCCCCCTCCCCCGCATCGATCAAATTATTGATTCCACTGCAGGACACGACTCATTGTGTTTCCTCGACGCGTATTCCTGATACCACCAAATTAAAATGTAGGAATCCGACCAAGCCGCAATGACATTTATTACCCCATACGGGCCTTTTTGCTTCAACACTATGCCCTTTGGGCTCAAAAACGCCGGCGCCACCTACCAATGCATGATTCAAACATGCCTGGAGAAACAAACCGGCAAGACGGTTGAAGCATATGTGGACGATGTCGTCATCAAGACTAAGCACGTCGAGTCATTAATAGATGACTTACGCCTCACATTCGACAATCTCCAGACATATGACATTAAGCTCAATTCGGAAAAATGAGTTTTCGGCGTCCCCTCTGGAAAACTACTGGGCTTCATTGTTTCTAGTAGAGGAATCGAGGCAAATCCAGCCAAAATCCAAGCTTTATCACAATTGGCTACACCAACAGACCTTAAACAAGTCCAAAAACTAGCTGGATGCATGGCAGCTTTAAGCCGCTTTATCTCCAAACTAGGAGAAAAAGCATTGCCACTTTATCGACTTCTCCGACGCACCGATCACTTCGAGTGGGCAGATGCAGCAACGGTCGGATTGGAAGAAATAAAGGCTCTTTTAGCAAGCAACCCAATCCTAGCCGCGCCAAGCGTCAGCGAACCAATGTTATTATACATATCTGCAACACACCAGGTGGTGAGCGCACTACTCGTCGTCGAACAAGAGGAGGACGGACACAAATTCCCGCTCTAGAAGCCGGTATACAACGTATCCACCGTCCTAACTCCATGCAAATCTCGGTACCCTCATTATCAAAAGATAGCATACGCGGTCTTCATGGCATCCCGGAAGCTACGACACTATTTCCATGAGTGCTCTATCACAGTGGCTTCCGTAGTTCCACTGAACAACATAATAAACAATCCCGACACCACGGGCCGGATTGCCAAGTGGGCCATTGAGCTCCTTCCATTCGATATAACATATAAGCCAAGCCGGGCCATCAAATCCCAAGTACTGGCAGACTTCATCGCCGAATGGATAGAAGCCGAACTCCCTAAAGAGTACGGCACATATTCCAACTAGGTCATGCACTTCGATGGTTCCAAAATGCTGGCGGGCTTAGGGGCGGGAGTTGTCTTAACATCCCCCACTGGAGATTCAGTACGTACTCCAAATATTATACATAGACTCCAACAATGCAGCCGAATACGAGGCCTTATTGCATGGTCTTCGAATGGCTGTCTCCATGGGCATACAACGCCTGGAAGTGCGTGGGGACTCGAACCTCGTGATATCTCAAATAAATGGAGATTTTAATGCCAAGGATCCGAAGATTTCGGCTTACCGTAACGTCGTTCTCAAAATTTCAGCTTGGTTCGAGGGGCTCGAGTTTCACCATGTGGCTCGAGAGTAACCAAGCGGTGGATGTCCTTGCTCGCATCGGCGCCAAGCGCGACCCCGTCCCACCTAACATCTTTTTGGAAAGGCTTTTCAAGCCATCCATGGTGTGGCAAGGGGAGAGCGACAACGTTAGTCCGGACCCGACCATAGCCCCAGATGCCGAACATACCGATATCATCGGAGGCTCAGCCACCGAAATAACACCATCGGCCCATCTTATCATGGCAGTCATTACCCCATGGACCAAACCCTTCTTGGCCTACCTCAATAGGCGAGAGCTCCCTGAGGATCAGAATGAGGCTCGATGCATTGTTCGGTGTTAGAAAGCCTATAAGGTCCATGAAGGAGAACTGTACAAGAAAAGTTCTACCGGAGTACTTCAAAGATGTATCTCCGAGGAAGAGGGGCGGCAGCTTTTGGCTGAAATTCATGCCGGTCTCGGTGGTCACCGCGCTGCAGCTCGTGCCCTTGTAAACAAGGCCTTCCGTACATGTTTCTACTGGCCGATAGCCCGAGCAGATGCATAGGACCTTGTCCAACGTTGCGTTGGATGCCAGTTTTTCACCAACCAAAGCCATATGCCACCCACTGCTCTACAAATAATCCCCATCACTTGGCCTTTCGCGGTTTGGGGGCTTGACATGGTTGGACCCCTTAAAGGAGTCAGCCATAAGAAAAAATATCTGCTAGTCATGGTAGATGAGTTCACTAAGTGGATAGAGGCCAAACCAGCTAAAACGGCCGAAGCCGGACCAGTGATAGACTTTATATCCAGTGTTGTGCATCGTTACGGTGTTCCACACAGCATCATCACCGACAACGGCGCTAATTTTACAGTCGATGAGGTGAAAAACGGGTGTGCTAATCTAGGCATTAAGCTCAATTACGCCTCCGTATATCATCCGCAAACAAACGGTCAAGTCAAACGAGCGAACGGTCTTATTATGAGCGGCATCAAACCCAGACTAGTGCGGTCTTTGAAAGAATCATACAAGCACTGGGTTGAGGAGCTCAACTCCGTACTCTGGGGCCTACGGACCACGCCCAATCGCACTACCGGATATACACCTTTCTTCATGGTGTGCGGCACAGAGGCTGTGTTACCCTGCGACATTATTCATGACTCACCTCGAGTGCGCATGTTCGAAGAGAGAGAGAGAGGCCGAGGTTGATCGGCAGGACATCTTAGATGCCCTGGAGGAGGAGCACGACATTGCAAAAGCCCGTTCCGCATTTAGAAGTACGGGCCAAGACTTACAATGTTGGCGAACTCATTCTATGCTTGTCGGATAAGAAAAAGGACAAACTCAGGCCCAAGTGGGAGGGTCCCTTCATCATTGACGAAGTTCTCACTGGAGGAGCATACCGCCTGCGTGATGCATCAGACAACCGCCTAGAACCGAACCCTTGGAATGTGGCCAGACTCCGAAGATTCTATGCCTAGTGCCGAACCCTTCGTTGGTTTACTCCTCCCTATTGTTTACATTATTTTTTTATCCTCTCTTTTCACCCTCTTTTACAAGCCTTAAAATCGTGTGGCTAAACCATACACCTATGACGTACACATTCTCAAATGTGTACGACCATTATAGCTGGGGGCTTCTTGCACAGAAGCTTATTATTGTTATTTTTTGAGCATCAAGCTCATCACATATGCGTTTTTTCATCATATGTACCTTTTCTTCGCCATTATATGCATCAATATGACTTAAGTTTTGGCCAAGCTGGGTTGCATGGCTCCTGTGCTTATGCCCTACGTTCTCGTTAGTTCAGCTAGGGCATAAAGGGAGCACCTCTACGATTGTTACTGCCGGGTCATCTAGACGTGTACCTCAGACCGGGTGAAGCCGAAAGCTAGTGTTCTTAAGGGAATATTCGGTCGGCGGACTAAATATGTTTTACATTTCTTCCACTATGAACAACCCCCAGATGTTACCTATACTATGATGTTTTCAATCACAGTTCGGACATGCATATTAACGCATGCACACCCAGGGAAAGGAACCCTTAACGGAACTATTCTCTCTAGAAGATGTTTCTTACAATCACAATGTAATATAACATAGCTAGCCGGATACAACTTGTTTGTTCAAGAAACTATGACCCCTACGCCTGGTTTTCACGCATACCCCGGTCTATTTTACCGCTCAAGTACTCGGAAACACTCCGCACCTTCGGGTCCAGAGGTCGAAGCGAAAAGCTCGGCCATCACAATCGTTTTACAATCCGGCTAGGAACAAATATATCAAGAAAGTACATAGTCACTTGGACTCAAAAACTTCCTCGTCTATACCGTCTAACAGGCTGTCTAGCTTACAATCCTATTGGGAATATTTGGCAGCTACTTCTACTTGGTCATATACCAAATTAATGGGAATTTCTTTCCCATCTGACCCTAGCGGTCTGACCCGGGCCATATGATTTGGATCAAGATTGGTATACCGTGTTTTTACCATGGCCCAGGCCTCTCGCGCACCTTCCCGGCAGGCTGATATCTTCCATAATCGAATACGCTGCCGTGCCCCTTTGAACAGCTCCACGAGCTCCGCCATACCTCCTGGAGGAGAGGCAGATGCCCATAAAGACTTGGCAACACTACGCATTGCCTGCCAAACTCGCTCGTGCATCTGGGATAGCTCTTGTAGCAGGTCGCCTTGAGATCCGGACATTTCTTCCTCGGGACGGCCAGTCAGCATACCTGCAGACATAAATCTGTCAGTTCCGGCCCTCACCGAATTATAGGGAGGCAAGTTTGAAAAGCATACTGAATATGCCACCTTGTAGCCTCCTATTCTGCTTGACGGCATTAGCTAGCCGGGCTCGAACATCTTTTAGTTCTTCGCCCAGTTGGTATGGGAATCCTGCAGCTTGTTCTTTTCATCCCTGACCCATGTCATCACACGTTCGCATGTCGCATGTTGCCTTTTGGCCTCTTGTTCACCAGCCTGGGTGTCCGTCAGTTTCTCTCTTAGTTGCTCTACCGATTCTGTCAACAGAAACACAACAGTGTTAATATAAATGGTATATGATTATACTTCTTTCTGCTGGGGAGAAACATTACCAGGTGGTACCTCCTTGGATTTTTCCAATTCGGTGGTAGCCGCAGTTAGTTGAGTCTGACATTTTTCCAGCTCTTGAGATAGGAGGCTATTCTTCTCCATAAGTGCCTGATTATACAATGATCCTTAAATCAGTTGTATCACCTGCTTTAAGTCTCGGGGGCTACTGGTGTATGATTACTAAATCTACACTTACCCGCATATCTTTTAGATGCTGGTCCGTGGCTCTGGCAAGCCCATCCCGAGCAGCTCGGATATACGCATCGGCCGAGTTCAAAGCATCGAATGCCTCCTTTGAAAATCCGGGGTCACAGAGAGCGGCCCTCCGACAACGATGATTCATGGAGCTCTCCACTTCAGAGTTCGTGACAGACATATCGTCTGAATCCTTTGCGGAAGGATAGTTCGGCGCCACTCCCGTGTCAGCCCCGTCCTTAGGGCAGGGTCTAGAACTGACTAATGGAGGCACGACCGGCAGGATCCTCGGACATAGTCTGGCAGACACTTTTCCTGATAGAATGCGGCTAATGGCATCACGATTTGATGTAGCGATCAGGAGATGTATTTACAAAAAGGAAGCCTTACCTCTTTGATGAAGGTTCTGTCGTATTATCGTTTGCCTTTCTCTTCGAAGATGTGCTCGGTGTGGGCGCCGCTCTCCTCGGAGATGCTTCTGGTGCACATTGTGACGTCGAGCGCCTCCCCTTTGGAACACGAAATAGTGCGGTGGGTGAGGCATAATAAGGAAACTCTTTCGAAGAAGGTGTATTTTAAGTTACTTACATGCAAAGCAGGGAGGAGGCCGGGATAATCGGTGATGATGGGTACTTCCGTGCCATCGTAGCTCGTCTGATAGAATACTCCATTCTCGAGCTCCACAAATATGTCCGGATCTTCTTTGAATCCGGGGTCAAGGTCCCGGTTGTGACCCTCCAACTAGGGGCAGGGCTATGTATCCCCTCACTAGCCTTCCGCCATTCCTATTGCGAGTGGATAGGTTACTATCCGTTAAAAATGATTCAGGTAGAGGAGTAAAATGGTGGGATTGGAGCTCACCCAGCTATGAGGATTATACATGGAAAATCCATCTCGACATTGGAGACGAGTGAACTCCTCCTTCTCCCCTTTATACAGTTCGGCCAATATTTTGGCCAAAGTGGCGGGGGTTTTCGGACCCTTCCGACCGCAGCGTGAGGCGTCATCTTCCCCATTATAGTGCCACATGTGAAGCCCTCTGTACTAGAGTGGTTGGACCCCCCGCACTATGGAGATCGCCATTACTTCGATTATTGCTAATCCGGACTGGGCAAGCATCTTAATCTTGCCCATCAACTGACTGACTTCCGCGCTATCCTCCTCCTCGAGGCTCCGAGGGTGCCAGCTGTGGCGTTTCTTTAACGGAGCACTTGAAAATTCAGGAAGACCCATTCGGACTGGGTCAGGAAGAGCGACGTCGTCAATATAGAACCATTCAGAAGGCCACTCTTTAGAAGCCTTCTTCAGTGTACCGGATAGGTATCCGGTCCCGGCGATGCGCCATACCTCGGCTCCTCCCACTTCGAATATTGATCCCCCTTGATTACGAGGGACGAGGCAAAACAATTTTCTCCATAATTCAAAATGGGCCTCACAGCCCAGGAATAGCTCACATAGAGCAACGTAACCCGCGATGTGCAGGATGGAGGCGGGAGTGAAACTGTGCAGTTGGAGGCCATAATACTCCTGAAGTCCTCGGAGGAAGGGATGGATTGGAAATTCGATGCCTCTTAGCAAGAAGGGAACAAAGCATACTCATTCCCCCTGGACGGATTGGGGAAATTCTCCGCCTGAACCCCACTATTGAAGGACGGCAATCCTGCTCGGACGGGGACTAGATCTGCGGGGGGGGGGGGAGAAATCCCTGTTTTTGCAGCTTCACCAGCTGACCGTGCGATACGGAACATCTCTCCCAATCACCTTTTTCGGAGCCGTGGGGACGAGAGGAAGAGCTGGGAGTGCTAGCCATGCTGGAGTGGTTCCTCCTAGCAAGCTCTGAGGATTTTTTTTGCAGGGTGTGGAATGGATCTGAGATCTATTCTCTTTCAATAGGCACCTCTCTTGTATGGTCAGCATGGTATGTGCAAAAATACCCCGACCTCTCGTATTCGCTCGCCATGTGGAAGCTGAAGTTAGGAAGGCGTGGAAGCCGATGGGCGCGACATTAAATGGAAAAGACGAATACCACTCTTTAAGTCAGGGACTTTGAAGTAATTGGAGGGGAACCCGCCTTGCAATGCCGAAGACAATCTGCGCGCCGCACACCTCATCATTGAAGTCTGGTTCGGGGGCTACTGAGGGAGTCCTGGACTAAGGGGTCCTCGGGCGTCCAGCCTGTTGGACATGGGACGGACTATTGGGCCGTGAAGATACAAGATAGAAGACTTTCTCCCGTGTTCGAATAGGACTCTCCTTTGCATGAATGGCAAGCTAGGCGGCTGGATGTACTATTTTCTTTCTATGTAACCGACTGTGTACAACCCTAGTTCTCTCCAGTGTTTATATAAACCGGAGGGTTTAGTCCGTAGGGACAATCATAATTAGATAGGCCAGACTTCTAGGGTTTTAGCCATTATGATCTCGTGGTAGATCAACTCTTGTAACCCCCATACTCATCAATATTAATCTAGCAGGACATAGGGTTTTACCTCCATCGAGAGGGCCCGAACCTGGGTAAACATTGTGTTCCCTGTCTCCTGTTACCATTGACCTTAGACGCATAGTTCGGGACCCCCTACCCGAGATCCGTTGGTTTTGACACCGACACGGGCCACCTCGTAGCCACCTGGCCCTAGCTTATGGTGCCACTACTTTTTCGCGGCATTAATCTTGTTTTTTCTCGACCGTTCCTGAGCAACTTCCGATTCCTTGAAGTTCACGAAAGCACCCCAGTGATCTCTTGCCTTCTCCAGTGTTCCCTTGAATTCTGGAGTCTGCTTTCCTGCTCTAACGTACGTGGCCCATATATTTTTCTTGTGGTTGTTGAATGCTATCGCCATCTTCTTAAGAGCACGGTTTTTGACTTTCTCTAGATCTGCATCTGTCAAATGATCTGGTAGGGTGAAATGTGACATGAGAGATTCCCAAAGCAGATCTTTTGCTCTTTGGTTGACAAAAGTAACATCTGGATCTTCCTTTGCTGGCTTTTTCCATTCTTGAATGGAGACTGGATTTGGTCCCTGACAATAACTCCGCATTGACGAATGAACTTGTTCACATTCTTCTTAGATTCACGCGGTTCGCCATTAGGTTTCATGGCATCGATGTTGTACTTTACGCCATCCTTCAACTTTCTGGTCGGGCCTCGAACATTCCTGCTACTTGTAGAAGATTTGCCCGATCCGGAGGGCTAAAATAAGAAAGATCGATTTGTTAATATATATATATATATATATATATATATATCAATTAAAACATGTGATGATCACCAGATGCCTGCTTATATAAATATACCTCGCCGGTCTTTGTTACTTGAAGAACAACATTTCGTTTGTCATCATTGTTCTGGACTTCATCTATTCGTTTGTCTTCATCAAATATCATACCCTCACTGGTAGGGTTCAGATATTGCGAGCCATCATCTTCTTCATTCCCATCTGGGCTCGGGGAGCGTATGATGTCTGATAACCCACAAGTATAGGGGATCGCAACAGCATTCGAGGGTAGAGTATTCAACCCAAATTTATTGATTCGACACAAGGGGAGCCAAAGAATATTCTCAAGTATTAGCACCTGAGTTGTCAATTCAACCACACCTGGAAACTTAGTATCTGCAGCAAAGTGTTTAGTAGCAAAGTAATATGATAGTGGTGATTGCGGCAACAAAAGTAAAGATAGCAAAAGTAATGTTTTTGGTATTTTGTAGTGATTGTAACAGTAGCAGCGGGAAAGTAAATAAGCGTAAACCGGTATATGGAAAACTCGTAGGCACTGGATCAGTGATGGATAATTATGCCGGATGCAGTTCATCATGTAACAGTCATAACATAGGGTGACATAGAACTAGCTCCAATTCATCAATGTAATGTAGGCATGTGTTCCATATATAGTCATACGTACTTATGGAGAAGAACTTGAATGACATCTTTTGTCCTACCCTCCCGTGGCAGCGGGGTCCTATTGGAAACTAAGGGATATTAAGGCCTCCTTTTAATAGAGAACCGGAACAAAGCATTAGCACATAGTGAATACATGAACTCCTCAAACTATGGTCATCACCGGGAGTGGTCTCGATTATTGTCACTTTGGGGTTGCCGGATCATAACACATAGTACGTGACTATAGACTTGCAAGATAGGATCAAGAACTCACATATATTCATGAAAACATAATAGGTTTAGATCTGAAATCATGGCACTCGGGCCCTAGTGACAAGCATTAAGCATAGCAAAGTCATAGCAACATCAATCTCAGAACATAGTAGATACTAGGGATCAAACCCTAACAAAACTAACTCGATTACATGATAGATCCCATCCAACCCATCACCGTCCAGCAAGCCTACGATGGAATTACTCACGCACGGCGGTGAGCATCATGAAATTGGTGATGGAGGATGGTTGATGATGACGATGGCGACGAATCCCCCTCTCCGGAGCCCCGAACGGACTCCAGATCAGCCCTTCCGAGAGGTTTTAGGGCTTGGCGGCGGCTCCGTATCGTAAAACGTGATGATTTCTTCTCTCTGATTTTTTCTCTCCGAAAGCAAATATATAGAGTTGGAGTTGGCGTCGGAGGGCATCCAGGGGGCCCACGAGGTAGGGGGGGCGCCCTAGGGGGGGCGCGCCCCCCACCCTCATGAGAAGGGTGTGGGCCCCCTGGTCTTCATCTTTGGCGAGGATTTTTTATTATTTTTTCTAAGATGTTCCGTGGAGTTTCAGGTCATTCCGAGAATATTTGTTTTCTGCACATAAAACAACATCATGGCAATTCTGCTAAAAACAGCGTCAGTCCGGGTTAGTTCCATTCAAAGCATACAAGTTAGAGTCCAAAACAAGGGCAAAAGTGTTTGGAAAAGTAGATACGACGGAGACATATGAACTCCCCCAAGCTTAAACCCTTGCTTGTCCTCAAGCAATTCAATTGACAAATTGAAAGAAAGAAAGAAAGAAAGAAAGAAAGAAAGAAAAACTTTTACAAACTCTATTTGCTCTTGTTGTTGTAACTATGTCAAGCCAGCATTCAAGTTTTCAGCATAGATCATAACTAAGCACATTTGCAATAATTCTCATGTCTCACAATTACTCATATCAATAGCATAATCAACTAGCAAGCCATAATAATAAATCCCGGATGACAACACTTTCTCAAAACAATCATAATATGATATAACAAGATGGTATCTCGCTAGCCCTTTCTGAGACCGCAAAACATAAATGCAGAGCACCTTTAAAGATCAAGGACTGACTAGACATTGTAATTCATGGTAAAAGAGATCCAATCATAGTCATACCCAATATAAATTAACAGTGATGAATGTAAATGACGGTTGTGCTCTCCAGCTAGTGCTTTTTAATAAGAGGGTGATGACTCAACATAAAAGTAAATGGATAGGCCCTTCGCATATGGAAGTAGGGATTTGTAGAGGTGCCAGAGCTCAGTTTTGAAATAGAGATAAATTTTATTTTGAGCGGTATACTTTCATTGTCAATGTAACAACTAATAGATGGCGATATCTTCCATGCTAAACACATTATAGGCGGTTCCCAAACAGAATGGTAAAGTTTATACTCCCCCTCCACCAACAAGCATCAATCCATGGCTTGCTCGAAACAATGAGTGCCTCCAACATACATCAGGTCCCAGGGGGAGTTTTGTTTGCAATTAATTTTGATTTAGTTTGCATAAAGCATGGGACTGGGCATCCCGGTGACCAGCCATTTTCTCGTGAGTGAGGAGCAGAGTCCACTCCTCTTGAGAATAACCCGCCTAACACGGAAGATAAGGACAGCCTTGGTTGATACATGAGCTATTCGAGCGTACAAAACAGAATGTTTATTTGAAGGTTTAGAGTTTGGCACATACAAATTTACTTGGAACGGCAGGTAGATACCGCATATAGGAAGGTATAGTGGACTCATCTGGAATAACTTTGGGGTTTAAGGGATTGGATGCACAAGCAGTATTCCTGCTTAGTACAAGTGAAGGCTAGCAAAAGACTAGGAAGTGGCCAACTAGAGAGCGACAACAGCCATGTACATGCATTAAAATTAATAAACATTGGATGCAAGCATGAGTAGGACATAATCCACCAAGAACATAAATATCGTGAAGGTTATGTTGATTTTGTTTCAACTACATGCGTGAACATGTGCCAAGTCAAGTCACTTAAATCATTCAAAGGAGGATACCACCCCATCATACCACATCATAACCATCTCAATAGCATGTTGGAACACGAGGTAAATCATTATAACTCATAGCTAATCAAGCATGGCACAAGCAACTATGATCTCTAATTGTCATTGCAAACATGTTTATTCATAATAAGCTGAATCAAGAACGAGGGACTCATCATATTTACAAAAACAAAAGAGGTCGAGTTCATACCCGCTTTTCTCATCTCAGTCAGCCCATCATATATCATCATAATTGCCTTTCACGGGCACAGCCGAACGGTGTGAATAATAATAAGAGTGTACATGCATTGGACTAAGCTAGAATCTGCAAGCATTCAATAAACAGGAGAAGACATGGCAATATGGGCTCTTGGTTAAATCAACAATAATGCATATAAGAGCCACTTCAACAATTTAATTATGGTCTTCTCCTACTGGCCCCCAAAGAAAAGAAAAGAATTAAAACTATTTACACGGGAAAGCTCCCAACAAGCAAAAGAAGAACGGGAAATATTTTTGGGTTTTCTTTTTAATTATTACTACTACAGTAGAAAAATAAACTACTACTAATTTTTTTGGTTTTTCTTAAGGTTTAACAAACACACAAGAAGAAAACAGGAAAAAGAAAATAAACTAGCATGGATATTACAATGAAAAAGTATGAGCACCGACATCTAGTAATGAGTGTGTGTGGACATAAATGTAATGTCGGTGAGAAATACGTACTCCCCCAAGCTTAGGCTTTTGGCCTAAGTTGGTCTATGGCCACGGCTGGCCTGGCGGATATCCATAATAATAGTTGTTGGGGTCGTACTGTGATGAAGAATAGTTGGGATCATACTGTGATGAAGAAGAAGACTCTGACCGCCACTGGCTGACAGTCATCTCTAGATCCCAAGAATAAACAGATTGTCGTGGAGGCTCATCTCGTGGTTCATGTTCCGGGGCTGGTGTGGGAGTCTTGTAAACTTGGACGGCAGCCCACGTAATGAGGTAGGGTCCTACAAAATTAAACAAAGAAGGAGCAGGCAACGTAATAGTTCCAGGATAATGTTTATCAAAGTATAACTTATATTTGAGCTCTCCATTCCTGTCCTTAACAAGAAAATCATGTGCCACCATACTTTTATGATCTAGATAAACACGGGGAAGCACCTTTTCTTCCTTCTCAGCATGCCTAATAGGTATGTTAAAATGTGCAGCTAGGCGTGTAGCATAGATGCCTCCAAAGATGGGGCCTTTGGTACGGTTCATACTTAACCGTCTAGCAATAATACCGCCCATACTAAAAGTGTTATCACTGTATAAACCGTGGTGCAGAATAATTATATCAGGGATACTAAGGTTTCCATAGTTTCTGCGTCCAATTAAACAACGACTAGCAAATAATGCAAAGTAACGTAAAACAGGAAAATGTATGCTAGTGATTCGTGCATCGGAAACCTTCCTAGTTTCTCCTACAGTGATAGTATCAATAAACCCAGCCACATCATCATGATGTGGTTCTTCTGTCTTGCCCCCAAAAGGGACTAAACAAATCCGGCAGAAATCATAAAGTGACATCTCTTTATGCTCATCATATAAATGAAACTCCATGGTAGGTGGTGAGTTCCTAGAATGAAAATGAAAGTTTTGCACAAAAGTATTTGTGAGTAAGAGATACTGATCGCATTGGTCGTGGAGGAAAGCGGTGAGGCCTGCATTGTGAGCCAATTCATGAAAATCTTCATCGATACCGGCTGATCTCAAGAAATCATCAGAAGGCCATTCACACGCCCGAATCTCCGTGGTGCGCGGAAAATTATACTTAGGCTTTGGTGCCTTTTCCTTTGAGCTTTGGCTCGATGATCCCCTCAAAAATCTCCTCGTTATTTTTCTGAAATAATCTGAAATTTTTAGTAACTTCAAACAAAAGTGAACCAACTTCAATAAAACTAATAGCAACTACTCCTACAAGTGCCTAGAGCCTAAATCAAGCATTAGAACTACTTGGAACCATATAAATTCGACATGCAAGCTCAAGAACATGGTCACCTATGCAGCACAAATTTGCAAAGAATAAAGCACTAGAACAAAAACTAATTGGACGAATGGAGGAGTCACATACCAAGGAACAATCTCCCCAAGCAGTTTTGCCAGAGGTGCTTTGAGCAAGGAGATCGAAAATCACAGCAAAAGTGGCTGGAACTCGTGCTTGAGTTGGTTTTTCGGGTTTGTGTGAGATAGAGGAAGAAGATGGGTGCTGGGATAAGTGGAGTAGGGCCACCGTGGGCCCACGAGGTAGGCGGCGCGCCCTAAGGGGGGGCGCGCCCACCACCCTCGTGGCCAGGTGGCAGCTCCTCCCGCGGTAATTTTTGCACAGTAAATCCTCAAATATTCCCGAAAAAATCATATTAAATTGGCATGGCATTCTGAGGACTTTTATTTTTGGGATATTTTTATGTTGCACGGATAAGTCAGGAAATAGACAGAAAAATACTATTTTTACTTTGTTTCTACTAATTAACAGAAAGTAAAAGTGGGGTACAGAAGGTTGTGCTTCTAGTTTCATCCATCTCATGCTCATCAAAAAGAATCCACTAACAAGGTTGATCAAGTCTTGTTAACAAACTCATTCCGATAATCATGAAACCGGAGAAATTTTGAATAACACTAAGTTACCTCAACAGGGATATGCACATCCCCAATAATAAGAATATCATATTTCTTCTTGACAGTAGGAAGAGGAAATTCAAAACCTCCAAATATAATCGATGGAATTTTTCCAATAGAGTTTATACTATGAACTTGAGGTTGTTTCCTCGGAAAGTGTACCGTATGCTCATTACCATTAACATGAAAAGTGACATTGCCTTTGTTGCAATCAATAACAGCCCCTACAATATTAAGAAAAGGTCTTCCAAGAATAAAAGACATATCATCCTCGGGAATATCAAGAATAACAAAGTCCGTTAAAATAGAACGTTTGCAACCACAACAGGCACATCCTCACCAATACCGACAGGTATAGTAGTTGATTTATCAGCCATTTGCAAAGATATTTCGGTAGGTGTCAACTTATTCAAATCAAGTCTACGATATAAAGAGAGAGGCATAACACTAACACCAGCTCCAAGATCACATCAAGCAGTTTTAATATAATTTCTTTTAATGGAGCAAGGTATAGTAGGTACTCCGGGGTCTCCAAGTTTCTTTGGTATTCCACCCTTAAAAGTATAATTAGCAAGCATGGTGGAAATTTCAGCTTCCGATATCTTTCTTTTATTAGTAATGATATCCTTCATATATTTAGCATAAGGATTTGTTTTGAGCACATCAGTTAATCGCATATGCAAAAAGATGGGCCTAATCATTTCAGCAAAGCGCTCAAAATCCTCGTCATCCTTTTTCTTGGATGGTTCCGGAGGAAAAGGCAATTTCTGAACCCAAGGTTCCCTTTCTTTACCATGTTTCCTAGCAACAAAGTCTCTTTTATCATAACGTTGATTCTTTGATTGTGGGTTATCAAGATCAACAGCAAGTTTAATTTCTACATCATTATCATTACTAGGTTGAGCATCATTATGAACATCATCATTAATATTTTCATTAGGTTCATGTTCATTACCAGATTGTGTTTCAGCATCAGACATAGAGATATCATTTGGATTATCAGGAGGTTCAGCAATAGGTTCACTAGAAGTTTGCACAGTTCTATCATTTTTCTTCTTCTTCTTTTTAGAAGAACTAGGAACATCAATATTATTTCTTTGAGAATCTTGCTCGATTCTCTTAGGGTGTCCTTCAGAATACAAAGGTTCCTGAGTCATTCTACCAGTTCTAGTAGCCACTTTAACAGCATAATCATTTTTCTTACTATCCATTTCATCAAGCACTTCTTTTTGAGCCTTAAGTACTTGTTCTACTTGAGTGGTAACCATAGAAGCATGTTTGCTAACAAGTTTAAGTTCACCTTTAATATTAGCCATATAATCACCCAAGCATCTAATCATATAAGCATTTTCTTTTAATTGTCTACCAAAATAAGCATTGAAGTCGTCTTGCTTAAACATAAAGTTATCAAACTCATCCAAGCACTGACTAGCAATTTTAGTAGGAGGGACTTCAGCTTTATCATATCTATAGAGAGAATTTACCTTTACTACCTATGTCGGGATATCGGGATCAGGAGGTTCTTTAGTAAATAAAGAATTGAGATCATATGTTTCTTCAACAGGCGGTATATTAAGACCATGTATTTCTTCAATAGGAGGTAAATTCTGAACATCTTCAGCTTTAATACCTTTTTTCTTTCATAGATGTCTTTGCCTCTTGCATATCTTCGGGATTAAGGAATAGAACACCTCTCTTCTTCGGAGTTGGTTTAGGAATAGGTTCAGTAATTCGAGCAGGAGCTGGCTCAGGAGGTGCCCAATTATTTTCATTTGTCAACATATTATTCAATAGAATTCCAGCTTCATCTGGTGTTCTTTCCCTGAAAAGAGAACCAGCACAACTATCCAGGTAATCTCTGGAAGCATCGGTTAGTCCATTGTAAAAGATATCAAGTATTTCTGGTTTCTTAAGAGGATGATCAGGCAAAGCATTAAGTAACTTGAGAAGCCTCCCCCAAGCTTGTGGGAGACTCTCTTCTTTAATTTGCACAAAGTTGTATATTTCCCTCAAAGCAGCTTCTTTCTTATGAGCGGGGAAATATTTAGCAGAGAAGTAATAAATCATATCCTGGGGACTACGCACACAACCAGGATCAAGAGAATTAAACCATGTCTTAGCATCACCCTTTAATGAGAACGGAAATATTTTGAGTATATAAAAGTAACGCGATCTCTCGTCATTAGTGAACATGGTAGCTATATCATTTAATTTAGTAAGATGTGCCACAACAGTTTCAGATTCATAGCCATAAAACGGATCAGATTCAACCAAAGTAATTATATCAGGATCAACAGAGAATTCATAATCCTTATCAGGAACACATATAGGTGAAGTAGCAAAAGCAGGGTCGGGTTTCATTTTATCTCTAAGTGATTCTTTGTTCCATTTAACTAATAACCTCCTAAGCTCATATCTATCTTTGCAAGCTAAAATAGCGGCAGAAGATTCCATATCAAAAAGATAGCCCTCAGGAATAACATGCATATTTTCATCATCACTATCATCATCGTATTAAGATTCAATAATTTCTTTTTCTCTAGCCCTGGCAATTTGTCATCAAGAAATTCACCAAGGGGCATAGTAGTATCAGGCATAGAAGCAGTTTCATCATAAGTATCATGGATATCAGAAGTGGCATCATCAATAACATGCGACATATCAGAATGAATAGCAGAAGCAGGTGTAGGTGTCGCAAACTTACTCATAACAGAAGGTGAATCAAGTGCCGAGCTAGATGGCAGTTCCTTACCTCCCCTCGTAGTTGAGGGATAGATCTTGGTTTTTCGATCTCTCAAGTTCTTCATAGTGATAAGCAGATATAAATCCCAAGTGACTCAAAGAATAGAGCTATGCTCCCCCGCAACAGCGCCAGAAATTAGTCTTGATAACCCACAAGTATAGGGGATCGCAACAGCTTTCGAGGGTAGAGTATTCAACCCAAATTTATTGATTCGACACAAGGGGAGCCAAAGAATATTCTCAAGTATTAGCAGCTGAGTTGTCAATTCAACCACACCTGGAAACTTAGTATCTACAGAAAAGTGTTTAGTAGCAAAGTAATATGATAGTGGTGGTAGCGGCAACAAAAGTAAAGACAGCAAAAGTAATGTTTTTGGTATTTTGTAGTGATTGTAACAGTAGCAGCGGGAAAGTAAATAAGCGTAAACCGGTATATGGAAAACTCGTAGGCATCGGATCAGTGATGGATAATTATGTCAGATGTGGTTCATCATGTAACAGTCATAACATAGGGTGACACAGAACTAGCTCCAAATCATCAATGTAATGTAGGCAAGTATTCCGTATATAGTCGTACGTGCTTATAGAAAAGAACTTGCATGACATCTTTTGTCCTACCCTCCCGTGGCAGCGGGGTCCTATTGGAAACTAAGGGATATTAAGGCCTCCTTTTAATAGAGAACCGGAACAAAGCATTAGCACATAGTGAATACATGAACTCCTCAAACTATGGTCATCACCGGGAGTGGTCCCGATTATTGTCACTTCGGGGTTGCCGGATCATAACACATAGTATGTGACTATAGACTTGCAAGATAGGATCAAGAACTCACATATATTCATGAAAACATAATAGGTTCAGATCTGAAATCATGGCACTCGGGCCCTAGTAACAAGCATTAAGCATAGCAAAGTCATAGCAACATCAATCTCACAACATAGTGGATACTAGGGATCAAACCCTAACAAAACTAACTTGATTACATGATAAATCTCATCCAACCCATCACCGTCCAGCAAGCCTACGATGGCATTACTCACGCACGGCGGTGAGCATCATAATTGGTGATGGAGGATGGTTGATGATGACGATGGCGACGAATCCCCCTCTCCGGAGCCCCGAACGGACTCCAGATCAACCCTCCCGAGAGGTTTTAGGGCTTGGCGGCGGCTCCGTATCGTAAAACGCGATGATTTCTTCTCTCTGATTTTTTTCTCTCTGAAAGCAAATATATAGAGTTGGAGTTGGTGTCGAAGGGCATACAGGGGGGCCCACGAGGTAGGGGGCGCGCCCCCCACCCTCGTGAGAAGGGTGTGGGCCCCCTGGTCTTCATCTTTGGCGAAGATTTTTTATTATTTTCTCTAAGATGTTCCGTGGAGTTTCAGGTCATTCCGAGAATATTTGTTTTCTTCACATAAAACAACATCATGGCAATTCTGCTGAAAACAGCGTAAGTCCGGGTTAGTTCCATTCAAATCATACAAGTTAGAGTCCAAAACAAGGGCAAACGTGTTTGGAAAAGTAGATACGACGGAGACGTATCAATGTCGAACAAAGTCTCTTCTCCTTCTCTGCCGGTATTGTCCATAGATTTTATTTAACTAATCCAGAATAAAGATCAAAAAAGTATTCAAATTAGAATGCATGCATGCAATCAATAAGGAAAAATTGAATCATAGTAGATAATATGCATCTTGAATAATCTAGATAATTAATATGCATCGTCGAATATAATCTCGAATACATCATCTCGACTATTATTGAATAATATAATCTCGAATACATCGTCTCGAATATTTTCTCGAATACATCACTAGCTAATATAGATCGAATATTATCGAAGAATCTAGTTCACTCGCGGTGGACACCTAAAGAGAAGGAATCATCACAAGATCATAGCTCGACTGAGATCCCTGAAGAACCTGCTAGGTATTGGAGAACCTGATGTCCAACACAACCATGTAGCGACGGGTGTGCTCATCCTCCTACCTGGAACGGTGACGTACCACCTCCGCGGGGGACGCCAGCCTCCACATCGAATGTGGCCCACACGCCCGCCACCAAAGAAGCTTTGGGTCGATGACGGGACCCGGGTTCTTCAACAAGATGCACGCCCCTGAAGGTAGCACCTCCCAGTGCCAGTCCGGCGGAGCCCAGTCCCGGACATGGCGCCTTCGAAGCAGGACATCATCATGAATGAGTCGACGACGAGGATGTGGGCCGGGCATCGTTGATGTCGAGAACAAATTCTATGAAAATGTAACATTTTTAAATGCTTGGATTTTTATTTATTATATACGAGGAACCTTTAGTCCCTGGCTAGAAATAGGATTCAGAATCATAATGGATTCTCTTAACCTTTAAGGGATTTAACAAAATGGCGTCATTCTGGATGTTCAGAAAATGGTCCATATTTTTCCTGATCTCATCTACCCTTCTATATGTCACGTTGTCTAGTGTCAAAGGATTCAAGAAAACCATGGCTTCATCATTAGTTGGAAGTAATAGGCGCATGATGGTACAGATCTCTTCAAAGTTGTTTTGGAACAGAGTCTCAGATAGGATAATTAGCTTTTTGGTACGAAGTTCACCAAGAGCCTTCCGAATATCGCTATTTGGAAGGCCTTTGTTGAACTTCGTACCAAAAAGCGAATTATCCTATCAGGAACTCTGTTCCAAAACAACTTTGGAGGGCTTTGTACCATCATGCGCCTGTTACTTCTGGCTAATGATGAAGCCATGGTTTTCTTGAATCTTTTAACACTAGGCAACGTGACATATAGAAGGGTACGTAGATGACATCAGAAAAAATTGGATCAACTTGTGCACATCCATAATGGGGGCATTCTTGATAAATCCCTTATTAAAGGACTAAGAGATCTATTGTATACATACATATACTAATTAATTGCAAATACATAACAAACTTTTGCAAATACAACATTAGAATATGCAACTTTTGCAAATACAGCTCCTGATTAGCCACGTCATGTGAGACTTTCTTCCTTTTTGTCTTCTCCACACAACCTCCACTATCATATTCTATTCCACCATAGTGCTATATCCATGGCTCACGCTCATGTATTGTGTGAAAGTTGAAAAGGCTTGGGAACATTAAAAGTATGAAACAACTGCTTGGCTAGTCATCGGGGTTGTGCATGATGAAATACTTTGTGTGATGAAGATGGAGCATAACCAGACTATATGACTTTGTAGGGATAACTTTCTTTGGCCATGTTATTTTGAGAAAGACATGATTGCTTTATTAGTATGCATGAAGTATTATTGTCTTTATGCCAAATGATAGACTATTGCTTTGAATCACTCGTGTCTTAATATTGATGCCGTGATTAGATTATATGATCAAGATTGTGCTATGTAGCATTCCACATCAAAAATTATCTTTTTATCATTTACCTACACGAGGATGAGCATGAATTAAGCTTGGGGATGCTGATACATCTCCGTCGTATCTATAATTTTTTATTGTTCCATGCCAATATTCTACAATTTTTACATACTTTTGGAAACAATTTATATGATTTTCTTGGACTAACATATTGATCTGTTGCCCAGTGCCAGTTCATGTTTGTTGCATGTTTTTTGTTTCACAGAAAATCCATATCAAACAGAGTCCAAACGGGATAAAAAGTTACGGATATTTTTTGGAATATATGTGAATTTTGGGAAATTGAATCAATGTAAGACAATGCCTGAGGGGCCCACAAGGGTGAGGGGCGCACCCCAGGGGGTAGGGCGTGCCCTGGGCCCTTATGGCCACTCCATAAGGAGGTTGGTGCCCTTCTTCTGGTGCAAGAAAGCTAATATCCATATAAAAATCGTGTTAAAATTTCAGACCAATCGGCGTTATAGATCTCCGGGAATTTAAGAAACTGTGAAAGGCCAGAATCTAGGAGCGTAGAAACAGAAGGAAACAGAGAGAGACATATCCAATCTCAGAGGGGCTCCCGCCCCTCCGCCGCCATGGAGGCCATGTACCAGAGGGGAAACCCTTCTCCCATCTAGGGGGAAGGTCAAGGTGTCGGTGTACTAGAGTAGGGGTACCCTAGTATCCCGAACTTGTGCACGGGCAGTTGCAGCATCCCGCGGCAAGGCTTGCCGGGTGACCGCCAAGGTCCTCCGTGGTTCCTTTGGAGCCATTCAAGAACAAAGTATCCAAGTTAAGGAGACAAGACCCCGGCAAGAGGAGCTTGCCGGGAAGGCCAACCAACGCGTCCCGGCAAGGCCCGGTGAGCGACAAGCTCCCGGACGCGACAAGACAACGACCGCGGCAAGGCGCTTGCTGCGGCAAGCTTCCAGTCTGTACCTGCGCTCCAGCACATCCACCAACGTGTCGCTCTGGGACCCTTCCAGACGTACGTGGCGGGAGGCTGTGCAGCCAGCGGTACACGGTGGCAAGCGGCGCTGACAAGATTGCCATCGTGGCGAATGGTGGCGTCCCTAACGGTCCCTTTTGCACTGTTTGGGCGACGCAGACGGGCATTTAATGCCCTTGTCCCCTGCCGTCAGGGTTAGGTATGATACACTGTAGCAGGCGGCGGTGCCAACCGCAACGCCTTTCCATTTTTACCCTTGTCTACGTTGCCACCTGTCGGTGACCCCTTGAGCATATAAAAGGAGGCCCATGCGCAATGTAGAGGGGCAGAAGAGAACACTCACGCTTGGTCTCGTTAGCTGCTGGTGTGTACTGTAGCACTCAGCGCTCCTGAGCAAGAACTCAATACAAACCACAAAGCAGGAGTAGGGTTTTACGCATCCGTGCGGCCCGAACCTGGGTAAACTGCTCGTGTGCTTCACCTCGATCTTCTCTTCGTGCGATCTCCGCCCCCCTGCCGAACCAAAAGGGGCTCGGTCCGCCGGTCCCATAGGTGTTCGTGGATTAGCACCCCCGACATCTTTGGCGTGCCACTCTCGACCCTAAATAGGAAAGCGCGCTCATTGCTTTCCTGCGGGCGAACGTCGACGTGTTTGCGTGGCAACCGTCTGACATCCCCGGTGTTCCCAGGAAAGTAATTGAGCACCATCTTGCCATTTGTCCTCATGCGCGGCCCGTCAAGCAGAAGGTCAGGAAACAAGCAGTGGAGCGCCAAGAATTCATTGCAGAAGAGATCAAGAAATTGGAAGCAGCATGCCTTGTCAGAGGAGTGCTCCATCCTACGTGGTTGGCCAATCCTGTAGTCGTGCGCAAGGCAAACGGGAAATGGAGGCTTTGTATCGACTTTACCGATGTTAATAAAGCTTGTCCCAAAGACCCATTTCCCTTGCCGTGCATTGACCAGATTGTTGACTCCTCGGCCGGATGTGACTTGCTTTCATTTCTTGACGCATACTCAGGATACCATCAAATCTTCATGGCAGAAGAGGATGAGGAGAAGACCGCATTCATCACTCCATGTGGCACGTACTGTTTCATACAGATGCATTTTGGTTTAAAGAATGCTGGTTCAACGTTTGCAAGGGTAGTTCATGTCGCTCTTGGGCCACAAATACACAGAAATGTGGAAGACTACATGGATGATATAGTGGTCAAGAGCAAGGACAAGGCAACTCTGATTCAAGATTTAGGCGAGACCTTTGCAAATCTGCGCAAGATCAACCTCAAACTCAACCCCGAGAAGTGTGTGTTTGGAGACCCCTCCGGCAAGCTTCTCGGGTTCTTCGTGTCTCAGCGAGGAATTGAAGCCAATCCCGACAAGATCAAGGCCATTGAGCAGATCGAAGCACCAAAGCGCGTCAAGGATGTACGAAGACTTTTCGGTTGCGTGGCTGCTCTCAGCAGGTTTATCTCTCGGTCTGCTGAGCGCGCCCTGTCGTTTTTCAAAATTTTGAAAAAGGCAGGTCCAATGAAATGGACTCCGGAAGCAGAGGCTGCGCTACAGGACTTGAAGAGATACCTGTCCTCCACTCCAACACTTGTCGCACCTAAGCCACAAGAGAAGTTGCTGCTGTATTTAGCGGCAACCAATCAAGTGGTTAGTGTTGCGTTAGTAGCAGAGAGGGAGGCAGATGATGAGCCAGCAACCGCGGCAAGCGCATCCAGCGACAAGCAGGGGGCTTCCCCGACAAGCTCTGGTCCCGACAAAGATGGATCTGCGCAGGTGCGCGAGGAGATACAGAAGAGAATGGTGCAGCGCCCAGTTTACTTTGTCAGTTCCCTTCTGCAGGGGGCTAGGTCAAGGTACTATGGTGTGCAGAAATTGCTTTTCGGCCTTCTCATGGCCTCGAGAAAGCTGCGCCATTACTTCCAAGCACATGAGATCATAGTTGTCACTCGCTTTCCGCTGAAGAGGATTCTACAGAATCCAGAAGCGACAGGCAGGATTGTTGAGTGGGCACTGGAACTGTCAAGCTTTGGCCTCAAGTTTGAGAGTACTTCAACAATCCAAAGCAGAGCATTGGCAGAATTCATAGCAGAGTGGACGCCAACACCAGATGAAGAAATTCCAGAAACGAGCATCCCCGTCAAGGAAGCAAGCAAAGAGTGGCTCATGTACTTTGATGGTGCCTTCTCGCTGCAAGGCGCCGGCGCTGGCGTGCTGCTTGTCGCACCCACCGGAGAGCACCTCAAGTACGTAGTCCAGATGCACTTTCCCAAGGAGCAAGCAACAAACAATACTTCAGAGTATGAAGGCTTGCTTGCCGGTCTCAGGATCGCGGTAGACCTTGGGATCAAGAAGCTCATTGTCAGGGGTGACTCGCAGCTTGTCGTCCGCCAAGTGAACAAGAGTTATCAGAGTCCGTTGATGGAAGCCTACGTTGACGAGGTGAGAAAGCTAGAAGAGCACTTTGACGGCCTACAGATGGAGCATGTCCCAAGAGCTCAGAACGACATTGCCGATGGCCTGTCAAAGTGCGCCGCACTTAAGTTACCTGTGGAACCAGGGATCTTTGTGCTCAAGCTAACTCAACCATCCGTAACGCCATCAACTGGACAGAGCAAGAAGAGGAAGTTGATTTTTGGTGACTACTTTCCGGCAGAGTTTCCCAAAGCCACCGCCAAGAAGGTCCCCAAGATCAACACCAAGAGTGCTGAGGAGCAGTCTGCTCCGGCAAGCCCTAGGGTTTGTTCCGTTGAAGCAGAGGCTCCCGACAAGTTTTGCTCTGGCAAGCTTGCCGGGGAACGTCAAGCTCCGGCTGAGCCGCAGGTTCTCGCCGTAGAAGCGGATGTTCCCGCAGCAGCAGATGTGCCTTTAGTCCTTGTTATCGAGCCACAAGCTCCAGCATGGGCACAGCAGATTGTCCGTTTCCTTCAGACAGGAGAACTTCCCGAAGAGCAAGAAGAAGTGGAAAGAGTAGCCCGGCAGTCAAGTATGTACCAGTTTGTCGACAACACACTGTACAGAAGAAGGCTCAACGGTGTGAAATTGAAGTGTATTCACCGGGAAGATGGACAAAAGCTGTTGGCAGAGATACATGGAGGCATATGTGGTCACCACATTGGCGTAAGAGCACTTGCCAGCAAAGCATTCCGGCAAGGTTTCTTTTGGCCGACAACCCTCCAGGATGCAACTGCACAAGTAACCAAGTGTGAAGCGTGCCAGTTCCATTCCAAGCGGATACACCAGCCAGCTCAAGCTCTCCAGACGATCCCTTTATCCTGGCCATTTTTGGTCTGGGGGCTCGATATCCTCGGCCCCTTTCCCCGAGCAGTCGGGGGCTTTGAGTACTTGTACATTGCAATCGACAAGTTCACAAAGTGGCCGGAAGTGGAAGCAGTGAGGAAGGTGACAACATAGTCAACAGTCAAGTTCTTCAGGTTGATTGTTTGCCGCTTCGGGATCCCTAATAGGATAATCACCGACAATGGTACGCAATTCACGAGCCGCACCTTCATGCAGTACGTCCAAGATCTTGGCGCCAAGGTCTGCTTCGCTTCTGTTGCTCACCCGAGAAGCAACGGTCAAGCGGAGAGGGCAAATGCTAAAGTGCTGCGTGGGCTCAAGACCAGAACTTTCGACAGGCTGCACAAGTGCGGAAGAAACTGGATTGAGGAGCTACCGGTGGTTCTTTGGTCGATCAGGAGGACACCAAATCGAGCCACTGGCCAGACACCTTTCGCTCTAGTCTATGGAGCAGAGGCAGTTCTCCCCACGGAACTCGTATACGGGTCACCTCGAGTGCTCTCTTACGATGAGCTTGAGCAAGAGCAGCTGCGACAAGATGACATGCTGCTCCTTGAGGAAGACCGTCTTCAGGCTGCTGTACGAGCTGCTCGCTACCAGCAAGCTTTGCGCCGCTACCATAGCCGCAAAGTTAACGCCAGAAGTCTCGAGGAAGGCGACCTTGTTCTTCAGCGTGTTCAGTCCGCCAAGAATTCCAACAAGTTGACGCCGAAGTGGGAAGGCCCTTACCGGGTGAAACGAGTCACTAGGCCTGGCGCTGTCCGCCTTGAGACTGAAGATGGCATTCCAGTGAGCAACTCCTGGAACATTGAGCATCTTCGTAAGTTTTACCCGTAAGGCACGGTTGCCGAAACCCGTTCCGGCAACCACCCTTTTGTACAAGTCTTGCCGCTATTGCATGTAATCCTTTGTACAAAGCTGGGCGCAGACCCCGTGCATAAAGCTCATGTGCTCCGCACACCTTGTCAATTTCATGCTTTTTATTTTTTTGCATGTGTTATCTGACACTTTGTGCAGCACCTACCCCCGGTAAGCAACAACGAGCCATAAGGCTCCCTATCTTTATTTTCTCCTCTTTCTTTCTTTTCTCAAGGAAAGGAAGGTTCCCTCGCACACAAGTTTGCCGGGGGGAAAGGAGAAGATAATGGTATGGACCAGGCGTCGTTCAAGAAAGTTTCGCCTTGCCGGGAAGCAAACAACAGAAAAGATAAGTTGCCAAAGTTTGAGCAATCAGATTTTTTATTTTAAGTTATCTTCCTTGAACGACCGTACTTTGTATGGAAAACCTGTGCGTGGAGGAACCAACTCGTAGCTAGTTGCGCCCTTACTTTGTTTCGAGTCCGCTCAACAACTTAAGTGAGCTGTGACTAGTTGCGACAAGGTTTCTTGTCGGAAGCGGCACCGCCAGCAGGCTGCTGACGTCCCGCACTCAGCGCTCGCGGCCAAGGTGCCTGCGCCGGCAAGTTCCCTAAAAGCGTAGGTCAAAAACATACAAAGGAAGGAATCAAGTAAAGGAAATAACGTTGCAATCAGTACCCAAATAGAGTTATATTACAAGGTAGCTTGTCACGGCTCTAATAGATTGTTCTCATAACATGACCAGCAGCGACAAGAAAAGAAGAAAACGGACGGCCTAGTCTACGCGATCGCCCTCAACCCTCTTGATCCCGCTCACCTTGTCCACAATGGGTGCGACAAGGGTCTTGAGCGCCTCCAGATCGGCATCCGGCGGCAAGGTCCTGAGGACGTTGGTGAGGTTGAGGCCCGGGTTGCGGAAGGCCACCTTCACCAACACCTTTTGAAGAGCTCCCGCGCATATCTTGCGTGACTCGTCGGCCAGCTGCTTTGGGATCCTCTCCCGGAGTCGCTGGAGCGTCGCCACGCCTTTGAAGAACGAGGTGAGCTTGGCACTGGGTTGGAGGTTCTCGTCGGAGGGATACCCGAGATCCTCCATCACCAGCTGCGCCAGCTCCCTGTCAATGTCTGCGGCAACATCCACGAGACCCTCCGTCCAGTGCTCCACATTCTCCCGGAAAGTGCTCTGGGCGGCAGCAGCACTCGCCAGCAGCGCCTTGCCGGCCTTGACCTCCTCCTTCAGGGTCGTCTCCTACTCCTTGGCGCCGTCCAGCGTCTTGGTCAAAGTGGTCAGCTTCAACTCAAGATCTGCGTTGGAGTCCTTGGCGGCGCTAAGCTCCTGGCCCTTCTCGGCGAGACGGGCCTGCAGCTCCGAGTAGCTGTGGGCGTCCTTCTCCCACTCACGCTTGAGCGCGGCAAGCTCTTCACCGCTCACCTTGAGATCGGCCTCCAGCTGCGCCACCTTCATCTCCAGCTCCTTCTTGGCGGCCTCGGCAGCCGCGGCAGCATCCTCTGCTTGCTTGAGGGCTCCGCCAAATGTTCGCTCGCACGCGGCAAGCTCCTCCTCGTGGCTGTCAAGGTTGACTTTCCGCTGCACCAGCTCGCCCTCCCGCGCAGACAGCTTCTCAGCGGCAAGCTGTTGTTGCTCTTTGACTTCAGCCCGCTCGAGGAGGAAGGCCTTCTGCTCCTCGGCAAGTTGCGCCCGCTCCTCTGCCAGGGACCGGAGAGCTTCCTGGTTGTGACCCCGGAGCTCCTCCGCGCGCTTCTCGATGTCCACTCCCGCCTTCGCGACAAGCGCCTCGCAGGATTCCAGCTTGGCTTGCCGGGCGCGGTAGAGCGACACCAGCTTCCGTAGCAACTGCTCCTCCTCAGGCTCGTTGCCGCTGCTGCTTGGCGCGTCAACCAGCGCCAGCCCAGCGGAGGCGAGCACCTCTCCGTCAAAGCTCTCTCCTTCGACCGGCGCCCTGGAGCTTGACGCCCAGGGGAGGTTAATGAAGATGCCATCGCCGGCCTTCAAGTAGATGCCTGGCTGGGGCTCTTCGGAGCCCGGCGCTGCGGCAGTGGCGGAGGGATCGGCGGTCGACGTAGCGCCTGGCGCTCCTGCGACCTCAGGGCCGTCAGTGCGATCGCCAGATCCCTCGCCTGCTTTTGCGGCGGCAGCTTTGGCGGCCTCTGCGCCGGCGGGATCGTCAACGCCGGCTACTTCCTCGGCGGCAGCAGCATTGTCGGCGGCAACCTCGGTCTCCATCGGCAGGAAAAGGGAGAAGAGTCAAGCAAATATCCAAAAAAGAAGATCAAAAGAAGAAAAACCCCAGGGAAGTTTTGAAGCAAGAAGATTACCTGTGCCGGGTTCAGCAGTTGTGGTCTCCACCGCCGGGGGGCCGCTGGTACTGCCCCTTGCCGGAGAACTCTCCCTTGCCGGGGACCTCTCCCTTGCCGAAGGACTATCCCTTGGCATTTCGGGGGCCGCCTCCGGGCGCTCCTGGTGGGGCCGCTCTGCTTCTACACAAACCAACAGTCAGATATCAGCAAAGCAAGAGTATCCGTGCGCACCCAACAGCGGAAAGCGAACCATATACTTACGCTGGGGGCTGCTCTGGAGAACAGTTGCCGGGTCCGGCAAGGTTGTCTTGGACGCATCCCCTACTGTCGCGGTGGGTTCGTCCTTGATGATAATCACCGGGGCCTTGGCTCTCTTCGCTGCTCTCTGGGCCAGAGTCCTAAAAAGGAATAGGTTCGGAGTAAAGCAAATGAGATGCAAGACAAAACAGCAAGAATTGAAGAACTACAAGTGCAACAAGAGAATCTTACTCTTCTTCTTCCTCGTCGGAGCTGAACGCGGAGAAGTCGAAGTCCGGCTCACGTCCGGCACGAGAAGGTGGAGGAGTAGTTTCCCTTGGTCGCTTGGCGGGAACTGTGGTGGTGGTCTGAGACGACCCCACTCCGGCTGCCGCCGCGGCGTGAGAAGCGGCGGGAGCAGAAGTGGTGGTCCGGGTGGACCCCGCTCCAGTTGCCGCAGCAGCGCGAGGTGCTCCCGCGGCAACAGTGCTTGCTGCGGTGGAGCGTGTCGCGCGGCGCGGTGACTGTCGACTCGCCCGCCGCCCCACTACGTCCCCGGCCTTGCGGAGACGCCTTCTTGGTGGAGCTGGGGGCTCTGCTTGCGGCGAGCTATCTGATAATGAGGAAGACGAGTTGATCTCCAACGAGCCGCTCGTATCCTCGGCGGGCTTGCTCGACTCGACGTCACGCCCGGCAAGCTCTTTCTTGCCGGCAAGCTCCTCTCGCCCGGCAAGCTCTTTCTTGCCGGCAAGCTCCTCTTGCTTGGCACGGCTTGCCGCCTCTGCTGCCTCTGCCTCCTCCACGGTGAATCCAAGCTCGCCCGCAGCTGCGGCTGCCGCCGCCTCTTCCAGCCTGGTGGCGATGCGTGTCAACTCCGCATCGGTGGTGTCGCGAGTGAGGCCATTCTTTTCATCGGAGCGGACCGGCACTTCTACCAAGCCGTCGAAGACCTCTTGCATGACGTCATCTATAGGCTCATGCCAAGTTGGGACAATTCCATGCGAATCGCACAGCGGCATCATTGCACGGATGCAGTCGAGCGCGGAGTTGTTGCACAGTGGAACGACGCCCTGCGGCAACCTGAACACTTCGGGATGTTCAGGGTCATACTTGAACAGCTCCTGGAGCATCGCGTTGAGCTCCAGAACAGTGAAGTTGTAGTTGAGGCCCGGACGCAGCCTCATGATATCCGCCGCATTCTTGAACTCCCAAGCGGGTCTCCTCCGTTCCTGCAGGGGGGCGATGCGGCGGCGAAGAAAATCTGCGCCAACAGCGCCTACAGTAAGCCCGGCAAGCCTGAGGCATTGGATCCGGGTGATGGCAATCTTCAGCCTATCGTCTTCCGGGGCCACGTCACTCCAATCGCTGCCGCGTGCTGCTGGGGCTTGGCGCCGGGCGGTAAACGGCTGCGGGTTCTCCTCGACAATCCAGCACCAGTCTGCTCTCCATTCCTCCCACTTGCCGCAGAACTCGCCCTCCAGATAAGAGTCCTTCTTGCCGGCCCTCGAGATCCAGGCGATTCCGCCAGATAAATGCTCTCCTCTCTCTACTCAGGGCATAAAGAAGTGGCGAAAAAGGGCTACGTTGGGATGGACTCCGACAAAGTTTTCGCAAAGATGTGCGAAAACTGCCATGGTCAGAACGGCATTGGTGGTGAAGTCAAGGAGGCAGAACCCGTAGGTGTTCATGATATCGCAGAAGAACTCGGAGAAAGGCGGGCAGAGCCCGCAGTAGAAGAACACGGCGATGAAGGGATATCCATTTGGAGCCATTTTCCAAGCAGAGGCTGGAAGTACCTTCGTGCTCGGATGCGCTCGCGTCTCCGTCGACCAGAAGAGGTAGTAGTACTCCCCCAGCTCCTTCGCGGTGAGCTTGGGGGGAAGATTACCCGCTCCTTTCGCAGCGCCGCAAGCCGCTGCGCCTCGGTCGACTTCACAGCCTTCCCCTTGTCGGCTTTCGGAGCCATGGCGGAAGTGGTGGAGGAGGTCGACGGTGTTGGTGGTGCTGATGGCGATGGGGGGCAGGGCGCTGCTCTCTTTTCAGCTTTGGGGAGACGGGGGAGCGGCGGAGGTTTCCAAGATTGGAATGGAAAGGGGCGAATGGGCGCACTACCCCTATTTCCCCTGCTTATAAAGAGGGAGGGGGTGGACGTTCCGCCTTTCTGAATAAAGAAACCACCCACGATCTCTCCCACGACGCCGCATTCGACGCGTGCCGTTCGGGGAGGACGCAGTGGATACAGAGAGAGATATGGCGTAACCCAGGCCGCGCGTGCCCGTGCCCTGTTTTGGGCCTGGCCCAACAGCGCTCGGCACCGTGTATGGCCCAGGCCCGGGGGCTCCTGTCGGTGTACTAGAGTAGGGGTACCCTAGTATCCCGAACTTGTGCACGGGCAGTTGCAGCATCCCGCGGCAAGGCTTGCCGGGTGACCGCCAAGGTCCTCCATGGTTCCTTTGGAGCCATTCAAGAACAAAGTATCCAAGTTAAGGAGACAAGACCCCGGCAAGAGGAGCTTGCCGGGAAGGCCAACCAAGGCATCTCAAGGAACTTGCCGCGACGCGCCACGCGTCCCGGCAAGGCCCGGTGAGCGACAAGCTCCCGGACGCGACAAGACAACGACCGCGGCAAGGCGCTTGCCGCGGCAAGCCTCCACTCTGTACCTGCGCTCCAGCACATCCACCAACGTGTCGCTCTGGGAACCTTCCAGGCGTACGTGGCGGGAGGCTGTGCAGCCAGCGGTACACGGTGGCAAGCGGCGCTGACAAGATTGCCATCGTGGCGAATGGTGGCGTCCCTGACGGTCCCTTTTGCACTGTTTGGGCGACGCGGACGGGGATTTAATGCCCTTGTCCCCTGCTGTCAGGGTTAGGTATGATACACTGTAGCAGGCGGCGGTGCCAACCGCAACGCCTTTCCATTTTTACCCTTGTCTACGTTGCCACCTGTCGGTGACCCCTTGAGCATATAAAAGGAGGCCCATGCGCAACGTAGAGGGGCAGAAGAGAACACTCACGCTCGGTCTCATTAGCTGCTGGTGTGTACTATAGCACTCAGCGCTCCTGAGCAAGAACTCAATACAAACCACAAAGCAGGAGTAGGGTTTTACGCATCCGTGCGGCCCGAACCTGGGTAAACTGCTCGTGTGCTTCACCTCGATCTGCTCTTCGTGCGATCTCCGCCCCCCTGCCAAACCAAAAGGGGCTCGGTCCGCCGGTCCCATAGGTGTTCGTGGATTAGCACCCCCGACACAAGGAATAAGAATGATGGGGCTGTCTCTCTCTCCCCCTCTCTCCCGGTGGCGCCGGAACGCTACCGGGGCCATCATCATGACAGCGATCTACACCAGCAACTTCGCCGGCGTCATCACCAACTCTCCGCCCTCTATGAAGCGGTGTAACACCTCTTATCCCCGCTGCAATCTCTACTTGAACATGGTGCTCAATGCTATATATTATTTTCCAATGATGTATGGCTATCCTATGATGTTTGAGTAGATCCGTTTTGTCCTATGGATTGATTGATGATCGTGATTGGTTTGAGTTGCTTGTTTTATTATTGGTGTTCTCCTATGGTGCTCTCCGTGTCGCGCAAGCATGAGGGATCCCCGTATTAGGGTTTGCAATATGTTCATGGTTTGCTTATTGTCTGTGTTGCATGAGTGATAGAAACACAAACACATATAAGTGGGTTATGGTGTATGGGAATAAAGAGGACTTGATACTTTAATGCTATGGTTGGTTTTTACCTTAATGATCTTTAGTAGTTACAGATGTTTGCTAGAGTTTCAATCACAAGTGCATATCATCCAAGAAGAGAAAGTATGTTAGCTTATGCATCTCCCTCATATAAAATTACAATAATGATTTCTGGTCTAATTATCGGTTGCCTAAGGACAAATAACTTTCTTGTGACAAAAAGCTCTCTACTAAAACTAACGTAGTTGTGTATTTATCTAAACAGCCCCTAGATTTTAATTATGTTCTCTTTATTATCTTGCAAATCTATCCTATTACACCTACAAAGTACTTCTAATTTCAAACTTGTTCTAGGTAAAGCGAACGTTAAGTGCGCGTAGAGTTGTATCGGTGGTCGATAGAATTTGAAGGGAATACAAATCCTACCTTTAGCCCTCATTGGGTTCGACACTCTTATTTATGGCTAAAATTGACCCCCTATACTTGTGGTTTATCATTTTCCCTTTGTGATTTCGTTTTTATCGGATTGAATACTTTTATGGATTTGAGAGCACTTGATATATGTGTTGCATATGAATACCCGTGGTGATAATGGGGTATTATATTGATTCACTTGGTATATGTTTTGGCACTCAACTCGCAGATTCCCGAGGTGACATTGGGGTAATCTATGCATAGGGGTTGATGCACGTTCTCGTCTTTTGTTTCTCTGTAGAAATCTTGGGGCACTCTTTGAGGTTCTTTGTGTTCGATAGAGTATTATGAATCTGAATTTGCTTTGGTGTTATTTTAGTACGAACTCTTGATAGATCGGTCAGAAAGATTAACTTATTGTTATTTCAGTACGAACTCTTGATAGATTTATTTGAAAGAATAACTTGGTGTTATTTTAGTACGAACTCTTGGATAGATCGATCGAAAAGAATAGTTAAACAATTTCTTCTTATGTTCTTCGCTAGATAGGAACTTTGGAGTGATTCTTCATCGCACTTTGAGGGATGGTTATATGATCCAATTAGATTAGCATTGTTGAGAGATTGCACTAGTGTAAGTACGAACCCTAGGCCTCATTTTTCAAGCATTGCAATACCGTTTGTGCTCCGTTTTATCAATTGCTACCTTGCTGTTTTTTATTGTTCCTATTACAAAAATCAATATCTACTATCCATATTACACTTGTATCACCATCTCTTCACCAAACTAGTGCACCTATACAAATTACCATTGTATTTGGTGTGTTGGGGACACAAGATACTTTTTATTATTTGGTTGCAGGGTTATTTGAGAGGGACCATCTTCATCCTACGCCTCCCACGGCTTGATAAATCTTAGGTCATCCACTTGAGGGAAAATTTCTACCGTCCTACAAGACTCTGCGCTTGGAGGCCCAACACGTGTCTACAAGAATAAAGTTGTGTAGTAGACATCAACCCTCTGCATTGCCCCCGAGAGATCCAAGGTGGACACAGGGGGCAGCTCGGATTGGCCGCCTCGCCTCTCCCCCGCCGGTGCTGGCTTTTCCCGGCCCGCACACAGCTCCGCGACGGCTGCATAGTCCGCGCTTCCCCCATGTTTTCCCCTGCCCCCACTGGTTGCTGCTCCCCCACGCGGGCAGCGATGGCTGCTTGTGCGCGCCCAGCTGGCTCAGAGGCGCACACAGGAGTCGGAGGTGCGCATCGTGCGTCGCGAGAGGTAGTGGGCAAGGGAGAGGGACGTGGCGGAGAGCTCTATCCGCCGCCGCCGCGGGTTACTAGCGGAGCCCGATGGGGACGAGCGGCTCCTCGTGTGGGTCTATCGCCGGTCGCTCATGATGGCGGAGACGATCCTCGGCTGCTCCGCTAGAAGAACACGAGGGCACTCTGGCCTGCCGTCAAGCAGGCCGAGCGCGAGGCCAAGGAGAAGGCGACGGAGGTGGCCCGGCTGGCGGAGCTCAAGCAACAGTAGGACCGGGCTGTCTGGCGGCTCAAAGGGCTCATCACCGTCTCCTCCTCCTCCGACCACGACGACGGCGCCTCGTCCGACAACTCAGACGATCCTTCACCATCCACCGACGGTTACAGCTGCACCGGCGACCAGAAGAGGAAAGGGTCGGCGAGGAAGTGGTGAAGATCTGCTTTCTTCAATCTACCCCTAATAATAAAGCAGTGACTACTTCTGGTCGTCCGTCATGTACATTTTTCAAAAAAGCCCCTGCACTATTGTGAAATCAACCCACATGCGGTCCCAACTTAAGTGAGAGCAGAAAAACATTTCGTGTTTTGCATAAAAACCCCTGAGGTTTCCGTTAATTAACCCACAGTCCTATTTTAAGTGGGAACAGAAAACTCTTTGATTTATTCAGAAACCCTCCCTGAGATTTTTGTTAATTAAGCCACCGCCCGTCTAGAAAATAACCTTTTTTATAGAATCAAATGTTTTTCTTAAATATTCGTATCTTTTAAACTGTAACTCCAATTTTAGAATGTTATATATGAAAATTGATTAGAAAAATGTCTACAATATGAACATGATGTTATTTTTATCCGTTAACCATTTTTAAATGTTGTTTAGGGACAGATTCAAATGTTGTAAAAATATTCATGTCTTTTAAAGCCTAACTCCAATTTTAACATGTTATACTGTAAATATATGTAGAATCTGAATATGATGTTGTTTCACATGTCAATAATTCTTTAAATGTTGTTTAGGATGGAACATTAATCAGTAGTGGATGATCCGTCTTTTTTTGTACTGGTGCTGATTCAAATTGAAAATGAACACCTTAACAAAAACAAATTGGAGGTGAAAGAAACCATCTATAACCATGCATGTCCGTCGGTGAGAGTGGGAAGAAGGCTAAATGGCAAGACTGGTAAGATGCCATGTTGAAATAAAGAATGGACCTATTGGGCTCTTGAGTCATGGTTATTATGTTAGGGTCGTGTGGTATTTTTTTGCTAGTTTAATTTCAAGTATTTAGATGTAGTTTAAAGTTGTCCGTCGTTTATATGAACTTTGGCGGTCTTTTGAACATCCGTTGGTGATCTTTTGGTGAATGAATTGTGCTTGCCTATGTTCGTTTCTATGTCCGTTTGATGATCTATGTAGTTCGGTCGATGTTGCATGGTTTAATATGGATATAGAGGATTGAATATGAGGTACACGGATATGGATGGCGCGATTTGAGGAGCGATCGATTAGTGCCCGCAGACAAGCCCGACGGGCACGTGCGGACGTTTGAGGGCCCGAATTAACCTAGTCCGCCTGTAGATGCTCTAATAAACCTAGACGGATACCGGCTGGCGCTTGAGGACAAGTTGAGTCCCTCTTCAGTCGCGGCGAGCAGGACACCGGACGGGCGACGTGCCGTCTGTGCATTTTTATGGAGGTGCCCTGCTCCTCCGAAGGTGCGTGTCTTTGGTTGGCGGGTGGCTACAAATGCACTTGCTACTTGGGCTAACAAATTTGATCCCCATATGGAGGTATCTGATATATGTCCACTATGTGGTCTCGAGCGAGAGGACACATATCATGTGTTTTGTAGGTGCCCACGGGCTGTGGATTTATGGCGTACCATGGCGGAGGTCTGGAGAATTCCTGAAGTCACATCCATACGGAACACGGGGCCGAAATGGTTCTTGAATCTCTTGGCGGAGTGTGACGAGGGTGACCGTATCAGAGTCATCATGGTGATGTGGAGGTGCTGGTTCATACGTAATGAGATCCAACATGACAAGAAACCACCGCCTATGGAGGTTTCTCGACGCTTCCTACAGAGCTATGTTTCCTCGCTGTTGGGTGTACAAGAATTCCCAACAGGAGACTGGGATAAGGGGAAGATGGTTCTGCAACATGAAGGAGCGGAGCACCGATCTTCACATGTGTCGACGGGACCAAAGCTTACTCGGAAGTGGCACCCACCGCCGCATGGACGGGCTAAGCTGAATGTCGATGGTTCCTTCGCCCACGAGGATGGTAGGGCGGGCTCCGGCATGGTTCTACGCGATCATGATGGCGCCATCATCTTCTCTGCATGCCGAGCCGTGCGTTCGTGCCCTAACCCACTTCATGCCGAGCTGGAAGGGTGCCAGGAAGGACTCGCACTGGCTTTACAGTGGACTGAGCTACTGATTACCCTCGAATGCGATTGCCTGCAGGCAATATCGTTGATCAAGGCAACGGGACAAGACCGATCCGAACATGCAATGGTGGTTTCAGAGGTCAAGCTTCTTTTGTGTTCTAGGGAGTCTAGTGTTACTCATATCTCTAGAGAGCAAAATAATGTAAGCCATGTTTTAGCAAACTTTGGTAGAGCGGAGGACCGTACGGTGGTCTAGCTCCGCTCTGGCCCGGCTAATATTCCTAGCCTGTGTAGGGATGAACTTCTATGCTCTTGAGTAATACAACCCTTTTACCCCGCAAAAGAAAAAAACTAGACGGAGCTAGTACTAATCTCAAACAAATAACACATTTATATGCACTTCTAACATACCTGAAGATGTGTATTTACACCTCGGTTTCTCGCACGAAATCATCTCCATCTTGTTGCAGATCGAGCCTCTGCAACAAATCTTCCACATCTTCCCTTCCCCGTTTGATTGATGTTTGCTAAAGCGTTGGACAACCCGTCGGACTCCGACTTCCTAACGCGCTCGACCGGCTCCCGAGTCGGATTTAAATTGAAACCCCACAAGCGGCTCCACATCTGTTATAAATACACGCGTGCACGGTGTCAGAAGAAGTCCACCAAAGCCAGAAATCACGCTAGTATGACTGTACGAGTATTGTTTTCGCCGTCCCCCGACGGCGGCTCGACCTGCGAATCACCATTTGCGTCTCCTGTCCGACAGGCTCCGTTACCTTGCGTCCCCTGCGGTCAGAATTACATTTTGTTCAAAAGGCTGAAGAATTAGCTAATGTGTGCGACGATGGCTACGGCTAAGAGAAGCAAGGCGAAAGCTGCCATGGCGAAAGCCGCGGAAGCAGCCAAGACAGCCAGGGCCAACGCCTACGCGGCCGAGAGGGCAGCTGCTGCGGATGATGTACGGGCCGTCAAGATTGCCAAGAGGAAGGCTAGAGAGGCCAAAAAAGCTGCCACGACGGACACCCCGAAAGCCAAGGAGGCAGAAGAAGCCGCCAAGACAGCCAGACTCATGGCCGAAGAAGCCGCCAAGGCGAAGGAAGCCGCGGAGGAGGCGAGGCGGCTGGAGGACAAGGAGACGGAGTGGGCGCAATGCGAGGAGGAGTTGTTTGCCTCCAAGTTCCGCCGTTTTTGGAACAAATTCTACGCCTGCCGCGGCCGCGGCGTCACCTTCCATCAAACCAGTAATCATCCCAATTTCATTATTTGTGTTCCGCGGTTATTTTAGTTTCTTAAAGCAAGTTTTGTTGGAAATATGCCCTAGAGGCAATAATAAAATTATTATTATATTTCCTTGTTCATGATAATTGTCTATTGTTCATGCTATAATTGTGTTATCCGGGAAATCATAATACATGTGTGAATACATAGACCACAACATGTCCCTAGTGAGCCTCTAGTTGACTAGCTCGTTGATCAAAAGATAGTCATGGTTTCCTGACTATGGACATTAGATGTCATTGATAACGGGATCACATCATTAGGAGAATGATGTGATGGACAAGACCCAATCCTAAGCTTAGCTCAAAGATCGTGTAGTTCGTTTGCTGTAGCTTTTCTGAATGTCAAGTATCATTTCCTTAGACCATGAGATTGTGCAACTCCCGGATACCGTAGGAGTACCTTGGGTGTGCCAAACGTCACAACATAACTGGGTGACTATAAAGGTACATTACAGGTATCTCCGAAAGTGTTTGTTGGGTTGGCACGAATCGAGACTGGGATTTGTCACTCCGTATGACGGAGAGGTATCTCTGGGCCCACTCGGCAATGCATCATCATAATGAGCTCAATGTGATCAAGTGGTTTATTGCGGAATCATGCATTATGGTACGAGTAAAGTGACTAGCCGGTAACGAGACTAAACAAGGTATTGGGATACCGACGATCCAGTCTCGGACAAGTAACGTACCGATTGACAAGGGGAATTGTATACGGGATTGATTAAGTCCCGGATGAGATCCCAGATGTCACGAGGAGTTCCGGAATGGTTCGGAGGTAAAGATTTATATATAGGAAGTCCAGTTTCGGCCAGCGGGAAGGTTTCGGGGGTTACCGATATTGTACCGAGACCACCGGAAGGGTCCCGGGGGTCCACCGGATGGGGCCACCTATGCCGGAGGGCCCCATGGGCTGAAGTGGCATTGGAACCAGCCCCTGATGGGATGGTGCTCCCCACCCAAGGGCCCAAGGCGCCTAGGGTTGGAAACCCTAGGGGGCCGTTGCCCCCCCCCCCCCCCGAGGGGGCATGCGCCCCCCTGGTACGAAACCCTAAGGGGGTCGTTGCCTGCAGGGGCTGCCCCCCTTTTAGATGGGATCTCCAAGGGGGCATGCGCCCCCCTAGCCCCTATATATAGTGGAAGGGAGGGAGGGCAGCCGCACCTTGCTCTTGGCGCCTCCCTCTTCCTCCGTAACACCTCTCCTCCCCGCTTGTGCTTGGCGAAGCCCTGTCGGGATCCTGCTGCATCCACCACCACGCCGTCGTGCTGCTGGATCTTCATCAACCTCTCCTTCCCCCTTGCTGGATCAAGAAGGAGGAGACGTCTTCCCAACCGTACGTGTGTTGAACGCGGAGGTGCTGTCCGTTCGGCACTTGGTCATCGGTGATTTGGATCACGGCGAGTACGACTCCATCATCCCCGTTCACTTGAACTCTTCCGCTCGCGATCTACAAGGGTATGTAGATGCACTCCTATTCCCCTCGTTGCTAGAATACTCCATAGATTGATCTTGGTGATGCGTAGAATTTTTTTAATTTCTGCTACGATCCCCAACAGTGGCATCATGAGCTAGGTCTATGCGTAGTTACTATGCACGAGTAGAACACAAAGTAGTTGTGGGCGTCGATATTGTCAATTTGCTTGCCGTTACTAGTCTTATCTTGATTCGGCGGCATCATGGGATGAAGCGGCCCGGACCAACCTTACACGTACGCTTACGTGAGACCGGTTCCACCGACTGACATGCACTAGTTGCATAAGGTGGCTGGCGGGTGTCTGTCTCTCCCACTTTAGTCGGATCAGATTCAATGAACAGGGTCCTTATGAAGGGTAAATAGAAATTGGCAATTCACGTTGTGGTTTTGGCGTAGGTAAGAAATGTTCTTGCTAGAAACCTATAGCAGCCACGTAAAAACTTGCAACAACAATTAGAGAACGTCTAACTTATTTTTGCAGCAAGTGTTTTGTGATGTGATATGGCCAAAGGTTGTGATGAATGATGAATGATATATGTGATGTATGAGATTGATCATGTTCTTGTAATAGGAATCACGACTTACATGTCGATGAGTATGACAACCGGCAGGAGCCATAGGAGTTGTCTTTATTTATTCATGACCTGCGTGTCAACATAAACGTCGTGTAATTACTTTACTTTATTGCTAAAGTGTTAGCCATAGTAGTAGAAGTAATAGATGATGAGACAACTTCAAGAAGACACGATGATGGAGATCATGGTGTCATGCCGGTGACAACGATGATCATGGAGCCCCGTAGATGGAGATCAAAGGAGCAAATGATATTGGCCATATCATGTCACTATTTGATTGCATGTGATGTTTATCATGTTTTACATCTTATTTGCTTAGAACGACGGTAGCTTAAATAAGATGATCCCTCGTAATAATTTCAAGAAAGTGTTCACCCTAACTGTGCACCATTGCGAAGGTTCGTTGTTTCGAAGCACCACGTGATGATCGGCTGTGATAGATTCTAACGTTCGAATACAACGGGTGTAACACAGATTTACACACACAATACACTTAGGTTGACTTGACGAGCCTAGCATGTACAGACATGGCCTCGGAACACAGAAGACCGAAAGGTCGAGCATGAGTCGTATAGAAGATACGATCAACAAGAAGATGTTCACCGATGTTGACTAGTCCATCTCACGTGATGATCAGACACGGCCTAGTTAACTCGAATCATGTTATACTTAGATGACTAGAGGGATGTCTATCTGAGTGGGAGTTCATTTAATAATTTGATTAGATGAACTTAATTATCATGAACTTAGTCTAAAATCTTTACAATATGTCTTCTGATCAAATGGCCCACGTTGTCCTCAACTTCAATGCGTTCCTAGAGAAAACCAAGCTAAAAGACGATGGCAGCAACTATACGGACTGGGTCCGGAACCTGAGGATCATCCTCATAGCTGCCAAGAAAGATTATGTCCTAGAAGCACCGCTAGGTGACGCACCCGTCCCACAGAACCAAGACGTTATGAACGCTTGGCAGACACGTGCTGATGATTACTCCCTCGTTCAGTGCGGCATGCTTTACAGCTTAGAACCGGGGCTCCAAAAGCGTTTTGAGAGACACGGAGCATATGAGATGTTCGAAGAGCTGAAAATGGTTTTTCAAGCTCATTCCCGGGTCGAGAGATATGAAGTCTCCGACAAGTTCTTCAGCTGTAAGATGGAGGAAAATAGTTCTGTCAGCGAGCACATACTCAAAATGTCTGGGTTGCATAACTGCTTGACTCAGCTGGGAGTTAATCTCCCGGATGACGCGGTCATTGACAGAATCCATCAGTCGCTTCCACCGAGCTACAAGAGCTTTGTGATGAACTTCAATATGCAGGGGATGGAAAAGACCATTCCTGAAGTATTTGCAATGCTGAAATCAGCAGAGGTAGAAGTCAAAAAGGAACATCAAGTGTTGATGGTGAATAAAACCACTAAGTTCAAGAAAGGCAAGGGTAAGAAGAACTTCAAGAAGGACGGCAAGGGAGTTGCCGCGCCTGGTAAGCAAGCTACCGGGAAGAAGCCAAAGAATGGACCCAAGCCCGAGACTGAATGTTTTTATTGCAAGGGAAGTGGTCACTAGAAGCGGAACTGCCCCAAATACTTAGCGGACAAGAAGGCCGGCATCACGAAAGGTATATGTGATATACATGTAATTGATGTGTGCCTTACCAGTACTCGTAGTAGCTCCTGGGTATTTGATACCGGTGCGGTTGCTCACATTTGTAACTCAAAGCAGGAGCTGCGGAATAAGCGGAGACTGGCGAAGGACGAGGTGACGATGTGCATCGGGAATGGTTCCAAGGTCGATGTGATCGCCGTCGGCACGCTACCTCTACATTTACCTATGGGATTAGTTTTAAACCTAAATAATTGTTATTTAGTGCCAGCTTTGAGCATGAACATTGTATCAGGATCTCGTTTAATTCGAGATGGCTACTCATTTAAATCCGAGAGTAATGGTTGTTCTATTTATATGAGAGATATGTTTTATGGTCATGCTCCGATCGTGAATGGTTTATTCTTAATGAATCTCGAGCGTAATGCCACACATATTCATAGTGTGAATACCAAAAGATGTAAGGTTGATAATGATAGTCCCACATACTTGTGGCACTGCCGCCTTGGTCACATAGGTGTCAAACGCATGAAGAAGCTCCATGCAGATGCACTTTTAGTGTCTCTTGATTACGAATCATTTGACACGTGCGAACCATGCCTCATGGGTAAAATGACCAAGACTCCGTTCTCAGGAACAATGGAGCGAGCAACCAACTTATTGGAAATCATACATACTGATGTGTGCGGTCCAATGAGTGTTGAGGCTCGTGGTGGCTATCGTTATGTTCTCACCCTCACTGATGACTTGAGTAGATATGGGTATGTCTACTTAATGAAACACAAGTCTGAGACCTTTGAAAAGTTCAAGGAATTTCAGAGTGAGGTTGAGAATCAACATGACAGGAAAATCAAGTTCTTGCGATCAGATCGTGGGGGAGAATACTTGAGTCACGAATTTGGCACACACTTAAGAAAATGTGGAATAGTTTCACAACTCACGCCGCCTGGAACACCTCAGTGTAATGGTGTGTCCGAACGTCGTAATCACACTCTATTAGATATGGTGCGATCTATGATGTCTCTTACCGATTTACCGCTATCATTTTGGGGCTATGCTTTAGAGACTGCCGCATTCACTTTAAATAGGGCTCCGTCGAAATCCATTGAGACGACATCGTATGAATTATGGTTTGGGAAGAAACCTAAGCTGTCGTTTCTAAAAGTTTGGGGATGCGATGCTTATGCCAAGAAACTTCAACCTGAAAAGCTCGAACCCAAGTTGAAAAAATGCGTCTTCATAGGATACCCTAAAGAAACTATTGGGTATACCTTCTACCTCAGATCCGAAGGCAAGATCTTTGTTGCCAAGAATGGGTCCTTTCTAGAGAAAGAGTTTCTCTCAAAAGAAATAAGTGGGAGGAAGTTAGAACTTCATGAAGTATTACCTCTTGAACCGGTAAGTAGCGCAGCTCAGGAAAATGTTCCTGAGGTGCCTGCACCGACTAGAGAGGAAGTTGATGATGATGATCATGAAACTTCAGATCAAGTTGCTACTGAACTTCGTAGGTCCACAAGGACACGTTCCGCACCAGAGTGGTACGGCAACCCTGTCTTGGAAATCATGTTGTTAGACAATGGTGAACCTTCAAACTATGAAGAAGCGATGGCGGGCCCGGATTCCGACAAATGGCTAGAAGCCATGAAATCCGAGATAGAATCCATGTATGAAAACAAAGTATGGACTTTGACTGACTTGCCCGAAGATTGGTGAGCCATAGAAAATAAATGGATCTTTAAGAAGAAGACAGACGCGGATGGTAATGTGACCATCTATAAGGCTCGACTTGTCGCTAAGGGTTATCGACAAGTTCAAGGGGTTGACTACGATGAGACTTTCTCACCCGTAGCGAAGCTAAAGTCCGTCCGAATCATGTTAGCAATTGCCGCATTCTATGATTATGAGATATGGCAAATGGACGTCAAAACGGCATTCCTTAACGGCTTTCTTAAGGAAGAATTGTATATGATGCAGCCGGAAGGTTTTGTCGATCCTAAGAATGCTAACAAGGTGTGCAAGCTCCAACGCTCAATCTATGGGCTGGTGCAAGCATCTCGGAGTTGGAACATTCGCTTTGATGAGATGATCAAAGTGTTTGGGTTTATGCATACTTATGGAGAAGCCTGCGTTTACAAGAAAGTGAGTGGGAGCTCTGTAGCATTTCTCATATTATATGTGGATGACATACTATTGATGGGAAATGATATAGAATTCTTGGAAAGCATAAAGGCCTATTTGAACAAGTGTTTTTCAATAAAGGACCTTGGAGAAGCTGCTTATATATTAGGCATCAAGATCTATAGAGATATATCGAGACGCCTCATCGGTCTTTCACAAAGTACGTACCTTGACAAGATATTGAAGAAGTTCAATATGGATCAGTCCAAGAAGGGGTTCTTTCCTGTATTGCAAGGTGTGCGATTGAGCACGGCTCAATGCCCGACCACGGCAGAAGATATAGAAGAGATGAGTGTCATCCCCTATGCCTCAGCCATAGGGTCTATTATGTATGCCATGCTGTGTACCAGACCTGATGTAAACCTTGCCGTAAGTTTGGTAGGTAGGTACCAAAGTAATCCCGGCAAGGAACATTGGACAGCGGTCAAAAACATTCTGAAGTACCTGAAAAGGACCAAGGATATGTTTCTCGTTTATGGAGGTGGCGAAGAGCTCGTCGTAAAGGGTTACGTCGACGCTAGCTTCGACACATATCTGGATGACTCTAAGTCACAAACCGGATACGTGTATATTTTGAATGGTAGGGTAGTAAGCTGGTGCAGTTGCAAGCAAAGCGTCGTGGCGGGATCTACATGTGAAGCAGAATACATGGCAGCCTCGGAGGCAGCACAAGAAGCAATCTGGGTGAAGGAGTTCATCACCGACCTAGGAGTCATACCCAATACGTCGGGGCCGATGACTCTCTTCTGTAACAACACTGGAGCTATTGCCCTTGCCAAGGAGCCCAGGTTTCACAGGAAGACCAGGCATATCAAGCGTCGCTTCAACTCCATTCGTGAAAGTGTTCAAAATGGAGACATAGAAATTTGTAAAGTACATACGGACCTGAATGTAGCAGATCCGTTGACTAAACCTCTTCCTAGAGCAAAACATGATCAACACCAGAATTCCATGGGTGTTCGATTCATCACAATGTAACTAGATGATTGACTCTAGTGCAAGTGGGAGACTGTTGGAAATATGTCCTAGAGGCAATAATAAAATGATTATTATATTTCCTTGTTCATGATAATTGTCTATTGTTCATGCTATAATTGTGTTATCCGGGAAATCGTAATACATGTGTGAATACATAGACCACAACACGTCCCTAGTGAGCCTCTAGTTGACTAGCTCGTTGATCAAAAGATAGTCATGGTTTCCTGACTATGGACATTAGATGTCATTGATAACGGGATCACATCATTAGGAGAATAATGTGATGGACAAGACCCAATCCTAAGCTTAGCTCAAAGATCGTGTAGTTCGTTTATTGTAGCTTTTCTGAATGTCAAGTATCATTTCCTTAGACCATGAGATTGTGCAACTCCCGGATAGTGTAGGAGTACCTTGGGTGTGCCAAACATCACAACGTAACTGGGTGACTATAAAGGTACATTATAGGTATCTCCGAAAGTGTCTGTTGGGTTGGCACGAATCGAGACTGGGATTTGTCACTCCGTATGACGGAGAGGTATCTCTGGGCCCACTCGGTAATGCATCATCATAATGAGCTCAATGTGATCAAGTGGTTGATCGCGGGATCATGCATTACGGTACGAGTAAAGTGACTTGCCGGTAACGAGACTGAACAAGGTATTGGGATACCGATGATCGAGTCTCGGACAAGTAACGTACCGATTGACAAAGGGAATTGTATATGGGATTGATTAAGTCCTCAACATCGTGGTTCATCCGATGAGATCATCGAGGAGCATGTGGGAGCCAACATGGGTATCCATATCCCGCTGTTGGTTATTGACCAGAGAGGCGTCTCGGTCATGTCTGTGTGTCTCCCGAACCCGTAGGGTCTACACACTTAAGGTTCGATGATGCTAGGGTTGTAGAGATATTAGTATGCAGTAATCCGAAAGTTGTTTGGAGTCCCGGATGAGATCCCGGACGTCACGAGGAGTTCCGGAATGGTCCGGAGGTAAAGATTTATATATAGGAAGTCCAGTTTCGGCCAGCGGGAAGGTTTCGGGGGTTACCGGTATTGTACCGGGACCACCGGAAGGGTCCCGGGGGTCCACCGGATGGGGCCACCTATCCCGGAGAGCCCCATGGGCTGAAGTGGCATGGGAACCAGCCCCTGATGGGCTGGTGCGCCCCACCCAAGGGCCCAAGGCGCCTAGGGTTGGAAACCCTAGCGGGCCATTCCCCCCCCCCCCCCCCCGAGGGGGCATGCACCCCCCTGGTTGGAAACCCTAAGGGGGCCGTTGCCCCAGGGGCCGCCCCCCCCCCCCCCGAGGGGGCATGCGCCCCCCTGGTTGGAAACCCTAAGGGGGCCGTTGCCCCAGGGGCCGCCGCCCCCCCCCCCCCCTTTAGATGGGATCTCCAAGGGGGCACCCCCCCCCTAGCCCCTATATATAGTGGAAGGGAGGGAGGGCAGCCGCACCGTGCTCTTGGCGTCTCCCTCTTCCTCCGTAACACCTCTCCTCCCCGCTTGTGCTTGGTGAAGCCCTGCCGGGATCCTGCTGCATCCACCACCACACCGTCGTACTGCTGGATCTTCATCAATCTCTCCTTCCCCCTTGCTGGATCAAGAAGGAGGAGACGTCTTCCCAACCGTACGTGTGTTGAACGCGGAGGTGCTGTCCGTTCGGCACTTGGTCATCGGTGATTTGGATCACGGCGAGTATGACTCCATCATCCCCGTTCACTTGAACGCTTCCGCTCGCGATCTACAATGGTATGTAGATGCACTCCTATTCCCCTCTTTGCTAGAATACTCCATAGATTGATCTTGGTGATGCGTAGAAAATTTTTAATTTCTGCTACGATCCCCAACAAGTTTAATATGATGACGTAAATGGGTTGTAAAAAATGTCGCTATGACCTATTCCCTCCGTCCCACAATATAAGACGTTTTTGCAAGCTAGTTTAGCTTGCAAAAACATCTTATATTATGGGACAGAGGGAGTAATTACCATGACTATTAAGTATTTTGTTTCATTCTTTCACTAACTTGATATTAATGGAACAATGCAGCATCTATCCCGGCCATGCGTTATACGTTCCCTGCTTCCCGTGACATGCCCGATCCCATGGATACTCTACAGTTCAAATCAGTCAAGATCACATCAATCAAAGAGTCCTTACACTGGCCACTGCAAGTATTTCGTATCGTTACTGCACGTGATATCCGGGATAACAAGCGCAACATTATTTTTCACCGTCCGAGAAATACCTGCCAGACCATCACTGAAGAGGTTTGCATATTTCTACCCATTTGTTTGTTTTCCCAAGTTGCATGCATTTTGCTCTTGTACACTCTCTCCTTGCCTCATTAATTAAAGTTTACAAAATTTTGACTTTGGAAAATATGCACTATAACTTGACAAGAAGAGAGTGCATGGAATATATTATAATTGGTTGTTGCATTATATCCACTTGATGCAGTCTTATTACTGATTAAGTAAAACATAATTATTGACCTACATACTTGTTTCGATCATGCAAGATCCATATCTTGCATTGACCGGCCCCAGTCGAGCTATTGCGGTGTCAATAGACCCTTCCTACATTGAGGTTTCCCTCAAAGTCAAGGGCACTACAAAAGCTGAGGATAAAGATCTGAGTGATCTTATTGTAACTTACAGAAGTGGGTATTGCCTAACTGGTGTTTACCCTAGCAGGCTCAGCACGCTGAAACTTGAATTCAGCCACGTTAGTTTCTCTGTGGAGGCCACAATCTGTATAAAACTCACTGGTGGGTCATGGCCAATTGCTTTCCAAAGTGTATTCACTGCTGGCACCTCTACTGATGATGTCCTCGTCAAATTACTTGATTCTGAACATGACGGGTTGCTTGTCGATGCCAATGGTGTGACCAAGCTCTCGCGTCGCGTGGTTTCTGTTGGACTTGAGAAGTTTTTGAAGGTTCAGCTCATGGCAATTTCGATTAATGAGAAACAAGTTGTTGAGAGTAGCGAGGCAACTTTGAAGCCTCAGAGGGCTGGCATTAGCCTAATCAACCTTAGTCTTGGCTTCTGTAGTATGGAAGTTGTCGTTGCTTGGTCATGTTTCTGTGATGAGTGACTTGTTCTTGTAATTCTCTCAGGAGACACCATTTGAAACCACTTACATTTTACTATAAAAAATGATACACTTGTGGGAAACTGTTACGGAAAGCACGGTTACGCACTGATGTGGCAGAAAGAGACAGCGATGTGAGCCATAATTCACGGAAAGTGAAAAATTAAGCGCTAATCAGCTGGCTCCACCTCGGTGCGTAGATGATTTCCGTGTCAGTCCATCAATAAGTGTATAGCATCGTCGGCCTCGCTAGCTCCTATTTGTACTGACAGTAATAATACTACCTTCTTATTTCTTAGCTCAATTCTGTTTTGCTTCTTTTGAAGTTTTTTAGTCTCTAATCAGATTAATCAGTTGTAGACACGTGTAATTCTGGGTACAGGGGTAGGTACAATTCCCGTGTGCCTGTAGCTAAAGGGGGAGAAGCACGCTGTCGACGCTACGCCACCCTTATCTCTCTATTTTCTCCCTTTTCCCCGAAAGGTCTCCTCCAATCTTGTGCACGGCTCAATTAACCGCCGCTTTGCCACCGTATGCTCCTATGAAATGTGGCTCACCTCTTCCCATGCCAACCACGGCCGCCAAAAAAAATCCTATACGACTAGGTCATATATGCTCCTGATTGGTACACCCTCTCCCACGGCTAACGTGTAGCAAAATAGATCTCAAAGCAGTACTAAGTATCGAAACCTGCTTTCTTCTTCTCCGGCGCCCCAAAGCTTCTGCTTCTAGCGCTTCCTCATTTCAGGGGTGGGCATAAAAGCCGACCAACTGAAAACTAAATCCAAACCGACATCGATTTTTTTTGAATTTTTGGTTGTTTATTGAGTACAGAAAAAATAATCGGTCAACGCTAACAGGATCCGGTCGAGCGGCGCGCTCGCTGCTGCTCGATACAGCCGGCGGCAACGAAGATGGAGGTAGGGGCGTCCTGGGTGGCCAGTTCGCCGGCGGCTTGCCGGAGTTGGCCGGACCAACGACGAGGTGGCGAGGTCGAGGCGCCGTTGGAGTGGTTGGAGGCGGCCACGAGCAGGAGGAGCTCGAGGAAGCTGGTCGATGGGCGGCTCGACCGCGGTGGAGAACGGCAAGGGCGGCGCTCGGAGGAGGCCAGGGACGCAGTGAGGTCCTCGCTCGAGGACTCGAGCGCGTGGACGGGGACGGCTGTGGCGCTGCTGGCGGCTTGCTCGCCGGGGATGACGCGGGCCACGGCAGAGGAACAAGGGCGCGGCGGCGGAACTTGGCGAGTCTTCGGCGCGCTGAGATCAGGCGAACGCGAGCAGGAAACGGCAGAGGCAAGGTGCACCGAGGCGGAGGCAGCGTGCAGGCGGCGGACAGAGCAGCTCCGGCGGTGGCGCTCGCCGGCGCGGTACCGGAGACGGCAGGGGAGCGAGGTCGCTCGGGCCGACGCTGGAGCAGCGGAGCTCATGGACGGAGCCTTCCTGCTCGGGCGCGAGCATGAGAGGAAGGCAGAGGGCGGCGCACTTCTAGCATACCTGAAGATGTGGTGTTTCCACCTCTGTTTCCCTCACGAAATCATTGCAGATTGAGCCTCTGCAGCAGATCTTCCACATCTTCCCTTCCCCGTTTGATTGATGTTTGCTAAAGCGTTGGACAGCCCGTCGGACTCCGACTTCCTAACGCGCTCGGCCGGCTCCCGAGTCGGATTTAAATTGAAACCCCACAAGCGGCTCCGCATCTGTTATAACACTTCCGCTTCGGTAGACCCCCTGTAAACACAAGAACGGCCGAGATTGACCAATACTCCTTCATAACAGAGGGCAGGATGGGCATATTTTAAAGCTTCCCCCGCCGGCCCGACCGCCTGCAAAAAAAACAGGCGAAGCAATACGTATATGAATACAGCCCGCCCGCCCGAGAGGGAAAAAAATTAAACCGGCCGGCCGCACGCGCCTGGTGACGTGGCAGACATGCAGACATGCCCGCCCGCGATCACGGCGGCAGTCCCCGCAGTCAACGCGTCGCGCCGCACCCGTCGCGGCCCCACCCGCCCACGTCCCCCGACCGCACGCCAGCCCGCACCCGTCCGCCAAGCACGGCGCCCGAGGCGCGCATGCACGTAGGCGGTTGCACGCGCGTGCCGCCTGCCGGACGCCACCGCTGCCGCCGCTGTCGTCTCCTCGCATGCCGCGCCTCCACTGCCGCCTGCCCCCGCGCCTGCCGGACGCCACCGCTGCCGCCTGCCATCGTTGTCGGCTCCTGGCCTGCGCCGCCGCTGCCGCTGTCGCCTGGGCTGCCACCTGACCGGCCCGCCGCCTGGGCTGCCCCCTGGTCAAAGCGTCGCCTCGCCTGCCGCGCGGTCATTAACGCGTCGGCGTTAGTAGCCGCGCTGCCGCCCGCCCGCCTCCTCCCCCGCCCCGCTATAAAACGGCGACGCACTGCCCACGCCCGTCCCACCGTGCTGTCGCCTGCCCGCCTCCTCCCCCGCCCCCGCCCACACCCGTCCCACCGACGCCCGTCGGCGCCTGCCCGCACCCGATGTCGTTCTTCCGCGGCAGCAGCAGCACCGGCGGCGGCGGCGGCGACGACGACGTCCCCGGCGCATGGCCGACGAGCATCAGTGTGCCGGAGACGCTGGAGCTCCACCGCTACTGCCTCGTTGTGCCGCCGGGCTGCCGTCTTCCATGCAACTGGAAGATCGACGCGGACGGCTACGCGACGCCGGGTCACGGCGCGACGGAGGAGGAGCTCCGCAACCACAGCGGCGGCCGGCACAATATCAAAGGCCGGAAGCGGTTTTGGTGCGGGAAAGACTATTGGGAGGTCATGGCCGCCTTCCGCCTTGCGGCGGCCGGCCAGACCCCCGACCTGACGGGCCGCAGCGGCCGTCTTCGCGCATCGCCTCCACCGCACGATCGCCACAGACATGGCGGCGGCCACGGTGTGCACCCGGCACCGGCGCCCGCGCCGGCCGCCCCTCCCTCGCCGCCGGGGATAGACTTGCCGCCGGAGCAGGTCATCCTCCGCGAGGACGGCGACCCGGATGACACGCCGGGGTACCACGTGGCCGTACGGGCGTCGGAGGCTGCAGCGGCGGCGGCAGAGGCGATGGAGGCCGCCGAGATTGCGGCCGCAATCCAGGCGGCCGACGCGGCGCAGCAGGCGGTCGAGGCGGCGCCGCACGCAACGATGGCGGCGCCGGAGTGGCAGCAGGTGCCGCCGGAGTGGCAGCAGGAGTGGGAGCAGGCGCCGGCGGAGTGGCAGCAGGCGCCGGCGGAGTGGCAGCAGGCGCCGGCGGAGGAGGAGGATTCCGACGACGATCCGGTGGACTGGGACGACCTCGCCAACCGGTCCAGCAGCGACGATGACGGCGGCGACGGTCCGGCTGTGATTGATCTCGTTGATAGCGACAACGAGTAGTTTTTTACTGTGTTTTTTATTTAATTTGGTTATGTCGTTGTAAGCCTAAGTAGTAGACTTTATGTATGAACTTGTAATCATCAAGTTCGCTCGACTATGTAAAATATTTTATCTATGTTGAATGAAATTTAAGTGAAATTTCTTTTGTCCTTTTCATTCGAGAGTTTTGATTTGATGATGAATTTGTACACGAAAATATGGTAAAACATAATAAAATAGTAAGGACGCTAAAGTACGTGATTGCATGCATGTAACAGAACAAAATTTTGCGAGTGTGTGTGCATCCCGAATGTAGTCCTACACGCACGATATGAACGAAATCAGACAGGAAACACACGTAGCTCAGTGTGTGTCCGGACATTGGTGTAGGGTACTTTAGCCTAGGAAACCCTAGAAAATGCGTCGAGGGTTAAGAAATTGCGAGAATTGGCGTGTGTGCTATGGATGGTGATGGCAACGTGTGGAAAAAGTGTCGTGATGTTTGACGAAGTAGAAAAAAAACCGTAGTTGGGAACCCCCTCCCCGGCAAACCGAGAAGTAGCTGGTTGCACTGGGGCTACGTGATCGCATGCATGCAATTGCATCAAAGTGTGCGTACATGTGGGCACGGCCAACGTAGGCCCCCACGCAAGGTTGGAACAAAAACGGACACAAAACGGACGTTGCGTCATGTCCGGGCAGTGTTTTTGCGATTTTCGACCTGGAAAACCCTAGAAAATGCGCCGAGCGCCGGAAAAATACGAGAATTGGCGTGTGTGATGTGGATGGTGATGGCAACGTGTGCAAAAAGTGTCGTGATGTTTGACAGAGTAGAAAAAAAACCGTAGTTGGGAACCCACTCCCCGGCAGACCGAGAAGTAGCTGGTTGCACTGGGGCTACGTGATCGCATGCATGCAATTGCACCAAAGTGTCCGTACATGCGGGCACGGCCAACGTAGGCCCCCACGCAAGGTTAGAACAAAAACGGACACAAAACGGACGTTGCGTCACGTCCGAGTAGTGTTTTTGCGATTTTCGACCTGGAAAACCCTAGAAAATGCGCCGAGCGCCGGAAAAATATGAGAATTGGCGTGTGTGATGTGGATGGTGATGGAAACGTGTGGAAAAAGTGTCGTGACGTTTGACGGAGTAGAAAAAAAACCGTAGTTGGGAACCCCCTCCCCGGCAGACCGAGAAGTAGCTGGTTGCACTGGGGCTACGTGATCGCATGCATGCAATTGCACCAAAGTGTCCGTACATGCGGGCACGGCCAATGTAGGCCCCCACGCAAGGTTGGAACAAAAACGGACACAAAACGGACGTTGCGTCACGTCCGGGCAGTGTTTTTGCGATTTTCGACCTGGAAAACCCTAGAAAATGCGCCGAGCGCCGGAAAAATACGAGAATTGGCGTGTGTGATGTGGATGGTGATGGCAACGTGTGGAAAAAGTGTCGTGACGTTTGACGGAGTGGAAAAAAAAACCGTAGTTGGGAACCCCCTCCCCGGCAGACCGAGAAGTAGCTGGTTGCACTGGGGCTACGTGATCGCATTCATGCAATTGCACCAAAGTGTGCGTACATGTGGGCACGGCCAACGTAGGCCCCCGCGCAAGGTTGGAACAAAAACGGACACAAAACGGGCATTGCGTCACGTCCGGGCAGTGTTTTTGTGATTTTCGACCTGGAAAACCCTAGAAAATGCGCCGAGCGCCGAAAAAATACGAGAATTGGCGTGTGTGATGTGGATGGTGATGGCAACATGTGGAAAAAGTGTCGTGACGTTTGACGGAGTAGAAAAAAACCGTAGTTGGGAACCCCCTCCCCGGCAGACCGAGAAGTAGCTGGTTGCACTGGGGCTACGTGATCGCATTCATGCAATTGCACCAAAGTGTGCGTACATGTGGGCACGGCCAACGTAGGCCCCCACGCAAGGTTGGAACAAAAACGGACACAAAACGGACGTTGCGTCACGTCCGGGCAGTGTTTTTGCGATTTTCGACCTGGAAAACCCTAGAAAATGCGCCGAGCGCCGGAAAAATACGAGAATTGGCGTGTGTTATGTGGATGGTGATGGCAACGTGTGGAAAAAGTGTCGTGATGTTTGACGGAGTAGAAAAAAAAAACCGTAGTTGGGAACCCCCTCCCCGGCAGACCGAGAAGTAGCTGGTTGCACTGGGGCTACGTGATCGCATTCATGCAATTGCACCAAAGTGTCCGTACATGCGGGCACGGCCAATGTAGGCCCCCGCGCAAGGTTGGAACAAAAACGGACACAAAACGGACGGTGCGTCACGTCCGGGCAGTGTTTTTGCGATTTTCGACCTGGAAAACCCTAGAAAATACGCCGAGCGCCGGAAAAATACGAGAATTGGCGTGTGTGATGTGGATGGTGATGGCAACGTATGGAAAAAGTGTCGTGATGTTTGACGGAGTAGAAAAAAAACCGTAGTTGGGAACCCCCTCCCCGGCAGACCGAGAAGTAGCTGGTTGCACTGGGGCTACGTGATCGCATGCATGCAAGTGCACCAAAGTGTCCGTACATGCGGGCACGGCCAACGTAGGCCCCCGCGCAAGGCTGGAACAAAAACGGACACAAAACGGACGTTGCGTCACGTCCGGGCAGTGTTTTTGCGATTTTCGACCTGGAAAACCCTAGAAAATGCGCCGAGCGCCGAAAAAATACGAGAATTGGCGTGTGTGATGTGGATGGTGATGGCAACGTGTGGAAAAAGTGTCGTGACGTTTGACGGAGTAGAAAAAAACCGTAGTTGGGAACCCCCTCCTCGGCAGACCGAGAAGTAGCTGGTTGCACTGGGGCTACGTGATCGCATGCATGCAATTGCACCAAAGTGTCCGTACATGCGGGCAGGGCCAACGTAGGCCCCCACGCAAGGTTGGAACAAAAACGGACACAAAACGGACGTTGCGTCACGTCCGTGCAGTGTTTTTGCGATTTTCGACCTGGAAAACTCTATAATGCGCCGAGCGCCGAAAAAATACGAGAATTGGCGTGTGTGATGTGGATGGTGATGGCAACGTGTGGAAAAAGTGTCGTGACGTTTGATGGTGATGGCAACGTGTGGAAAAAGTTCCGTGCCATTTGGCGGAGACACAAAAAAAATATCTATGAATCAATGTATTTTCGATAATGATTATTTTAAAAAACAGACGCAAAAAATGGTTGGAAAAAAACTAATGAACGGGTTTTTAGAAAAAAAATGAATAAGCCCGCGTGCATGCATATCCATCGGGGGTCAAAGCCGCCTCCACGATCTCTCAGTCCACGCCGCCTCCACGATCGCCTCTCCCGACGCCATCTAGGGCAAACGCCACCCCCGACGCCACCTCACACCGCCTCCACGATCGCCTCCCCCGACGTCATCTGCGGCCGACGCCGCCCCCGACGCCGCCTCACGCCGCCTCCACGATCGCCTCCCCCGACGCCATCTGCGGCCGCCACCGCCCCCGACGCCAAGTCACGCCGACGCCATCTGCCACCAACGTCACCGCGCCGTCGTCCCCCAGGGCCGGCCCTGATCCCATGGCATGAGGTACTATGCATTCATCATGTTTATCATGTGCCCATATAAAGTAGCGAACATTATTTTTGCTCCTATTCTTAGCGACGGTGGAGTACGGAGAGATTTTTTGTTCGGTTGAGAAGTGGTGTCTGTTGGTCAACAAACTAAACTCTAGGCAGAAAAAGCGTTTTGCAAGCACTAGTCTTGGAAAAATGCTGATGATACCTAGTGTGCTCATGCGCAAATGTTTGCTCAAGTTCATTATTAAATCGTATTCGTTGGACAGAAAAAGATTCATCATGCCATCAAAAAATGGTGCGATATCATTGCACACCGAAGATGTGTTTGACATTTTCGGGCTACAGAACAAGGGCAAAGATGCCATGAAAGCGCTAGGAAAAGGGGGGTTAAAGGCGAAGGTGAAGGTGCCTAGTCGCTTTTTAGATTCCAATACGGGGGAAATGATGATAGACGACCTGATTGAGAACATCATTGCCAGTGGCACATACGATGATGATTTCCTCCGTATAATTGTTCTGGTTCTTCTAGGCACGGTTCTTGCACCGCAGTCCACGATAGAAGTTCCTAATGCTTATTACAAGTTAGTGCACGATGTGGAGGCCATCAAAGCATATAATTGGAATGCGTTTACGTTACGCGTTTGCGTGGAAGGCATCACAAAGACCTTATCAGATCTTACAAAATTTACTTGGCCGATCGGAAACCTTGCGCTCCTACAGGTAAATCTTATGTTATATCTGTTTCTTTCGAACTATAGTTTCTGATTTTTTTGCTAATATACTTCATGTTCATGCAGTACATGTTTTGGGAGAAACTGCAGCCACTGGATGATGAGGCATTTGATCCATTAGCTAATGAGTATCCATTGATGCTTAATTGGTCAGAAGATGAGGCTAAGAAGCGTGACGCGTACGACACGGCATACGGCCGTGGTAATGGGACGGTAAGTTACTATTCATGTGTTACTATTTCGTACTACATGCACTTAAGTTACTATTTATATGTTGAGAAATTTTAATTGATTTTACCTGTTACAGATTGATGACGTGATAAGTGAGAAGTACAGGCAGACATTAATTGCTCAACAAGGAAGAAAGGCCGAGGAAGAATTACAACAAGAATTAGAGCAGGAAGATCGTGCCCAAAAAAAGAAAGATAATAGAGATGAGGCTTCATCGAGCAGGGATAGTACATTAGATCAGGTGATGAAATGCATCAAAGATATGCAAAAAGAAATTAGACTTCTCCCTCAAAAATGTGCTGAGGTAATATGAGTGATGTGTACTTCAGTTTACATTGGATTATTGATAATTTATGCATGTAGTTAATGCAATTAATGTGTCATTGCAGATAGTAGTGGAGAAGCTGGAGAAGAAAGGTCTTGTCTTCAAGCCAAACAAGGGGTCTGATGATGACATTGAGTATGTGGAGCATAGTGAAGACTGGGTGGGGAAGTATGGTCCATCAAAATATTGGCCAGATGTACAATCAACTCCTGCAAAAGAAGATATGGACAACAGGGCGGACGCATCCTTCACCACTGGGAACGGGAATAAATTGGCGCGTCAGAAAGGTGCGCATCACAACACACCTGGTACAGGAGATGAAGGCGACCCCTTCGTCATTGAGGATAATGGTAATTCTCCCAACCCATCTCTTGCGACGGTAGACACGAATGACTTTCCAACTATTACTTCAACCCCCAAGAATATGACTGAAGTGTCAGACGGGTCTAGCGCCGATAAATCTGAGGAATTTAGTATGGATAGTCTGAACACCCGTATTAAAAATGCGAAAGAAAATGGCACTAAGGAGAATGATGGGAAGGAGAATGATGAAAAGGAGAATGGTGAAAAGGAGAATGATGGGAAGGAGAATGATGGGAAACGCAAGAGGAAACGGTCAAAATATTTTCTTTCACCTTTTCTTCAGAACGGTGGACGTAAATGTGCAAAGAAAAGTAAGTGCTAGGTAATTTATTCTTGCAACATACTTCTGTCCTTGCATGCACACTTTATTAACTCATTGTTTCTTACTATTTTAGGTCTATTTGGTATAAGAGCTGCTATGATTAGTACTGATTACATTAATGAGGATCATATAAAGGCCGCGAAGGTTTATATTCGGACACTAGCAGAGTCGGAGAAGCTTTGTAGAAAAACTGTTGTGCACATGACGGGAATTGGTGGGGAAACATGTACACCTGATATGCTTCAAGCCATCATTTCAAAAAAGTGGTTGCATGGCGGTGTAAGTATTAGCACTAAGTTATTAAGTTGTACATGTCATTCACATAAATTATCTAATAGGCGTATTGCTGTTATGTTATTTTGTAGGTCATCAATAGTTATTGCAACCATATGCAGACCCATAATCCTCGTGCTGACCGTCACATATTATCATCTTGGGTGTCCCACTGGCTTATTCTTCGTGCTGATGGAAAGGTTAACAACTCTAAGAGGCATTTTATGGATCATTTCACAAACCAAACTAAAATGGTGTCTAGAGTTACTGAAGAGTATTTCATCAAAGATAAGGTACTTCAGTTTAGTATGATCATTCGTAGTACATCTGGGTGTACACCAACATGAATAAACTTTGTTGTAGGCATACTTTCCTTTTCATGTGGACGAAAGTCATTGGATAACGGTTCTTATGCACAACAAGAAAAAAGAGTTTCAAGTTTTAAACTCTACTGGTAAATGCAACAAAAGAGTTCTTGCAAAGATTGCTAAGCTGGTAAGCTTACAACGATACATAAAACAATATATAGTTATTCGAAACGTACTTCATATGGATTTTTCATTTTTATTTCAGAGGGCAGAAATAGCTAATGATACAAACGAGGTGAATGCTCTTATTGGAACGGAACATCCTGATGTATCTTCCTGGCCAATAAGGGAGTACGATATGCCGTCACAAATAGATGGGTATGTTGCAAATGTTGAATTAGTATGTACTTGTATGATCCATCAATAATTGACTTGTGATTTCTTGCAGAGTCTCTTGTGGTCTTTTCGTGGTGAAATGCGTTCAAAACTGGGACGGAGATGATTGGACATTTGAGTTCGATCAAGATGAGGTTAATGCTTCAAGGGGACGCATTCTAGCTGAAATACTTTTTTCAGAATGCAACACGAAGGAAGCAGTGAAAGAAAAGATCCTCAAGATCATGGAGAAGAAATGAGTCGGAGGATGGGGTGTTGGCTATTATCTCCACTAAATAAACGTGCCGTTGTCGGTACTTGATACAATTTTCATATTAAGACATCATATCTATATTGTAATGTGGCATGGTTTAGCATGTTCCGCAACTAAATAAATGTGTCGTGGTCGGTATTTGCTACAATATCTATTTTTCAATGTCACTTTTATTTGCATCATTGTCGGTGACACTCTTATTTGCATCATTGTGGGTGATGATATTTGAACTTGTTATATAATGTGATGTTTACGCCGCCGTGCCCGGCTTGGCGCTGTTTTTTTATATTGTTTTGTATTTTGTAGTGTGCTGTTTACGTAAAAGTAAAATAATATTTTTTAAAAATAGTGAGAAAAAAATGCCCAACCACCGCAGCCGGGCCCATAGTGAGGAACAGATCATACCCAAATCAAGCCCAAGGGGGCGACTCGGGCGGCTGATAGAGCCCACTAATGGGCCCGACAACGGGGTCCAACGGGGCACCGGGCATGTATAAGAGAGGAGCTCGGTGGAGGGGGCGGAGGCAGCTATTTAAGCCGCTCCTCACGCCCCTCAGCTTCCGAGGTGGGACTAAAATGGCGTCCCCATCGCGCCCCACACTGCACGCGGCCGCCGCAGGGCTCATGAGGCCGTTTTCGGCGCTGTCACCGGCCGGCCCATAGAGGCAGGGCGCCACTCGCCCCCTACCACGGCCCACGCCCACTCCCCTCCCCCGCGCGCTGCCGAAACGGGCGGCCCAGCGTCCTCCCCCGGCCCATGCCCCCTCCCCTCGCCCGCGCGGGGCAGGATCGCCGTTTAGTCCCACCTCGGAAGCGGGGGGGCGCAAGGAGCGGCTTAAATAGCTGCCGCCGCCCCCTGATTCGAACTCCTCTGTTACTAGCTGCATCTCTACTCTCCTGTGCCCCGTTGTATCCCGTTGTTGGGCCCGCTAGTGGGCTCGATCAGCCGCCCGAGTCGCCTTTGGGCTTGATTTGGGTACGTTCTGTAAGCTACTATGGGCCCAGCAGCGGTGGTTGGGCAATTTTTTTGTAACTTCACTATCTCACTTTTTTTGACAGAAAGGAGCGGTCGGAAACAACAGCAAACAGCAAAGAAAATCATCATCATGCCCAGGTAGTACAACATATATGCCCAGGTAGTACAACATATATGCCCAGGTAGTAAACAGCAAACAAAATCATCATCATGCGCAGGTAGTATAACATATGCAATGTCATCTCCAAATTTATTACATAAATCTTTTGACAAAACATAAACAAATACCCCCAAACAAATAACTTATCAAGTTTTCTTGCACACACGTACGAATAAAAAACAACATAGGTTTGTGTGATCACTTTTATTCTTCCTACAAACCAAGTTGCGTCTCTACGCCCAGTTCCTGAACAAAACATAAAGAAATGGGTGAGCAAATATAGTTGGTAAAATCAAAGTAGCAACATAACAAAAATAAAAAGGTTGCAACTCACTTCTCGTTCTTACTGCATGTAGCCTTGTTATGACCTGGGAGACCACACAGACTACACAAAGGAGCACTTTTCTTCTCTGTAAAATCTTTTGGCCTACCATTCTTTGTAACGTCGGGCCCCCCCTTCGATCGCCCCTTCTTAGGTGCACCCTTCGTCGAAACTTTCTGAGGATCACCAATACCAGGCTCAACTTGTTGCGCCTGACTTGCCTCCTTCTTCAGCATAGCATACCTTCTACTTCCTATAAGTTCCTCCTCTGAAATCTTTTTATGCGCTATTATGTTGTCCAGACACTTCATCAACTCGTCGTACAAGAAGGGATCATTTGCTGCAACATGAGCAGCTTCTGCGGTTTTAATGGTTATTGCACTATACCATTCTCTCTCCAATGGCCCTGACCAACCCCATCCAAACATATCACTCTTTCGCTGCACAGGCAACCCATCTCTCGCATGTTTGGACAACCGATGCATGACACAACACTTTGGTATTTCAGTTAAGTTTAGATGATGGAGAACAAACAGAATGTGTTTGCATGGCAGCCCTTTCCGAACCATCCTAAGACAACTGCATGTAATAGTTTGTTCTGAGTTACCTGGTTCATAAACAACATTGTACCTGAACTTGTGGTTATCCTTCCATGTCACCATGAATGTTTGACGCCCAATTCCCACGAGCGTCTCAAATATCTCTAGCTGACCCATCTTATGCAAATCATCTTGCAGGATGTAGAAATTAGCAGGTGTGAATACTTTGGCGGCATGCTCCTCAAGGGCCTTATATTCAGTAACCGACGGTGGTTCCTTCTGGAATGCCTCGCAGTCATCGTACGCCTCGTTCTCACGCAGGCGAACTATACAGTTCTCATAATGCACCACCAAATCAGCAATTGTCATACCGTAGTCCAGGTGAAGGTGAAGGCAGGAGTTGAGGCTTTCACTCCTCTGGTTACTTCGCATACCAAGGAAAAAACCATCGGAAAGATATGAAGCTGCCCAAAGTCTCCTCTTCCTGTACATCCTGTCAAGCCACTCTTCGGTTCTATCCGTCTTCCACTTATCATAGAAAGCTTTCCATCTCTGCTCAAAGTTCGCTTGAGAGGTGGCATAGTACAGGAGCGATCTGAACTCATCTAGTGACTTGTAATGCAGGTGCCTTTGCATATTTTTCTCGATATGCCAGGAGAAAAGACGATGGAAAACATCTGAAAGGACAGTCCGAATAGCCCGGATCATTGCAGCGTCACCGTTTGTGATTATTGACTTTGGCTTCACCTGACAGTTTGCCTTCATAAATGTCTGCAGCAGCCACACGTATGTCGCTTCCGTCTCGTCAGCAATGATGGCACAACCAAACACTGTGGTGCAACGGTGGTTGTTAACTCCGACAAAGGGGACGAACGGCATACCGTATCTGTTCATCTTATATGTGCTATCAAACACGACCACATCTCCGTAGTCCTGATAGTCCCTCCGCGACTGTGCATCGCACCAGAACATACTCTTCAATCGCCCTTCCTTGTCACGCACATACTCAAAAAAAAACTCAGGGTCCTTCTCCTTCCTGCTCCTCATAATGCCAACTGCCGTCTCTGCATCTCCCTTTGCAATGAGCTTCGTTTTTTCTCTGCAACAAAGATTGTAAATGTCCCTCCTGATAAGCCCGCACTTATCGTACGAACCGTATCTGCTGATGAAGTTGTCCATTATAATATGCTTTCTTATCCCGACCGCTTCCATCGCCAATATCTCTGCCCTCTGGCCATCTCCAATCCGTCTGTGTGACCACAAAAAACAAACCTCGTCGGGCCGAGCCATCGCGTGGTTGTGATCATCCACGAATGATGCGACGAACCAAACGCCATGTTCTCTGTCCAGCTTCACCACCATATGTGCACCGCAGTCGCAACGAGTCTCCGGTCTAAGCCTGCGCTTGCGGCCCTCCATGGTTATGAACTTGCTCTGCCTTCTCCCTGCCCTGGAGCAAAGAAACCGCCGGTACCGTATCATTCCTGAAGCACCTCGTTTCACCTTCTGTTTTCTGATACTAAACCCGTGCTCTCTGGCGTGATTGTTGTAGAATATGTATGCATCCCCTTGCGACCGAAAGGTCATAGCCATGACCTTCCCATGTGTCTCAATCATCTTCTGCTCCCTTTGAGCCTCCTCAATATCAATCTCTCCCTCATCGTGATCAAGTACAAGACCATCTGACTCCTCCTACAACATTCATTTGAAAATATATATGTCAATTACTATCATTTAAATCATACTATTGATCGACGTACAACATCTAACAACTAACCTGGCTCAAGTTATCTGCAAATGATTCCTGCCAACTATGTTGCACATTGTCAACATCCACATCTTCCTGTAAATTTGTACACAAAGATATATAGTTAGCCATGCCATACTTTGCAAATTCAAAAATAAAAATAAAATATACGCCACTTACGTTGTCGCTATTTGCGCCATGTTCATTATTATCAAAATCCTCCGGAGGTAAGATATCATATGACGAGACGGAATCGTTGTCGCTGCTGTCATCATCTTCGTTCAAATTATCGTTATCGGTCTTAGTCACCTTATCAGTACCATTCTCGTCCCTCCCCAATGCGGATTCTTCGTCCATGTCAACACGCCAAACTCACAGAACTGCAAACATCGTGTGTTAGGTTTAGTACAATGCATCATGCCCAAAGCAACGCTAGTTCTGTAAATCATGCCCTAGTCCGTAGAGGAGGCGCTGCGGCGGCAGGTTTTGATGAGCCCTAAACCCTAAATCAGTACATGCATGAACTAGCCCTCACTTCTATCCATCATGCCCGCCCCATGCCCGCTAGGTTTAGATGACAAACCTTGGCCCGCGGTGTAGACGTCGCCGGCGTTCGACGACAGTGCTGCGGAGGCGGCGTCAGACGTCGGGCCCTTCACGTCCCCGGCGTAGGACGACGACGGTGAGATGCAGCGACGGACGACGTTGCCACGGCGAGGGCGGTGTCGGATGGGGTTCGGGCGGCGAGGGGGGTGTCAGACTTTGGGACGGCGAGGGCGGCGACGGGCGACGTTGGGATGGCGAGGGTGGCCTCGGACGGGGTTCGGACGGCGGCGATCCGCGGCGGCGGCGATCGGCCACTTTCGAACTACCGTGATCGGCGGAAGGGCGACCAGATGGGCGGGCGAGAAGATGGGGGCGGGCCTAGATCGTGGGTAGTTTTTGCGGGCGGGCGACCAGATGGGTAGTTTTTTTTTCAACCGCGTGTATACGTATGTCCGGCAGAGCCGTACAATACGAGGTGGGTATACGTTTCTTCTGTATGCCCATTCTGCCCTTCTACGTTTTGTTGGGGGGGGGGTCTACCGAAGCAAGCCCCCTGTTATAAATACACGCGTGCACGGCGTCAGAAGAAGTCCACCGAAGCCAGAAATCACGCTAGTACGACTGTACGAGTATTGTTTCCGCCGTCCCCCGACGGCGGCCCGGCCTGTTAGAGTTGTGTCGAATATTGTGTACAAGGTAGGTTACAGTTGGACTATGAGTTGTATTGTGTTTACATAGGATGTGGAGTCGTGTCCTAGTAGGACACTTATATCCTAGGCCTCTCTTATATAGCGGGGGTAGACACACGATGTAACCTATGCCAACATAATAGCACCGGAACGCAGGGGAAGCCGGCGGCATGTGCCGGTGTCCAGGGCGACCGGGTGCGGTATTGTGACGGTGTCACGGGGAGGAGCGCTCGTAGTCAAGCCCCGAGGATGTAGCCATATCGGTGAACCTCCTTAACAAATCTCGGTGTTGTGCTCGTGTGATTGTTTAGTCCTTGGATGATCGACGGCATGCCTCAAATTTATTCTAACAAGTGGTATCATGAGCTAGGTCGTTTGGAGGCTGCAGTTTGTTGATCTGAAGGAAGTGATCGGAGGCACGTGTGCGTGTGGCAGCGGCGAAAGCATCGGGCGACGCGGCGATTGATCAGGTGCATCAACCGGGCAAGCATACATAAATCCCGGCGAGATCGGATCGAGCTGGCGACGTATCAAGGTATCGATCGACTCGGTCTCGACAAGATCGATGCGGTGAAGGAACGTGGACAAGTCGGCCTAGTCCGAGGCGCGTACGGGTGGCAGGCTGGCAGGGGCTACGGTCCACGAGCTGTGCAAAGGGCTTGTGCGGGCAGCGGCCCGCAGGTGGGCGCTTGCTGGCTGATGGCTGGGCACAATGGCCGGCTGATGATTCGTGAAGCTGCTAGCGCGTGATGCGTGTGCCATGAGGCTGCACGTACATCGGTATATGCTGATGTAAACACGTGAGATTTGTTTGGAAAAAAAGTCTTCGTGCATACACAAGAGAGGCTACAAGCAAACAGGGACAAGGAAAAGGAAAAATAGTGTTTTGTCTAGACGGAAGTTTTCCTTGCTGGGTCAAGTTTGTTGTGAGTGCTTTCAGGGTGTGCGTGCAGCAAGGACAGCGACGGGCATATGGGCTTGGAGGAGTCTGGAGTGTGTCACGGCAGAATCATGCATACACAGGGCATCCAAGATATGCACAGATGTGCGAGCGGTCATGGTGCAAGGTGGAGCATGGTTGTAGCCGGACAAGTTCGTCTGGGTCGGACAGGTCAGTCTGACGGATCGACGCGAGTCGGTTGGTACAGAAGACAGTGGTGGGATCGGCGAGGACGACATAGGAGCGTAATGCTGATGGTGACCGACTTCTGGGCGTGGAAACACGTGGCACATGCCTGAGTGCTTGTGTGGCTTCGACAAGACTATGGCACGGGATTGATTCAAGGTGGTGTATACACGGAGCTTGAAGTCGATGAGGCGCAAGGGTGGATTGATCATCTACCATGGAGTCATGTTGAAGGTGGAGCTGGATTGAGGGGCTACGGTGTAGGGATCCAGTGAATCGAAGCCTATTCAGAAGGGGGGAAAAGCGAGTGACATGCAGTTCGGACTGGAGCCCAGTGGTCTGATGGAAGCATGAAACTCGTCATCGGTCGGTGATGATCGGTGGTACTCTGCAGTGGGGGTTGAGTGGTGTGGTTTCGTGACCCTTGAGACTCGACCGGGACAGCGGAGGCTCGACGCGGTAATAGCGGCGAGGCGTGCGGCTAGCACGGGACATGGAGACGGGCCAGGGCACTGGTGGTCATACATGTGGTGAGACAACTGCGAATTTGACTCGGGATGACTACAAGCAACGGTGAAATTTCTTCAAGTTTCAGACAGGCGGTCAAGAAAGGAGCGGTGATGTTGAGTTCAGGTAACTCTTATGTGTGACACCCAATATGTGAGTTGTTCACTTTCACGCAGGTCAGTGATCGGTGTGTGATGATGTTGACGGATACTCTGGAAGTTGGGAGCACAGACTAGAGTAAAGAGAAACTTAATTTTGCTCGAGTGTTGACTGTGGTCAGGAAAAGGAGGGACTACAAGTTGCAGGTGGAGTCACATGGAGTCTTTGGAGTAGCAGCGGTTTCATGGGATAAGCTCAAGTCCAATGTATATGGAAGTTTGACGCATGGACGAATTCAAGGTGGTGGAGAATATTCGCCAAGGTGGAGTTTGTTAGAGTTGTGTCGAATATTGTGTACAAGGTAGGTTACAGTTGGACTATGAGTTGTATTGTGTTTACATAGGATGTGGAGTCGTGTCCTAGTAGGACACTTATATCCTAGGCCTCTCTTATATAGCGGGGGTAGACACACGATGTAACCTATGCCAACATAATAGCACCGGAACGCAGGGGAAGCCGGCGGCATGTGCCGGTGTCCAGGGCGACCGGGTGCGGTATTGTGACGGTGTCACGGGGAGGAGCGCTCGTAGTCAAGCCCCGAGGATGTAGCCATATCGATAAACCTCGTTAACAAATCTCGGTGTTATGCTCGTGTGATTATTTAGTCCTTGGATGATCGACGGTATGCCTCAAATTTATTCTAACAAGTAGCCTGCGAATCACCATTTGCGTCTCCTGTCCAACAGGCTCCGTTACCTTGCGTCCTCTACCGTCAGAATTACATTCTGTTTAAAAGGCTGAAGAATTAGCTGCTGCGTGCGACGATGGCTACGGCTAAGAGAAGCAAGGCGAAAGCTGCCAAGGCGAAAGCCGCGGAAGCAGCCAAGACAGCCAGGGCCAACGCCTACGCGGCCGAGAGGGCAGCTGCCGCGGATGCTGTACGGGCCGCCAAGATTGCCAAGAGGAAGGCCAGAGAGGCCAAAAAAGCTGCCACGACGGACACCACGAAAGCCAAAGAGGCAGAAGAAGCCGCCAAGACAGCCAGACTCATGGCCGAAGAAGCCGCCAAGGCGAAGGAAGCCGCGGAGGAGGCGAGGCGGCTGGAGGACAAGGAGACGGAGTGGGCGCAGTGTGAGGAGGAGCTGTTCGCCTCCAAGTTCCGCCATTTCTGGAACAAATTCTACGCCTGCCGCGGCCGCGACGTCACCTTCCATCAAACCAGTAATCATCCCAATTTGATTATTTGTGTTCCGCGGTTATTTTAGTTTCTTAAAGCAAGTTTAATATGATGACGTAAATGGGTTGTAAAAAATGTCGCTATGACCTATTCCCTCCGTCCCACAATGTAAGATGTTTTTGCAAGCTAGTTTAGCTTGCAAAAACATCTTATATTATGGGACAGAGGGAGTAATTACCATGACTATTAAGTATTTTGTTTCATTCTTTCATTAACTTGATATTAATGGAACAATGCAGCATCTATCCCGGCCATGCGTTATACGTTCCCTGCTTCCCGTGACACGCCCGATCCCATGGATACTCTACAGTTCAAGTCAGTCAAGATCACATCAATCAAAGAGTGCTTACACTGGCCACTGCAAGTATTTGGTATCGTTACTGCACGTGATATCTTGGATAACAAGCGCAACATTATTTTTCACTGTCCGAGAAATAGCTGCCAGACCATCACTGAAGAGGTTTGTATATTTCTACCCATTTGTTTGTTTTCCCAAGTTGCATGCATTTTGCTCTTGTACACTCTCTCCTTGCCTCATTAATTAAAGTTTACAAAATTTTGACTTTGGAAAATATGCATTATAACTTGACAAGAAGAGAGTGCATGGAATATATTATAATAGATTGGTTGTTGCATTATATCCACTTGATGCAGTCTTATTACTGATTAAGTAAAACATAATTATTGACCTACATACTTGTTTCGATCATGCAGGATCCATATCTTGCATTGACCGGCCCCAGTCGAGCTATTGCGGTGTCAATAGACCCTTCCTACATTGAGGTTTCCCTCAAAGTCAAGGGCACTACAAAAGCTGAGGATAAAGATCTGAGTGATCTTGCTGTGACTTACAGAAGTGGGTATTGCCTAACTGGTGTTTATCCTAGCAGGCTCAGCACGCTGAAACTTGAATTCAGCCACGTTAGTTTCTCTGTGGAGGCCACAATCTGTATAAAACTCACTGGTGGGTCATGGCCAATTGGTTTCCAAAGTGTATTCACTGTTGGCACCTCTACTGATGATGTCCTCGTCAAATTACTTGATTCCGAACATGACGGGTTGCCTGTCGATGCCAATGGTGTGACCAAGCTCTCGCGTCGCGTGGTTTCTGTTGGACTTGAGAAGTTTCTGAAGGTTCATCTCATGGCAATTTCGATTAATGGGAGACAAGTTGTTGAGAGTAGCGAGGCAACTTTTAAGCCTGAGAGGGCTGGCATTAGCCTAAGCAATCTTAGTCTTGGCTTCTGTAGTATGGAAGTTGCCGTTGCTTGGTCATGTTTCTGTGATAAGTGACTTGTTCTTATAACTAGTGGATCCGTTGCGCCAAATGGCGCAGAGGCACGCTAAAGCCATGCCCGCGATGAAAATATTTGCATTTGTTATTAGCTTCAGGTTTGAGTAAGCACAAATGGCATGAATTGTGACCCTCTTTATACTTAGCATGCACAATTTGTTGTGTTATTTGGGTAACATGGAAGCGATAGTTTTTTATATTTTAATCATCAGTTGTGTGGCATTTAGGCCCATCTTTTAATTTAGTCCTAATTTTTCTTCAGAGGAGCACAAACAACATAAGCAATAAGGGTCATTAAGAGCATCATTATTATTCAAAATGATAGCAACTCTATACAACCTGGTATTTAATTATTTTCTTTCTCTCAAGCCCTAATTCTGAACACAGCCCAATGATCCACCCCCTATAAGCCTGCACTGAAATCTGAAAGTGGATGGCATATATGTTTGTAGCCGAAGCTTAAAAACTGAGAAGATTACCGTACAAACACATGCTACTTCAACTTCAAAAGAACCAACTCCACAACATAGACGAACGTTAGAGCATCACTTTTTAGTACCACCATACCCAATCTGGGCAGAGGTGCGCATAACGAAAATCGTTTTTAAAAGAAATTTTACATGGTCCTCTCATACCTTACACACCGGAGTTTGGTAACCAAAAAAAGGTTGACAAAATATATCTACATGCACTCACAGATGCTTTCACTTCCGCACATAGACTAAAAAATTGAATATTGTGTGTACATGGACAGCCAGCTTATCAATCAGATTGGGTATTTGTCACTTTATGCGCCTGTCTGTTCATTAGCAAGGAATCCTGGAGCAACTTGAATTTCAATCTGCATATCCATACACAAAAAGTGAGAATCATAGTCCTAATAAAATTTTGCAGCTAGAGAAAATAATAAATTAGGAATAGGCATGAAATGGAATTTTTTTGTATCTGATGATGATAAAAAGAACATATTTCAGAAATACACAAAATTTAAGAGGCTTCTTCTTGGTTTTACACAGATGAATCATGCAATAAGTAAAAATGAACACAAAATTAGTTCGAACTTCCAAATAAATAGATGAACGTAGCACAAAGAAGCATCACTTTGACACAGTACTACCTTGATATAGAGAAAAGCATAGTGTTTCTCGGAAAATGATTTAGGATCAGAGGATCACTGGGTTGATCAGCATACCAGTGTTAATATATATGGTAGAAGTCCATGAATGAGTCCACTCTTTCTTTGACAAAATAGGAAAGTGTGACTTATAACATAAAGAACCAGTGCAAGGAAATAAACTGATGTGCAGGGAACCATTATTTAAACTGCTGCCCAAGTCTTGCTCCTGGGTTTGTTTTTTCATTTTTGAAAGATCCCATGGAGAAAAGAAGCATATCCAAGTTTGTGCTGCTATGAATCAAGATCCACACAAATCCTAAATAGAGAGGCCCATGGAGAGAAGCGTGCTCAAACTAAAACCAGGAGGGAGCTGCACACATCACCTTTAGAAAATCGGCATATTAGACAATCAAAATGCGAGTGAGAGAGAGGTAGAGGAGCACCTAATTTCCTCTATCTAAATACCTTATGAAAGAATGAACAACAAAATAGAGTGTAAATTTGCAGTGCGCCGTTTTCGAATGCTCAATAGCTTGGTCTGTTTGGTCCATTTGTTTCATTCCAGAATGAATGAGTTGTTGATTTGACATTTCTGCACAAACTAATGAGGTAATTGGATGAGAATGTTAACCTTTCAGGGGAAGATTAATAAATAGTAACACAAAATTATGATACTCCCTCCAATCCATATTAATTGTTGCTGGTATGGTACAACTTTGTACTAAAGTTGTACTAAACCAACGACAACTAATATGAATCCGAGGGAGTACTTAATTTTACATGATGCCATTTCAATGTTATCTACCTGGTCATTACCAGCATCGAATAGTTCAATCCTCTTATTGCAAGGCTACTTTGGTACCTGCAACATCATGGCGACCGAATAGCACATCTATTAGCACCAAGAGAGTTACAATAGTACGAAAAATGAAATTTAAGAAATTGAGATTTATCAGTGAAGGGCACATGTGCCAAGTAAAAGAGAAATGAGTAAATAAACATTGTATCATTTCACATATGCCAAGTAAATAGAGGTTGAATTGTAGTTTTGGCTCTGTCCTTGCTCATATTTAAGTAAAAAGGATTGTGTACATTGAAATGCTATGCAAAATACATTGATACTAAAAGAAAGCTTTGCTAAGCAAATAATTTCAGGACAAATTTAGGTATTTCAAAATCTTGATGAGCTATCATAACACACAAAGATAGAAATTATACATTGTGGAACATGACACAACAAAGACGTCAATGAAGGAAACTGCCAACCATAAATTGCTTCCTGACATTTAGTTGTTTGTTGGCCTCAGAAGTATTCCTTTTCTCTTCATCTTTGAGTACACAATCAAATTCTTTGATTAAGCTGCAATAAGCCATGGCATATATCTACATAAACAAGAACTCGGCGGTGATACATTCTCCAAGTAAAGAAATTGATAAAATTCATCATGCCACATGCAGAAGATATGAAATTGCAGGCTCAAGTAGGAACAACAACGACAGCGTTCAACAAGACTTACCGCTTGCACTCGCTCATCTTCCCAGTGAGTTCTTCGAGCCGCCAGTGTGCCTGTTGGAGTCCTTGATCTTGTCTATCTTCTAGAACCCATTACTGCAGCAAACATATATTAGCAAGATGGTGGCAATGTAAATACAAATTGTATCATTTCACATATGCCAGGTAAAACAAAAATGAGTAAATAAACATTCTCTCCAGAGGGTGCGAATCCAATTGGCAAAACAGATTAGCAGAGATGGAGCCTAGTTTTACCTTGCCTACTCCAATGTAAATACAGTCGTATCATTTTATATGCACCGAGGAATCAAGTTCAGTATATCAAGCGGTGCGGTAATAGCGTAGGGAAGCTTCCATGGACTGCTCTGCATTTCTATTGTTTAGAGATAAGAGGTCGTCCAACTCTGGTTTGAGCCTTGGTATTATATTAGTCTGCACAAAATCAATTAAAATATGAGGGGAAGGTAAATTACTTCTGAGTTTTGGAAAGCTAAGAAACTATTGTCAAGAGCATAAGGGTATAAAATCAGAATAACACGATGAGATGCTGTATGAATTAATGTCTTAAGCAAGGAAAAAGAGTTCACTCTGGTGTTTTCATTTCCATCCATGTAGAGTCCAATTGACATAAAATCATCTTCTCTTTTCCATTATGCGAGACTGCATAACATGATCTCTTCCATTGTGAGAGACTGCATATTCAAGCCAGATTCCTACATGAGCTTTTTTTATTACAAAACTTAACAAAGAAAGCAAAGGGAGAAATGAAAAACAGGATCATATATACCTGGTAATGTGTCTAGAAGAAGCAATCGTAACCACACCCCTGGACGCCAGGATCGAGTAGAAGCTGGACTGCAAAGGAACGGTCAGGACTATCATGCATGCACATACTATATTGAACAGAAGCTGCACTAAAATTCTGATTCAAAAATTCACCGATGAACAGATTGCTCAATGAAACAAGTAAACAGAGCTTATCAATTTTCCATACAAAACAAACTTTATTGAAATAACTTTTTATAAGTTTATTATGTGCTGATTGAGAACGTGAAACTGTTACATTTATTTGGCCATTTCATCAGGCAAATAATGTGCATTAGCTTTGGCCTGGGTACATGTGATAAACAAGATGTAACTTGAGAACGATAAGAGAGCAAGGTACCTCATGGACGATCTGCTGCGGCTAGAGTTCAAGGTCAGCAAGTGAGCGCAAGCTGGGCGGCGGCCGCAAGCACCTGGAAGCGATCCGAGCTCAAGCTATTGGATCCGTCGCTCTCATAGGGAAGGGAGGCGATGGTGATGGGATAAGGCTGGCAGAGATGCCTCCTGTCGATGAAGACGATGAGACGGCGCAGGCAGAGCATGGGGCGGCCGCCTCTCGGCCACCATGCGGCACGGCGAGGCATGCCGTGTGGCGTGGCTGCTGTTCCCCTCCATGAATCTAATAGCACCAGCGGCGCGGCGACCTTCGTCGGAGCGCGTGAGACACATGACGCTTCAGGATTCATTCACGCGAGAAAATCGAACCCAGCCAATGAAAGATCCCGTTGAGCCCACCAGTCATGCAGAGCCACGAAAGAACCTGGGTCAAAACAGATATAGTAAAAATCAAACGGTTGATGCAGTTGCGTTGACCTGACCAAAACCTATCGAACGACCAAAACTGAGCGAAATCGAGCGAGCAATCGGGAGGGCGGGTCCCCCAGCCTCCTTATATGTTAGAATTCTCTTAGGAGACACCATTTGAAACCACTTACATTTTTCTATAAAAATGATACACTTACGGGCAACTGTTATGGAAAACATGGCTACGCACTGATGTGGCAGAAAGAGACCGCGATGTGAATCGTAATTCATGCAAAGCGAAAAATTGAGCGCGAATCAGCTGGCTCCACCTCGGTGGGTAGATGATTTCCATGGCAGTCCGTCCATAAGTGTATGGTATCATTGGCCTCGCTAGCTCCTATTTGTATTGACAGTGATAATACTACCTTCTCTTAGTTCTCTATTCCTTAGCTCAATTCTATTTTGCTTCCTTTGAAGTTTTTCAGTCTCTAATCAGATTAATTAGTTGTAGACACGTGAGGGGGAGAAGCACGCTCTCGACGCTACACCGCCCTTATCTCTCTATTTTCTCCCTTTTCCGAGAGTTCTCCTCCAGTCCCATGCACGGCTCAATTAACCGCCGCTTTGCCACTGTATGCTCCTATGAAATGTGGCTCACCTCCTCCCATCGGCAACCACGGCCGCCGGAGAAAAAATCCTCTACAACTAGGTCATCTGCTCCTGATCAGTAGGCCCTCTCCCGCGGCTAACGCGTGGCAAAATGGATCTCAAAGTAGTACCGAGTATCGAATCCAGCTTTCTTCTTCTCCGGCGCCCCAACGCTCCTGCTTCTAGCGCTTCCTCACTAGGCCATGATGGCGCGCGTTGCCGCGCCCGCCCATTTCGACAAAATGATGACATGGATATTATAAAAGATTGGCACAAAACATAACCAGGATGCAATGTTATCGAACATGCTCGAGATAATCGGAATTCTCTAAATATGCATTACACAAACAACAAAAGAAATATCATGCTGGTGAATGCTTTGTTTCAAGAACCAACATAAAGTAAGATGGTTTCAACTATGTTGGTGATAATGTCACCATCTAGAAAAAGGGCATCCATGGACAGTTCTGTAAGCTCTATGTAAGGTTGTGACTTTACCTTCCCTGTCCCTCCCCGACATGAAAATAGTCTTGGGGTGGCTAGCTCCACCGGCTTGGCACTATTCCCCTTGCCCTACTTCTAACCATCCTCAGTTGAGGGTTACCTTCTTCTCGGTATCACCCTTGTATCTATCGGGATCCCATTTTTTTTGCCCCTCTGCCTAAAAGTCTGAATTAAAGTACCATGGTCGTTAATGGCATGCAGAAGGATCATCAAACAAATTGAAACTCACTAATAGTGGAAAGTGACTGCACCAATCTTTTCGAGGAGATCCAGTGAGCCTCTGTCAGCAGTGCACTGGCGCCCCAAATAACTGAGGACATAAGCACTGTCATGAAAGACTTTGAGACCAGTTGCATCATGATAATTCGAAGGGAGAGCGATGTTTTGGCCCTTGAAGTTGCTGCATATTCTAATTTCCATGGAGATTTGAGATCGAAATCTAGCATTCCTAACTCCCTGTATGAGTTGTACACTTGTATCGTAAAGAGTGTGATATGGCTCTGGTGAATGCTTAGGGAATTGTTTCCCCTAAAAAATAAATTGAAAGTGACCAGAGTGCATCTGTAGCTAGAATATTCAATTGTGCCTTCCAAACCTGAAGGAAGGATCGTGCAGGAGTGTTATTTTTCTCTCCTTTGGTTGCCCACAATCAGTAAAAGAATTGGTGTGCACCTTTGTCCACTGCATCCGGCTTGTGAGCGCTGGCAATGGCCTCCGAGAACGGCATATACCTCGCGTGTGAGGATTCTGTCCTAGTAGTCGCTCCCTCTACTTGAGGAATCAATGTCGCCGCATCTTTTGTCCTCCCTTTTACGCCGGGGAGGGAGAGCGGCCGCAGCTACCACCTGGACGGCAGAGGGGAGGCAAAGCCCGAAGCGTAAGGAGAAGGGGCGCAAGAGGCGGCCTCCGCCATGGCCGCCATCACATATAGGATGATCAATTGATCAGGGTAGGAATTTGTGGGCTCTTGAATTCAAGGAACGAGGCAAAAAGTAGGAGATCCTATTAGTAACGCACCTCCACCATCCATCGAGAAAATCGAGCAGATGTGGAACCTCACCTACGCATCCAGAGCGCCGCCTCCCTGGGATATGCCGACCGAGAAGACCACTCTTCGACCCATGCTCGTGCGGCCCAACACAATTTGTTTAGAACTATCCAACTGGGCTGTATGTTTCACTACACGTTGGCCCGATTAACAAGAGGACGCCCAAGTCAGTCTTGGGAGCAGCGGCCCAGGAGACGTTTCAGCTGGCCACGACAAGAAGATTGGGACCGTGGTGAAAAACTGTGGTGGACGACCAAGCGATCCTGAGCGTTTAAGGAGCAGATCGAACGGCTAGAAGTGTCAAATCGCTATGAGGAAGCGTAGCTCGCTGCATCTTACTGTTTAGTAATATCAGGGGTGGGCATAAAACCGACCAACCAAAAACTAAACTGAAACCGACATCGATTTTTTTTTGAATTTTTGGTTGTTTATTGATTACAGAAAAAATAATATGTTTTCTATGTTATTAATCGAACTAAATTCGGACGATTGGTATTTCAAGTAGCTAATCGATAAGCCGAATTCATCATACAACCAATATATGTTGCCTCGCTTAGTAGTCCTCCCGCCAGCCAAGCCAATTAGAAGAGCATATACAGTCGTGGATACCAAATCCAGGCGCCCAAACGCCAGCGGATGTGTCAAGGCATGTCCGCGGATAGTGGCGGGCAAGGCACGAATTATCGCGTCCACAACCGTCTATCTCAAATCCAGTACTTTATATCCATACTAAAACATGCAACGTGAACAAAAAGTAAGTACAAATCAAACATACATTGAAATGCACATATAATAAACATTTTGACCACCAAAAGATTCCACAATTCACATAATCTACATAAACTACATGCAAGTTTAAACTAGCTTACTAAATACTTGAAATAAAAGATGGTGACAGCAGAGCTTCACCACTTCCTCAGTCCCTTTGCTTGTCCGGTCATCGGCACTGGCAGACACTAAAACTCACTGCTGCCCTTCCGGAGCAGCGGCCGAAGGGGGAGGAGGTGGATGGAGGGGCGTCACAGATTGAGCTGCCCCACGCAGAGCTGCACGCGAGGTGGGAAGGGTTAGCTCCGACGTCGGCGTTGCAGTTGCAGGCAACATGCGGCATCGCAGCAGATCCGGAACTGCCGCCCTTGTCCACCCATGACCGCTACAACATGATGCGGAGGGCAACTCATCCTCGTAACTGGTCGCATCGTGAAGGAATGTGTCCTAATGTCTTGCAAGTGCACATGGTTTAGTTGTAGACTTTTTGAAATAAGAGTATCGGTCTCATAGAGAGCACATGAATCAATCTTTTGTCACTTGAAGGGTTTAAATAGCTATGTCTGCAAGTTGAGAGAACTCGAAGCAGTGGTGATATAGTGGAAACGGTGTAGCGTGCATAAAAGTAAAGTATTGAAATGCAAGGATTGTAAACAAGGGTAATGAAATCAGTCTATACCTAATAATAAATGGACTATTGCTTCTTGCGCTACGTCACGAAAATTGTCACCAGAGTTGCAAAATATTACCCACCAATGCCATCTATTAGTGATAAAAAAAGTTTCACGCAGTGGAATCCCTTGCCTCCGCCGGCCCATGCAGTAGGGACCTCCTATACTGCGCTCGCTCTCCGGAGAAGATACAGCGCCCCCATTTGGGCCGGCCCATGTCCCGGCGGCCTTTTTTCAATTTTGTTTTTTATTTTCCTTGTCCGTTTTGTTTTTTCTACTTTAAATAATTTGATACTTCAAAAAAGTTCCGAAAAAAATAAAAATGTGAATTTTAAAATAAAATATTTAATAAATCATAAAATGTTTGTGGATTCAAAAAATGTTCGTGATTTTATAAAAAAATGTTTGCTTATTCAAAAACTATTCGAAATTTTGAAAACAAAGTTCAGGGAATAAAAAAATGTTCATGATTTTTTTAAGTTCGTATATTATTTTTTTAAGAAATTAAACAAAATTTCGTCAATTCGAGAAATATTGCTGAATGGAAAATTATATCCTAAAAATTCAGAAACTCTTCGTAACTTACAAAATAGTTTACTCATTCATAAAATCTTCGTTGATTCAAAAAATGATCATGCATTTCAAAAAATGTTCATTAAATCAAAAAAATGTTTGCTAGATCAAAAAATGTTCGTTAAATTAAAAAATGCTTGTGAATTTTAAAAATTGTTCCACCAATTTCCAAAACAATATTTGTCCATTCTAGAAATGCTCACCGATTCAAGAAAATTGTAAAAAAATTGTTCATAATTTCAAAAAATGTTTTCAAGTAGTATAAAATGTTCATTAATTCAAAAATATTCTTGAGTTTAGAAAATGTTTGAAAATTTGTTAAACTATTCATGAATTTGAAAAATGTCAAGATTTCAAATATGTTCACGAGTTTAAAAAATGTTTATGATTTCATGAAATTGAGAGTGATAAGCAAAATTTGATCATGATCATTGTAGATTATGATTTTCTTTTTCTCTTGTTGCAACGCACATGCCTTTTTGCTAGTAATACTAAGGTGTTCCAAGAGTATGAATTCCCCACTAGCATGCATCTACGATAGTGCCTAACCACAATGCTACGTCGGATTTCTAAGCACTTTGCATATCCTATATGTTCTATATCTAAATAGCTAGCCCCCATTAACATATTTCTCTCAACATGCAAGCATGCCACCTCATCATTCAACATGTATAGAAGAAGGGCCCCTCAACATGCAACTATGCATATTAAAAATCCACTTCACCATGCAACCATGTATGCATGTAAAATTCTATTCTATTATGCTATTTACATCAAATTCTTATATACTTTCAAAAACTATTATTTCAAATATTGATGTTTCGTATAACCAAAAACCTCATTGAAATATTGCTAAATATTCCCACAACAACGTGCAGGGCATCATCTAGTATACCTAAATAGATGAACCCCACTATCTTAGTTCTCTCTACATGCAGCCCCTACACCTCCGCAAAGTTGCCACGTCCCTATCTAAATTTCCTACTCCCTCCGTTCCTAAATGTAAGTCCTTGTAGAGATTCTACTAGATGGACTACATATGGAGCAAAATGAATGTACCCACACCTAAAATGCATCTATATACATCCGTATGTAGTTTATAGTGGAATCTCTACAAAGACTTATATTTAGGAACGAAGGAAGTACTCTGCATGTATTTTACATATATAGACTATGCATGTCAGTTACCAATGGCCAGCGTTTTTCCGCGTAAGCGTTCTTTTCCCCCAAAAAATCTTACAACGCAGGCTCCATCTTCTCCACGAGAGCACCTCTCCCTCTTCACCTTCTTCAATCTACACTAAATCCCACTAAATTTTCTCACAGAAATGGATGGATTTCCTTAACGGACGTAGTTGCTCTCAAATTTAAGCAGCGGAACTACTCGTTCCCATCGTCTCCACACCCCCAGCTCAACAATTGTGAGCTTTTGCCCTTGGATAATCAACCTTCACGTGATAATTTTGAAGTCTTTGTTGTGGGTAACCATCATCTATTGGTGTTGCGCGTGTTAGCTGGGAGCATGGGATACATCTGCAGCGCTCATGTCACATTCCCTCTCCAGACCAGCTTATCTTTGCAGCCTCAAGAGTCGAGATCGGGATTTTGCTATGCCAAGGCTCCCGCCGTGTAGTACTTTGCACATAGAAAAAGAAGATGAGAACGATTTGTGGTCCAGTTTTTCCTAGATTATAGATTGGATGTCAGTTGTTACAACTCCACCACAGCAAGGTAGATTGTTTCTGTTTCGACTGGTCTGATTTTGAATTGCTTGCATTGGGTTGTTTCTAATTTACTCTATTAGGGTAGTACCGTGTAGTACCTGATGTCTACTACACAACCTTTTTCTTGTAAACGTTGTTGGGCCTTCAAGTGCAGAGGTTTTTAGGACAGTAGCAAATTTCCCTCAAGTGGATGACCTAATGTTTATCAATCCGTAGGAGGCGTAGGATGAAGATGGTCTCTCTCAAGCAACCCTGTAACCAAATAACAAAGAGTCTTTTGTGTCCCCAACACACACAATATACAATGGTAAATTGTATATGTGCATTAGTTCGCCGAAGAGATGGTGATACAAGTGGTATATGCATAGTAGATAAAGGTTTTTGTAATCTGAAAATATAAAAACAGTAAGGTAACTAATGATAAAAGAGAGCGTAAACGGTATGGCAATGTGTTGAAACAAGGCCTAGGATTCATACTTTCACTAGTGCAAGTTTCCTCAACAATAATAACATAATTGGATCATATAACTATCCCTCAACATGCAACAAAGAGTCACTCCAAAGTCATTAATAGCGGAGAACGAACAAAGAGATTATGGTAGGGTACGAAACCACCTCAAAGTTATTCTTTTCAATCAATCTGTTGGGCTATTCCTATAAGTGTCACAAACAGCCCTAGAGTTCGTACTAGAATAACACCTTAAGACACAAATCAACCAAAACCCTAATGTCACCTAGATACTCCAATGTCACCTCAAGTATCCGTGGGTATGATTATACGATATTCATCACACAATCTCAGATTCATCTATTCAACCAACACAAAGGACCTCAAAGAGTGCCCCAAAGTTTTACCGGAGAATCACGACGAAAACGTGTGCCAACCCCTATGCATAGGTTCATGGGCGGAACCCGTAAGTTGATCACCAAAACATACATGAAGTGAATCACGTGGTATCCCATTGTCACCACAGATACGCACAGCAAGACATACATCAAGTGTTCTCAAATCTTTAAAGACTCAATCCGATAACATAACTTCAAAGGGGAAACTCAATCCATTACAAAAGAGTAGAGGGGGAGAAGAAACATAAGATCCAAGAAATACGTCAAGGGGGCCACGAGGGGCCCACGAGGGTGGAGGGCGCGCCCAGGGGGTGGGCGCGCCCCCTGCCTCGTGGCCTCCTCGTAGATTCCCTGACGTGCACTCCAAGTATTCTGGACTTTTTCTGATCCAAAAATAAGTTCCGTGAAGTTTCAAGTAAATTGGACTCCGTTTGGTTTTCCTTTTCTGCGATATTCTAAAACAAGGTAAAAACAGAAACTGGCACTGGGCTCTGGGTTAATAGGTTAGTCCCAAAAATGATATAAAAGTGTATAATAAAGCCCATAAATATCTAAAATAATAGATAATATAGCATGGAGCAATCAAAAATTATAGATACGTTGGAGACGTATCAGCATCCCCAAGCTTAATTCCTGCTCGTCCTCGAGTAGGTAAATGATAAAAACAGATTTTTTGATGCGGAGTGCTACTTGGCATAATTTCAATGTAATTCTTCTTAATTGTGGTATGAATATTCAGACCGAAAGATTCAAGACAAAAGTTCATATTGACATAAAAATAATAATACTTCAAGCATACTAACTAAGCAATTATGTCCTCTCAAAATAACATGGTCAAAGAAAGTTCATCCCTACAAAATCATATAGTTTAGTCATGTTTCATTTTCGTCACACAAGAATGCTCTCATCATGCACAACCCCGATGACAAGTCAAGCAATTGTTTCATACTTTAGTAATCTCAAACCTATAAACTTTCATGCAATACATGAGCGCGAGCCATGGATAAAGCACTATGGGTGGAATAGAATATGATGATGGGCAGTGGCGGAGCTAGCACAAGATCTCAGGGGGGGCAAACAAGAAATACACATCTTTGGGGGGGGGGGCAAATAACTAAACTCTTCTTAATCTAAGCCTCTAAAAAAATTTCCCTTCAGTAATTAGGCTACGGCTGGGGGGGGGGGGGGCAGTGGCCACCCCAGAGCTGCACGTAGCTCCGCCACTGATGATGGGGGTTATGTGGAGAAGACAAAAAGGAGAAAGTCTCACATCAACGAGGCTAATCAATGGGCTATGGAGATGCCCATCAATTGATGTTAATGCAAGGAGTAGGGATTGCCATGCAACGGATGCACTAGAGCTATAAATATATGAAAGCTCAATAAAATAAACTAAGTGGGTGTGCATCCAACTTGCTTGCTCACGAAGACCTAGGGCACTTGAGGAGGCCCATTATTGGAATATACAAGCCAAGTTATATAATGAAAATTTCCCACTAGTATATGAAAGTGACAAAATAAGAGACTCTCTATCATGAAGATCATGGTGCTACTTTGAAGCACAAGTGTGGCAAAGGATAGTAGCATTGTCCCTTCTCTCTTTTTCTCTCATTTTTTGGGCCTTCTCTTTTTTATGGCCTTTCCTTTTTGGGCCTTCTCTTTTTATGGCTTTTCTCTCTCTCTCTCTCTCTCTCTCTCTCTCTCTCTCTTTTATTATTCCTCACTCGGGACAATACTCTAGAAAATGATGATCATCACACTTCTATTTATTTACAACTCAATGATTACAACTCGATACTAGAACAAAGTATGACTCTATATGAATGCCTCCGGCGGTGTACGAGGATATGCAATGAACCAAGAGTGACATATATGAAATAATTATGAACGGTGGCTTTGCCACAAATACTATGTCAACTACATGATCATGCTAAGCAATATGACAATGATGAACGTGTCATGATAAACGGAATGGTGGAAAGTTGCATGGCAATATATCTCGGAATGGCTATGGAAATGCCATAATAGGTAGGTATGGTGACTGTTTTGAGGAAGATATAAGGAGGTTTATGTGTGAAAGAGCGTATAATATCACAGGGTTTGGATGCACCGGCGAAGTTTGCACCAACTCTCAATGTGAGAAAGGGCAATGCACGGTACCCAAGAGGCTAGCAATGATGGAAGGGTGAGAGTGCGTATAATCCATAGACTCAACATTAGTCATAAAGAACTCACATACTTATTGCAAAAATCTACAAGTCATCAAAAACCTCGGCACTACGCGCATGCTCCCAGAGGGATATATTGGTAGGAAAATACTATCGTTCGTCCCCGACCGTCACTCATAAGGAAGACAATCAAATAACACCTCATGTTTCAAATTTGTTACACAACGGTCACCATACGTGCATGCTACGGGACTTGAAAACTTCAACACAAGTATTCCTCAAATTCACAACTACTCAACTAGCACGACTTTGATATTATTACCTCCATATCTCAAAACAATCATCAAGCATCAAACTTCTCTTAGTATTCAATGCACTTCATATGAAAGTTTTTACTAATCTTGAATACCTAGCATATTAGGATTATTTAAGAAAATTACCATGCTATTTAAGACTCTCAAAATAATCTAAGTGAAGCATAAGAGTTCATCTATTTCTATAAAATAAAACCACCACTGTGCTAAAAAAAGATATAAGTGAAGCACTAGAGCAACAGCAAACTACTCCGAAAGATATAAGTGAAGATCAATGAGTAGTTGAATAATTATGCAACTATGTGAAGACTCTCTAACATTTAAGAATTTCATATCTTGGTATTTTATTCAAGCAGCAAGCAAAACTAAATAAAATGACGCTCCAAGCAAAACACATATCATGTGGTAAATAAAAATATAGCTCCAAGTAAAGTTACCGATGAACGAAGACGAAAGAGGGGATGTCTTCCGGGGCATCCCCAAGCTTAGGCTCTTGTGTATCCTTGAATATTACCTTGGGCTGCCTTGGGCATCCCCAAGCTTAGGCTCTTGCCACTCCTTATTCCATAGTCCATCGAATCCTTACCCAAAACTTGAAAACTTCGCAACACAAAACTTAACAGAAAACTCGTAAGCTCCGTTAGCGAAAGAAACCAAACACCACTTCAAGGTACTGTAATGAACTCATTCTTAATTTATATTGGTGTTAAACCTATTGTATTCCAACTTATCTATGGTTTATAAACTCTTTTACTAGCCATAGATTCATTAAAATAAGCAAACAACACGCGAAAAACAGAATTTGTCAAAAACAGAACAGTCTGTAGTAATCTGGATCAAACGTATACTTATGGAACTCATAAAATTCTCAAATAAATTGGTGGACCTGAGTAATTTGTCTATTAATCATCTGCAAAAATAATTAACTCAATAGCACTGTCCAATAAAAATGGTAGCAAATCTCGTGAGCGCTAACAACGGTTCTACTTGGCACAAACACTAATTAAAAACATAAAACCACATCTAAACAGAGGCTAGATGAATTATTTATTACTAAACAGGAGCAAAAAAGCAAGGAACAAAAATAAAATTGGGTTGCCTCCCAACAAGCGCTATCGTTTAACGCCCCTAGCTAGGCGTGATGATTTCAATGATGCTCACCTAAAAGATAAGAATTGAAACATAAAGAGAGCATCAAGAAGAATATGACTAGCACATTTAAGTCTAACCCACTTCCTATGCATATGGATTTTGTGATTAAACAACTTATGAGAACAATAATCAACTAGCATAGGAGGGCAAAACAAGCATAACTTCAAAACTTTAAGCACATATAGAGGAAACTTGATATTATTACAATTCCTACAAGCATATATTCCTCCCTCATAATAATTTCAGTAGAATCATGAATGAATTCAACAATATAACTATCACATAAAGCATTATTTTCATGATCTACAAGCATATAATTTTTATTACTCTCCTCATAAGCAAACTTCTTCTCATGAATAGTAGTGGGAGCAAACTCAACAAAATAACTATCATGTCAGGCATAATCCAATTGAAAACTAAAATCATGATGAAAAGTTTCATGGATATCATTATTCTTTATAGCATACAAGTCATCACAACAATCATCATAGATAGCAACTTTGTTCTCATAATCAATTGGAACCTCTTCCGAAATAGTAGATTCATCACAAAATAAAGTCATGACCTCTCCAAATCCACTTTCATCAATATAATCATCATAAATAGGAGGCATGCTTTCATCATAATAAATTTGCTCATCAAAACTTCGGGGACAAAAAATATCATCTTCATCAAACATAGCTTCCCCAAGCTTGTGGCTTTGCATATCATTAGCATCATGGATATTCAAGGAGTTCATACTAACAACATTACAATCATGCTCATCATTCAAATATTTAGTGCCAAACATTCTAATGCATTCTTCTTCTAACACTTTGGCACAATTTTCCTTTCCATCATACTCACGAAAGATATTAAAAAGATGAAGCGTATGAGGCAAACTCAATTCCATATTATTTTTTTATAGTTTTCTTTTATAAACTAAACTAGTGCTAAAACAAGAAACAAAAAGACTCGATTGCAAGATCTAAAGATATACCTTCAAGCACTCACCTCCCCAGCAACGGCGCCAGAAAAGAGCTTGATGTCTACTACACAACCTTCTTCTTGTAGACGTTCTTGGGCCTCCAAGTGCAGAGGTTTGTAGGACAGTAGCAAATTTCCCTCAAGTGGGTGACCTAAGGTTTATCAATCCGTAGGGGGCGTAGGATGAAGATGGTCTGTCTCAAACAACCCTACAACCAAATAACAAAGAGTCTCTTGTGTCCCCAACACACCCAATACAATGGTAAATTGTATAGGTGCGCTAGTTCGGCGAAGAGATGGTGATATAAGTGGTATATGGATAGTAGATAAATGTTTTTGTAATCTGAAAATATAAAAACAGCAAGGTAACTAATGATAAAAGAGAGCGTAAACGGTATGACAATGTGTTGAAACAAGGCCTAGGGTTCATACTTTCACTAGTGCAAGTTCCCTCAACAATAATAACATAATTGAATCATATAACTATCCCTCAACATGCAACAAAGAGTCACTTCAAAGTCACTAATAGCGGAGAACGAATGAAGAGATTATGGTAGGGTACAAAACCACCTCAAAGTTATTCTTTCTAATCAATCCGTTGGGCTATTCCTATAAGTGTCACAAACAACCCTAGAGTTTGTACTAGAATAACACCTTAAGACACAAATCAACCAAAACCCTAATGTCACCTAGATACTCCAATATCACCTCAAGTATCCGTGGGTATGATTATACGATATGCATCACACAATCTCAGATTCATCTATTCAACCAACACAAAGGACCTCAAAGAGTGCCCCAAAGTTTTACTGGAGAATCACGACGAAAACGTGTGCCAACCCCTATGCATATGTTCATGGGCGGAACCCGCAAGTTGATCACCAAAACATACATCAAGTGAATCACGTGGTATCCCATTGTCACCACAGATACACACGACAAGACATACATCAAGTGTTCTTAAATCTTTAAAGACTCAATCCGATAAGATAACTTCAAAGGGGAAACTCAATCCATTATAAGAGAGTAGAGGGGGGAAGAAACATACGATCCAACTATAATAGCAAAGCTCGCGATACATCAAGATCGTATCACCTCAAGAACACGAGAGAGAGAGAGAGAGAGATCAAACACATAGCTACTGGTACATACCCTCAGCCCCAAGGGAGAACTACTCCCTCCTCGTCATGGAGAGCATCGGGATGATGAAGATGGCCACCGGAGAGGGATTTCCCCCTCCGGCAAGGTGCCGACACGGGTCTAGATTGGTTTTCGGTGGCTACGGAGGCTTCTGACGGCGGAACTCCCGATCTATTGTGCTCTCGGATGTTTTTAGGGTATATGGAGATATATAGGCGGAAGAACTACGTTAGGGGGGCCACGAGGGGCCCACGAGGGTGGAGGGCGCGCCCAGGGGGGTGGGCGTGCCCCCCTGCCTCGTGGCCTCCTCGTAGATCCCCTGACATGCACTCCAAGTCTTCTGGGCTTCTTCTGATCCAAAAATAAGTTCCGTGAAGTTTTAGGTCAATTGGACTCCGTTTGTTTTTCCTTTTCTGCGATATTCTAAAACAAGGTAAAAACAGAAACTGGCACTGGGCTCTGGGTTAATAGGTTAGTCCCAAAAATGATATAAAAGTGTATAATAAAGCCCATAAACATCTAAAACAGTAGATAATATAGCATGAAGCAATCAAAAATTATAGATACGTTGGAGACGTATCAGCACCCCCTACTGCAATGATCCGGAACGATCCGGGACGAAGGGAGATAGACCCTGTCACATACCTATCCCCGCAACCAGCTGGTTCGCCAGCAGTAATAACCTTTCGTCCAAAATTGGCATATGTTGGATGGTCGAGTTTAGAGAAAACCAGTTTCAGGAGAGGGGTGGGTGATTGCTAGCCATTTTGGTAGTTTAAGGATGAATTATACGGTTTCAGAGTTCATGGTTAAATCTTAGACAAATGAAAGAGTTCAAGGTTGTAATATGGACTCCTCCCAAATATCAAATATTGGGATTGAAGTTTGACGATGCTTCAACGTTGTACCCTCCTAGGAGATGTCTTCTTAGGATAACAGGGGTGGTGGACGAGTTCTATTCTAGGAAATGTACAACCGGTGGCCGTCTAGCTAGTATTTTTCCAATTGGACACATTGTGCTCCTCTTCCTCGGGTGGTACTCAACCGGGGGGGGGGGGGTCAACACCGTCGATCCTAGGCAAGATGGGACAATTTCCCCTTTATGGGCGCACTGACATGTCAGTTGTGAGGCGAGCAAGGGTGTGCCCGAGTTCTTGTTCTGCTTGGTGGCATTATTCTTCTATAGTTTGCACCGTTTTTTGGGTGATCTCGTTCGACAGGTCATGTCTTCTAGTTTGTGTTGCGGGTAGCTTCGTGTGGTGAAGTGGTTGTGCTCGCTGCCCCCCTCCCTCATCATATTCCCCGATGCTCACGTGTGCTCTTGGTTGCGATGATTTGTGTTTCTTGAGTGTGGCACCCTTCCATCCAGGATGAGGGAGCAAGGGATCTTCTTTAGCTCTAGGGCCGGATGAATTTCCGATGGTGCTTGGCCGCCCGAGAGGCCAAGAGTTGAAAATGCATGATTTTCCTTCAACAACAGGCTTCCTCTAAGACTTTGCTTACTCTCCGGCCTTGTTGTGGTGTTTCTTTTGCAAGAAACTTCTAACCTATTCATTCTCAATCATGGCAATACAAGGAACACCAAAGATAATAAAAATTACAACCAAGTCCGTGGACCACCTAGCGATGACTACAAGCACTGGGACGAGCCGAAGGCACTCCGCCGTCATCACCCCTCCCTCACCGGAGCCGAGCAAACCTTTTTATAGTAGATAGTCGAGAAGTCGTCATGCTAAGACCCCATAGGACCATCGCACCAGAGCAGCAACCATCATCGATGAAGGAAGTCATAGATTGAAAGGACCAAACAACACCCAAACGAAGATAAACGGAGACCAGATCCAAACATATCCACCGAAGACCAGCACCGATCGAATCCCGCGAAATCCGACGAAGACACACCTCCACACGCCCTTCAGTGAAGCTAGACACACCATTGGGACACGAACAAGGAGACATTATACCTACTTTGGGACACAACGATGGCCACACAGTCCCAACCAAGACGTTGGAACTAACAAGAACGAGAACGGGGTCCCTCGCCGGCGAGGGGCCAAGGTCCTCTGCACCTCCATGGCCCAAAGGCAATCGGAGAAGAGGTGGATCGGCAGCGGCACTAGCGGGAGGAAGACTTTTCTTGGGAGGAAGGAAAGGACTTGTTGTGGTGTTCCGCATAAGCTTTTCCAGTGCTCTGTATCGCCTTATATTTATTAATTTTTAAAATTAACTAGAACAATGCCCGTGCATTACAATGGGATATAAGTATTCTAATAAGTTAGCTTGTGATTTACCTGTCAATAATAATGCGATTGTGTAAATAATAATCTGGCCGTGAATTACTTATATGTTGATTAAAAGTTTGATAAGTAAATTAAAGTGGAATTGGTTCAGAAGGTAAGTAAATTAAGGTGATTGCTTATCATATATATGGAAGGTTGGACGAAGGGGTGGTGGTAAGAAAGGTGGTTACGTTCTCTTTAAGTAGTAGAGAAGTCTTGCATAATGCCTATGATATAAAAATCTTTGTGGTGGCATGAGGGCGATTTGGAGGCCAGCTCCATGGAGACTGAAATTTTAGAACATTCAAAATTCATTTTTTTAGTTTCAAAAAATTATAAAAACAAGTATACACACAACAAGGATGTAATGTATATGTGTGTAAGAGTTCACGATGAAATACCTTGAATTGTGAGCTGCAAAAAAGAATCAAGGACATTTAGAGCATGTGCTGAAAATCCACAAATTTATTTCTTTTGGAGACCTCATTTTAACATACGTATTTCATAATGATTTTTTTTGAAAATGTCCAGCAATTGCTGGCTATTTCATTGATTCATAGTAGGGAGAAACATGGTGATAACAAAGAGATGTGGGGTGGTCGGGACCAAGGATGAAAAGGAGAAGAACATAAAAAGGCATCTAGAAGCCAAAAATCTCATGGTGGTTCCTCGAAGGGGCTCGCAATATAGTTTGCTCCAGCGAGTCTCCATAACTCCATCGAGTTTCTTAAATCCCTCACAATGCCAGAGGTGGAGGCTGCCTTGTTTTGGAAAGTGCATCTATTCCGTTCTTCCCAGATCTCCCAGCATGCTGCCAGCAGTATGGTTTTTGCTCCTTTCCTTTCCCTTGGCGCTACCTTGTTGATGATTTCTCTAATGATCAGCATCAGCCGCTTCTGGCGCCACTCATCCTTCGGCGTGAAGGTGGAGAACCCGCGCCATGATGCCACCTGTTGCCACACGCTCCATGCCTTGGGGCATTCCCACAATATGTGCTTGCTTGTTCCAAGATTTCTGTGGCAGAGCTGGTAGAAATAGCCGTTCGGCCATCCCCGACGCTGGAGCCTGTCGTTGGACCAGACTCGGTCCTGTAGTAGTAGCCAAAAAAACATCTTTATCTTCCCTGGAGCCCAAGTTTTCCATATGATGTCATTGAAATCTGACAAAGTGTCGGCCTTGGAACTGCATTTTGTAAGCAGAGTTTGTTGTGTATCCTCCTTTCGCCTCTAGGTTCCACCGAATTTGGTCCCTTTCCTCTCCATTGAGTGTGATGTTTGCCTCTCGAATTCTTCGGTGCAGCTGCAGGAAATCTGGTAGTAGCTGGTTGACATCACCATGCTCAAGGTCGCTAATCCAAGCGTGGTTGTGCAACGCTTCATAGTGAAGGAAATATGCCCTAGAGGCAATAATAAAGTTATTATTTATTTCCTTACATCATGATAAAAGTTTATTATTCATGCTAGAATTGTATTAACCGGAAACATAATACATGTGTGAATACATAGACCAACAGAATGTCACTAGTATGCCTCTACTTGACTAGCTCGTTAATCAAAGATGGTTATGTTTCCTAACCATGAACAAGGAGTTGTTATTTGATTAACGAGGTCACATCATTAGTAGAATGATCTGATTGACATGACCCATTCCATAAGCATAGCACCCGGTCGTTTAGTATGTTGCTATTGTTTTCTTCATGACTTATACATGTTCCTATAACTATGAGATTATGCAACTCCCGTTTACCGGAGGAACACTTTGGGTACTACCAAACGTCACAACGTAACTGGGTGATTATAAAGGAGTACTATAGGTGTCTCCAATGGTAGATGTTGGGTTGGCGTATTTCGAGATTAGGGTTTGTCACTCCGATTGTCGGAGAGGTATCTCTGGGCCCTCTCGGTAATACACATCACATAAGCCTTGCAAGCATTATAACTAAGATGTTAGTTGTGAGATGATGTATTACGGAACGATTAAAGAGACTTGCCAGTAACGAGATTGAACTAGGTATTGGATACCGACGATCGAATCTCGGGCAAGTAACATACCGATGACAAAGGGAACAACGTATGTTGTTATGCGATCTGACCGATAAAGATCTTCGTAGAATATGTAGGAGCCAATATGGGCATCCAGGTCCCGCTATTGGTTATTGACCGGAGACGTGTCTCGGTCATGTCTACATTGTTCTCGAACCGTAGGGTCCGCACGCTTAACGTTACGATGACAGTTATTATGAGTTTATGCATTTTGATGTACCGAAGGTTGTTCGGAGTCCCGGATGAGATCACGGACATGACGAGGAGTCTCGAAATGGTCGAGACGTAAAGATTGATATATTGGAAGCCTATGTTTGGACATCGGAAGTGTTCCGGGTGAAATCGGGATTTTACCGGATTACCGGGAGGGTTACCGGAACCCCCCGGGAGCCAAATGGGCCAACATGGGCCTTAGTGGAAAGGTGAGAGGGCAGCCCACATAGGGCTGCGCCTCCCCCCTCTCCCTAGTCCTATTAGGACTAGGAGAGGGGCCGGCCACCTCTCTCTCTCTCCCCTTTGAAGGTTTCCTAGTTGGACTAGGATTGGAGGGGGGAGTCCTACTCCCGGTAGGAGTAGGACTCCTCCTGCGCCTACAACTCTTTGGCCGGCCAGCCCCCCTCCCTCCAACCTTTATATACGGAGGCAGGGGACACCCCAAGACACACAACTTGATCCTTGAGATCTTTCCTTAGCCGTGTGCGGTGCCCCCTACCACCAAATTCCACCTCGATCGTACCGTTGTAGTGCTTAGGCGAAGCCCTGCGTCGGTAGTACATCAAGATCGTCATCACGCCGTCGTGCTGACGGAACTCTTCCTCGACGCTTTGCTGAATCGGAGCCCGAGGAACGTCATCGAGCTGAACGTGTGCTAAGAACTCGGAGGTGCCGGAGTAACGGTACTTGGATCGGTCGGATCGGGAAGAAGACGTACGACTACTTCCTCTACGTTGTGTGATCGCTTCCGCAGTCGGTCTGCGTTGGTACGTAGACAACACTCTCCCCTCTCGTTGCTGTGCATCACCATGATCTTGCGTGTGCGTAGGAAATTTTTTGAAATTACTGCGTTCCCCAACAGTGGCATCCGAGCCTAGGTTTTATGGTTTGATGTTATATGCACGAGTAGAACACAAGTGAGTTGTGGGCGATACAAGTCATACTGCCTACCAGCATGTCATACTTTGGTTCGGCGGTATTGTTGGTTGAGACGATCCGGACCAACCTTACGCGTACTCTTACGCGAGACTGGTTCCCTCGACGTGCTTTGCACATAGATGGCTTGCGGAAGACTGTCTCTCCAACTTTAGTTGAACCAAGTGTGACTACGCCCGGTCCTTGAGAAGGTTAAAACGGAGTCTATTTGACGAACTATCGTTGTGGTTTTGATGCGTAGGTGAGATGAGTTCTTACTTAAGCCCGTAGCAGCCACGTAAAACTTGCAACAACAAAGTAGAGGACGTCTAACTTGTTTTTGCAGGGTATGTTGTGATGTGATATGGTCAAGGCATGATGCTAATTTTATTGTATGAGATGATCATGTTTTGTAACTAAGTTATCGGCAACTGGCAGGAGCCATATGGTTGTCGCTTTATTGTATGCAATGCAATCGCGATGTAATGCTTAACTAGATTACTAAACGGTAGTAATAGTCGTGGAAGCATAAGATTGGCGAGACGACAACGATGCTACGATGGAGATCAAGGTGTCGCGCTGGTGACGATGGTGATCATGACGGTGCTTCGGAGATGGAGATCACAAGCACAAGATGATGATGGCCATATCATATCACTTATATTGATTGCATGTGATGTTTATCCTTTTATGCATCTTATCTTGCTTTGATTGATGGTAGCATTATAAGATGATCTCTCACTAAATTATCAAGGAGTGTTCTCCCTGAGTATGCACCGTTGCCAAAGTTCATCGTGCCCAGACACCACGTGATGATCAGGTGTGATAAGCTCTACGTCCATCTACAACGGGTGCAAGCCAGTTTTGCACATGCAGAATACTCAGGTTATACTTGACGAGCCTAGCATATGCAGATATGGCCTCGGAACACAAAGACCGAAAGGTCGAGCGTGAATCATATAGTAGATATGATCAACATGACGATGTTCACCATTGAAAACTACTCCATCTCACGTGATGATCGGTCATGGTTTAGTTGATTTGGATCACGTGATCACTTAGAGGATTAGAGGGATGTCTATCTAAGTGGGAGTTCCTAAGTAATTTGATTAACTGAACTTAAAAATTATCATGAACTTAGTCCTGGTAGTATTTTGCAAATTATGTTGTAGATCAATAGCTCGCGTTGTTGCTTCCCTGTGTTTATTTTTGATATGTTCCTAGAGAAAATTGTGTTGAAAGATGTTAGTAGCAATGATGCGGATTGGATCCGTGATCTGAGGTTTATCCTCATTGCTGCACAGAAGAATTATGTCCTTGATGCACCGCTAGGTGACAGACCTATTGCAGAAGCAGATGCAGACGTTATGAACGTTTGGCTAGCTCAATATGATGACTACTTGATAGTTTAGTGCACCATGCTTAATGGCTTAGAATCGGGACTTCAAAGACGTTTTGAACGTCATGGACCATATGAGATGTTCCAGGAGTTGAAGTTAATATTTCAAGCAAATACCCGAGTTGAGAGATATGAAGTCTCCAACAAGTTCTATAGCTAAAAGATAGAGGAGAATCGCTCAACTAGTGAGCATGTGCTCAGATTGTCTGGGTACTACAATCGCTTGAATCAAGTGGGAGTTAATCTTCCAGATAAGATAGTGATTGACAGAATTCTCTAGCCACCATCACCAAAGTTAGTAGAACTTCGTGATGAACTATAATATGCAAGGGATAACAGAAACAACTCCCAAGCTCTTCGTGATGCTGAAATCAACGAAGGTAGAAATCAAGAAAAACATCAAGTGTTGATGGTTGACAAGACCACTAGTTTCAAGAAAAAGGGCAAAGGGAAGAAGGGGAACTTCAAGAAGAACGGCAAGCAAGTTGCTGCTCAAGTGAAAAAACCCAAGTCTGATCCTAAGCCTGAGACTAAGTGCTTCTACTGCAAAGGGACTGGTCACTGGAAGCGGAACTACCCCAAGTGATTGGCGGATAAGAAGGATGGCAAAGTGAACATAAGTATATTTGATATACATGTTATTGATGTGTACTTTACTAGTGTTTATAGCAAACCCTCAGTATTTGATACTAGTTCAGTTGCTAAGATTAGTAACTCGAAACGGGAGTTGCAGAATAAACAGAGACTAGTTAAGGGTGAAGTGACGATGTGTGCTGGAAGTGGTTCCAAGATTGATATGATCATCATCGCACACTCCCTATAATTTCGGGATTAGTGTTGAACCTAAATAAGTGTTATTTGGTGTTTGCGTTGAACATGAATATGATTTGATCATGTTTATTGTAATACGGTTATTCATTTAAGTAAGAGAATAAATTGTTGTTCTGTTTACATGAATAAAACCTAATATGGTTAAACACCCAATGAAAACAGTTCATTGGATCTCGATATTAATAATACACATATTCATATTATTGAAACCAAAAGATGCAAAGTTAATAATGATAGTGCAACTTATTTGTGGCACTACCGTTTAGGTCATATTGGTGTAAAGCGCATGAAGAAACTCCATGCTGATGGGCTTTTGGAATCACTTGATTATGAATCACTTGATGCTTGTAAACCATGCCTTTTGGGCAAGATGACTAAAACGCCATTCTCCGGAACAATGGAGCAAGCAAAAGATTTGTTGGAAATCATACATACTGATGTATGTGGTCCGATGAATATTGAGGCTCGCGACAGGTATCATTATTTTCTGATCTTCACAGATGATTTGAGCAGATATGAGTATATCTACTTGATGAAACATAAGTCTAAAACATTTGAAAAGTTCAAAGAAATTTAGAGTGAAGTGAAAAATCATCATAACAAGAAAATAAAGTTTCTATGATCTGATCATAGAGAAGAGTATTTGAGTTACGAGTTTGGTCTTCAGTTAAAAACAATGTGAAATAGTTTCACTACTCACGCCACCTGGAACACCACAGCATAATGGTGTGTCCGAACGTCATAACCGTACTTTATTGGATATAGTGCAATATATGATGTTTCTTACCGATTTACCACTATCGTTTTTGGGGACATGCATTAGAGGCAGCTGCATTCACGTTAAATAGGGCACCATATAAATCCGTTGAGACGACACCGTGTGAACTATGGTTTGGCAAGAAACCTAAGCTGTCGTTTCTTAAAGTTTGGGGTTGTGATGCTTATATGAAAAGGTTTCATCCTGATAAGCTCAAACTCAAATCGGAGAAGTGCGTCTTCATAGGATATCCAAAGGAAACTATTGGATACACCTTCTATCACAGATCCGAAGGCAAGACTTTTTGTTGCTAAAATTCGGAAATTTTCTGGAGAAGGAGTTTCTCTCGAAAAAAGTGAGTGGGAGGAAAGTAGAACTTGACGAGGTAACTGTACCTACTCCCTTGTTGGAAAGTAGCACATCACAGAAAACTGTTTCTGTGACACCTACACCAGTTAGTGAGGAAGCTAATGATGATGATCATGAAACTTCAGAACAAGATACTACTGAACCTCGTAGATCAACCAGAGTAAGATCCGCGCCAGAGTGGTACGGTAATCCTTTTCTGGAAGTCATGCTACTAGATCATGATGAACCTACGAACTATGAAGAAGCGATGGTGAGCCCAGATTCCGCAAAGTGGCTTGAATCCATGAAATCTGAGATATGATCCATGTATGAGAACAAAGTATGGACTTTGGTTGACTTGCCTAATGATCGGCAAGCAATAGAAAATAAATGGATCTTCAAGAGGAAGACGGATGCTGATAGTAGTGTTACTATCTACAAAGCTAGAATTGTCGCAAAAGGTTTTCGACAAGTTCAAGGTGTTGACTACGATGAGATTTTCTCACTCGTATCTATGCTTAAAGTCTGTCCGAATCATGTTAGCAATTGCCGCATTTTATGAAATCTGGCAAATGGATAAACAAAACTGCATTCCTTAATGGATTTATTAAAGAAGAGTTGTATATGATGCAATAGAAGGTTTTGTCAATCCGAAAGATGCTAACAAAATGTGCAAGCACCAGCGATCCATCTGTGGACCGGTGCAAGCATCTCGGAGTTGGAATATACACTTTGATAAGTTGATCAAAGCATGTAGTTTTATACAGACTTGCGGTGAAGCCTGTATTTACAAGAAAGTGAGTGGGAGCACTACAGCATTTCTGATAAGTATATGTGAATGACATATTGTTGATCGGAAATAATGTAGAATTATTCTGTAAAGCATAAAGGAGTGTTTGAAAGGAGTTTTTTCAAAGAAAGACTTCGATGAAGCTACTTACATATTGAGCTTCAAGATCTATAGAGATAGATCAAAGACGCTTGATAAGTTCTTTCAATGAGTACATGCCTTGACAAAGATTTTGAAGTAGTTCAAAATGGAGCAGTCAAAGAAAGAGTTCTTGCCTGTACTATAAGGTGTGAAGTTGAGTAAGACTCAAAGCCCGACCACGGCAGAAGATAGAAAGAGAATGAAAGTCATTCCCTATGCCTTGGCCATAGGTTCTATAAAGTATGTCATGCTGTGTACCAGATCTATTGTATACCCTGCACTGATTTAACAAGGGAGTACAATAGTGATCTAGGAGTAGATCACTGGACAGCGGTCAGAATTATCCTTAGTGAAATAAGGATATGTTTCTCGATTATGGACGTGACAAAAAGGTTCGTCGTAAAGGGTTACGTCGATGCAAGTTTTTGACACTGATCCAGATAATTCTAAGTCTCAATCTGGATACATATTGAAAGTGGGAGCAATTAGCTAGAGTAGCTCCGTATAGAGCATTGTAGACATAGAACTTGCAAAATACTTACGGATCTGAATGTGACAGACCCGTCGACTAAAATTATCCCACAAGCAAAACATGATCACACCTTAGTACTCTTTGGGTGTTAATCACATAGAGATGTGAACTAGATTATTGACTCTAGTAAACCCTTTGAGTGTTGGTCACATGACGATGTGAACCATGGGTGTTAATCACATGGTGATGTGAACTATTGCTGTTAAATGACATGGCGATGTGAACTAGATTATTGACTCTAGTGCAAGTGGGACACTGAAGGAAATATGCCCTAGAGGCAATAATAAAGTTATTATTTATTTCCTTACATCATGATAAAAGTTTATTATTCATGCTAGAATTGTATTAACCGGAAACATAATACATGTGTGAATACATAGACCAACAGAATGTCACTAGTATGCCTCTACTTGACTAGCTCGTTAATCAAAGATGGTTATGTTTCCTAACCATGAACAAGGAGTTGTTATTTGATTAACGAGGTCACATCATTAGTAGAATGATCTGATTGACATGACCCATTCCATAAGCATAGCACCCGGTCGTTTAGTATGTTGCTATTGTTTTCTTCATGACTTATACATGTTCCTATAACTATGAGATTATGCAACTCCCGTTTACCGGAGGAACACTTTGGGTACTACCAAACGTCACAACGTAACTGGGTGATTATAAAGGAGTACTACAGGTGTCTCCAATGGTAGATGTTGGGTTGGCGTATTTCGAGATTAGGGTTTGTCACTCCGATTATCGGAGAGGTATCTCTGGGCCCTCTCGGTAATACACATCACATAAGCCTTGCAAGCATTATAACTAAGATGTTAGTTGTGAGATGATGTATTACGGAACGAGTAAAGAGACTTGCCAGTAACGAGATTGAACTAGGTATTGGATACCGACGATCGAATCTCGGGCAAGTAACATACCGATGACAAAGGGAACAACGTATGTTGTTATGCGATCTGACCGATAAAGATCTTCGTAGAATATGTAGGAGCCAATATGGGCATCCAGGTCCCGCTATTGGTTATTGACCGGAGACGTGTCTCGGTCATGTCTACATTGTTCTCGAACCGTAGGGTCCGCACGCTTAACGTTACGATGACAGTTATTATGAGTTTATGCATTTTGATGTACCGAAGGTTGTTCAGAGTCCCGGATGAGATCACGGACATGACGAGGAGTCTCGAAATGGTCGAGACGTAAAGATTGATATATTGGAAGCCTATGTTTGGACATCGGAAGTGTTCCGGGTGAAATCGGGATTTTACCGGATTACCGGGAGGGTTACCGGAACCCCCCGGGAGCCAAATGGGCCAACATGGGCCTTAGTGGAAAGGTGAGAGGGCAGCCCACATAGGGCTGCGCCTCCCCCCCTCTCCCTAGTCCTATTAGGACTAGGAGAGGGGCCGGCCACCTCTCTCTCTCTCCCCTTTGAAGGTTTCCTAGTTGGACTAGGATTGGAGGGGGGAGTCCTACTCCCGGTAGGAGTAGGACTCCTCCTGCGCCTACACCTCTTTGGCCGGCCAGCCCCCCTCCCTCCAACCTTTATATACGGAGGCAGGGGACACCCCAAGACACACAACTTGATCCTTGAGATCTTTCCTTAGCCGTGTGCGGTGCCCCCTGCCACCAAATTCCACCTCGATCGTACCGTTGTAGTGCTTAGGCGAAGCCCTGCGTCGGTAGTACATCAAGATCGTCATCACGCCGTCGTGCTGACGGAACTCTTCCTCGACGCTTTGCTGGATCGGAGCCCGAGGAACGTCATCGAGCTGAACGTGTGCTAAGAACTCGGAGGTGCCGGAGTAACGGTACTTGGATCGGTCGGATCGGGAAGAAGACGTACGACTACTTCCTCTACGTTGTGTGATCGCTTCCGCAATCGGTCTGCGTTGGTACGTAGACAACACTCTCCCCTCTCGTTGCTGTGCATCACCATGATCTTGCGTGTGCGTAGGAAATTTTTTGAAATTACTGCGTTCCCCAACACATAGACAGTCCTGTTTTTGCGCCGGGAGTGGTGGAACAGGTTTGGGTACCTCTGAGCAAGGGTTCCTGGTCCCAGCCAGGTTGATTGCCAGAAGATCGCTGTTTTGCCATCGCCAACAGTCACCATTGTTGCTGCGTCAAATAATTCTCTGTCATCCTTGTCGCATGGCGGTGGTGTGCCAACCCATGATCTATCCAGGTCATTCCATGCAATCCATAGCCAACGAAGCCGAAGGGCTCGGCTGAAACTTTGAAGGTCCAGGATCCCGAGCCCACCCCTCTTAGTTGGAGTACACACCGTTGGCCAGTTTACCTTGTAGCTCGCCCCTGTTATTGCCTCCTCCTGCTTCCAAAGGAATCTCCTCCTGCACTTGTCAATCTCCTTGAGCAGCTTTGGTGGCACTCGCAGCACTAAGAGGGCAAAGGTGGGCATCGCGCTGAGGACGCTCTGGACCTGCACTCTTCTACTGGCAAAAGGGAGCAGTCGACCTTTCCATCCTGCTAACCTAGCTCTAATTCTATCGATGAGGAACTGCAGGTGCACTAATCTAAGCCGCATGGTCATCATGGGGAGGCCTAAGTATTTTATAGGGAAGGAGGTAATGGAGCCTCCAAAACTACCGAGGATCTCAACGAGATCAAAATTCTTGCATCTGACCGGTGTTGCTGTTGATTTTGCCGGGTTGACATGTAGGCCAATGGCTTTTCCGAACTCATTTAGGATCTCCATGATGGGGTCTATTTCATGCCGGTCCGGGTTTGCGAAGATGACCGCGTAGTCCACATAGAGGCTGACTCTGAGCTTGATCTCTTAGCCTGGCAATGGTGCAATCAGGTCTTGCTCCACCGCCGCTTTGAGCACTCTATGTAGTGGATCAATGGCTAGGATAAATAAGAGCGGCGAGAGAGGGTCACCCTGCCGCAGCCCTTTGTGGTGTCTAATCCTTGGCCCTGCGATGCCGTTGAGTAGGAAGGTCGACGAGGAGGTGGAGAGGAGGAGAGCAATCCAATCTCGCCATCGCGCGCTAAAACCTAGCTGTTGAAGCAGCTCTAGTAGATAATCCCAAGACACATTATCGAAGGCCTTTGAGATGTCTAATTTGAGTAGCAGGACCGGCGTCTTCTTGGCGTGGAGGGACTTGACGCAGTTTTGCATGTAGAGGAAGATGTCATGTATGCATTTGGTTCGGAGGAAACCCGTATGCGGCGGAGAGATCAAGTTTTGAATCACCGTAGCTAAGCGGAGGGAGAGCACTTTCGGGATTAGTTTTGCTATGGAGTGTATCAGACTAATGGACCTGTAGTCGGCGATTGTAGCGACGCTGTCTTTCTTTGGAAGTAGCACTACAACAGCTGTGTTGAGCATCTGGAAATTTCCTCCCGCGAGGTGGTAGAACTGATGGAAAACCTCCATGATATCCCTCCTTATGGTTTGCCAGCAAGTTCTAAAGAAAACGCCGGAGAACCCGTTCGGGCCAGGTGATTTCTCCGACGATTGTTTGATTGCTTGCCACACTTCATGCTCGGTGAAAGGGTTGTCTAGCCCGCCTCCTTGCACCCATGGCATGTCGATGTAGCTCCAATCAATTATGCTGGATCGGCCCTGTCTAGTCCCTAAAGATCTATCGAAATGTCTGTGGACTAGTTCATCCTTTTCATCATGAGTTGTGGCAACTCCAGCCGGTCCTTGCAATGAGTGAATGAAGTTTTTTCTGCGCCTGACATTGATCTTGGCCTGGAAGAAGGCCGTTTGGGCATCGCCTGCTCGCAGCCATGTTATCCTAGATGCCTGGCATTTCCGAGCCCTCTCCACCACCGCTAGCCCTAGGATTCACAGTTTCCAAAGCTTTCGCAGGTGGAATTTTCCCTCTATGAGGGGCCGGTGTTCTTGTGTGATGTCCAGGCATAGCATAACCAGCGTTGCCAGCTATAGTTGTACTTTTGCATCACTAAACAACTATTTACTCCAAATTTTTAGGTCTCTGGCTACCCGATGCATCTTAATGTTCAGGCGAGCGAAAGCATAAGTTGTTGGGGCTGGGTGTTGCCATGCTCTTTCTACAGTCTCATGAAAACGAGGGAACCTTGGCTAGAATGAAACGGAACTGCGGCACCTGGCGAGAGGTTGCAGCTGCTGCGAGGAGCAGCGGGCAGTGATCCGAGCATGAGGTGGAAGCCGCGTGTAGCATGAAATCAGGGAACATGCCATCCCATTCGACTGTGCAGAAAAACTTATCTATACTCGCAAGAGTTGGGTCCTGGCGTTCGCTACTCCATGTAAAACACCCATTTTCTCATTTGATCTCTCTTAGCTCACCGGCGACGATTGCCACTCTAAATTTTCCCATGATCCTCCTATTTATGTTGCTATTGTTTTTGTCGCGAGTCTCGTAGATAATGTTGAAATCACCATTGAGGAGCCAGGGCTCGCCTTGGGGAGGGGCGCTTCTCACTAGTTCAGCCAGAAAACTATCCTTTCGCGCCCCCTCACATGGACCATAGACCGTTGTCAGCCAAAAACTAGACCCTGAGGAGAGGACTGAAACTTTGACCGTGATGGAGAACTCGCCGATCGCATGGGACTGGATTCAGACCGAGGTCGAATCCCAGAAGATGGCAACGCCTCCTCTTGTGCCATTAGCTGGCAAGACGACGCATTCATCAAGTCTCTGCCCCCTGCTTCCCTAGCAATCGCGGTTGTCCACTCCTCAAGCTTGGTCTCCTGAATGCAAAGAATGGTGAGGCGGTGTGTGTTTGCAGTGTCTTGCACTACAGAGCATCGGGCGGGGTTGTTTAGGCCCCAGACATTGCAGCTCATGATCGGGCAGGTTGTGCTAGTCATTTGGAACCAAGATCATTCGCAAGAGGCTGGCCATGGAGACGAGCCCGACATGGACGACGACGACTACGTTTTACTGAAAATAGAGACGAGTACACAATCCTACCATCCGGGGGTTGCCGGCAGCCACCAATAGGCCCAAAAACCCCGCCGGCAAACATCTAGCAACCATGCCCAGCTACTGTTACAACTCGCGAGCCCTAAGGCAAACATACTACAACCTAACTTCATCCAGCCCATGGCTGGTCGTTGTCGACTATAGTGGTGAACTAACATGGGGAGACTGGACGGCCGGAGGCCTCTCCGTCAGGGCCAAGCATGCCAGCAGCTGCCTTGAGGGCCTGGGCGTCCAGGCGGGTCAGCCGCGCGATCGCGATGATGTCATTGTCTATCAGAGGCTCGTCGAAACGGAGGATGAGCGCCTCAGCCGCAGCCACCGTCATCTTCTCCTTCGGTCCCAGGACCCTGAGGCCATGCACGAGGCGGAACGTTGCTCTCTGCGCGTGGGGCACTGACGGGTTGCTTGCTTGGCAAGCGCTGGCCCAGACTGGAACACTGGTTGCTCTGGTCTTGGGGGGGGGGGGCTTGTCTCTTGCTGGAGGCTTGCTGACCACCAGAGTAGGCACGCTGGTGAAGAAGGGGAGGGTTGGTGGCCGTGGAACCTCGCTTCCACTGCCACCTCCAAGCTGCAACTCGGTCACCTGCCTGGTCACGGCCCCCAGCTGGAGCGCGTGTGAGGTCGTGGTGGTGGGGGTGTGGCGTGCCAGGGACAGCGCCGGCTCCATGTCCAGAGACTCCTCGCTGGCTCCGTCTTCGTCGCCAAAATTGAGAGGCTTGTTCAACTTGGTCGCGATCACCTCGTCCAGCACCGAAGCCACGGCGTCGGGGCGCTTGGGTGGAGTCAGCTGTTTCTTGGCCCCCTCAAAGAATTCAGCCACTGGATCGTCCGCCGGCGTGGTTGAGGAGGATGTAGCGTCACGGTGCAGCTTGCGTGGCGGGGCAAGAAGGGACACAGTCCCCCTGCCCCAGCGCTGCAGCCTCTCCTTGGCGGGATCCTTGCCTCGGGAGGCAGATGGGCGGGCGCCCTCTCTGCTCTTGCCCCTCGATCCACCAGGGGTGCGCTCTCGGGCGGGTTGCTTGCATGCACCGGCTTCGAGCTGCCGGTCCCCAGGTGCACATTGGCGGTGCCTCAACACCGGGGTGCGGCTGCGGTGCCTGGTGCTGGCCGCGGACGCCTTGGCATGGTCGCCCGCGCGCCCCCTCCTTAGCAGCGTGTCCTTCCATGAGCGCCGGTGGTAGCCCGGGTCATCTCCGTCATGTTCTCTGCGTGCGCCACCCAACGACATCCCCTTGCAGCCGGAGGAGGTGACGCGCGGCAGCGGGCGTAGCAGGGGCGCCGGGGCCTGCGTGGGCCGCCCATCCTCGACGCGCATGGTCAAGACCCCAGGGTCGATGCGGGGGTATGGCCGGTCATCCTCATCATCGTCGTCGTAGGGGAGGCCTCTCCGCGGCGAGTGCGAGGAGCGCGGTGAGAGCGGCGTCCAATCTTCAGCACTGTCGACATGCAAGAGCAGGTCGTACTGCAGCAGCTCTGGCGGGGGGGGGGGGGGCTCGGTGGCGAGTAGCCGTGCATCTCCTCCATGCGGCCCGCCCCCTCGCATGCTTCCAGATCGTGCACTTGGTCGGGATGAGGGAGAGGTTCCAGACCTAGACCCAGGACGCGAAAAGCTTAGTGTCGACGTGCTCAAAGGTCCGGCTGTCGAGGCGGCCGGCGATTACCTTGTCTCCAATGGCCTCCACGGCGCCCTCGAGCGTCTAGAGCTGCATGGGAAGCTTCTCGATGACCACCCGGACGTGCAGCATCCACTTCTGGTGCACAACATGGGCGTCCTCCCGCCACGGCTCGAGCAGGAACGACACCCCATCGACGGTGAGCGAGTCGTGCCGCATTGCCAGGTCCTTGTGTGCCGGCAGGTTGAAGAAGACGAAGAAGTCTTTGGGGTCATGGGAGGTCACTCTCAGCAGGTGGGACGGGATCTTGAGCTCCCTCTCCAACGCCCACCGCGGTGATCACGACGGCGTGTTGGTTCAGCAGGAACACCTGGTGGTCCATTGCAGGGGTGGAGGCGATGACCTTCTGGCTGTTGCGCGGGCGACGGGCGTGGTCGATGGCCGGTGCAAGCTCCATGGCCGAAGGGGGTGGTGAGGGGCGAGCAGTGGAGGTGGAGGTGTCAGTGGTGGCGAGGAGCCGCGGGCAAGGAGATCGGGCGCCCAAGATCACCCAACCGCTCTCTAGCAGAGCCCCCCCTCTCTTGTTGCGTGGATTTTGCGGGCATTCCCAGCTGTAGTGCCCCTGCCGCTTGTAGATGATGCAGCGCAGGGGGTCTCCACAATCTATCATACGATGGCGAGTGCTAAGGCATCGGAAACAGAGACCTTTGAACCTGCTTAAAAGGGCCTCGCGGACGGAGTTGTGGTGATGGCGACGGGGAGAGGAGAGCTGTTTCCGGATCCGTCCGGAGCCCGCTGGATCAGAGCACGTGCGCCGGTTCTTGCGGGATTTATGAAGCGTCCAGCCATCTTCAATGTCATGTTCGATGCCTCTATCCGCCGCCGAACTCGGGGGGGACGGCATCACCACAATGGATTTGAGGCGATTGCCCCCAAACTGGGGAGGCACGGAGTTGTCCACCGGGATAGAGGCCGCAGCATGCCAATCCGCGTCAGATCTGCACGGGGATAACGAGGCCAGGGCACAGATCTGCGGCGACAGGGCGGCAGGGGTCTCCGGCACCTGGGACGGACCGCTGGACGCAGCCCGGATCTCCCCCTTCTCTGGGGTGCTCCAGGCGAGGCTAACGGTCGGCGAGGCCGGGGCCCCCGCGTGGGAGTAGCGCGGCATGGCCAGGGGCGGAATCCCCGACGGTTGGTAGTAGGGGCTAGGGCGTGGGTGGCCGCCACTGCCGGAGCGGCCAGCGGCGCGGGAGGGGGGAGGAGGAGGGCGGGCTCTCTCCTCAAGATCCTTTTCGTTTCCTTTACTCTCCAAGCAGACCCTCCAGCATAATGAAAATTTACAAACATACACTCCTCCGTGAACGTTTAAAATACCAAATAGTGATTTAAATATTATTATATTAGTTTACAGAGGAAGTAGTATATTACTAGGAAAACATTTTGATTCAGCCGGCTGATCCCAGCGATTGAGTCCGTCGGCTTCAGCGTTTGGCACGTGTCCCAGGCTGGTTTATCCTTGTCTCCTTTCCCGACTTTTTTTCCATTCATTTTATCTGCCCACTGCTTGAGTCGTTGTCTCTTCTTCCCCTATGTCCCTCTCACGCTTCTCTCTCTTTCTCGGTCTCTCGCTAGTTGCAATTGTCAATTGACCAATCCGCCATTGTAAATGCAACCGTTAGTGCAAACTTGCTGCCCTCAAGTGCCAACGCTGCGAGCTATCCTTTTAAGGCCGCCGACAATGTCACCGCTGCTTTTGCAAGCCGAGATGGGCGCCGCTGCAGGCGACCACCGTATGCAGCAGGTGGTGGGGACGCTGTAAGCAATCACACGGCCGCTGCTTCGGCAACATGACCGGTGCTGCCGGGCGCCGGTGCTCCGAGCTCGCCGGGTCACAACATCTCCTATGTTGCGGACGCAACTTCGGCAACATGACCGATGTTGCGAGCTTACCGGATTCCCTAATGTCACGACCGCTGCTTCGACAATATGGCCAATGATTCCGCAACATGCTCATTGCTGTGGCCGCTGCTTCGACTACATGGCCGGTGCTACGGAAACATGCTCGGTGCTTCCACAGCATGCCCGTTGCTACGACCGCTGCTTCAACGGTGCTGCGGCAACATGGCCGGTGCTTCCGCAACATGCTCGTTGCTGCGGCCGCTGCTTCGACAACATGGCCGGTGCTGCGGCAACATGGCCGGTGCTTCCGCAACATGCTCGTTGTTGCCGCCGCTGCTTCGACAACATGGCCGGTGTTGCGGCAACATGGCTGATGCTTCCGCAACATGCTCGTTGCTGCGGCCGCTGCTTCAACAACATGGCCGGTGCTTTTGTCGGGGCTGCAGCAACATGGCCGGTACTTCGCTGGTGCTGCGGCAACATAACCGGCGCTACCGCAGCATGCTAGTTGTTGCGGCCGTTGCTTCGACAACATAATTGGTGATGCGGCAACTTGGCCAGTGCTGCGCAAACATGGCCGGTGCTTCAGTAACATGCTCGTTGATGCGGACGCTGTGGGATGCTTGGTTGTAACCGCGTTGGGCATGGCCGAGGATGTTCGTTGTGAGTTGTGACAATGCTGAGGCTGGTGGCCTGCATGTTTCAGCCGAGAGGGAGACTCGATCATGAGGCTAAGCCGATGCTAGATGCTTGATTGGGCTTGATCCAAAGGCTCACCACCCGGCTGATTTCTGTGAGAAATCAGTCAGATGACGCCTAGCGTCGCCCCATAGTAATATGTGTATATGTGTATTTTTTTTATCAAAACGAGCTCTGCCTCCATTTGGCATTACAGTACATTCCGCTTCCGTTTCCATCCCTCGGACTCGCGACACCAAATGTTGTCCCTTCCTCTTCCTCCCCACGCCGAAGCCCCCAACCCCAAGCTCTCGACCACCTCCGCCTGCCTCCTCCGCCCGCGCGGCCGTCTCCTGCTCGGGTCTAGGTCCAGCAGAGCTGCCACGAAGAATCTCTCGGCTGCCTCCCCGGATGCTTCGAGCCTGCGCCTCGCCTCCGTGGCCGCGCCCTCCCCGCGCGCCTCTGTCCGACGCCCAGACGGCGGCGGCCTCCTCGTCCTCTCTGTCGCTGCTTCCGCGGTACGGCCCCCTGCCCCGTGCTCTGCATTTTAAAGCTCATATCAAGCTCCTAACCCAGCGAGTGTCCGCTGGAACCGGGGCCGCTTTATCCAAAGCCACTCACTCAGCTGATTGCATGTGGTAGACCGAAAATATATAATAGAACACCTGCACCAGGCCCTTCCTATCTAGCCATCCATTCTGCGCTTCGCGATTCGTGCAAACACATTTCTCTTTTTTTTTCTCTCGCATAAAACATCCCTGTGATAGACTAGTGTTACTGCACTAAAATAATGAAGACATGGCACGTCCGGATTCGTAACCAGCTTATGTTTTTGTGCCTAACGGGTCTCCTTTAAAGCAGGATTTAGGATGGAAAACTTACTCGGTTTGAACAAATCACTCTATAATCTACGGAGAATATATCAATATCTAGAACTTTTGTACTCTAATCACACTGAATATTAATGACTTTAGACGTTTGATTTTTTAAGTTTTTATTTGACATATCAAAGAAGTCAAAAGTCCTCCCTGCGCGAAAAAACGGAAGCCAAATGCTCTCCGTTTGCCAATCTGAAAACAGCATCCCGCAAGTTAAGTTGCAGAAAATTCAGTCACTGACCCAGTCTGTAAATGATATCTATGCATATTTGGGTTTTTCTAGATGCGCAGGTGCTCAATTTGGCTCTTATAAGAAGTACCCAGTCCTGCCAGGTTTATTCTGGACAATTTGGCTCCCATCTATAATTTGTGCTTGCAGCGTCTATGCTTAGTCCGGGAATACATGTTTCAGGAACCTACTGTTTCTGCTGATCACAGTTACCATCTTGTGTAGGTTGCAATATCTGCCAGCTTCATATTCTTTTCGGCGATTCCCTCCATGTTGGTAGGTTGGTCCATTAGGTAGAACTTAAAATTCTAAAAGGGGAACATGTAACAACTATGGATATGGATATGCTAAACATTTTCAGGATTGCAAGAGGGCAGCAGAGTCTCTTGAAAAGTCATTTGATCTCACAAGGGAGAAGCTTCCTGAAACTATGGCTTCAGTGAGACAAGTTGGAAAGGAGATCGGTGATTTGAGTGTTGATCTCAGTGACCTAAGGCAAGTAATTAACACTTTGGCTATGGTAGTTACTTTCAGATACTGTTCACTTGCTGTATCTGCCATCCACTGACATGACTCTTTCTGAGCTTGTATTCTGATTACTAGATGCTGCCTTTTCTCTCTCTCAAGAGTACTAGATCACAACATTGTGTGCACATGCTGACAACTTTTGCAATATACATTGCTACTGTGTTGTGTGAAAGAGCACAAATTCCTTAATAGGGGAATAATTTATGGATAACTAATAATATTATCATTCTCTAGACCAGTCAAGAATTGAATAAGGTTGTCAGGAGTTCATTTAGCATTGTTCATACAGCTGACGCTCAACTTCGCCAGCTGGCAACCTCAGCCCAACAAGGTGATCTTTGCTCTAGTGGCATTAACTTCTAACATGTCTCAAGGACCATGGCCAAGGTTTTTTGCCTGAGCATTTCTTGCACTTTATAGGAACCGCTCAGCTGGTGGCTAATCGGAAGAAAGCGGTAGGGGAGCCACTGGTGGCTACTACCGTGAGGGAAGTCCGTGAGTTGATTGCGGACATCCGCTCAGGATTTGGAGCCTCGCAAGCCTCGCAAGCCTCGCAAGCCTTTTCATGTGGGCATCAAAGTTTTGGTCCAAGCGTCCTGAGAACAATTCGTAGCGGGATAACACGCTGTTTCTGCCAGATGAATTAATCCTATCAATGTTGCTACGAGCATATGGTTCAACTGGGCAGGACATAGCTTCCTGTCTTCCGCACGGCTATCGGTCACCGCTCATGAGGTCTAGGAAAAGGAGACCGCAGCCATTGTTGAGGACTGGATTATGTTCCTTGGAAATGCCAATTAATATGTTCTAAAATTACACCTAAAAGTACTGGTTCGATTTGAAGTGAACTTGCATCAGTTGCAGGCATTGAAGCTCATCTGCTTAGCTTTGGTGCACAGATTATTTGTAATCTGTGCATTTCTTAGCAACTTTATTTGCTGGATTTTGGTTTATATATTTTTTGAATTCAAGAGTTGGTAGGGCCCGCGCGCGGATGCGTACCCCCTCTGCCACAAATTATGAGGTAATATTTTGAGAATGAATTATGTATGCTCATCTGTTGTTGTTGCATCATCTTTGTTACTGAAATCTTTGCACAACAGATAATCTTTTTGTTAAGTGTTGGCAGGGCCGCGCGAACGCATACCCCCTCTATCATAAATTATGACGTCCACTCTCCCAGAGGGAGATGGTAAACCAGTGCGTCCACAAGGTGCAATGTAAGCCACTGATCTAGGCCATGAGACTTCTTGATCTCTCATTGACCCCGTCCAGGTAAGTGAGTTCCAAGGGAGCCCTGCGTGGCGTCTAAATAGTCGGCTCTAGCTCCGGAAGATGCCCGAGTCCTCGATGTGGGACTAAACGTGAGTACAAGTTCTGGTGGCTCCTTGAAAGCTGGGTGCTTTTTTTTTGGAGTAATTGAAAGCTGGGCGCTAATGCCGTGTCTTTGGTAATTATTAGGGCCACAAACCTGCTAACTCAGGCCCACCGTGTAGTTTATATTAATCGGCCCAATAAGCTGCAACTATATAAGTCTCCATCATGCACGACATCGATGCCGAATTTGAATTGGAAACGGTTGCTTGATTCGATAGCGTTTCGATTACTAAAGTTCTGGCCAACACGAGCCCTCGATCTACGCTTTCCGTTTTCTCATAGGCCGCAGCGTACTTTTCGTTAAGTTGTTTTTTGTTAGGCACGAAATCACGAATTGAAGAGTCCTCCTTTCAATATGAGAATTTTTTTTTTCGTAAATCCGTTTATCAAAAATATTCTATCTTTTAAATAGTACGTCCAAATTTCGAATCGTTTTCATCGTTGAATTCCTCGCGTCGACATATTCAAAACTATATCCCATGTTGATAGGTTTTTATAAACTTTTTTCATGAAAAAACCCGGACCAGGAGCATGTTTTTTCCCCTTTCCGGAAGCCGTTTCCGAGAGACACGACCGTGCCTCTCGTGGAAGCAAAACTATGCCTCTCATGAAAGCAAAACCATGCCTCTCACGAAAATAAACGTGCTTATCCGCGCAAAAAAAAATCCCCAATATTTATTGTCGAAAAGCTAAGAAAGACCGATGAAAAACCGAAAAGTGGAAACAACCGGAAAAAACATCTAAAAGCAGAAAAGCGTGCAGGAAAAAAATTCGGAGGGAGCACCCAGAGCGCGACACGTGACGGCGGCTGAGAGTGACGCGCTCTCAGCCCATCCCATGTGATCATTGGGGAGGCTCTCGAAGGAGCGCTCCTTGACTAGTTACTCCCGTTAGGGCATCTACGGCGACTTTCAAAACGTCTGCAACCGTCCAGACCATGAGGTCTGGACGTTTTTTTTTGCCATCTAAAGTGGTCCTTTATGGGTCTGCCGACCGGTCTGAATGCACTTTTTTCCATAAACCGAGGACTCTGACTAACTTGGCCCACCTAAACCCTCTCTCCCAGGTCCGTGCGCTTTCTTGCCCAATGCTGGTCAGCACCGCGTTCACGCCGGACCAGAGTGGACGCGATCGCTCACAGGAGCCGACAGTGAAGCGGCGCGCCGGCCGAGAACGCCGCCACGCCGCTTCCCGATGCATGTCATGTTTGTCAGTATTCAAACGGCTCCAGTCCATCAGCCTCCCTTCATTAAACGTATGTGGTTGCCAATGAACCTACTTTGACGTACCCGTCCGTCCGTCTGCTGCCCACCATTAGGGACCTCGTCGCCTGGCTTGTCCTCCTCTCACTATTTAACCCCCAGGCTGGCAACACAGCCGAATCCATTCACCCTCCTTCGCTCTCTGTCTCCTCTCCGCACCACACTCTCCATGTCCTCTTCAAGCTCCAAAGCCTTGTGGGACAACCACTCATACGAACCGAAGGAGGAGATCGCCGCCATTGCGGCTAGCTGGAAGGGCACCAAACAAACGAGTTCACCGTAGGCCAGTGCTGCGGACGCGCCTATGGTAGAGGCGACCGATGACGAGCAACAGCATCATTTGCGCCGGCCAATGCTGACATCACCATGGGCGAGGCTCGTGCTCACTACATGGACATGGTGATGGAGTGGGAAGGCGCGTTTTAGCAAACGCAGGCCGAACAGACCTACAACCTCTGCCTCCTCGACGAGCACTGGCGCGCGGAGGACCTACTAGCCGCCGGCACGGCCATCGCGCTGGACGTGGACATGTCCGAGCAAGAGGCGATGTTCGAGTCCTATCGCTACACCCGTGACATCTGCCGCGGCCGCTAGCGGTACCGCCAACGCCAGACGGGAGTTTGACGAGATGGCAGATGAAGCGTTCAATAAGAGCTAGGATGAAGACGAGGTCGCCAGCTCGGCCTCGCCCCGCCGCCCTGACCATGAAGTCCGCACGTCCACGAGGGCCGCCGACAACAAGGAAGAGTAGCGCATGGGAGGTCACCAACACTTGTATCCCATGAAGGCCACGACTCCTCCCCTCCCATTGAAGCCAAGCTTGGTGGGCTCAACATCATCGGCTGATTAGCCACTTGCCAGCGACGTGGAGGCGGATAGCTTCACTTCTGACGCTCATGGCTGGGGAGGAGGCGGGGCTTCATTTTCTGGGGCTCATGGCTGGCCGGAGATGGGTAATGGGGTGTCGGTGGTCATTTTAGGCTAGATTTAGAGTCCGGTCTAATATGTCTAAATGTAATGAATTTACTCCGGTTTAAATGAAAACCATTCGGTTTTATGTCAAAAAATATCCAAGTATAAATGAATATTGGCCGGTGTGTTTAAATATGCATCAAATTTGTTGCTTTTCGTTAAAATTCTTCCCGAACGCAATCGGCCATATGCAGACGGCTTTGGATGAACGGCTCCCGCATCCTTGTCTGCGGACAGGACAAATGCGGTGTCCAGTTCAAGGGTGCATGTTGGACCCGCAAATTTCCTCCCGCATCCGTCCACGGACAGGGGGAGGGGGGAGGGATCAGTCCGTGGACACGGATGCGGGAGGCAGCCATTCAATCATAGCCGCATACATCCAGCATTCCTCATTTTTTTCCAAGTTCGCACGATCAAATAGTCCCATGCAACACTAGTACAAATTTAAAGTAGTTCAAATATTACATTCCAACATTGTTTTCCCCTTTCACCGCCCACTGATGCTCAATTAGATCTTCCTTCAACTGCTTGTGAGTTGGTCGATGTCGAATTTGTTAATGCATTTGAATAAACTCTTCAAATGTGCTGGATTCTGGTCTGGAAGTTGGACATGATCACCGATGTTCTCAAATTCCAGAGTTGCGACAGCATCATCACCTTCATCATCGACGGTTATGTTGTGCATGATCACACAACATGTCATCACCTCCCACAAGGTTTCCAGATCCCATTGTTTAGTAGGTTCACGAACAACTGAAAAAGGGCCTGTAGAACTCCAAATGCCCTCTCAACATCTTTTCTAGCTGCTTCTTGTCTTTGGGCAAAGTGAGAATTTTTTCTGGCCAACTGGGTTTTGAAATGGTGCTGACAAAGGTAACTCATGGAGGATAGATAGGTCTGGGGCTCATGTTTTATGTTTCTATAGTTATGTCATGTGTTATTATTTGTACACTTGCACATTAGCTTGGTATTTGCCTACTTGTTAGGCGGGAATTGTACTAAATCTCTCTTGGTGCTGGATGTTTGATGCCTTTCCTCTTCAAAATATGTCATGCTAGAATCTGTTATGTGTTGTTTCTTAGGATTCATGGGAGTATTTCTCATATGTTGTACAAAATTGTTGATCAAATCTTGGTGCTCTCTTCCTTCTATCTAGTAATGTTGTGAAAATAGGAACTGATAACTCATGTGTCTTGCAAGACACAACCGCGGCTATGAGAAGGAGGACATGTCGAAGCAGCACCATTGGCGGCTGCTTCGCCATGCTCCTCGGCGTCAAGAAGACCTCACTCCCGAGTCATCTCTGTACCACCTTGTAGGATCAAAAGTATGTCTAGAGGGGAGGTGATTAGACTACTTGACCAAATAAAAACTTAACCTTTTCCCAATTTTAGTTCTTGGCAGATTTTAGCTATTTTAGGACAAGTCAAGCAATCATCACACAATTCAAGCAAGCATGTAAAGAGTATATTGGCAGCGGAAAGTAAAGCATGCAACTTGCAAGAATGTAAAGGGAAGGGTTTGGAGAATTCAAACGCAATTGGAGACACAGATGTTTTTCCCGTGGTTCGGATAGGTGGTGCTATCCTACATCCACGTTGATGGAGACTTCAACCCACGAAGGGTAACGGTTGCGCGAGTCCACGGAGGGCTCCACCCACGAAGGGTCCACGAAGAAGCAACCTTGTCTATCCCACCATGGCCATCGCCCACGAAGGACTTGCCTCACTAGCAGTAGATCTTCACGAAGTAGGCGATCTCCTTGCCCTTACAAACTCCCTGGTTCAACTCCACAATCTTGTCGGATACTCCCAAGTGACACCTAGCCAATCTAGGAGACACCACTCTCCAAGAAGTAACAAATGGTGTGTTGATGATGAACTCCTTGCTCTTGTGCTTCAAATGATAGTCTCCCCAACACTCAACTCTCTCTCATAGGATTTGGATCTGGTGGAAAGACGATTTGAGTGGAAAGCAACTTGGGGAAGGCTAGAGATCAAGATTCATATGGTAGGAATGGAATATCTTGGTCTCAACACATGAATAGGTGGTTCTCTCTCAGAACATATGAGTTGGAAGTGTAGATGTGTTCTGATGGCTCTCTCCACGAGTGAAGAGGAGGTGGAGGGGTATATATAGCCTCCACACAAAATCCAACCATTACACACAGTTTACCAATCTCGGTGGGACCGAATCAACAAACTCGGTCGGACCGAAAAGTAAACCTAGTGACCGTTAGAGATTTTCGGTGGGACTGACATGCAACTCGGTAGGACCGATTTTGTTAGGGTTAGGGCATAACGTAATCTCGGTGAGACCGATTTTGGTAATAATCTAACCAGAGAGTTGGTCAGGTAAACTCGGTGGGACCGATTTGCTCTTTCGGTGAGACCGAAAAGTTACAAAAAGGAAATAGAGAGTTTACATTGCAATCTCGGTGGGACCGATCCGCCTTTCGGTGAGACCGAAAAGTTACGAAAGGGAAACAGAGAGTTTGCAATCCCATCTCGGTGAGACCGAGATCCCTATCGGTAGAACCGAATTGCTAGGGTTTGGCAGTGGCTTATGACAAGTGAAACTCGGTGGCGCCGGATAGAAAGAATCGGTAGGACCGAGTTTGGCTTAGGGTTTAGGTCATATGTGGATATGGGAAAGTAGTTGAGGGTTTTGGAGCATATCACTAAGCACATGAAGCAAGAGGCTCATTAAGCAACACCTCATCCCTCCTTGATAGTATTGGCTTTTCCTAAAGACTCAATGTGATCTTGGATCACTAAAATATAAAATGAAGAGTCTTGAGCTTTTGAGTTTGAGCCAATCCTTTGTCCTTAGCATTTTGAGGTTTCCACTTTCACCATCCATGCCATGCCAATCATTGAGCTTTCCTGAAATAATCATCTTGGAATAGCATTAGCTCAATGAGCTATATGTTGTTATGAATTACCAAAACCACCTAGGGATAGTTGCACTTTCAATCTCCCCCTTTTTGGTAATTGATGACAACATATAGATCAAAGCTTCGACAAATGATAATAAGAATGAATTACATCGTCGCTTTGAGAAGTATGTGATAAGTAAGAGCTCCCCCTAAATTTGTGCATATTTAAGATTTTGCTTTGGACTGCAAATGCACAAAGAGTTAGAGTCATGGGTTACTCTTCCATGTCACATACATCTTGGTGGAGCGCTTAAAATGATAAGAATGAAATACATGCACTCATCACCAAGAAAAGTGAATGATCACATAAGATAGATAAGATAATAGCATTCACCAAGCATGCATAAGTGTAGCTTATGATCAAACACATGATCATCAATGTCTCACAAGCATATCAGAGTATCTCGACCAGAATCAAACAATGTTTGAAAAACCACCAAAAAGCAAGAGAGAAAAGCAACACACTCTCTCGAAGCCTATGATTTATACATTTTCTCCCCCTTTGGCAACAAGTTACCAAAAAGTTCCTAGAAAATGCATAGTGCTAAATCGACACTCAGGCTTGATCTTCAGGTGGTGGTGGAGTCCGGATCACTCCAAGGACGAAGGCTTCCGTAGACGCGGTTGGAGTTGAAGCTGAAGTAGATGCTGGAGCAGGTTGGGCTGGTGCTGCGGCTGGAGCTGAGGCGGTTGCTCTTGTGTCAGGAACTGGCACTGCAGACGACCTCGGACCACGTGGCACTCTGGCAAATGCATCAGTGGTTGTATTCCCTTTCCTCTCCTGCATGTCATCTTGGAGCTGCTCCACTGCAGTCTGAATCTCTGTCACCTTGATATCCAAGTCATAAAACTTTTGTTCTATGATTCTCTCTAGGCTTGCCTGGTTCTAAGTTAGGGTGGCCAGTCCTTTCTCAATCCGCAGGGTGGATGCAATCAAGTAACTGAGCTGCTCTTGCTTGTTCTTCAAGAAGTACTTAGATGCCTCCTCTTGAGTTGGCATCTTGGCAGCTTTCTCCTTTATTGCCTTCTCCTTCTTGGCTTGTGCATGGGCTGAAGATGGTTCATCTTTGGTCATCACAACTTGGTTGTCCTCGAAATCTGGATAGATAGGCAAATGTTCCTTGTCCAACAAGTATGTGTCTGTGCCCATTCTTGAGTTAATCAACATCTGGATCTGAGGGGCATATCCACAGCTCCTCTTCTGATCTGCTGCAGTCCTCTTGATAGTCTCTACCATGAGGCTCATGACCTTGAATTTCTGAGGCACATCAAAGATATGTAGCAAGTTAATGGCATGACCTCTAATCATCCTGTGATCTCCAGACTTGGGCAAAAGTGTGTGCCTAAGGATCCAGTTGATGGTTGGCAGCCCTGACAGAAGATAATGCACAGACCCAAACTTGAAAGTATCAAGTGCTTCATTTGGGATCTCCTTGTACATGTTTGACATTGAGTTATGATCCATCTTCTTCTTGGAATAGACATCCAAGTCATCTTCATTTTCCTCTAGGGCATTGATAAGCTGTGCCCACTCAGCAACTGTTGATTGGTACCTCGCACCTTCAGACATCCAAACAATCCTCCCATCTGGATAAAAATGTGCTGTGGAGTAGAACTGCATGATAAGCTCCTCATTCCACTTTGTGAGCTTCTGCCCAACAAAGTCTGCTACTCCACATGCCTCGAAGCTATCTTGCACTCCAGGATAATGCTCTTCATTTTCCTTGATATATTTCCAATCAACCCATCTCATGTCACAAACTATGGGCTTCTTGTCCAACAAAACTGTCTCATAGAAGTCCTGCTGTTCCTTAGTGTGGAACCTATAATCAATAGCAGTTCTTCTCCTTGAAGCATATGGATCTGCTTCTCTCCACTTCCTCAGCCCTGAGTCTCTTCTGAGCTTCATGTCCTCAGCCACAGGATGAGCATCATTGTGGTCTGGGATCTTGGGCTTGAGCTTTCTCAGAACATGCTCTTCATCATCTTCTTCAGCAGCTTCAGGCACTGGGGCCTTGTTCTTCTCAGCTGCAGGTATGCTCCTCGTATTTCTCTTTGGGGCAAACTTGGGCTTGGAGGCAGCTTTGGGTGCTTCTTTGGGCTTGGATGCAGCAGCCCCTGTCATGATAGCATCACCCATAAGCTTAGGTGCCTTAGGTGCTGGTGCAGCAACCTCTTCTTCATCTTCCTCTTCAGAGTCTCTCATGATTGAGGATTTCCCAAGTGCTCTAGCAGTGGTCTTCTTGATCCTCTCCTTCCTCTTCTTCCCTTCTGCAGCAGCCTCTTTGGGTTTAGGCTTTTCAGGAATTTGAGTTGAGGCTCTGGCCTTTGGCATGGGCTGCCTACCTGCTGGCCTTTTGATTTTCATCCCTGGCTTTATGCTCTGTGCTGGGCCATATTCTTTCTTGAGCACAACTCTCTTGGAAGTTGCTTCCTCTTCTGCCACATAGTCCTCATCCTCTGATTCTGAGGTTCTCTTCTTTCTTTGTCTTGTGGCAGCTTTTGGCAGGTTGCTAGGGGTGCTCCTGCTGCCATCATCTGAAGAACTGGAGGGACTAGTGCCCTCACTCATTTGTACTGGCTACTCTGACAAATTCTGGCTATCACTTTGGTCTGACATGATGAACAAGCTGACTGCTGACCCTATGAACAGTTTATAGATAAGGTAGAGTGGATGAGCATCACAAAATGCAGAGGTTTTTGCAAAAGAATGATTCAAAAACTTAGTTTTAGTTTCCCACAGAAAGCATTTCGGATCTACCAATTTTTAAACTCGGTGATACCGAAGCAGTTTTTGGAACCTAAACTAGTGAACTCGGTCAGACCGAGTCACAGTTCGGTGGCACCGAGACTGCTAGGGTTTCACAAAGTTCCAAAATCGGTCACACTGATTAGTAATACTCGGTCAGACCGAGTCTCACTTGTGCAATGGCATAAGCCAAATCGGTGGGACCGAGTTTTTCTACTCGGTGGGTCCGAGATGGTTTCGGCAGAAACCTAACCCTAAAATTTTCGAATCAAACCTAATCTACGAGTTCATTGACTAGATAGAAGTTTATCAAACGTGGCAAGAATCATTATGATCACAATGTGCTAAGAATCGGATTGGGGAATAGCACAAAGATCGAGTCCATACGCTAGTTCGACGGAGACTCGCTACGGCGGCAACGGCGGGGTTGATTCCCGTTGACGGCGACGGAGACCAGCGACTGGAGGCGGCTGGTGGCGAGGAGACGATCCGGAGACCATGTTGGTAGAGCGAGCTATCGCGCGGGCGAAGGGGTTCGGAGAAATTTCCAAATTTTTGCCCTTGACTATATATAGCCCGACCCTGTCGGTGTGACCGAGTGGAACAACTCGGTGGCACCGAGATGCAAAACTATATACAGTTATTGCAACTCGGTGTGACCGAATGGTTCAAATCGGTTGCAGCGAGATCGAAAACATAGATCAACTTAATGATCTCGGTAAGACCGAAAGTGGGGTATCGGTCAGACCGAGAATCACAAAGAGGTTTTGGAAGTTTAAGTCTATGACGAATCAGGGACTCCGAGTGCTCCTCACACAGAGTGGTTCGAATCTGACTTGATCAAATTTTGTGATGTAGCATGAATAGAGTTTGAGACGAGAAAAGCATAGATAGCTAGAGGAGGTTCTTAGGAATTCTTGTCCATCCACTTGGCAAAAGGAAATAAAACCAAACAGTCAAAACAACAAGTGGATGTCCTCGAATGAGTAAAATATGTAACCAACATGCTCACACAATAAGATGGCAATTGAAATATGTGACAAAGCATGCACAACCAATTCTAGCATCTATCAAGCAATTTGCGATAACTAGGTCATCTATATATGAGTATATTGACTTAGGAGTCAAGTGTGAACACTTGATCATAGGTCATACTCATTGTTTAAGCTCAAGTGGGGTTACCACTTTTACATAAAGCATTGTTGTGTCCACATCTTTAGAGTTGCTTTAGCTCAAGTCTTAGAGTAAAGCTCCCCCTAGATGTGATATCCCCCCTAAGAGGGATGAACTAACCTTGGGTTTTGTCGATGATGACTTCATGTAGATGTTGAAGATGTGGATGCTCAATGTTGATGTAGATCACTTGGAGCTATCCATTTGAGTGAATTGCACTTTCAATACCTACATGGGTTAGTCCCACAAGGAACAAACAAGGATATCCATAGGCATAGAGTGATGCACACACAAGATGATGTCCATGAAAACTTTTAGGTTACCTTGTCCCTTATCTTACCAACAAGAGGGTTTGTGACTCCCTGAACTAGTGCAAGATGTGGAAGTTGATTGCACTTGTTCTTGCCAAAATGATAAGAGTGAAGTATGTTGGCGGAGTCACCCTCAAGAACTCTCTAGTTCTTCTTCTTTTGGATCCACACCATCTTGATGGGAATCCTTGGAGTTGTAGTCGTACTTGATGAAGTGGAACTTGAAGTGGTCTTGGGAATCCACTTGACTAAGGTCTTAGGAGCTTATTCAAATGCATCAATTTCCTCTTGAAGCCTGTCCTTGCCTTTTTGCTTGTAGTCTTGTGGTGGAAGATCATCTTGAGCTTGTGTCCCCTTGAAGGAAGTATAATACTTCTCTTGTTGAGGAACAAACTTTGTCTTGGGGTATTGATCTTCTTCCCACTCAACTCCATTGGCATTGAACTTTCGTTCAAAACCAACACCTTGATTCTTCCGGTGCATTCCTTGCTTGTGCACAATTTCCTCGAATTGCTTACTCCCGGCAAGGCTTTTGTACACTCCTTTCTCTATAATTCCCTTCAATAAGCTATTTTCTTGCTCAAGTGTAACTTGGCTAAGAGAATCATTAGTGGAATCAAGAGAACTACTAGAAGCAACAATATTGGATTTAGCATGATCATTGTTACTACTAGAGGAAGAATCTTTCTTGTTCTTGTTACTAGACTTGACTTGAGGCATGTAAGTGGATAAGAGTAAACGCTTGGCAATGTAAGAAGAACTTTTCTTGCGGAGATCATCATTGATTGCCTTTAAAACTCATGCTCTTGTTCAAGATTGAGCTTTTCAAAGCGTAACTTCTCATGAGCTCTTAAAAGTTCTCGATGGTCTTCGAAGATAGTTTCATGAGCTAACTTAAGAGTGTTTATTTCTTTAGTTAGAGCCTCAATATTCTCCTTATCATTGTCATTCTTTTTATCTTGATTAGCATGATTAATTGACGTTTCATCATAGTATTCATCACTAGAGTTGTCAACAAGTAAATCATCATCACCTAACAAGTCATCTTCATCACTATTAAAATCAACATACTCGGGGTGTGTTACCTTAGGACCTTTGGCCATGAAGCATCTTCCAATTCCTTCATTTGGTGAGTCAAATATGTCGTAGGAGTTGGTTGACACAAGTGAAGGAAATATGCCCTAGAGGCAATAATAAACTTATTATTTATTTCCTTATTTCATGATAAATGTTTATTATTCATGCTAGAATTGTATTAACCGGAAACATAATACATGTGTGAATACATAGACAAACAGAGTGTCACTAGTATGCCTCTACTTGACTAGCTCGTTAATCAAAGATGGTTATGTTTCCCAACCATGGACAAAGAGTTGTTATTTGATTAACGGGATCACATCATTAGATGAATGATCTGATTGACATGACCCATTCCATTAGCTTAGCACCCGATCATTTACTATGTTGCTATTGCTTTCTTCATGACTTATACATGTTCCTATGACTATGAGATTATGCAACTCCCGTTTGTCGGAGGAACACTTTGTGTGCTACCAAACGTCACAACGTAATTGGGTGATTATAAAGATCTTCGTAGAATATGTAGGAGCCAATATGGGCATCCAGGTCCCACTATTGGTTATTGACCGAAGACATGTCTCGGTCATGTCTACATTGTTCTCGAACCCGTAGGGTCCGCACGCTTAAGGTTTCGATGACAGTTATATTATGAGTTTTGATGTACCGAAGGAGTTCGGAGTCCCGGATGAGATCGGGGACATGACGAGGAGTCTCGAAATGGTCGAGACATAAACATCGATATATTGGGCGACTATATTCGGACATCGGAATGGTTCCGAGTGATTCGGGTATTTTTCGGAGTACCGGGTAGTTACGGGAGAAGCAATGGGCCTTGATGGGCTTTAGTGGGAAGAGGAGAAAGGGCCAAGGGGCTGCTGCACCCCCGTCCCCTCTGGTTCGAATTGGACTAGGGAAAAGGGGGCCGGCCACCTTTCCTTCTCCTCTACTTCCTTCTCCCTTCCTCCCCTCTTGGTGGACTCCTACTAGGACTTGGAGTCCTAGTAGGACTCCACATCCTGGCCGCACCAATTACCTTGGCCGGCCTCCTCCTCCTCCATCCTTTATATACTGAGGCAAGGGGCACCCTAGAGACACAAGTTGATCCACGTGATCTTATTCTTAGCCGTGTGCGGCGCCCCCTGCCACCATAGTCCTCGATAATATTGTAGCGCTGCTTAAGCGAAGCCCTGCGACAGTAGTACATTAAGATCATCACCACGCCGTCGTGTTGAAGGAACTCTTCCCCGACACTTTGCTGGATCGGAGTCCGAGGATCGTCATCGAGCTGAACGTGTGCTAAAACTCGGAGGTGCCGTAGTTTCGGTGCTTGATCGGTCGGGCCGTGAAGACGTACGACTACATCAACCAAACGCTTCCGTTGTCGATCTACTAGGGTACGTAGATCACACTCTCCCCTCGTTGCTATGCATCACCATGATCTTGCGTGTGCGTAGGAAATTTTTGAAATTACTACGTTCCCCAACAACAAGTGCTAGACCGGCAACACCTTCATCTTGAGTATATTCGGAATCGGAGTGATAACTTCTCTCGGAGTGGCTGTCGGAGTCGGAGCCGGATACGCATTCACCAACATGAGCTTGATGTCTTCGTTTTGTGTAGCTCCTTGATGATTTTTCCTTCCTTTCCGAATCCTTGCTTCTCCGTGAGTATCTTCGTTCATAACGATCATCTCTACTCCTTCTCTCTCTTGGTGGTGATTCTTCTCTTTTGCTTCTTCTTTTTGGAGAGTCTTCTCTTCTCTTGTAGGGAGCCGTACACTCATTGGAATAGTGTGTCCGGGTCTTCCACAATTGTAGCAGTTTCGCTCTCGACTAGAAGATCTTTTGTCATTGTAGGACCTTGACTTGGAGCTTCTATCTTTGCTTCTACTCTTGTAGAACTTGTGGAAGTTCTTCACCATTAAGCTCAATTCTTCATTGAAGTTTTGTTTCTCACTTGATGATGTAGGGGCTTCACATGAGGCTTTGTGGGCAGCACTTGATTTGTTGTGAAGTTCCTCTTTATCCTTAAGTGACATCTCATGAGCAACAATTCTTCCAATTACCTCCGTTGGCTTGAGATCTTTGTAATTGGGCATCATTTGGATCAATGTGCACATGGTATCATATTTTCCATCCAAGGCTCTTAGAATCTTCTTGATGATGAATATATCGGTCATCTCTTCACTTCCTAAGCCGACAATCTCATTTGTGATGAGAGCAAGCCTAGAGTACATTTCAGCGACACCTTCACCATCCTTCATTTTGAACTTGTCAAGTTGACTTTGAAGCACATCCAATTTGGATTCCTTGACGGAGTCGGTACCTTCGTGCATATCAATCAAAGTGTCCCAAATTTCCTTTGCATTCTCAAGACGACTGATTTTGTTGAATTCTTCGGGGCATAATCCGTTGAAGAGAATATCACAAGCTTGAGCATTGTATTGCAACATCTTCAACTCATCCACGGTAGCTTCACGGTTTGGTTCTCTCCCATCAAAGAAGTCACCTTGCAAACCAACACACACAATAGCCCAAACGGCGGGGTTATGTCCAAGAATATGCATTTTCATTTTATGCTTCCAACTAGCAAAATTAGTACCATCAAAGTAAGGACCTCTACGGTGATAATTTCCCTCGCTAGACGCCATACTCTCCTAGGTTGTGAAACCAAGGCTATGATCACCAAAAGCTATGGAAATCAAAGCAAATGGAGACCAAAGCTCTGATACCACTTGTAGGATCGAAAGTATGTCTAGAGGGGGGGGGTGATTAGACTACTTGACCAAATAAAAACTTAACCTTTTCCCAATTTTAGTTCTTGGCAGATTTTAGCTATTTTAGGACAAGTCAAGCAATCATCACACAATTCAAGCAAGCATGCAAAGAGTATATTGGCAGCGGAAAGTAAAGCATGCAACTTGCAAGAATGTAAAGGGAAGGGTTTGGAGAATTCAAACGCAATTGGAGACACGGATGTTTTCCCGTGGTTCGGATAGGTGGTGCTATCCTACATCCACGTTGATGGAGACTTCAACCCACGAAGGGTAACGGTTGCGCGAGTCCACGGAGGGCTCCACCCATGAAGGGTCCACGAAGAAGCAACCTTGTCTATCCCACCATGGCCATCGCCCACGAAGGACTTGCCTCACTAGCGGTAGATCTTCACGAAGTAGGCGATCTCCTTGCCCTTACAAACTCCTTGGTTCAACTCCACAATCTTGTCGGAGGCTCCCAAGTGACACCTAGCCAATCGAGGAGACACCACTCTCCAAGAAGTAACAAATGGTGTGTTGATGATGAACTCCTTTCTCTTGTGCTTCAAATGATAGTCTCCCCAACACTCAACTCTCTCTCATAGGATTTGGATCTGGTGGAAAGAAGATTTGAGTGGAAAGCAACTTGGGGAAGGCTAGAGATCAAGATTCATATGGTAGGAATGGAATATCTTGGTCTCAACACATGAGTAGGTGGTTCTCTCTCAGAACATATGAGTCGGAAGTGTAGATGTGTTCTGATGGCTCTCTCCACGAGCGAAGATGAGGTGGAGGGGTATATATAGCCTCCACACAAAATCCAACCATTACACACAGTTTACCAATCTCGGTGGGACCGAATCAACAAACTCGGTCGGTCCGAAAAGTAAACCTAGTGACCGTTAGAGATTTTCGGTGGGACTGACATGCAACTCGGTAGGACCGATTTTGTTAGGGTTAGGGCATAACACAAACTCGGTGAGACCGATTACACAAACTCGGTGAGACCGATTTTGGTAATAATCTAACCAGAGAGTTGGTCAGGTAAACTCGGTGGGACCGATTTGCTCTTTCGGTGAGACCGAAAAGTTACAAAAAGGAAACAAAGAGTTTACATTGCAATCTCGGTGGGACCGATCCGCTGTTTCGGTGAGATCGAAAAGTTACGAAAGGGAAACAGAGAGTTTGCAATCCCATCTCGGTGAGACCGAGATCCCTATCGATAGAACCGAATTGCTAGGGTTTGGCAGTGGCTTATGACAAGTGAAACTCGGTGGCACCGGATAGAAAGAATCGGTAGGACCGAGTTTGGCCTAGGGTTTAGGTCATATGTGGATATGGGAAAGTAGTTGAGGGTTTTGGAGCATATCACTAAGCACATGAAGCAAGAGGCTCATTAAGCAACACCTCATCCCTCCTTGATAGTATTGGCTTTTCCTAAAGACTCAATGTGATCTTGGATCACTAAAATATAAAATGAAGAGTCTTGAGCTTTTGAGCTTGAGCCAATCCTTTGTCCTTAGCATTTTGAGGGTTCCACTTTCACAGGTGTGGACTGATTAACAGACAAAATCATGGCCATTGGTAGGTGGTGATTGTGCGTTTCCTCTTGTAACAAGATGATTCTCTATCAATGTGCCAGTGAGACTTTACTATACCCATTCTGTCAGTAGAACATTCTCTTAGGAGATTGTTTTATTTGTTCTAGTTGAGATATACTAAAGGTTGTGTACCTATGAAAAGAAAAGACACTTCCAAGTTTTGTATGTAGTACTTGGTGTATGTCTCAAGTGCAACTTATAATCTCCTACTCTTAGTAGTTGCTCTCGCGTGTTTATGCTCTTAGTGTACTGAATTTAGTGTCAAGTGACTAGCTTTTGTGGTCGTATGAACAGACTGAACTAGATTGTGATGCCCCCGATTTAATCGTACACTAATCATACACGCAAACGTGTACGATCAAGATCAGGGACTCACGGGAAGATATCACAACACAACTCTACAAATAAAATAAGTCATACAAGCATCATATTACAAGCCAGGGGCCTCGAGGGCTCGAATACAAGAGCTCGATCATAGACGAGTCAACGGAAGCAACAATATCTGAGTACAGACATAAGTCAAACAAGTTGCCATAAGATGGCTAGCACAAACTGGGATACAGATCAAAAGAGGCGCATGCCTCCTGCCTGGGATCCTCCTAACTACTCCTGGTCGCCGTCAGCGGGCAGCACGTAGTAGTAGGCACCTCCGGTGTAGTAGGAGTCGTCATCGACGGTGGCGTCTGGCTCCTGGGCTCCAACATCTGGTTGCGACAACCAGGTAGAAGGGATAGAGGGAAAAGAAGGAGAAAGCAACCGTGAGTACTCATCCAAAGTACTCGCTAGCAAGGAGCTATACTACATATGCATGGGTATCAAATGGAATAAGGGTATCATATGTGGACTGAACTGCAGAATGCCAGAATAAGAGGGGGATAACTAATCCTGTCGAAGACTACGCTTCTGGCAGCCTCCGTCTTGCAGCATGTAGAAGAGAGTAGACTGAAGTCCTCCAAGTAGCATCGCATAGCATAATCCTAACCGATGATCCTTCCCTCGTCGCCCTGTGAGAGAGCGATCACCAGTTGTATCTGGCACTTGGAAGGGTGTGTTTTATTAAGTATCCGGTTCTAGTTGTCATAGGGTCAAGGTACAACTCCGGGTCGTCCTTTTACCGAGGGACACGGCTATTCGAATAGATTAACTTCCCTGCAGGGGTGCACCACATACCCCAACACGCTCGATCCCATTTGGCCGGACACACTTTCCTGGGTCATGCCCGGCCTCGGAAGATCAACACGTCGCAGCCCTACCTAGGCCCAACAGAGAGGTCAGCACGCCGGTCTAAATCCTATGGCGCAGGGGTCTGGGCCCATCGCCCTTAGCACACCTGCACGTTGCGTACGCGGCCGGAAGCAGACCTAGCCTAGTGGCGTTCCAGTCCAATCCGGTGCGCGCCACTCAGTCGCTGACGTCACGAAGGCTTCGGCTGATACCACGACGTCGGGATACCCATAACTACTCCCGCGTAGATGGTTAGTGCGTATAGGCCAGTAGCCAGACTCAGATCAAATACCAAGATCTCGTTAAGCATGTTAAGTATCCGCGAACGTTGACCAGGGCCAGGCCACCTCTCTCCTAGGTGGTCTCAACCTGCCCTGTCGCTCCGCCACAAAGTAACAGTCGGGGGCCGTCGGGAACCCAGGCCCACCACTACCTGGGTGGAACCACCTGCCCCTTCAGCCCCATCTCCGAACAGTACCACAGGTAATGTAATAGTGTAAAGTATATAACATATGCCCGTGATCACCTCCCGAAGTGATCACGGCCCAGTAGTATAGCATGGCAGACGGACAAGAGTGTAGGGCCACTGATGGAACACTAGCATCCTATACTAGGCATGTAGGATTGCAGGTAAAGGTAACAACAGTAATAACAAGGACAGGCTATGCATCAAGATAGGAATAAAGGAAAGCAGTATCATGCTACACTACTCTAATGCAAGTAGTATAGAAGAGAGTAGGCGATATCTGGTGATCAAGGGGGGGCTTGCCTGGTTGCTCTGGCAAGAGAGAGGGGTCGTCAACTCCGTAGTCGTACTGGGTAGCAGCGGCGTCGGTCTCGGTGTCTAGCGGAAGAAGAGGGGGGAGAAACAATAAATACAATGCAAACAGATGCATAACGATGCATGACAAAGCAAAGCGTGATGCTAGGCGTGCCCTAACGCGGTATGAGGTGATACCGGTGAAGGGGGAAAACATCCGGGAAAGTATCCCCGGCGTTTCGCGTTTTCGGGCAGAGGAGCCGGAGGGGGAAAGTTGCGAGTTGGATTGGTTAGGGATGCGTGGCGGACGAACGGGCTGCGTATCCGGGTTCGTCTCGTCGTTCTGAGCAACTTTCATGTACAAAGTTTTTCCATCCGAGCTACGGTTTATTTTATATGATTTTCTAAAGTTTTAAATCATTTTTAGAATTTATTCAATTAATTTAATTCAACATTATCCAGAACAGTATTTGCTGACGTCAGCATGACGTCAGCAGTCAACAGAGGTGTTGACTGGGTCGCTGACGTGTGGGTCCCACTGGTCATTGACTGTTTAGCCTAATTAATGTTTAACTAATCTAATTACTGTTTAATTAAACTAATTAGTTAATTAGGTTAATCTAATTAAGATCAATTAACTTACTTAATTAATTTAATTATTATTATTATTTATTTATTTTAATCCTTTTTTTTCTGGGGGGCGTGGGCCCCGTTTGGCAGTGGCCCAGAAGGGCCATAGCGGGTCGGGCGCTACTGGTAACGGGCGCAGGGGCACCCGACAGGGGCCAACCCGGGCGAGACCAGCGGCGCGACGGGGCCAGTCCGGCCGCCGGAGGCGAGGCAGGGAGCGGCGTGGGGCGAGGTCGGGCCGCGGCGACTGCGGGAATCCAGGGGCGCGGGCACCGGACACAGCCGCGGGGGCGACGACCACGGCGCGAGCGGGCAGGGGTGGTCGCGGTGGCGCAGAGCAAACGGCGAGTGGCAGCGGCGTGTGAGGCAGTGGGTGGACAGGCGAAGCAGGGCAGCAGTAGCGTGCAGCCAGGGCCGTCGGCAGCGGTCGGGCGCAGCCGGAGGCACCGGCAGATGCGGGGCAGAGCCCGAGCGAGCAGGGGGGGCTGAAGTGGCGGCGGTTGAGGCCACCAGAGAGCGAGCGAGGCACGCGGGGCGTTGGCGAGGGACATCCGAGCCGGTGTGGGGCGCGGGTGGCATGCGCGTGTGTGCGTGGTCGTGGGCGCGAGCACGGGCGAGCGGCGATGACCGCGGCCAAGATAGAGAGGGGGGAGGGCGTGGCCCTCACCGGCATTGCAGGGGTACGGGGGGCGGCGAGGCTCGGTGGAGGCCGTTGAGGAGGAACACGGGGACGGTCCGGCGTCGGGGTCGGGGAGGCGACGAGAGGCGCGGGGCGTCGAGGGCGTCGGCTGCCCCGACCAGATCCATGCGGGGCGGAGGGTTGAGAGGGCGGGCATCGGCGATGGGCGTAGTTGACGGTTCCTCGGGCGCGGGCATGCCGGCGAGGTGGGTCTCCGGCGCGGCATCGGGCAGTTGTTCCCCACCCCGATCCAGATGGGATCGAGAGTGGTGGGGGAAAGGGAGAGAGCGAGTGGGGGAAAGTGGGGGTGCGGTCTAGGGTTTCGGGGTCCAGGGGGGTTAAGGGAGTGGGTGGGCTGGCCTGGTGGCCCGGTTGGGCTGCTGGCTGGGCCGTAGCCCAATGGGGGGGGCTTTTCTTTGTTTTTTCTTTTCTCTTGTTTTTCTCTCACCTTTTCTTTTATTTATTTTCTTTTCTATTTTAAATTAATGTAAAATATTTAGGCATTTTCTAAAAATGAGTTTTCTCCACAATAATTACCAGTGCAATATTTGGCACCCACCGAACATTTTTGTTTCAATGTTTGAAAACTTTACCGTTTAACTTGATTTTAAATTCGAACTTGAATTGGTTTCGAATCAACACGAGTTTATCAATAGTAATCGAGGTGACGTGGCATCATTAGCGGGGGATCACTGTAGCTTAATTATCCGGGCATCACAATTCTCCTCCACTACAAGAAATCCCGTCCCGAGATTTAGGAGGTGGTGTAAGGGGGAAATTCATGGTTGTGAAATTCTAACGGATCTTCTCGGTCTTGGTTGCTCTTTTCGAAGAGGTCGATCCATTACGTTGATGTCTTAATTTCTCTGTTTCAGGTCATCACGATGAAGCTGGCATCCTTTCTTCAGGATCTCCATCATTCTTACGGATAGGCAAGGGACAGCTCATCAACGGTAGAATGCTATAAGGGGTAATCATCTGGGGTTTTCCCGTGAATGAACAGATGAGTATCTCTCGAGTTGCACAAATCGAGAGCAAGGTAAGTAGGTACAACAAGGAGTTCCAAGCGGATAGACAATCGTTTGATGCCTGAAAAAGAATGTGAAAGGGGTTCAAAGCAATGGGGAATAAGTATTGCGTCTTATACCAGAATAGATCAACAGGCAGGTGGCCCGAGAATTACATACAAAGTCAAGCACGAGGAATAACTTTAACAACAGGGTGTACAGGAGAGTCAGGTTTCGATCCTGGGACCTGTGGGTTATGGGCCCACCATGTGGGGTAAAAGTAGGAAGGGCGGTGACGTCTTGCACGATCATGTAAGCAAGGCATGTCAGGGGATAGCCTGTTAGTTATGTCGGCAACAACATCGGTACCAAGGGCGAGGAACGAAGAGAACCACTTTCCTGCTCGTTGAAACAAGGCGGACCAGTAGGCAAGGTTCTCGTCCATCGGTGGCTACCGAAATGTCATCAACAATAGTAACAGGGTCTTTCTGACTTAGTGGTACAACGAGGTGTTTACATAAGCAAGGATATATTACTGCTTATATTATATAGATCACAAGAAACGTTAAACCAACCAATGGAAAGGAGATTATGATTATCAGATTAAACAGAACAATGGAAAGGAAACTGTGTTTAAACACATATTTCAAGGGTATATCCTTCCCAAGGACAAGCAGAGCATGATATCCATGACAGGATATAATGTAGAAAACTCTTTAGGAAAGGGGAGAGAAATTTCATGACATTACCGATGCAACGATGTTTGGATAATTGAGCAAGTAACATTTAGCATTGGGCTTCAAATGTTCTTGTTGAAAATCGGAGCGCCACCGACATGCTTCGAGATAGCATTGACATGGTTTTCAAGAAAAGGTCGGATTTTGGATACACAAAGGATCCATCAGGAACAACTTATAAGATAAGTTTTACGATTTCCTCATGGAAGAATGGTTAACCTTGTTAAAAAGGAAACTATAATGATAGGTCCTCCAGCCGGGGGGGGGGGGGGTGCTAGGCATGACATCATGTTACCGGGTCATCACAGGACCAACATCATAACTCTTGGAAAGATGTCCCAACCATCATATCTGATTGAGATTCAGATCCGATTGGTGTCATGATACCCCAGACTCAGGGTGTTCGAGAGGAAAAGGTGCAACACAAATTGACGAGATGTCAATGTAAGATTCTCGAGAAATGAACTATGGAAGCGAGTTTCGAAACAAGAGTTCATCATGCCAAGAGAGGATGAGGAGGTCCCGATGGACTCGGTGATAATTCATCGAGATTTCCAGAAAGATGGGTTTCCACAATTGCGTGAACACAGAGATATCATTTGTCAGATTAAATGACTTAATGATGTAAGCTCGAGGGGAACATACACAACTGAACAATGATAGAAGGGTGCACCCAGGAATCTGGACTAGGTAGCACGATCGATGTTCGAATGATGATTCAACAAGCAATAGACTTAGAATGAAACTTTAGACCAATAACTTCAAAGCAATAGGGTTGCTAGAAGTTTAGAATTTGCACATCACAGACCATTTGTTGGTATTCCGGTTAGAGACAACAGGGAGACCAAGAAATGAATGCAAAAGGCGAGAGATATTACTATATCAAGAATTCTCAAGAGGTGGTAAAATTACAATGAAATTCTTGACATAAAAGGTGGTAACATTCCAAGGTAAAGAAGAACAAATGCTGGATAGCAAGGATCTCAAGGTATAACACAAAACACGAATAAGTTTGTGTTGAACGGAAGGCAATAAAGTAGTCGGTGATAACACAAACCATTGAGGGGCGAGGATGGTATTTTTCATCAAGAATTCGATATATATCTTGGAAGGGCTCGGGATGTTGATGTTGACCACGACACATTTGTCGAGAAATTTCATGAAGATGTAATCGGTTGGCGATGACATCAAGCCAAATGATGATGCAGCGAAAGTCAAATAATACTTGAAGAAGAACTCATAAGAAGTTATGCAGTTCCGTGATAATCTCGAGATACCAGAGGGGGTAATACTCGATGACAGGTCAAAGTAGAGGTTGGACTGGGGTATTGCTCTACAAAAGACAAGCGCTTAAACTTGCACGCGAAATGGTATTTAAAGGAGAACATGGCCGGAACCACGATTGCGAAAGGTCAGATCCCAGATATAAGATGAACTTATACCAAAGGAATAATTTAATTTAAGAGAAGCTTTAACGATAAGATCTACCTCGTGTTCATGGGCATGAACACAAGTTCAAGGTCGACTCCCCCTTCTTCAATGCATAACCTTTCATTCACCTCTCGTATTTTGAAAATGACATTAGTTATTGAAAGTTTTACCTGGTGCAATACCAGATAAGTATGACCTGTGAAATCTTCCGGGTTTGCACAGATTAGGGAAGGCATTAGTTCAAACCATCGGGTATCTTAGGAACATATATCACAAATTTCAAGAATAAATAACACAAGCTCGATAGTAGAGCATGCTTGAGAAAGCAGAGGATACAATTTACCAAAGGCATTATGTATCCGAGGAAAGGCTCACAGACTTATTGAATATGAAGGACGCTGTCGGATAAAATCCAGCAAATGATTTGGTGGTCCTCAAGGGATCTGGTGTGAGCATCGGTACTCAACCAGAGGGAGAAACAATGCAAGGGATCAGACTTTAGAAACAACTGGCTAATTCAAGGCTCAAATGCAAAGGAATTATCAATTCCAAGACAAGGGATCAGAAGCAATGCTCTGATCAGGGATGGATAAGTTGAATAGCCTTAAGGGTACAATCGACAGCAATTTGATTGGTCGAGATCCAGCTCATGTTTCAAAATAACGTCTGAGTCGGAAAGATAATTTAAAAGGATCAACTGATGATTGCGTGCATTCGCACTCATGTTGAATCAATAGGATCAAAAGACGATGCCTAAGGATACTAACGAATATTGCCAGACATATGGAAAGCATCCATAATGCAAACAGGCAAGTATTGCAGAGCAATAAGCTACTAAGGATTTTTGGAGGATCGAATAGTATTTCGAAGACCATTGTGAAACACATGAACAACTGGGGATGAGTGGATACTCGACAAGTGCGAGGATTTAATTGAAGGGGTATTCATGTGGCAAGGAACTGCTAGGCAGTAGGCACAAAGTATTCTCGGAACAATAGAGAAGACTTCGGGGTATCTTGTAATAACAAGATCAATGGGGGATGATCGTATGAATGGCAAGTGTAAGTAGTTATCCATAAGGATTTATCGGTGGTCGGGAATAGCAAAAGTGATGGGCACAAAGTCTCGAGAGGAATAGCAAAGAGTATCTTCGGAATCTTCTGGTGAAGCAGGCCATCCTCTGGAATGAAGGGGCTCTCCGGGAGAAAGTATTTACGAGAACCTAGAGTTAGAGTTAGTAAAACCATTTAACCCGAATAGAAGAGAGATCAGGGTCCCAGAGTATAGATGAGGAATAAAAAGATCCTAATACCACCCAGAGGGCGACGTGGGCCCGTAAGGCACACAGCCAAGTTAGTAAAAGTTTTTGCAATGTCTAGACTCGACTTCGGCCAAGGAGTGTGGAAGGGGGACTCCTACAAGCAGTCGGCTCTGATACCAACTTGTGACGCCCCCGATTTAATCGTACACTAATCATACACGCAAACGTGTACGATCAAGATCAGGGACTCACGGGAAGATATCACAACACAACTCTACAAATAAAATAAGTCATACAAGAATCATATTACAAGCCAGGGGCCTCGAGGGCTCGAATACAAGAGCTCGATCATAGACGAGTCAACGGAAGCAACAATATCTGAGTACAGACATAAGTCAAACAAGTTGCCATAAGATGGCTAGCACAAACTGGGATACAGATCGAAAGAGGCGCAGGCCTCCTGCCTGGGATCCTCCTAACTACTCTTGGTCGCCGTCAGCGGGCAGCACGTAGTAGTAGGCACCTCCGGTGTAGTAGGAGTCGTCATCGACGGTGGCGTCTGGCTCCTGGGCTCCAACATCTGGTTGCGACAACCAGGTAGAAGGGATAGAGGGAAAAGAAGGAGAAAGCAACCGTGAGTACTCATCCAAAGTACTCGCAAGCAAGGAGCTATACTACATATGCATTGGTATCAAATGGAATAAGGGTATCATATGTGGACTGAACTGCAGAATGCCAGAATAAGAGGGGGATAACTAATCCTGTCGAAGACTACGCTTCTGGCAGCCTCCGTCTTGCAGCATGTAGAAGAGAGTAGACTGAAGTCCTCCAAGTAGCATCGCATAGCATAATCCTAACCGATGATCCTCCCCTTGTCGCCCTGTGAGAGAGCGATCACCAGTTGTATCTGGCACTTGGAAGGGTGTGTTTTATTAAGTATCCGGTTCTAGTTGTCATAAGGTCAAGGTACAACTCCGAGTCGTCCTTTTACCGAGGGACACGGCTATTCGAATAGATTAACTTCCCTGCAGGGGTGCACCACATACCCCAACACGCTCGATCCCATTTGGCCGGACACACTTTCCTGGGTCATGCCCGGCCTCGGAAGATCAACACGTCGCAGCCCTACCAAGGCCCAACAGAGAGGTCAGCACGCCGGTCTAAATCCTATGGCGCAGGGGTCTGGGCCCATCGCCCTTAGCACACCTGCACGTTGCGTACGCGGCCGGAAGCAGACCTAGCCTAGTGGCGTTCCAGTCCAATCCGGTGCGCGCCACTCAGTCGCTGACGTCATGAAGGCTTCGGCTGATACCACGACGTCGGGATACCCATAACTACTCCCGCGTAGATGGTTAGTGCGTATAGGCCAGTAGCCAGACTCAGATCAAATACCAAGATCTCGTTAAGCGTGTTAAGTATCCGCGAACGTCGACCAGGGCCAGGCCACCTCTCTCCTAGGTGGTCTCAACCTGCCCTGTCGCTCCGCCACAAAGTAACAGTCGGGGGCCGTCGGGAACCCAGGCCCACCACTACCTGGGTGGAACCACCTGCCCCTTCAGCCCCCATCTCCGAACAGTACCACAGGTAATGTAACAGTGTAAAGTATATAACATATGCCCGTGATCACCTCCCGAAGTGATCACGGCCCAGTAGTATAGCATGGCAGACGGACAAGAGTGTAGGGCCACTGATGGAACACTAGCATCCTATACTAGGCATGTAGGATTGCAGGTAAAGGTAACAACAGTAATAACAAGGACAGGCTATGCATCAGGATAGGAATAACAGAAAGCAGTATCATGCTACACTACTCTAATGCAAGCAGTATAGAAGAGAGTAGGCGATATCTGGTGATCAAGGGGGGGCTTGCCTGGTTGCTCTGGCAAGAGAGAGGGATCGTCAACTCCGTAGTCGTACTGGGTAGCAGCGGCGTCGGTCTCGGTGTCTAGCGGAAGAAGAGGGGGGAGAAACAATAAATACAATGCAAACAGATGCATAACGATGCATGACAAAGCAAAGCGTGATGCTAGGCGTGCCCTAACGCGGTATGAGGTGATACCGGTGAAGGGGGAAAACATCCGGGAAAGTATCCCCGGCATTTCGCGTTTTCGGGCAGAGGAGCCGGAGGGGGAAAGTTGCGAGTTGGATAGGTTAGGGATGCGTGGCGGACGAACTGGCTGCGTATCCGGGTTCGTCTCGTCGTTCTGAGCAACTTTCATGTACAAAGTTTTTCCATCCGAGCTACGGTTTATTTTATATGATTTTCTAAAGTTTTAAATCATTTTTAGAATTTATTTAATTAATTTAATTCAACATTATCCAGAACAGTGTTTGCTGACGTCATCATGACGTGTGGGTCCCATGGTCATTGACTGTTTAGCCTAATTAATGTTTAACTAATCTAATTAATGTTTAATTAAACTAATTAGTTAATTAGGTTAATCTAATTAAGATCAATTAACTTAATTAATTCCTTAATTAATTAATTAATTTAATTATTATTATTTATTTATTTATTTTAATTTTTTTTCTGGGGGGCGTGGGCCCCGTTTGGCAGTGGCCCAGAGGGGCCATAGCGGGTCGGGCGCTACTGGTAACGGGCGCAGGGGCGCCCGACAGGGGCCAACCCGGGCGCTGGCCTCGGGCGAGACCAGCGGCGCGACGGGGCCAGTCCGGCCGCCGGAGGCGAGGCAGGGAGGGGCGTGGGGCGAGGTCAGGCCGCGGCGACTGCGGGAATCCAGGGGCGCGGGCACCGGACACAGCCGCGGGGGCGACGACCACGGCGCGAGCGGGCAGGGGTGGTCGCGGTGGCTCAGAGCAAACGGCGAGTGGCAGCGGCGCGTGAGGCAGTGAGTGGACAGGCGAAGCAGGGCAGCAGTAGCGTGCAGCCAGGGCCGTCGGCAGCGGTCGGGCGCAGCCGGAGGCACCGGCAGATGCGGGGCAGAGCCCGAGCGAGCAGGGGGGGCTGAAGTGGCGGCGGTTGAGGCCACCAGAGAGCGAGCGAGGCACGCGGGGCGTTGGCGAGGGACGTCCGAGCCGGTGTGGAGCGCGGGTGGCATGCGCGTGTGTGCGCGGTCGTGGGCGCGAGCACGGGCGAGCGGCGATGACCGCGGCCAAGATAGAGAGGGGGGAGAGCGTGGCCCTCACCGGCGTTGCAGGGGTACGGGGGGCGGCGAGGCTCGGTGGAGGCCGTTGAGGAGGAAGACGGGGACGGTCCGGCGTCGGGGTCGGGGAGGCGACGAGAGGCGCGGGGCGTCGAGGGCGTCGGCTGCCCCGACCAGATCCATGCGGGGCGGAGGGTTGAGAGGGCGGGCGTCGGCGATGGGCGTAGTTGACGGTTCCTCGGGCGCGGGCACGCCGGCGAGGTGGGTCTCCGGCGCGGCATCGGGCGGTTGTTCCCCACCCCGATCCAGATGGGATCGAGAGTGGTGGGGGAAAGGGAGAGAGCGAGTGGGGGAAAGTGGGGGTGCGATCTAGGGTTTCGGGGTCCAGGGGGGTTAAGGGAGTGGGTGGGCTGGCCTGGTGGCCCGGTTGGGCTGCTAGCTGGGCCGTAGCCCAATGGGGGGGCTTTTCTTTGTTTTTTCTTTTCTCTTGTTTTTCTCTCACCTTTTCTTTTATTTATTTTCTTTTCTATTTTAAATTAATGTAAAATATTTAGGCATTTTCTAAAAATGAGTTTTCTCCACAATAATTACCAGTGCAATATCTGGCACCCACCGAACATTTTTGTTTCAATGTTTGAAAACTTTACCGTTTGACTTGATTTTAAATTCGAACTTGAATTGGTTTCGAATCAACACGAGTTTATCAATAGTAATCGAGGTGACGTGGCATCATTAGCGGGGGATCACTGTAGCTTAATTATCCGGGCATCACATAGATGCGGCCTTATAATTCCATGACCATGCTGAACTGGATGATGTCTTGCTTCTCATACAAGTGAATGTTTCTTTCTCTTGAACCAGAAAATCCACTGTCCTATTGAATACATGTGATAAACTATGCTCCTTATTAACTTTTTGTAAAGGTGCTTCCTACTAACTTCATCATTACCTATTTTACCACATTGATGGAATAGGCACCCCGCGCTAAGGCTGCACTTTTGGTTTCAAACTTCCTATCGAGTGGCTATTTTTTGTGGTCTTATGAACGCACTAAAATTATTCTGCCTTATAGTCTCATGACGATATTGAGCATCATTATATCTCACTCCTATCATAATTGAATGTTTCTTCTTAACTATTTGAATGCATATGCTAAACCTAGATTACTATCGACTTAGCATTAACTATTTGACCAAAACATTGGGACTGGCATCCTCGCACCTTGGCGCGATTCGTATGCATGTATCCCATACAAAGTTTTAAATCGCGGGCTAAACAGTTTAGCGGCTGGCTGCCCCAAACGCTACAGCAGCTATAGCGGGAGATAGCGGCCGCTAAGCCAATTAGCGGCAATCAGTACATGTGCACACTTGTCCCAGAAACAGAGGATTTTCAGCAAGAAACAGGGGATTTTCAGTAGAAATTCAGATATAATAGAGATCTGTAACAGGCACCAATTCACCACATGATGTTCGTTATAAATTCAGGGACTCAAGAATCACCAGTTCACCACTTAAATGTCTCAAGGTCTGCATCAGTTCAACAGAAAGAAACATCACCAATTCAGCAACACCACATCCATTAAGGTCTGCACCAGTTCAACGCAACGAATGACCACCATTTCAGCACTCAAGGTCTGAAGCAAACGGAGCACAGGGGGCGTGCGTGTACGCGTACTAGGAGTTGGAGATGAGTCAGATGACATCGTGGACTTGTCAGTCGTCGTCTTGCCGCCTCTCCCGTCAGTGCCTCCGGCCTGCCGACTGGATCCTTCGTCACCGCCTTGCCGCCCGCCCGCCCGTCACTGCCTCCGACTTGCGGTGAAGCAGCCGCCGGCCACCGAGCGCATCTGCCATCTGGGAAGAACTGCCGAGCCGCCGCAACATTTTCGGTGGGAGGGAGAGAAAAAATGAGGAGAACGTGCTAGGTTTTCGGGAGGAGCTGCTCTATTGGAGGTATAAAGATGGGCCCAGCTCGGTTTGGGCCTCTATTTCGGCCCGTTCCAGCGAAATTCCAGTGACAGCGAAGGCATTTCGCGTCGTTTCGCGTGCGATCGCGTGGTTAGCGCCAGATCGCGGCATTAGTGGCATAGCGTCGCGGGGAGCCTCCCAGCCAGCGATTGCGCCGCGATCGCGGTAATTTCGCGCGCGATTTAAATCTTTGATCCCATAGCAAAGAGCGTTCTACTACTATCAACAGAATATCATGCAATCCCCACAAACAAACTATTATCAACAAAATATCATGCAATCCCCACAAAATAGTCGGGTACAAGTGCTCAAAAGCAGATCAATCACGGCGTTTTATCACTTGCTATGCACACATACGAGAACGCGAAGACGCCGGATCAGCTGGCGCGCGGTGGTCTATTTACGAGATGGAATGGCGGCGGCGGCGCTGGAAGAGCACCTTGGCGTCGGCGGTGGCCTTGGCGCCGAGCTGCTGCAACCCGGGTTCGGCAGCCGGGCGCATCCGGAAGAGCGTGTTGAGCCTGCCGAAGCTGCGCGCGAAGCTCCGCAGCAGGCGGTTGGCCGGGTTGACGCGCACCAGCTCCCGCTTCATGCTCACGTGGTCCTTCTCCAGGTCCGTCAGCCGCATCCGCATCCGCGACACCTCCAGCTTCAGCTCCCGGTTCTCCCGCCGCACCGACGCGTAGTTGTCCCGCGGCGACATCGCGCCGCTCCCCACCCCGCTCCCGGACCGCATGTTGCTGCCGCCGCCCTGGACCGTCGACGCGGACGCCGCGCCGCCGAAGAAGAGAGACCCGTCATGGCCGAAGACGCCGCCGCCGCCGCCTCCTCCTCCGCCGGACTGGATCGCGCTCCGCAGGCGGATCTGCTCGAAGTAGAGCACCTGCACCGCCATCTGCACCGGCAGCCGCTCGTTTTGGGCCGCGTGGCTGCACGCGTCCGGCGTAAGCCGCTGGCAGTCGATCGCCTTGCACATCCGGTACCTCTCCGCCTCCTTGATGTTCGGGTGCACCTGCAGGTTCCATGGCCACCCCAATTAATGAACGTTCATGGTAACATTAAAAGAGAGAAAAAGAAAAGAGCGGCGTGCCTTGAGGAAGATGTCGACGGCGCGGTAGATGCCGTCGGTGACGAGGCGGGCGTGGTCAGGGAGGATCTCGGCGAGGGAGATGAACTTGGCGGGGACGAGGTTTGAATCGAGTGCGATCTCAGCCAGGTAGCTGTCCAGCAGCTTGGAAGCCTTGACTATGGAGCTCTGCTTCGGGGACCGCGGGCTGTCGTAGTCGAAGCCGCCGCACCCGCCGCCGTCCTCCTCGGTGTCCTCGTCAAGGTTGAGGAACACCGAGAAGATCCTCGCCACCACGTCCGTGTCGTACAGCGTGTGGTGCTGCGCGGCAGCCGCCGTCGACGCCTCGCCGGACCCGGTGGCGATCAGGATGTCCTCCAGGATGGCCTGGTCGAGCTGCATGCCGATCCGCTTCTCGAGGTCGGTCTTGCATATGCTGGAAGCGGACAGCGCCATTGCCGTCTTGAGGAGCCCCGAGAGGAAGGCCATTGGCACGGGGCTCTTCTTGGACTGCGCCGGCAGCAAGCCCACGATGGTCTCGACGACGGCGCGCTGTTTCTTGACGGCGTCCGTGTCCGTGGCGCCGCCGCATTTGTCGGCGGCCTGCGTGTCCCTGCAGGCCATGAGCCCGTAGAGCGAGTTCTGGGCATAGTTGATGAGGATCCGGGTGACCGTCTCCTGCCTGAGGCCCTTGGACTTGACCGCGGAGAGCAGGCGCTGGAACAAGTCCAGTCCGAGGCCGGCGACCGACTTGCCCCACCAGTCCCCCGGCGAGTCAAGCTCGACGATCCCCGCCGCCGGCTTGAGCTGCGCGCTCTGGTCCAACCTGGAGAGCAGCCCGGACGCGAGCTGCTCCTTGCAGACGTTGCTGGCGATGGCGGCGATGAGGCGGGCGACGAGGTTGGCGTCCTCGGCGGCCGGGAGCAGCGCCTCGCAGGTGCGGAGCACGGCGACGGAGCTGGCGATGCTGGGGAGGACGGCGTCGCGGAGGAAGGCCTCGGCGCGGAGCTCGAGGTTCTTGTCGGAGAAGTCGTCGGTCATCTGCAGGTAGCGCGCGGCGCAGCGGAGCATGGCGACGTTGGCGACCGTGATGTCGACGTGGACGCCGTAGCAGAACTTGGCGGCGAGCTCGAACGCCGGGGCGCCCCCGGGCGTGGCGTGGAGGGCGAGGCGCGCGAGCTTGGCGTCCTTGGCCTCCGCCACGAGCCGCCGGATCTTGCCGCTCCGGGAGACCAGCGGGAACTGCGCGAGCAGCTATGCCATGGGGCATCAGGACGTCATTTTAAGCTCTGTTGCGGCTGATGGACATGGCGGTTTCTCTCACCTTGTGGAGGGCGAAGCTGGACGTGCCGACTTCGACGGCGAGGTCGCTGGAGACGTCCGTGGGAGGCCTAGAAGACAAGCGGCGTGTGAATTGGACATGTTCCGTGGGCCGTAGGAGAAGAATGAGGATGAATCCAGAGAGGGACTGCGATTGCTAGCGTACCATTCATTGGCGTGCCGATTGTTGAGGCTCGCCCGGAACATCTTCTTCCCGGAGACGCTCACGCTCTGCTTCATCTCCGTCACCGTCGCCACGCCCATCTTATTCTGTCTCTGTCTCACGAACACACGCGCGGAACTCAAAAACAAGCAACCAGCCAAGGCGCAGCAAATGGATGTGCTGTGCTATATATGTTGGGTTTCTCTCTCAGACTCAGCTACGTGTTCCTGTCCAACACTTCTGGTTCAGTCTTGAGTGCCCTCTCTGTCTTGTAGGGGGGAGAGAGAGAGACACAGAGAGTGAAGTGAAGCCGATGTCTTCTACGTTTACGATTATTATTACTAGCTACTAGTTGGTCCAGAGTGTGTGGTGTGGGAATGCGTGCGGAAAGGAGTGCTAGCCGTAAAGCCAGTGAAAAATCTAAATTTTTTTTCTTCGAATAGATGGATGACCCCAGCCTTTGCATCTAGGCGATGCATAAAGCCATTTTATTAGACTAAATTCGGTTGCTGAACATGTAGTTCGGCCTTTACAGACAATTTCTATGCAAGGTAGACACATCCTAGATGGAGTTGTTATCCTTCATAAAACAGTGCATGAATTACACCGGGAAAAGTTAAATGGGGTGGTGCTCAAAATAGACTTTGAAAAGGCTTATGACAAAGTCAAGTGGTTTTTTCTTCAACAGACTCTCAGAATGGAAGGATATCCTGCAGAGTGGCACGCTATGGGGTAGTAAATCATCTAGTTGATGGTGCTCTCTCTATAGTTCAATATGCCGATGATACAGTTCTCTTCATGGATGATCACCTCGAGAAAGCGAGAAATCTGAAACTGATTTTATCAGCATTCGAGCAACTCTCGGGTTTTAAGATCAATTTTGATAAAAGTGAATTGTTTTGCTTTGGCGAGGCTCAAGACGAGGCCCACCTGTACGCTGAACTGTTCGGATGCGGGTTGGATCAGTTTCTGATCACATATTTGGGGATATCGATACATTATCGAAGACTCACAAATGTTGAATGGAAACATGTCGAGGAGAGACTGCAAAAAAGACTTAGCAGTTGGAAAGGTAAACTGCTGTCTCTGGGTGGAAGATTGGTCCTCATAAATTCAGTACTTAGTAATATGGTACTATATATGATTTCCTTCTTCCAGTTACCGAAAGGAGTTTTACATAGATTAGATTACTTCCGATCAAGATTCTTTTGGCAAGGAGATAGCGAGAGAAAGACATACCGACTGGCTAAATGAAGTGTGGTTTGCCGTCGCAAAGACCAAGGTGGGTTGCGCATTCATGACCTTGAGGTTAAGAATATGGCCCTCCTCGACAAATGGTTGTTTAAATTACTAACGAAAGATGGTGTATGGCAAACCCTTCTAAGGAGGAAATATGTGGGTTCCAAGGCGGTATCCCAAGTATATTGGAAGCTCGGGGATTCCCACTTTTGATCGGGTCTAATGGCTATGAAGAAATATTTCTTCTGCTACGGATCCTTCTCGATTAAGGGCGGCTCGGAAATTAGATTTTGGGAGGACAAGTGGCTAGAAAATGCCACACTCGGGGAACAATATCCGGCCCTATACAAAATTGTGCGCCACAAAGGTGATACTATCGCCACGGTAATGGAATCATTTTCGCCAAATGTGATGTTCATAAGAGACTTAATTGGACCCAGACTCCAATCATGGAACATCCTGCTCTAACGGTTGTCCACGGTGTAATTGTCACATGGTTCTGATGTATTCCAATGGAACCTCCATGGGAATGGACAATTCTTAGTGGATTCTATGTATAGAGCGTTAATCTAGTCTGATGTGCCAATTGTTAATAACAAGAAGATCTGAAAGATGAAGATACCTCTTAAGAATAAAATCTTTGCATGGTATCTTCGTCGCGGAGTCATTTTTACTAAAGATAACCTTATTAATAGGAATTGGCATGGAAGCCCACAATGTGTCTTTTGTCATCATGAGAAGACAATAAAACATTTATTCTTCCAATGCAAATTGGTTCGTTCTATATGGCCAGTCATCCAAATAGCTTCTGGCTTGTATCCTCTTTGTAGTGTTGCTAATGTATTTGACAATTGTTTACATAGGATTGATCACAGGTTTAGAACTCTTCTCAGGTGGGAGCACTTGCCATTATTTGCTTGCTTTGACTATGTAAAAATAATAAGGTTTTAACGATAAGAGTACTTCTCTGTTGGAGGTTATCTACAGATGTACTGGGACTCTTCGTTTATAATCCTCTCTACAACGCGTGGAGAATCGAGACCTGTTTACGGAGGTGTGTACATGATTGGAGGCTACGGCGAGGGATATTTTTACCCAACATGGGTGGCAGCATGATCTAAGGATTGGCCCCCATCCACTTGGGGCGTTATACGGACTCTACATGTTTCATTGTAGTTCACCTTTTTATTTTTTATTTTGTGTGAGAGGATCTTATTTGGTTGTGTGCATCTTAGTTATGTAGAGGTCGGGTGTAATGCATAAATATTTTAAGTAATAAAGTGCCCTTTTTCAAAAAATTTATTAATTATTCATAAAGACCTTATAAACTACTACATCAGTAAGTCAGAAGCCATCCTCTTTGACAACATCTGTCACTACTCATAACCACTTGATGAAGGGGTGCCGATTGTCCGAGCCGAATACAAAATAGACCTTGCACCAAAGCCTAACATCTAAAGCCGGAGGCCCCAAATAAGCTTTGTACAGGGTCTGGGGCACACATCGGTCCGACGCACTCACGGAGGTCGCCGCCGCCGTGTTCCACCGATTCGTCTTCAGAGCAGGTACGGACGCATTGACCTTGCCAGGCCTGCCATCGACGCGACCACGACGCCAAACAGCGCTGCCACCCTGCGCTCGTCCACCACCACGCGGAGACCGCTGAGACCCCGCAGCTCCATGCCGCCGAGAGACCCGTTGTCGACGTGCCCTCTCTGTCTTAGATCAAGAGGACCGAGTTGCCTCCAGGAACCACCCGAGCTCTCTGCACCACACGCTCCAACCCACCGCCCAAGATGACGCCACCAAGGTGGAAACGACGCCATTGCGCCGTCGCCGCCCAATTCAAAGGATTTGGGGCTTTCACCAGGGCAAGGTGAATGAAGGGAGTGGGGGAGATGTACCTCAACATTGCCTCCAAGGAGGGATGCGGCGCCCATAGGACTGCCGATGTCGTGGCCGCCGCCGCCGACCAAGGATATCCCCTGGACAGAGCTCCCAGTCCAACTCCCACCAAGCTAATCGCCAGATCCCACGAAGAGAAGCTCGCCGAATATCCGACCAGCCGATGGAATGGGCAGGAAGCATCAGGTGGCCACATTCGATCTGGCCATGGGGTAGAACGGGGTATCCCCCATGCCACGACCACCGCCTATGTGCCCTCGCTGCCCACACAGCCAAGGGCCACAGCCAGCTGCCCAGCGGGTGCCTCCCGTTGCAGGAAGGACGCCGCCCTCACCGTCGAGGCCGCCGCCTCAGAGCTTGACCCTTCATCACCAGCATGGGTAGATCTTCGCTGCCCCCTTCACTAGCGGCTGCGCGACCAGCCGGCGGCTCCTACCAGAGGCAACTAGTGAGATGGGGAGGAGGGGAAGGGCCAGTGGCGGCTAAGGCTGGGAGCCGCGCGTGTCGCCGGGAGCGATACGGGGGCCGTTAGGTCTCGTCAGTGAAAAATCCGATGTTCAAAGGTTCTTGACAAAATATTGCTCCTACTGCTAGCACTAGTACAGTACCAAAGTGTATATGGCAGTTTGATGGCGATGTCAATGCCATTTTTTGCGTACATGAATATGTCATTGTGTATCTCGGCCTCAAGCACGATACACAGAACGACATCCTTGAAGGAGCCTCACTAGAAGTGCGATATGCAAAACACATCGGTGAGGTGTTTTGACATCCGAAACCCCATACGCCTGAGAATGTCGGGGAGTGCGATGGCCAGCCGCCCCTAGAGTCTTGAGGATCTATCCAACACGAAGAACGAGAAATTAAGGACAAGAGAGTAGTGAAAAGATCTTGTAGGCCTTCCCTCCCTCCTTAATAATGAAAGATGCGGAATAAAAAGATGTACTTTCCAGTAGTACCGCTGCTGTTTTTTTTGCATCTTTCGTTGTTGTTGGAACTATGTGGTATGGGTCAGTAATGACCCCAAACCAAACTATGTTGCTAGAACTATGTGGTCTGGGTGGGGAACAACATAAGAGTATAGCACTAGATTCTCGAAGAACTTCACAACAACGCAAGCGCTTGCTCTTTGGTTGGCCCGACATGAACACACATGTCCACGCATTCGTCGAGGTGTGTGCAATCTGCAGGCAAGCCAAGCCGAAGTGTGTGCATTAATCATGTATTCTTCAACATTTAGAGGTACCACAACACCTTTAGCATACGGTGACAATGGATTTTGTCGAGGACTGCCTCGTTTAACATGACTAAATTGCTTCTCCATAGTGGTGGATAACTTGTATACGTATGAACATTTCGTGTCCCTCACCCATCCCTTTACTGCCTTTCAAGTCGCCCTAGCCTACCTTGCTAATGTTTACAAATTGCATGGTTTATCGAGTAACATTTTGTCGGATCGCCACAAGGTGTTTACAAGTACCCCATGGAAGGACTTGGTGTGTCTTCCTCAACCCCGCTTCGCATGAATTCCACCTATTACCCTCAATCTAATGGCCAAACAAAGCAGGTGAACTAGTGCTTGCACAGCTTTGTTTGGTGTTTTGTGCATGCCTAATCAACCAACTGGTGTTCTTGATAAGCATCGGCGGAGCTTTGGTACAACACCTCACCATATACGATGCTTGTCAAGTCCCCCTTTGAGGTGTTGTACAGACACAATCTACGACACTTTGGCTTGATGGCCTAGAGAACTGTAAAGTGTCGAATTTAGCTGATTGGCTAGCAGAAAAGCAACATGTCACGAACTTTCTACGCCAACACCTCGAGCGCGCACAACAACATATAAAGATGGTGGCTAACTCCAAGTGTTTAGACAAGGAGTTTGCGATTGGGGACTAAGTCAATCTCAAACTGCAACCCTACACCCAAATGTCCTTGGTAACTTGCTCAAATCCAAAGCTTGCATTGTAGTACGTCTAGGTGTTGCAACGCGTTAGCGAGACCTCATAAAAGCTTTAGCTGCCATCGACAAGCTCCATCGACCCTATGATCCATGTGTCGCAGATGCAAAAGGCGGTTCTACCAACAGTTGAGGTGCACAAGGAGCTGCGTGAACCTACTACGTACTGCAGCACCCCTATCGGTTGTGATCCTAGAGCATCGCATATATCGACGCAGCTGAGCGAATCTATCGTAGGTTCTGCTCTAGTGGGAAGGGCACCCAACGACGTTGGCGACTTGGAAAGACCACACTGAGCTGCTCCATTGCTTCCCGGATGCCTTAGCTTGGGGACAAGCTGATTATGAATGGGGAGGGTAAGTCATCTGCCCTGGAGCTTCAACCACGACTATGACTACGTCAACGACTATTGTGTTCACGATGGTTGCGCCAGTGAAGACTAATGATGGGCTGCTAAGGGGTTTGCGTGTCTAGAATCCAACGACATGAGTTACAATTTGGCATGTGGATGTGACGTCTTGTAGGGGAGCTAATGCCTGTGAGGAAGGAAAGTTCATATAACTGGTTGTTGGCTCTCTCTCTCTCTCTCTCTCTATGGGATCTCCCATCTTCCTCTCTAATCCTCCTTCCTGTGGTGAACTACTCGAACAATTGTATCTGATTCGAGTGATCTCATAGTAGGATCATAACTCAATGTGACTTGTAAGAAAATTTCCCAAGGTATTTAATCACAAGGATCGGCATATTCCAGAGACTTGAAATCGTAAAATAAATGTTTGAATCGAAGATGCTACTGTGTATAAATATCACAAATAACTATTAGCATAAAACACAAATAAATAGGGTAAAACAAAAGGGAGCATCATTTATAAATAATATATGATAATGTGCATCAATTGCTGCAGAGACCTAAAGTTATATTTTTCTCTAGAAAAACAAGTTGCCGTGATGGTGAAGTTGCAAAAAACACGGTTGTTACATTTGAGGACTGAAGGAATGGTCCATGCAAGCCGAAGATGATGATGCAAATCAAAAGAAAAAAACAATCATCTCGATTCCACTTAGAGAGGCAGTCTCTTACAATAATATATGAAAAGATAATATTCAAAATGTGATTGATATCTCACTTTCTTTTGAGCGAAATTATTTAGAGGATTGATATTTTACTAGAACACTTGCTATAGGAAATTAATTTCTTGCTGGATTTGCATGGACCAGACACGGCGTTTAATCACAAGGAAGAATCGGAAAAAACAAATCCGTCCATGATGGTGCATGACTAAGCCACCGGTTTAAGTAATGGAAAAGAGGGATGAAAAGGATAGGGCTTGAGGCAAAAGAGAAGCAAAGGCAAATGCAGGCTTATAATTAGTTAAGCGAAAGCAAGATTAGGTGTTCCTTTGACAGCAGAATCGGCATGGAAAGCTTGACATGACAGCACGCATTGGGTCTGCTCTGTGGGCCACGCGTCTCACCAACCTGTTTAGTTATTTATAACTGACTAAAGCGTTGGGTGTCGGCGATTCGATCCGTTTTCACAGTTGTGTGATTGCGAAGTCTCTGTCGGAGTCGGACGGGAAATCATTAGCGGACGGCGAAGTGTCAGTGAAAAAGCATCTACTCCCTTCGTTTTAAAATATGAGATCTTTTATTAGAGATTTGAATATATAGACATATTTAAAAATATAAATTCACTCATTTTGCTTCGTGGGTAGAGGAACGTTTTGGCACGCAGGAACATATGCTCCTGGTTTTTTAAATATGCTCTAAATGCATTTTGAAATGTCAAAAAATTCCAAAAAATGTTGTGTCCGTACATCTCGACATTCTACATACTCACAAAGTCGTTTCACAAAAAAACTGACAATTTTTGTGTCGCGTGTGAAGAAGATAAAAATCAGTGGTTAAAAAGGCTTTTCACGAGATGTTTCTTTTGTCTTTTTCACACAAGCCATAGAAAATGCTAGTTTTCATAAAACTAGGCGTGTGCACATAGAATATCGAGATATACGCGTTAAGTTTTTGTTCAAAATTTTTAGACATTTTGAAATGTTTTTCTATGGCAGGAGCATATGCTCTCATGTACCAAAGTAAATTTTTGATATATTGGAATCTCTAAAAGATCTTATATTTAGGAAGGAAAGGAATAGTATATACACATCAAGGTTGAGAAATAAAGAGGAAAAGTGAGGTGCGATACGTGCCATTTGGCAAAAGTTTTTGTGTGAAGTTCCAACACAAGAAGCAGTTGAGACCGAGAGAGGAAAGCCGATGGCGGCTAGGAAGAAATCAAAGGCGAAGCCTCAAAGACCAGCCAGGTAACGGCTGAGATGAGGATAGCTGGATGGGATGCGATGATAAGAAATTTGACGCCTGAAGAAAGGGCCAGGATTATTGCCAAGCCCATGGCTGAAAAATCGGCCGACGAAGCTGCTGAGAGGAAAGATGAATCTAGAGATGATGAGGAGGAGGAGACTGGACTGACACAAGGCGAGGAAGAATCGTCCGCTGCCAAGTTCCGCTCTGTGTGGAACAGATTCTACGCTCGCTGCTGCAGTGCTACCTTCGACCAAACCAGTAAGCCTAAGCCCCCTCCCTGCCCAATCACGTTACAATTTGATATCAACGACTGCACATATTCATGAATGGATCTAAATCTATATCCTTTAGGACATTTTTAACCGATCCCCTAAAAGTTAAGGAAGTAAATGTTTACTCCGCTAAGTTTTTACCGGACCTAGCCGATCCTCAATATATATATAACGGAGTAAAGTTTATGTATGGCTCAAATATTTTATCGAACATTTGCTATGCATCTCCGCGGCTATCGTCGTCGATGGTGGCCACGCCGGCAACATTGTGGCCAGCGGCGTCGACAATGCTGACACCGCAATGACACAGCCGACGCTGCCGACGTACGTGAACTCATGAAAACAACGTGCGCGTGATCACGCCTTGTTTTTGTACTGAAGAAATGCATCGTGACCATGCCGGGTTGCCGCTAGCTCCGGCTGCTGATTTTCCAACGCCTCGAACCACTCCAAATTTCCAAGTTTCCAACGGTCAAAGCCGAAGAGCTAGCCCAGCAACCTCGATCCTTATATAACAAGCCGGGCCACAACCCAACAGCAAAAGAAGCATCAAAATACATACTGCTCGCACATATCAAAGACACGCGTAAGTGCGCAGCTGGGGCGTATTCTTCTTCAACTGCTTCCAGAGAAAGAATGGTGGCCTGGCTCAGAGCGCGAGCATCGGTGGTCGAGGGCAAGCTAATGTTAAACGTCGGCATGCTCCGCGAGATCAAGGACTGGTTCTAGACCGGCTTGGGTCTTTTCCTAGCCACC